>JAWHQI010000065.1:7221428-8425000 GCA_033032865.1 Dactylorhiza incarnata
CAATATAACTACGACCTGTATGACCTAGTTTTACACCATCTCATCTTTGTCCAAGAGACATCGAATATGATCAACCTCAAAATCATTATTGTTCACGACACAAAAATTTTCTAACTTAAGACTAAGGGAAATCCAAGTCCGTCATTAATTTGCCCAATAAACAAAAGGTAAGCCCCAATAAACAAAAGATTAGTCTCTATCTATTTTTGGGCGAAGTATCTTCGATATCATCATGTTATACTCATCCCAAGTATGCAAGCAATTCTTAGGGCACACAACCTTAGGCTTGGGGTTCTATCTTGAGGCTAATTGGTATACTCCACACCTTAGGCTCTTCTAGGTACCTTTTACGACAACCTTATCAAGGTCAGTATGTCACCCAATCCCAAACGGGTCCCTCCTGAACTTCAATTCTCATCCGACCCTCGGTGTTTGTCATGGTGGTTGTCTTAATGTAATCCTGTCACCGGTACAAGGGTTGAATCTACGAGTCTCATACCATTCTGCTTATTTGTCAACTCTCTTTCTCTAGCCTCTTTGGGGTATCCTCGTACCTTCACTAAAGGTTATACCTACGGTCTATTTCAGACTAGGTCACGATATAAATTGTTAAGGTAAGTCACGTATCCTAGTGGGTTTGAGTCTAACTCGTTGCCTAAAGGACTAACTAAGGAAATCTTTGCAGCCGGAGGTGTTCCCTGCTGGGGGCAGGGTTCGCCGGAGGCTTACAAAAGAAAACTTGACACTCGCAGGGGGAAACTGGCCAAGAAGATTCAGTTAAAAGTGGACCATTTTCAATGTGATTCTCATATGGGCACACCATTGCTTCCGCTGCTAGTTTGTCCTCAAACTAAGCTCGCGCAGGGTGGCCCAGGGTTTGTGGACTTCTTTTCTTCGGATCGAGGTTCGCTCTGATACCACTTGTAAGACCCCATTTTTTTTCTTTCCAAACACCGGGTCTTAGGCCCAGAACTGCCGCTTTGCGGTGACACCTTCACTCGGGAAGGTCGCCACTACAAAACGCCAATCCTGCCGGCCAAATCGATCACAAAGAAAAGTGCATTAAAGAAGACAAGTCCACGAAATCGACATGAAAAATATAAGAATGTCCACAAGATATAACTGAATAATAAGATAACAAGGGTTACAATAAATAATAAGAAGGAAGGGCTCATGCCCAGTACATCATATCCTCACTACAAGATCACTCGCGGAAGCTAACACCTAACCACTCACTGATCCTGAATCTTGTGCTCCTGTACTGCACTGGCCTGCCTCCGTCTGCACCGGCCTCTGGTGCTGCTCCGTCGCCGTGGTCTCCTAAAATGATAAGGTCCACCGACCGTTAGTCAAAAAGACTAGCCAATCCCCCACCCCTCCCCCAGTGACTCCTAGGCACCGAGCGGAAAGGATGAAGCGGAGGACAACAAGGGGTATAATCAAAAAGCAGATGACAGGGGGGTACAGGGAATGTCTACACTACACATGTATATATACATAATTGAAGCAGTAAAAGAGCATAGTAAAAGCAGGTAAAGAATATGGAAAGTACAATAGGTAAAGCAGGTACATAAAATGAAAGTAACCATTGATTTATAGGAATGCCCACACAAACCTATAGACCAAGGGGTCGTTTAGCAAGGCCTATCTTATAAGAAGTCCCATAACCGACTTATACGATAGGGGTAGGGGTTGAAATGCAATGTTTATGCTATGGCAGGCAAGGTATGCAGTTATGCTATGTTCATACAAGTGCAACTCACCCACTTCGACTCTATGCGCATAGACCTTTAGTTCCCCCTTTTTGGAGCTAGCTAGACTCCCAGGATACTCCCGTAGTGGCAAACGGAAGCGGTGGGTTGGGGCTCGCCCACCTCTAGGTTGGTATTCACACTACCTAACCTAGACCTATCGTACGCCTCAACGCAAAACCGCGGAGCATCTGCGTACTCTTACTGGCTGGACCACCAGACTTTTAAGGCTAAGTGCAAATTCCACACTTGCCGAGTCAACGTATTGACGTCGGTGTGAACGATCGTCCAATACCGAATACCCACCACCTTCATGCACATGCAACATGTTCTACTATATCCCGAGCCATAAAATTCCCGGGCTAACCAGCTCAACATCAATAACCTTCTGAGCCACCGGCTCGCAGGACCGACCCGTCCATACCAACAAACACTACTGAGTCACAAGCTCACCAGACTAACTAATCCGCTGCTTCAACCACCGAGCCTACCACTCATAAAACCAAACCAACTAACCTCCCGTAACTACGGGGTGTGGGTGTGTGTATTGTTAAGTTAATCTTGTACATCAACTTATCCCTACAATTTATGGTTAATCTTGGACTTCCCGAGGATTACCTTGTGAGGGGCTCGCTACGGTACTAGGAACCATAATGGGATGAAACCCCAAAGTTCCCTTTCTCAAGACACTTAGTGTTGTTGGTATCTACCCGTAAGGATACCCTCCTCGTCATTACTCTTGGATTAACCCAAAGTGACTTATGACTTCTCAAGACGATCTTTCGTCGACCCCGAGTGCAACTTACCTCTAACTCACCAGGCACATATTTACTATCTATAATCCTTCTTGTTGACCATCATACCTTCTCAACTAAACTAGGTAAACCACTTACCTCCCATCCCTCCTAAGGATCCACTTGATTCTCAAATTTCACAGTTTTACTATTTGCAGACCAAATGAGTTATATGACGCTCACAACTAGAGGTACTCCAAATATTTATCCAACTGACCCAAGCTATTTACTGGAGGTCTATCATGATATTATAAGACTAATTCCAGAGAATCATATTTTTCCCTAATTAATTAATATTAATTTTAATTTCTCCAAACATTTGCCAATTGTGAAATTGAACATGAAGTGTAAGTAAATCTTATGATATGGCTCCCCAAAAATTATGATAACTCTATGGTGACTAAATAACATCAGAAACAGCATATCATATTTTTACAGTAAGAAATTTTCCTCTAATTTAATTATTTATCATCTATCCAAAATCATAGTTTTATGAAGGAACTACCAAAAAGATCAACACTAAAATTATGGGAAAATTACCAAGCTCTATTATTCATTAGAAAAGGCTACTGACTAAGTTTAAGGATTTAAGGAGATCAGTTTCTTACTTAAATAAATACTTTTAGAAAACCTCAAATTAGAAAAATTGTGAAGTAGCCTACTTATTTAAGTCTTCAAAAATTCTATAAAAATCTACAGAGGTTCCTAATGTCCAGAAAGGTCCTATCACCAATTTTCACAATTTAAAAATGAGTTTGGAACTCTCAAATATTTTTCTTAAGTCTAAATCAAAACAGGTGCCTTGTGAAAGAAGTACTGATTAAATCATTTAATAAAATTCACAAAAATTACCAGAGGTCAAAACCATGATTATAAGGGCACCAACAAAGTCTCATCATCATCCAAGACATTTTAAGCATGTAAAAGTTTCTTACAAGAAGTTTCCCTAGCGGGGTTATGTACTAATTCAAAGGGAATATTGACTCCTAAAATTCTTATAAAATTATCCAGTGCCTATTTACACCCTATGAATCTATCCACCAAGTTTCATAACCAACCAGGGACTTTTGACCACATGGCCTTCACAAGGCTCTAAATGCACACCTAGAAATAAAACTAGCATTCTAGGGTTTATCCACCTCTACACCACCCCAAACCACTCATGGGGATTCTTTAGGTGATCCTAAACCAGTTACCAAGATTTCACTACATGGTGATGAGTTTTGACCACCATACCTCAAGGTAAACATCATACCCTAACTTTGACCCTATTTGTCCTAACTTGGGTTTACAAAATACTCAAATAAAATAGTCCCAATTGGGCTGATAATTTTACCAAGGTCATACAGCAACCCTAGGGAGCACCCACCAAAATTTGGAGGGCATTGGAGGTCATTTGACCCACTAATTAATTATTAGATGATTTATGAAATTATTTCAAAAACCTTAGAAAAAGTTTCTCCTAAAAATCCCATCTTTGGATATGATGTGTGTGTAGGTATAAGTAGACTATGTTTCAAATCTCAAGTCCATATCATTTCCCAATCAAAAGTTATTCAAGAAAAGGTGACTGTCCTACACTAGGGACCAGCCACACCAAAATGGACCTACAGGGAGCTACAGAACTCCTTTTGGGGTGAAATTAATTTTAAAACACAGTAGACTCTAAGGCCTACAACTTTGATGTTGACCACTTTTTCATCAGAGGGCCCTAAGTGTTTTTAATAATTAAAATAAACTTCAGCATAAAGTGTGACAGAAATTAATATAACATTTAGTTATTAACTGAAACTGCGTTCGACGAAAGATATACAGCGCTCGACGAATGTTGAACACCTCCCGTTCGACGAAATATTCGTTCGATGAAATATTTCCTGCGGTCGACTAAATCAGATAACTCTGTGTTCGACTAACTTAATGGATAGGAGCGCTCGACGAAAACCTTCCGTTCGACTAAATCTTAATATACAGCGCTCGACTAAATTCGAACACCTCCCGTTCGACGAAATCTTCGTTCGATGAAATATTTCATTCGACGAACTAGTTCGTTCGACGAACTTCTTGCAGCGCTCGACTAATTAAATGATATAACTTAAACATAATTAAATCGATCTGACGGCTCTCCATCATCGTTCCCGATCGTTGGACGGCTCGCGACAGCCCGTCCTGCGACTTTTTGCGGGGTGATTTTCCGGCCACCTACGACTCTTTCCGACCAGCCAATGCCACCACCACCTCCGTTGAGGTGGTGGCCGGCGATAGAAGGTGGTTGGCCGGCCGGAGGTGGTCGGATCTAGGTTTTAGAGCAGGGAAAAGAGGGCTCAATCCGAGCCCTTTGGGAAGCAAAATCCGAGCCCAATTGAGCTCGGATCTAGCCCCAAATCATGATATGATCTAGCACCAAGGGAGGGGTAACAGATCAGACCTGTGTGGAGTGGTGATTCCTTGTCGTTATCTGATTAGCCATGGCCGACCTCCCTCCTTGAGCTCCTTGCCGATCTGAGCCTCATTTGCACGATTCCTCCAAGTAAAAGGGGAAAAACACTCCTCTCAGCCCTCTGAAGCTTTTAAAGGGATCAATTAGGAGAGGGGGAGGTTACAGCATTGAAAACCATTAATGGCCATCAAGCCTAAATTTCGGCCATGGTGAAATCCATTGAATTCAGCCATCTTGAGGGCTGGAAAACCCCTTAAGCTTCTTGTAACAGCCTGAGGAGATGAATGGAGGGTGAGGGGAAACGAATGAGGGATCAATTTGCCTTCAATGCCATTAATCCTCCTTTAATGGCCATTTTCTCTCTCTTCAAATTGGGGGAAACTCCCAATTTCTCTCTCCTAGTCACCATTTCCAGAAATTGGATGACTCTTTGAGTAAATCTCAGCCTCCTAGACTAATGGGCTACTCCAATTGGGCCTGGCCCAAGTGGATTGGGTCCAATTTGGGCAAACTAGGTTATTTTGACCTAAATTAAGGCAAATTTGACTTTGGTCAAATTAATCAAGTGGGTTGACCCCAAAGGATGGCTTGGGCTCCATTGGCTTCCCTGAAGGGTTAGGAAGGTATAGGTAGGGTCAATTTGGCAAAGTGAGGGTGAATTGCCCCTTATTAGGGCACTTTGACCAAATTGAGATTTAGGGTAAATTGGTCAAATTGGAGGCCCCATTATGGGGCTTTTTGGTACATTAGGATTCTAGTACCCATACAAGGGCAGGGGCATGGTCAATTTGGCATGGTGGAGTCTAATTGACCTTAATTGAGCTAGTTTGACCAATTTAGGGTTAAGGTTGACTTTAGTCAAATTGGCCTCTTAGGTTAACCCCAATGGGTCACTGGTGCTTCAAGGAGACCTCTGATGGTTTAGGGATGATATTGTGGGGCCAAGGTTCAAGGTGGGGCCCCTAAATCCAATCCTAGGCTTGCTAACTGGAAATTGCTATTTGCAGACCAAGGTGGTTTTCTCCTTCTCACCTATGTTCACAAGGTCTTGAGCTCTTCCTATGGTTTTGTCATGACTAGTCATGACAAAACCAACTTAGGGGTCTAGCTGTTTGGGGGATGTTACATCATCGATGGGAAGGGCTTGAGTCGTTTGGGCAGGTTCTAAGCGAGCTACATCTCTAGCATCTTTTTCCACTATCTCTTCTGTAGCTTCAACATGATCAGGAACTTGATGTGTCAGAGTGATCTCAGCTGTCTTGGGAGGAGATGATTCAGTCACATTGACCGTCTTTACATAACACTCCCGAGCTTTCTTAGGATCACTTTTGATTTGATATTGTTTACCGTTCAAAGCAAACTTCACAGCTAGGTGGAAACTGGAAACCACCGCTTGATATTCATTCAGAATTGGTCATCCGAAGATTGCGTTGTAGCTGCGCGGAGATTCAATGACTATGAATTCGACCAACTTCTTGATTCCTCCAAGTGTCACAGAGAGTGTGACACTTCCTTCCACTTCTTTTTTCTCTCCGGAGAAGTAGTAGAGCGGCCCTTCGGTGGAAAGCAGAGTCTTTCCAGTCTTCAGGGCTTCAAATGCCGGCTTGAACAAGAGGTTCACCGAGCTTTCGGTATCAATCAGAATATTTTCCACTGTATAATTTTCGATTACCGCCTTAATGACTACAACATCATTGAAGGGATTGACGGTTGGAGGTAGGTCATCTTACCCGAAGGTGACCAACCCCCTAACAGGAGCAGAAGAGGAGGTAGCAGCGACCTTTAAGCGGAAGACTCTTGCGAGAATAGCTTTCCTGGAGGATTTGAGCCCTGCTCCTCCATGAATGCAGAAGAGGTAGCCCAATGCACCCTCATCGTTGGCTTCCACGCATTCATTCAGATAACCAACGTAGCCAAGGTGGCCAACGTCGCCTACTTCTTCACACTCCCAACGAGCTTCCACTACATCTTTGTTCTTAGAGGTTTAACCTTTTGCAAATCTCCTCTCAGGACTAAGTCCTGTAGCTTTCCTTTTTTCAGGAGCTTCTCCACCAGCATTCAGAGAGATCGACAGTTCTCTGTCAAATGCCCTCTCTCCCTGTGATGTTCACAGTAGAGGGAGAGATTTCTAGATTTTGGATCTGATTGCCGCGAAGCAGGCATTTTGTAAAAGGGCTGCTTTTGAAGCACTTGGACAACCTCGCTCATGGACATATTAAGCTCGGTAAAAGACTCTTGAGAGTCTTTGAAAGAAGGTTATGATGAGGTTGAGAAAGGTGGTTGGAAGAACTGGACCTGATAGATAGGTGTTGATTTAGGAGATGGAGCATCGAGGATTGGCAACAAAGGTCCCTTTGGCTAGAACTGTTGGTGACCCTGATAAGGACGGTGATGGTGGAAGTTCCTTCCCCTTTGAGTGAGAGGATGGAACTCTTGACGAGGGGGTTTCGTCGACTGCTGCGTAGGAAATAAACCAGTAGAGCCCTTCTAACTGGCTCTGGATGTTAAGTTGGAAACATAGTTGGGGTTACTGATTTCCCCTTCTATGAACCGTTTGGCGATGCTGATTAGCTCTTGATAAGATCTGGGTTCCCGAGTGGTGACTTCAAACTTAAGAGGGCGTTCCTGGAGACTGTTCACTAAAGCCACCATATAAAGAGAGGGATCAACATCCCTTACCAAGAGGATCTCTTTCTGGAAGCGATCCACAAAGCGAGCTGGAGGCTCGCTTTCTCCCTGCTTAATTCTGAAGAGGGCTACGAGGACACTCTTCTTTTCCTAGAGGTTGCAAACCTTAGGAGGAGCTCTTGCCTAAGAATGAAAAACTAAGTAATGGACTAGGGAGGTAGTTTGTAGAACCACTCCCATGCTTGCCCATCAAGGGAGGTGATCAAGAGCTTGCAACTCATCGCATCTGAGAGAGATCTCAGAGCGACATCAGAATCAAAATCCTGAAGGTGAGAGACTGAGTCACTCTCTCCGGTAAACATAGGCAATCGAGGCTCCCTGAAGCCATTGGGAATAAGCTCCTAACAAACTCTATCAGTAACAGAAGAAGGCTCCTCCGCTTCAACAGTGTCGGAAGGAGCAGAGGGGAAGGCAGCAGCATAAGTTGGAGGATAGACATAATCCTCCTGGAAGTTCAGCGCTCGGGATGGGGTTCCATGAGCTGCAGCTCTAAAGTAGTCACAGCGGGATGCGAACTCATCAGCTTGAGACCGCAGAGGAGCTGTGGGCTGGGGGACTGCATGGTATAGAGCGTGATCTCCAACTAAAGGATCCGGGGTGGCGATCTGATCGGTCTGAGGAATTATCTTCTGGGAGATCGCTTGTAGGATTTGGTTAATGGATTCAAGTTGCCGGGCGGTCTCCTGCCGAGCCTGGGCGGCCTCTCGACGAGCTTGCTCGAGGTGGAGCTTGACGGGTAGCTCAAGTGCTTCTAAGGAGATTGCACTGCTCGGGGAAGGGTGACAGCTGGTAGGCTGATTGGGTTGGATTTCGTGGTCTAACATCTTGTCTGTCCACTGGATTCACCTAAGCACACCGATCTGAAGGTCACATGTTCGTTCTGTTGGCACAAAAATTATATCTCCAAAACTCACACTTCAAAAGGATGAGGGAAAACTGTGGAGTGACAGTTACTTGGGATAAAGGATGCCAGAAGAGAGGTTGCTAAGTAAGAAGTCTGCTTTGATTGATCAAAACGGGGTTACAGGAGGGTCTAAAACAGGTCAGGGTGAGAGGTAGAAAAGAGACAAAATTCGAGGCCGCTTTTGTAACATCCCTCCAACAACTAGACCCCTAGGATGGTTTTTGTCATGACTAGGTCATGACAAAACCCTAGGAAGCACAAAGAGATCATAAGACCTTAGGCAAGTGGATGAAGACCATATTGGTCTGCAAATAGTGCATTCAAATTACCCAATCTAGGGTTGGCTTTAGGGTGTCACCATGACCCATGCCCCCACCATGACATGCTTAACCCATTAAGGGGTCCCTTCGTAACACCTCAATTATCCAATCGTAGAAAGAAAGGTATTTTGAAGTCAGAGCTAGCGCCGACGCTAGGTACTAACGTTGGCGCTAGCGGTTGTCTAGACGAACTGTCGAGATGATCTCTATACCATTGAGACGAGCTCTATGCCGTCGAGATGCTAGCGCTAGTGCTGGCGGTAGTGGTGGTCTAGATGAACCGCTGAGACGAGCTCCATACCGTTGAGACGAGCTCTCTACCATCGAGACGCTAGCGCTGGCGTTGGCGCTGGCGGTAGTGATCGAACCGGCGAGCTTCGTTCCATTGAGAAGCTTGTGCTGGCGCTAGCGCTAGCGCCGATGGTAGCTGAACCGACGGAATGCGGCTAAGATCCATTTTGGTGGAGTAAATCATAACCAAGGGAGGCCAAAGGCCTTCACAATTGATAGGGATTCATTCCACCTATCAGTTAGGAGAAGATTAAGAGGTTTTCCAACCCTCATGAGGGATGAATTTAATGGTTTTTAGGGATGACTGAAATTTCACCATTAATGGTGTTAATAGTGGAATCCCAAGCTTTACCCCTTCCCCTCCCCGAATTGGCTCCTTAAAAAGCCTCAATGGGTGAAGGGAAGGAGTTTCCCCCACATTTTTTAGAAGAAATCGAGCCTCTAAACTCATATCGGCATGACACCAAAAGCTTCACGGCCAACAATGGTGGTCCAATGATCGGCGCGGCTTCATGCCACCACACAGGTCCTCCCCCTCTCCTCTCTCTTTGTGGATAGATCTTATCATGTTGGGCACAAGGTTTGAGGTCAATTGGCCTTGGATCGGTATGGCCGAAATCTTGGGTTCAAGCTTTAATTTTCTTGCCTTAATCCCCGATTCCGGCCACCTCCGTCCGGCCAACCACTGTCCATCGCCGACCGCCACCTCAACGGAGGTGGTGGTGACATTGGCCTGCCGAGAGAGGGTCTAGGTGGCCAAGAAATCACCTCCCAAGTTGGTACAGGTCGGGCCAATTATGGACGTTGGCTGATTGGAGAAGATGAACTGATGCCCTCCATTTTATTTAGACATATTATACAATTTTATGATTATTTAACGTCATAATTTCTCCTAGAAATGCATGTTTTTAAAACTGAAAACTGAAGCCCTTAGAGGCCGTTTTAGGAAAAGTAGCTAAAGAAAAAAGTTGTAGATATTTGTGTCTAGTTTAATTTAAAATTAATTTGAGCCGATTTAGCCCACTGGTTTGACTGCAGCACTCAGTTTGGTGCAAGGTGTCATAAGGTTGACCAGAAATTAAGATGGGTGATCCCACTAAACTACTCACCCAAACACCTTTAAATTTATACCATAGGCTGGATATACCCTTACCCTTAACATATCCAAAAATGGGAATTTTTGGAGGAACTTTTTCTATAGTTTTTGTAGAAATTTTATAAACCATGTATGAATCAATTTTAGGGTCTAGAGACCTCCAAACCCTACCAAATTTTGGTGAATGGTCCTTAGGGCCATGACATGACTCTGGTAAAAATTTCATCTAATTTTGGATTGATTTGTTTGGGTAATTAATTAACCCAAATTTGGTCAAACTAGAGGATATTAGGACAAAGGTGCACTTGATGGATTTGAGGGGTCCACCCTCATCCAAATGCCGTGAAATCTTGGCCACTGATTTAACATCATATAAAACACCTCCACAGGTGGTTTTGGGTGGTTTGGGGTGGATGTGCCTTAGAACTCTAGTGTGAACCCTATAGTTGTATATTGAACCTATTGAAGGACATGAGGTCATATGTCCTTGGAAGGACTTGAAACATGGTAGGTAGTTTTATGGGGTGGAAATAAGCCCCGGATAATTTTGCCAGAATTTTGAGTGACATTA
This sequence comes from Dactylorhiza incarnata, assembly GCA_033032865.1. Taxonomy (NCBI): domain Eukaryota; kingdom Viridiplantae; phylum Streptophyta; class Magnoliopsida; order Asparagales; family Orchidaceae; genus Dactylorhiza; species Dactylorhiza incarnata. Next base: position 7,232,281 of record JAWHQI010000065.1, read on the forward strand.
ATCCCCAATGAATTGCTTATTATTTAATTAGTTCACCTTCTTCCAAAGTGAAATTTCATGTCCATACATGCTAGGATAATTATGAAACTTTGTCGGTGAGATTATATTGATGATAATATTCTCTAATAATTTTGCTATGAATTTTGGGTCGATATATATAGTACCTCATTCATAACCCCCAATATATGCCCTATTGATAAGAAAATTAATAATGGACTTAATACTCACTGGAAAATCATGAAACTTGGTCAGAGGACTCTATAGTGTAAGAATATTATCTATAAATTTTAGTATAATTTTTCGAGGAGTTTTTATATGGTTTTCTTCACAAAGTGCCCTATGATTTGTTTATTTAAATAAAGGATTTATATGGTCAAATGAATTTGAAAAATTATGGAACTCAAGCAGTGAACATTTCTGATCACCTTAGGCACGAGTTAATTTTCTTGTAATTTTTGGATGAGTATTTTTGGTTTTTTTTTGTTAACCCTTGATTTTGATAGATTAGTCCATATTTTAATTGGAGGTCAAAAACTTTCTGGAATTTTATGAATTTCATATGTGGCTGTTATGTTGATGATATATAGTTGTACAATTTTTTGTAAGGTCATAGATTATCAGAAAACCATACTTAGTGTTTAAAGTCATAGGTTCCCTGATTTTGAAGAAATTATAATAAATGCCAAATAAATTAGAAAAATTATGAATTTCTGGAGATAGTCTTAAAATGTCATAACACACCCCCAATAATAATCTTGGGTCATTTGGATGAATATTTGGAGTACCTCTTCTCATGCACCTAATGCAGTTCAAATGGTCTGCGTATAGTGAAAACACTGAACTAAGATAATAATATGGGTCTTACATGGGAAGTTACAGAATTTGGTGCACCCAGACTGATTGAGTTTGGAAGGGGTCACCAAAGGAAAGTAGGAGTAAGAAGTCTGGTTGGCTAGGAGGCAAGAGTGTGCTTGGGATTGATGAAAGATTGTCATTTCCTATGAGTGAATGTGAGAATTTGAAAATAACGGAATTTTTATTTCCAAAAAACATCTATTACAAGAGTATTGCCTCCTTTATAAAGACTAGGAGGGAAACAGTAAAATACAAATACACGATGTGGGACTAAATACAAATACAAATACACAAGAGAGCTGGGCGGTCTGAGCGATCATGAATATTGAGACCGCAGCGACCTCTGCGATCTGGAGTGAGATCGGGCGGTCACACTACAGGAGGAAGGTCGTGTGACAGAGGAGACCGTCTGGTGGTTAGACCGTTGTGGCGAACACTTCCCTATAAGGGAGAGATCGGGGGGATCAGATCGCTTCTCTCCACAAGAAGCGATCCGGTATATCCGAGATGAACCGTCAGTCTTGTACTTGGAGCCCGCTGAGACCGCTGGCTCTAGACCGCTTGGAGAGGTAGAATGATGTTGATCTTCACAAGGCGCGACCTCGTATACTTGAGGAGAAGTCGCGGTCTGAATCTGGGAGACCGCGCAGACCGCTGTCTTGTAACCGCGCAACTTCAATTTATCTTTATCTGGCGCGATCTGGTACATCAGAGGGAAAGCCGCGGTCTGATTACTGGAGACCGCACAGACTGCTGGCTTCAGATCGCGGGAGTTCAAACCTTCGAGACCGCTTGGCTCTAACACTCCCCCGCAAGCTGGAGCATTTATATCAATCATGCCTAGCTTGTTACACACACCGGAGAAGGACGAAGATATAGGTTTGGTGAAGATATCAGCCAGCTCTTTATCTGAAGTAACGAAGGGAGTGCATATTTGTTTCTTCAAGATTTCTTCCCTGATGAAGTGGCAGTCCACTTCAATGTGTTTGGTTCTCTCATGAAAGACTGGGTTCTGAGATATATAGATTGCAGCTTTGTTGTCACAGAACATCGGTAAAGGATGGTTGTAAACTTCTCCTAAGTCTAGAAGGAGAGTCCGTAACCACTTCAACTCGCACGTAGTTTGGGCCATGCTCCTGTATTCGGCCTCAGCACTTGATATGGACACCACTGCTTGTTTCTTGCTCTTCCAGCTTACCAAATTTCCTCCCACGAAGGTACAGAACCCAGATGTGGATTTCCTATCCCCTTTATCATCAGCATAGCTAGCATCAGAATAGGCTTCTATCTTGAGGTGGTTGTTCCTTTGGAACAGAAGTCCTTTCCCCGGAGATCCTTTAACATATTCTAATATTCTTAAAGCAGCTTGAAGATGACATTCCTTCGGAGCTTGCATGAACTGGCTGACCTTCCCAACAGCATAGCAGATATCAGGTCTTGTTACAGTTAGGTAGATGAGCTTGCCTACAAGGCAACGATATCTAGTGCTATCAAGAAGAGGAGGAGAGTCATCATTCCAGAGTTTGTCGTCTCCAACTGCCATTGGATATTTAGCAGGTTTAGCACCAAGAAGGCCTGTTTCTTTTAGAAGGTCAATGGCATACTTCCGTTGTGAGAGAACAATGGAGCTATGCTTCCTTGAGATTTCAATGCCCAGAAAGTACTTGGGAGTCCCCATATCTTTTGTCACAAAGTGTTGGAGGAGATGTTTCTTTGTAAGGGAGACACCTTCAACATCATTGCCTGTGAGAAGGATGTCATCAACGTATACAGCTAGAACAACCATTCCATGAGATGTCTTGCGAATGAAGAGAGAGTGATCCGCAGAGCTACGGACAAATCCAATGATCTTGATAACTTCATTAACTTTTTCAAACCAGGCGCGAGGACTTTGCTTAAGACCATAGATTGCCTTCTTTAGCTTACATACACGAGTCTCCCCCGGAGCAACATACCCTGGAGGTTGCTCCATGAAAACAACCTCTTGAAGATCTCCATAGAGAAAGGCATTCTTGACATCCAACTGAGAGAGCTCCCAACCTTTGTTGACGGCCACAGAGAAGAGGACCCTGATTGTTGTAAGTCGAGCGACAGGAGAGAAAGTGTCAAAGAAGTCTACTCCATATGTCTGAGTAAAACCTTTGGCCACTAAGCGCGCTTTGTAGCGGTCCACAGAACCATCAGCGCGATATTTGATCACAAAGACCCATCTACACCCGACAACGTCCATCCCAAGAGGTGGAGGAACAAGAGTCCAAGTGCCACGGTCCTGAAGGGTGGAGATTTCCTCATCCATGGCAGCCTTCCACTGTGGGATGGCAAGAGCCTCCTGATAACTGGTTGGGGTGGCAGTATCTGTAATCGCAATAGCAAACGCTCGAGCAGAGGGAGTAAGTTGAGCAAAAGTGACCACATCGTGAATAGAATGTTGAGTACAAGAGCGAACTCCCTTTCGAAGAGCAATAGGGATGTCTTCAGTGGTAACTGTTTCTGCAGGAGAGTCATCATCGGAAGAAGATAGTGCTGTCCCAGGAGTTGGGAGAGAAGGCCCCGGAGTCGGAGGACAGGTTGAAGGAGATGTTGGAGGTGGTGGAGGTAGAGGAAGAGGTGGCGGAATTGGGAAAATAGGTGGTGGTGGTGGAGAGTGAATGAGGGGTGTGGTTGGAGGAGTCGCAGAAGGCAGAGAGGTGGAAGAGTTAGAAAAGTAGGGAACGGTTTCAAAGAAGGTGACATCCGCAGAAACATATTGTTTGCGAAGAAGAGGATCAAAGCAGCGATATCCTTTCTGAGTTGGAGAATAACCCACAAAAATACATTTAACAGCCCGAGGAGAGAGTTTGTCCCGACCGGGGGAAGGAATGTGGACAAACGCAGTACAACCGAACACCTTGAGAGGTAGGGAGAAGGGTTGGGAGGTGGGATATAGTAGAGAAAAGGGAGTGGAGCCTTGAAGAAGGGTGGAGGGAATGCGGTTGATGAGATAGCAGGAGATGAGAATGGCATGACCCCAATAAGGTTTGGGCATATTCATCTGGAAGAGTAAGGTGCGAGCCATATCAAGGAGGTGACGATTCTTACGTTCCGCGATGCCATTTTGTTGAGAAGTGTAAGGACAACTTGTCTGATGTAGAAGACCATGATTCATGCAAAATTCAGAAAATTGATTGGAAACATACTCTTTAGCATTATCAGTGCGAATAGCCTTGATAGATACTCCAAACTGAGTAGAAATTTCATTATAAAAGGTTTTGAAAACAGAAAAAAGTTCGGAGCGTTCTTTTAACAGATACACCCAAGTACATCGAGAGAAGTCATCAATAAAAGTAACAAAATATAAACTACCCCCACCCACAGTCTTGGTAGGAGAAGGACCCCAGATGTCCGAGTGGAGGAGATCAAAAGGACGAGTCGAGCTACATCCATGCCTGGCAGGGTAGGAAGCCCGATGGTGTTTCCCTAGTTGACAAGCCTCGCAGTGGAGAGGAGAGACATCTTTGGTGAGGTGAGGTAGAAGTTGATACAGCAGCCGAGGTGGAGGATGACCAAGACGGAGGTGTCATTGATGAAGAGAATCAGAGTCGGTAGAAGCAGAGTGGGCAGTAAGAACGTCAAGGAAGTAGAGGCCTCCACTCTCAGTCCCAGTAGCAACTGTCTCCTTCGTATGAAGATCCTGAAAATAACAGTTAGTAGGAGTAAACATAATAGAGCATTGTAATTGTTGAGAGAGAGCCTTGACGGATAGTAAGTTGCACGGAAAAGTAGGCACATAAAGGGTGTCCTGAAGAGAGATAGTCGGAGTGACTGGAACAATTCCAGTCCCACACACATGTGAGGGAGAACCATCCGCTGTTAGAACCGGGGGTAAATTCCTGTGCTCCAGCAACTGGGAGAAAAGATGAGGGTTCCCTGTCATATGGTTCGTAGCTCCAGAATCAATGAGCCATTTACCTTTAGTAACCACGTGCGCGCTACCTGAGGAGGTAGCAACTGAAGCAGACGGAGATGAAGTACCCGGTTGTGAAGTAGCAGCAAGAGGGCGAAGGTGAGGATGCTTGAGATAACAACGATCAATTGGGTGGCCCCTCCGACCACAATGAGAACAGACGGGCCGCGGAGGTCCACGACCACCCAGAGATCCACCACGGCCACTAGGGTGACCTCGGTCAGCCCGGTGAGCAAAGCTCTCTGGAGTAGGTGGGGAAGACAACAGGGGTCGTTGGAGAAGAGAGGTAACAGCAGAGACCCGAGCAGCGGTGGCATCAAGAGTTGGAGATTCAGCTTCTCCAAGGATTTGTTGCCGTATCATGTCATAGGACTCCGTAAGACGGAGAAGGTAACACACAACCAGGAGTTCCTGGAAGTGTTTATGCTGTTCAGCAAGATCAGCAGAAAATGGGCGATGCTGAAGGAGTTCAGCCCCAAGGGCCTGAACAGTTTGATATGCTGTGGTTGGATCCATGGTGGGGCGGGCAAAGAGATCGGCATATAAGGTGTAGATGCGGGAGGTTTTGGCCCCTTTGGAGTAAAGGGCCGCAAGATGATTCTAGGCTGCCTTGACAGTCTCATCATGACGAATGATAGGGAGACACTCATCAGAGAGACTGTTAGCGAGCCAGGTGCGGACAAGAGCATCACTAGCATCCCAATCATCAAGGGTAGCAGAGCCATGGGGAGGAGGATCATCGGTGAGATGGTGGCGCTTGCGTTGGGAGCGTAAGAGGAAGGTGAAGGAGACACTCCAATCAGGATAATTAGAGCTAGTGAGCTTGGAAGAGGTGCCAAGATTCCCAGAGGGGGTAGAGATAGCCACAGGAGGTGGCAGGGGTTGGGGGGGTGGGGTTGGATTCACAGATGGGGAACCCATGAGAAAGAAGATCGCGCGGCCTGGAGACGAAAGGCCGATCGAAGAGAGATCGCACAGACTGTGCGGGCAGAGAAAGAAAGATCGGCGGAAGATCGCACGGACCGTGCGGTCAAAAGAAACAGAGACCGGTCGAAGAGATCGAGTCCTCTGATACCATGTGAGAATTTGAAAATAACGGAATTTTTATTTCCAAAAAACATCTATTACAAGAGTATTGCCTCATTTATAAAGACTAGGAGGGAAACAGTAAAATACAAATACACGATGTGGGACTAAATACAAATACAAATACACAAGAGAGCTGGGCGACTCTAGAAATAATTTGTTATGCAAGATTAACTCAATAATACACTAACCCACAGCCCGTTGCTATGGGTGGTTAGTTGGTTTGGTCTTACGAGCAGTAGGCTCGGTGGTTGTAGGTACATACGGGTTAGTCCGGCGAGCCGGTGGTTCGGAAGGTTGTTGTGACGGGTAGGTTAGCCCGGGGAGCCTAAGGCTCGGAGATATATAGTAATCATGATTGCATGTGCATAAGGGTGGTGGGTCTTCAGTATTGGACGGTCGTTCACACCGACGTCGATACGCTGACTCGGCAAGTGTGGTTTTACACTTGGCCAAGGAAAGACTGGTGGACCAGCCAGCAAGAGTACGCATGCGCTCTGCGTCTATGTTCTGCGCGTTGAGGCGTACGATAGGTCTAGGTTAGGTAGTGTGAATACCAACTTATAGGTGGGTGAGGCCCAACCCACTGCTTCCGTTTGCCACTACAGGGGTATCCTGGGAGTCTTAGCTAGCTCCAAAAAGGGGGAACTATAGGTCTGTGCGCATAGAGTCAGGTGTGTGTGTTGCACTTGTGTTATCATAACATTAATCAGCATAACTCTATATGTCATAGCATAAGCATTGTGTTTCAACCCCTACCCCTATCGTATAAATTGGTATGAGACTTTTTATACGATAGGCCTTGCTAAACGACCCCTTGATCCATAGGTCTGTATGGGCATTCCTATAAATCAAAGGTTACTTTTCTTACTTACTTTACTCTGTTATTATTATTCTTCACCGTGCTTTATTTACTGCTTCAATTATATATATATACACTTGTGTAATGGTAGAAATTCTTGTAGCTAGGCCATGTCATCTGCTTGATATATACCCCTTTCTGTCCTCCACTTCATCCCTCCCGCACGGTGCCTAGGAGACACTGGTGGATGGGTGGGGGGAAACAAGGCTTAGTATTTTTAACTAACGGTCAGTGGACCATATCATTTTAGGGGACCGAGGAGATGCAACACCACCAGAGGCCGGTGCAGATGGAGGCAGGCCAGTCTAGTACAGGAGCACCAGTTTCAAGATCAGTGAGTGATTATTAGTAGATTTGCTTCCACGAGCGATTTTGTAGTGAGGCTGTAATGTGCTGGGCAGGAGCCCTTCTTGCTATTACTCTTTTATTCAGTTATTATCTATGGACATCTCTTATTGTGATTTATATATTATGTGATGTGGAATTGAACTTATTTTTGGTTCAATTGTATTTTTCTTCTTATGTGATCGATATGGCTGACATGATCGGCATTTTGTAATGGTGACCTTCCCGAGTGTTGGTGTCACCGCAAAGTGGTGGTTTTGGGCATAAGACCCAGTTTTGTAGCAGCGAAAGCAATGGTGTGCCCATATGGGGAATCACATGAAAAAGTCCACTTTTAACTGAATCTTTTTAGCCAAATCTCCTTATGAGTGATAAATTTTCTTTTGTAGCCTGCGGCGAACCCTGCCCCTCGGCAGGAAATACCTCCGGCTGCAAAGATCTCTTTAGATGGTCCTATAATAAATGAGTTAGACTCAACTTCACTAGGACACATGACTTACCATGACAATTTATACCATGCCCTAGTCTGAAATAGACCGGAGGTATAACTTTGATTGAGGTACGAGGATACCTCAAAGAGGTTAGAGGAGGAGTTTAACGCGAGAACAACCACCTAAGCCATAAACTATGATGTCCCTACCAAGGATTATCCAAACTGATAGGACCACCTTAAGGAGATTGATACATAAGCAGAATGGTAGGGGACTCGTAGACTCAACCCTCATACCGGTGACATGTTTACATTGAGATAATCACCATGATAAACACCGAGGGTTGGATAAGAATTCAAGTTCAGAAGAGACCTGTTTGGGATTGGGTCACATGGTGACCCTGATAAGGTTGTCGTAGAAGGTACCTTGAAGAGTCTAAAGTATGGAGTGTACCAACAAGTCTCAAGATAGAACCCCATGTCTATGGTTGTGTGCCCTAAGGATTTTTTGCATACTTAGGACGAATATAACATGGTGATATCGAAGATACTTAGCCCAAAATAGATAGTGACTTATCTTTTGCTTATTGGGGCTTACCTTTTGTTTATTGGGCAAATTAGTTACTAACTTGGGTTTCTATAAGATTTAATTTAGAAAGTGTTGCATCATGAACATAGTGATTTTGAAGTCGATCTTATTCAATGTTACTTGGGCGAAGATGGGATTCTGTAAAAGCACGTTTGGAATGGTGACCGATGTTGGAACATGGTCTTCCGCATCTCCTCGGTTTGAGAATAACAAATCCTATGTGTATTTGATCTTGTGTGTTTAAGTGTGCAGGAAACCAAGTCATATGACTTAAGGATAACATAAGAAGGTTGCCCCCAAGATTGAAGCCAGAATTCCAACATGTCCACTAGCGTCGGCGGTAGTACCTAGCACAGGTGCTAGCTCTGATTAGAGCAATTTCGGGAGCTGTTTTAGAAGGCGATACCGCCAGGAGGTAACGGATAGCGCTGGCGGTAGCATGAGATTTTTAGAAAGGTTTCCTTGAAATGAAGATACGCACACGCAGAATATTGCCTAAACAAGGATAGCGTCGGCGGTAGCGCTAGCGCCAAGGCTATAAAATGTACCCATTGGCTTCGTATTTTTCATCCTCTCCTAATCCTAAATTCTAATGCTTCGTGTCACATCATATAGAGGAAGGTTTAGAGAGATACTCCCACAAATCCATGAAGGCTCAAGGAGATCCGTGGAGAAGATTTCAACACGCGCCATCATCGTGATGAAAGACCGCATCGACTACGATCATACTTTGCGGGTCTTCATCTAGTTCTCCAAGAGATCCACATAGAGGGAGTTTTTAATATTGTTGTTATTTTCATTCTTGTAATCTCTTAGTAAATTCGCCTCGTGTTGGCGACTAGGTCTGGGTAGGACTTAGGGAAGAAATTTGCCTCGTGTTGGCGACTAGGTCTAGGGTGTAGATCTAGGGGGTGCTCGAGGCCGTATCTAAGGGAGGATTGGCTAGAGTGGCTTGAGGCCGTATCCAGGGAGGATAGGCTAAAGCCACCGGTTCGTGGGGATACGAGTCGAGATAGAAAACGAAAAAGTATTTTTACTATTCGCCTTCGATTTCTAGTGTTATAGAAATTTATTTTTGTAATCAATTTTATTAATAGTAACCTTGTCTCTCTTTGTGTAATAAAAATGATTTGTTCTTCATTTCTCTAAATTATTTATTATCCTCTCTTTCATTATAAATCAATTTAGATCTTTATTCAAAATCACTGTTTTACTCTCTTAGCATTTCAAGTATCTCAAAGCGGCGGTTCTGGGCATAAGACCCAGTTTTGTAGCAAAAATGGGGTCTTACAGCTTTACATGTCATAAGCTGGAGGCTCGAATCAAAATTCCATTTTTTGGTACCCATACCCCTTATTTATAGACGCGGGGGCCTGCCCAAACGGGCAGGTCCAAAAATAATGGGTTGCCTGGGGTATAAGAGAACTGGGGCAGAGAAGCGAAGATACATGGGGTACAAATAACAAAAAAGAGAGAAAACTCCAGACCTCGCTGTCACGCGGACTCGCTGGAAGCTGACCGCCTATGCCTTAGAAAATCTGTCGAAGTTGAGACATGTAGTCTGGGCGGTCTCAAAAAAGCGTGACCGTCGGGGCCGATAATTCTGATGAGAAGTTGAGGTCGTGGACTTTCGGGCAAAAAGCAGGACAAGCATTACACCCGCATGCCTCATGACATCACACCAGGGTCCACCCCGACGTCGAACCTGAGTGGCTTTATCAGAGCTATAACAAATACACCCTAACCAGTTCTCCAGGAGACTTCCCTGGCAGGTTGTTGAGTTTGGGTCTCGAACTCGCAACCTCCTTGATACGGAGTTTCACTAACTGAGTTGCAACTTAGTTGTTAATGAGGAGTCTATGTGAATACTCTTTATTAAGGTGTTCCTCGGATCGAATCTCAGCCTCTGCAACCCGCCACGCCCTGTTTTGGAACCAGCCAAAGATTGGGGTGTGTGGGATGCATCTCTGATAAAGACATCTTGGTGTGACGATAAGGTGAACCCTGGTGCGAAGACAGGTAGCAGGCATGGGTCACTCCTATCCTGCATCAATAAAATTCACCTTATGATTGAATGGTAGAGCGTCACACACTTTTGCACTCTAGCGTCGCACCGGAGGTCCGCCTTGACATCGAACCAATGGGGCTCCACCAGGACTACAGCCCGTGCACCCCAACCAGCTCTCAAGAGGACTTCTCTATTAGGTTGTTGGAGGGCGGGATTGAACACCCGACTTCCCTTAACATGGCACTTCCACAGTCCTCATCACCAACTGAGCTGAAGCTCAGTTGGTGATGTGGCCTGTTGAAAGTGCCTAATCAAGGAGGTTCCGGGTTCGAGACCCGACCTCAACAACCTGACAGGGAAGTCCCCTGGAGAGCTGGTTGGGGTGTATGAGTTATAGTCCTGATAAAGCCATCTTGGTACGACGCCAAGGTGGACCCCTGGTGCGACGCCAGGGTGGCAGGTGAGTGTGATGCATATCCTGCATCATTAAAAAGTTCAGTTGGCGATGACTGATGATGCGATATGTCAAGGGAGGTCGAGTATTCGATCCTGACCTTCAACAACATAACAGGGAAGTCCCCTGGTGATGGGTTGGGGTGTACGAACTGTAGTCCTGGCGGTGCCCCTTGGTGCAACACCAAGGTGGACCTCTGGTGCGACGCCAGAGTGGCGGAAGGGTGTGCGCACGATCATTCCATAAAAATGTGCATTTTAATGATGCGGGACAGACGTGTTGAATTTTTGAAGTGGTGTGGAGGAGACCAAGCGGTCTGGTTTGGGAGACCGCGGTGATCACGCGGCTTGTATAGGTTATCTGCCGGTCTAGCTCTGCCGGGTTGTTCTGGCGGTCTGCTGGTTGTTCCGGTCTGTTCTTGGTAGCTGCGGTTTGTTACCGAGTAGGTCTGCTAGTTTGCCTGGCTTCCTTGTTGGAAGTCCGGGCGGGTTGTTCCTATATGACTTTCTACCCGGGCGGTCTATATTGGTGATCTGGCGACTTGGCTGAAGTCGGCCAGATGGTTCTAGCTTGCTCCTGGTGATCTTAGGAAGGAGCGTTGTTGGGACCACACGGCTTGTGCGCGGTCTCGTGTTCGCGCGGCCTGTGCGCGATCTTGTCTGCTGATCTGCGTCTTGGTCGGGTGATCGACCAAGAGGTCTGTTCGCGCGGTCTGTCTTTTGAGACTGTTCGCGATCTGATGGGTGGTGACTGTATCCCGGTTTGTGCGGTGACGACATCCGTCCACCCGCCTATAAATAGGGGTGCATGTCCCGTCATTCCCAACAAGAACTGTAAGAACCAGAGCCCGGATTGTTTCTTGCGGTCTCAAGTTTGAGTTCGCGCGACTTGGATGCGAGTTAACCTTTGTTGTGTTCGCAGGTTTGTGGTCAGCAGGGTGCGGTCTCCTTCCTTGGTGATTTCTGGTGGCTTGAATAAACAGTTCGTCTGCGGTCTGTCAGCGAACTGGGTTATTGTGTTCTTATGCTGTTCGCAGCGAGCTCAGTGATCAGGCGACCTTCAGCGGTTAGGCGGTCTGAGTTGCGGTCTGGCGACAACTTCAGTTCTTTGTTCCAATAAAGCTCCAGTTCGTGCGGTCTGAGGTGCGGTCTTGCAGTGCTGGCAGTCTGTCCGGTTTCTGTTCGTGCGATCTCAGGGCAAGCCGGGCGAGTTCTGGAGTGGTGCGGCTTGTGCGGTCTGAGCTTGTCTAGCTGCCAGCTTTGTTTTTTGGTGTGTTGTGTTCTTCTCGTCTCCGTGATTCTGATGAATCATGTCTCGCCATGTATACCTCGCATTGTAAAGTAGTTCTGTTTCAATAAAGTTTTCTTGTGTTGCTGTTTTGGCATTGTGGTTGTTTGGCTATAACTCTTGTTGATACAACTCCTGCTTACTCCTAAACGGTCCAATCAAAAATTTTAACATGGTATCAGAGCGAGGTTTCTGGAGTGGATAAGCAGTGATCAACTAGAGTTGTCATCGTCTTTGTGAAGTAGAGACCACATAGATTGCCATGGAAGGTGGATACGCAAGAGGTCTTGGTATTGAACTCCTCACATCGACTAACTTTAAAAAGTGGAAGTCGTGTATGGAGAGTTACTTGCTTGGCGAGGATCTTTGGGAGGTAGTTGGCGGAGAAGACACACAAGAGGTGTTTCCAGCAGGAGATAATATGGCTGAGGTGAGACTTTGGAGGAGGACGAATGCTAAGGCAGAGTTCACTCTCAAGAGGGCTATCTCACCGGAGCTGTTTGATCACATCATTGGATGTAAATCTGCTGCTGAGATTTGGACATCCTTGGATGGGTTGTTCAATAAGAAGAATGTAGCGAGGCTACAGTATCTTGAAAATGAGTTGGCGAAAGCCTCTCAAGGTGATCTTTCTGTTTCTACCTTCTTCCTCAAGATGAAGAACCTCACGGCAGAGATTTCTGCATTGGACCCTGATGAGCCTATCTCTGAGGCAAAACTGAAGAGGCATATCATCCGCGGGTTGCGGAAGGAGTATCTTGCTTTTGTGACTTCAGTTCAGGGTTGGGCAAATCAACCGTCGTTGTTGGAGCTGGAGAACCTTCTTGCTTTGCAAGAATGTTTAGCAAGACAGATGGCGGGGGTTTCAATCTCCGGTGGAGAAAGTGATGTGATGTTCTCTGGGAAGAAGAAGAAGAAATGGGAGAAGAAGAAGCCGGGTCATGATGGACCCTCCACTTCAGGTCAGCAAGATAGGGGTTATGCTCCTATGTCTGATGGGAAGAAGAAAGGAGAGGGACCGAGGTTCTTTAGATGCAACAAGACCGGGCACTTCAAGAAAGATTGCCGGGTGAATCTTCAGCCGGGACATGCAGTGGAGAAGGAGATGCCAAAGTCTGGTGAAGTTGGATGGGGAGGAGCCTTTGCATCTAATATAACGGCGATGCCCGTTAAGGCCTTGGCTTCCATCAACTATGATGAGGACTGGATTGTTGATTCAGGGTGTGGGCATCATCTCACCGGAGATGGATCAAAGTTCTCTTCTTTGGCGCCTTACTCAGGTAACAATGCTATCATTACGGCTGATAATTCTATTCATCCAGTAGAGCACGAAGGAGTCGTCTCTCTGAGCAGTGATAAGGGTCCACTCACGTTGAGGAGTGTTTATCACGTGCCTGGTATGAAGAAAAATCTCTTCTCTGTGACCAATGCGGTCGATACCGGTTATCACGTTCTGTTTGGCCCAACATAAGTGAAGTTTCTCAAAACTCAACCGGAGATAAAGGGAGATGTTATTCATGTCGGCAAGCGGGTTAAGGACTTGTTCGTTTTATCGACAAGTACCTATGTTGATAAGATGAGGACCAATGATGGCGCGGCCATCTGGCATGAAAGGTTGGGGCATGTAGGCATGGACAAATTGAAGGCTATGGCGGTAAGGGGCCTTGTCAATGGCTTGTCTAGCTTGTCCTCCTATGGATACGGTCATGTCTGCGAAGGATGTCAGTTTGGTAAGTCTCATCGACTTCCATTTGACAAATCGCAAACAAGGTGCAAAGTGCCGTTGGAGTGCATCCATGGTGATTTGATGGGACCGACTGCCACCCCAAGCCTTGGAGGCAATAGATATATGTTGGTGTTGATTGACGATTACACCAGATATGTCTGGGTGTATTTCTTGAAAGAGAAGTCAGAAGCCTTTGCAAAGTTTGTGGAGTTCAAGGAGCTGGTGGAAGGTCGTCTAGGCCTGCGGGTAAAGAAATTGAGAACTGACAATGGTGGGGAGTTCACCTCTGGTGAGTTCTCAAGTTTTTGCAGGAAACACGGCGTTCGGAGAGAGCTCACTTGTGCCCATACTCCACAGCAGAATGGTGTTGCCGAGAGGAAGATCCGTCATCTGACGGAAACTTGCAAATGCTGGCTTCATGCCAAGAGTATCCCAAAGTCCTTCTGGGCGGAGGGAATGTCTTGTGCAGCTTATGTCATCAACAGATTGCCTCTGAGTCCTATCAACATGAAGACCCCTCACGAACTGATGTTCAAGGAGAAGCCGAGTGTTGCACACCTTCGGGTGTTCGAGTCAACCTGCTATGTGCATATTCCTGATGCTCTTCGGACAAAGCTAGATGCGAAAGCAAGGAAGCTAGTCTTTGTTGGGTATTATGAGCGGAAGAAGGGATGGAGATGCATGGATCCTGAGACACAGAGGTCAATTGTTTCTCGGGATGTGGTGTTCGATGAAGTGACTTCTTACAAGGGGAGTTCAGGAGTTGAGCTACCAGAGAGCAGGGTTGATGAAGGAGGAAAAGCTGCGGGAAGTCTTCAAGTGGAGTTGCCTGTTTCACCAGGAGCTCCAGTTGTGTCAAGCTCTGAGATGGAGGCTTCAGGTTCTAGAAGCAGGGGGAGCGATTCTCCAAGTTCATCTGGAAGAGAAGCTTGCACAGAAGAAGCAGCTGAGGAGGTGGTTAGTCAGGAGCAACCTCTTAGGAGGTCGAAGAGGACTATTCAACCACCAGATCGATACACAGGAGGAAACATGGTGAACTTTGTTTCATGTTTCTTTGCTGGTCCCTTGGATGAAAGGGAGCCGTCTAGCTTTGAGAAGGCCAGAGGCGTGAAGGAGTGGGACATTGCTATGCAAGAAGAGATGGCAGCTCTCGAGAAGAATGAGACCTAGTCTCTTGTGCCCAAGCCCAAGGGCACCACTCCTGTGACATGCAAATGGGTCTTCAAGCTGAAGAAGAAAGCTGACGGCAGTATCGAGCGGTACAAGGCTCGCCTTGTAGCTCGCGGGTTCTCACAGCAGTACGGAGAAGATTATGATGAGACGTTTAGTCCAGTGGCAAAGATGACTTCGGTTCGATTTGTTATTGCCTTGGCAGCTTCGAGTGGTTGGGAGATTTGGCAACTCGACGTGAAGAATGCCTTCTTATACGGCGAGATTGACAAGGATATTTTCATGATCCAACCGCAAGGCTTCATCTCGAGGGAGTATCCGGACTACGTTTGTAAGCTGAAGAAGGCCCTGTATGGGTTGAAGCAAGCGCCTCGGGCGTGGTATGGGAAGATTGCAGAGTATCTCTTATTCTACGGATTCGTTGTTTCAGACTCTGATTCTAGCTTGTTCATCATGAAGGAAGGGGTGCTTCGGGTGATTGTGCTGCTGTACGTGGATGACATGATTGTCACCGGGAATTCGAAGGAAGCTGTTGCAAGACTCAGGGCTGAGCTTGCTATCAGATTCGAGATGAAGGATCTGGGGGAGCTCCACCACTTCCTTGGACTCGAGGTCCAGAGGCGGGAGAGCGGAGTGCTCATTTCTCAGGCTGGCTATGCGGAGCGGATTGTTCAGCGATTCGGCATGGGGAAGGGAAGAGCAGCTCTATACCTCTAGAGCAACATCATAAACTTCGGAAGGATGAGGGGAGAGTCTTATCTGAACCGTTGGTTTTCCGAGCTCTGGTTGGGAGCTTGATCTACTTGATGATCACAAGGCCAGATATTGCTTATGCAGTAGGCAAGGTGAGTCGGTACATGGCGGAACCACGGAAGCCTCATCTTCTGGCGGCAAAAGGCATCTTGAAGTATGTGAAGTCGACCTCTGATTTGGGTCTCCTATATAAGAGAGGGTCAAGCTTGGAGTTGCATGGTTTCATGGATGCTGATTATGGGGGAGACGTGGATGATCGGAGATCAACGTCTGGTTATGTATTTATGACGGGCCCCACAGCTATTTCTTGGTGCAGCAAGAAGCAAGACTCGGTGTCTGTATCTACCACGGAAGCGGAGTACAAGGCTTCGGCCTTGGCTTCTCAGGAAGCCGTTTGGCTCAGGAGGTTGGTAGAGGACGTTCATCAGGAGGTTCGAGGTCCCACTATGCTACGCGGGGACAATGAGAGTGCTCTCAAGCTGGTCAACAATCCAGTCTGTCACGCGAGGACCAAGCATATAGAGATTGAGCACCATTTCATTCGTGAAAAGGTGTTGGGAGGATCTCTTATTGTCGAGCATGTTCGGAGTGCGGACAATGTCGCAGACATCTTCACAAAGACGCTGGCGAAGGGACCGTTTACACGGTTGCGGAATTTACTCGGGCTAGTCTCCACTTCAAGGGGGAGTGTTGAATTTTTGAAGTGGTGTGGAGGAGACCGGGCGGTCTGGTTTGGGAGACCGCGGTGATCACTGATAAAGTAGTTTTTATATAAGTTTTTAATAGAAAATTTTGTAATTATTTAATATGAATTTTCCTTTTTATGTCAATTTTAGGTTATAAGTAGTTCTTTTTGTAATTTTGATTCTAACTTAGCCTAATTTTAATATTTGCAGATTTCTGGGACAAATCGGGAAAAATCACATGTCACGCCCTCGGTCACGCCCGTGACCAAGGGCGTGTAACCTGAAGATCAGTCCAGAGTCGTAGCCGTGCTGTTGAGCTAGTCCACACCCAGTCACGCCCCAGGTCACGCCCGTGACCCACAGTCACGCCCGTGACCGGGGGCGTGTAATTTTAGCATCTGCCACGTGGAGCCGCCGTCGAGACGAGAAGCTGCCGTTGAGAAGTCAACTTGAGTCACGCCCGTGACCCAAAGTCACGCCCGTGACCTTCCCGCGTGATCCAAGCACGCCGCCGCGGCGTCTGGCTAGCCCATGCCGCATTAAATGAAGCCTTCCTGAGTCACGCCCGTGACCCAATTGTCACGCCCGTGACATGTGCGATTTTCTCCCGCCATCACGCCAAGCCCACGCCGCGACCGGATCCGATGCTGCAGAGATTACACGCCCTAGGTCACGCCCGTGACCGAGGGCGTGTAACATGAAATTTTTGCCTATAAATTCAGAGGCTCTCCTTGAGTTCAAAGTTCAGAATTTTGGAGTGGGGAAGGTGCTGCTGGAGCCAATCTTGAGTAGTTTTCCTTTTTCATGTTCATGTCTCTTTATTTTCATGCTCTCTTCCTTTTCTAATGCAATGTATTAGCTTTCCTTTAGTGCAATAGTCTAGTTTAAGCTTGTAATCTTGTTTTTCCTAGCTTGCAAGTTCCTTTCTTAAGTCTTGTAATAGTTTTTCATTTAAATAAAAAAATAGTTTGTTCTCTTTATTTTGTCTCCTCCTTAGCTAAAATTTCTTAATATGCATTTTTATTTTTCTTCCTCTTCCCCCTCCACCATGATTAACTAATCCTCATTAGTACTCGATCAAAATGATCCGAGGATGAGTTAGACAAGTTATGATTTTCTAAAGTTTTCTTTTTCCGTTTTTATAAACACTTGAATTATCCTTGATTTTTAATTAGTGAGGCCATACTTTCGATATATGGTTTTCGCTTAAGTTTTCATATTTAGTTAGCCGAGAGGCTCAAAGTATGAATCGATCACTCAAGGGTAAAGAGAGTTGCACGCACCCCTCGAGAGAGGATGACGTAAATCTCCCGGATTGGAGTCAAATCCAATAGTGGGGTTCACCTCGTAAAGCAAGTTTTAGGTAATCGATTATAGGATGAGAGTCCGGTTGATTTTTCCTAATCTTAGTTGGGCATTAACCTCGAGAGAGGCATGTTCGAGCTTCGGGAACCTCCACGGTCAAGTAGTTCAATTTAAACGGAATTAGATTTAATTTCTTTTTACTTGTCTTTTCTCACTCCAAGGTGACTTTTGATTGAGTACTAGCCTCTTTTATCATCATCTAAACCCTTAATTTAGCTTGCAATTTCTCTTTTTTTTTAGCTAAGAACCAAAACCCCAAAATATCATTAGATAAGATAATAGTGACTTTCCTCAAAGTAGAAGTAATCAACGCGCCCCGTGGAATACGACCTTGGTATTTCTTAATATCCTATACTATAGACGATAAGGTACACTTGCCTTTATCGGATATAGTTTTGGAGAAAATCTCAACCCTTCACTAAAATTTCAAAACCGCAAAAATATATATCAAGTTTTTGGCGCCGTTGCCGGGGACTTTTGCGTAGATATTTTGAAACAAGGATAGCTATTAATTTTATCATGTTGTTTTTATTTTAGTTTTTCTATTTTTGAAAATCTTAAGGGTGAAATTGAAATTCTTGGAAAGGACGCTTTGGGCTTGAATTCCCATCACAGCCTCTAGTACCTTGCAAACCCTTCACCGGGTAGATCTTGGGAAGTCCAAGACTAACTTAATCCGCCTAAAAAGAACAAAAAATATTCTCTCTTTTTCTTCTTCTTTCCTTCTCTTTTTAGTGTATGACCCGTGGTAGCACTTCGATTCTTCCTTTTGATCCGGAAATCGAGCGAACCCTTTTGAGGCACCGCCGTTCTCGTGATCAAGGAAATCAAGTAGAATCTGAAGAGTCAATCGGGGACACTAACGCAGCAAATATGGATCATAATCTTAATCCTCCTAATCTTAACGAGCCAAACCCTAATGAGGACGCGCAACGGACCATGTCCTATTATGCGCGGCCGAATTTGGAAGGCACACAATCGAGTATTGTTCGCCCCGCGGTGGCGAACAATAATTTTGAGATCAAGTCCAGCATCATACAAATGGTGCAACAATCGGTGACCTTTGATGGTCAACCGGACGAGGATCCAAATTCACATATCTCTTACTTTCTTGAAATTTGCGACACTTTTAAGATCAATGGCGTCACCGATGATGCCATTCGATTACGTCTTTTTCCTTTCTCTCTGCGGTCTAAGGCCAAGCAGTGGTTGGGCTCCCTACCAAGGGGATCCATCACTACATGGGCCGAAATGGCGGAAAAATTTCTTAATAAATATTTCCCGCCTTCAAAGACCGCTAAATTACGCACGGATATTGCATCGTTCATGCAAATCGACTCGGAGACTCTCTATGATACATGGGAGCGCTTCAAGGAGCTTTTGCGTCGATGCCCTCACCACGCACTTGCCACTTGGCAACAAGTGCAAATATTTTATAATGGCTTAAATCTCCAAACGAGGCAAATGATTGATGCGGCCGCCGGGGGGACATTAAATAACAAAACCCCGATCGCCGCTCAAGAGCTTTTCGAAGAGATGGCCACAAATGCGTATCAATGGAACATGCCCCGAGCGCGGCCTAATAAGCCGGCCGGAATTTTTGAAATAGACGCTAACGCAAATTTGGCTTTACAAGTTGAGCGCTTAACAAAGCAAGTGGCGGAGATGTCTGCTTCCTCCGCCACTCCTCCTTGGGCTAATAATATTTTACTTGAAGAGCAAGTTGATTACATGGGAAATCCACCTCGACCTTCCTATAACCCGAACACCGCTCCGTATAATAACACCTACAACGCGGGTTATAGGAATCATCCGAACTTCTCATGGAGCAATCAAGGAAATGCTCAGCGTCCCTTAAATTTAAATCAACCTCCAAATCAACTTCTCAATTTAACTCCCCCTCAAAATTTTAATCCACCCGGTTTTCCACCGCAACAGCAAAAACCCTCTCCGCTTGAAGAGGTTTTTGCAAAATATGTTGCTACAACTGAAGCGAACATCCGGAACCTCACCGGATCGATCAAAAATTTAGAGAACCAAGTGGGCCAGCTAGCAAAGATAATCTCCGAGCGACCGCAAGGAGCCCTTCCGGGAAACACGGAGCCCAACCCAAGGGAGAGCGCAAACGCGATTACACTCCGAAGCGGGAAGGAGGTGGCTTCTAAGCAGGACGAACCCATGGTAACTTCCTCTCCTCCTCTTCCTCCTATTTTATCTTCAATTTTACCTACTACGTTAGCTCCGCGCGCTTCTACTTCTAATGTTCCGTATCCATCTAAGTTTAAAAGCGAGAGCGCCGAAAAGAATTATAAAAAGTTTTTAGATATTTTAAAGCAAATCCACATTAATGTACCCTTCTGCGAGGCTATCTCTCAAATGCCTAAATATGCGAAATATCTTAAGGAGTTGCTCTCCAATAAGAAAAAATTAGAAGATATTTCGCATATTTCTTTGAACGCAGAATGCTCCGCGGTTGTACTCAACAAATTGCCTACAAAAGTGAATGACCCGGGACGGTTTTCCATCCCGTGTTTATTTGGCAATTCGTTAGTAAAACACACTTTAGCGGATCTGGGAGCAAGTATCAATCTCATGCCTTTTTCATTATTTAAGAAACTAGGTCTAGGAAATCCAAGCCCCACTCAAATGAGTATTCAATTAGCGGATCGCTCTTTAAAATATCCGGTAGGAATAGTGGAGGACGTGCTCGTCAAGGTCGACAAGTTCATCTTCCCGGTGGACTTTGTCATTCTTGACATCGAAGAGGATGCCGAAGTACCCCTCATACTCGGCCGCCCCTTCCTTGCCACCTCCCGCGCCATTATTGACGTAAGTAACGGAAAGCTCCTCCTTCGGGTTGGAGATGATGAAGTTTCTTTCGGCATAAATTCCTCGATGCGGAACACATTAGAAAACGACGATTCATGTTTTTACCTGGAAGAGTGTTGGGAATTCGATTCCCCTCCCGAGTTAGTCTCCACCTCGAGTCACGAGTCCGAGTTCGCCGAGCTCTTTTGTCTGGAAGAAGAAGAAGTCACTCGTTTCACACCACCCGAACCACTATTTTTAGAAAAATTAAAAATCAAAACATCTTATGAAGAGCCACCCGTTTTGGAACTAAAGCAACTTCCCCCTCACCTTAAGTATTTATTTTTAGAAAAAGAGTCGAAGCTACCCGTCATCGTTTCATCCGAACTTAGCAACTCAGAAATTTCCGAGTTGGCTATTGTCTTAAGAAAGCACCGCCACGCAATTGCGTGGCAAATTTCGGATATAAAGGGTATAAACCCTTCCTTCTGCACTCATAAAATCTTCCTCGAAGATAATTCCCGAAATTCGGTCCAGCCTCAACGACGGCTAAACCCTAACATGAAAGAAGTCGTTAAGGCCGAAGTGATCAAACTATTGGACGCGGGAATTATCTACCCGATATCGGATAGTACTTGGGTTAGCCCAGTACAAGTCGTACCAAAGAAAGGTGGCATTACGGTAGTAGCTAATGAGAATAACGAGTTGATCCCAACCCGTACTGTTACGGGTTGGCGGATGTGCATCGATTACCGAAAACTAAATGATGCCACCCGTAAGGATCACTTCCCCCTACCATTCATCGATCAAATTTTAGAGCGCCTTTCAGGTCACTCCTACTACTGTTTTCTCGATGGTTTGTCGGGATATTTTCAAATACCGATTTCGCCCGAGGACCAAGAGAAAACCACTTTCACTTGTCCCTTTGGCACCTTCGCTTATCGAAGGATGCCATTTGGTCTTTGTAATGCGCCAGCTACATTCCAAAGATGTATGCTGGCAATATTTGACGAGTTAGTAGAGGAGGTGATGGAAGTGTTTATGGACGACTTTTCCGTGTTCGGAAATTCATTTAAAAATTGTTTAAAAAATCTTGAGCGCGTGTTGCAGCGATGCGAGGAAACGAATTTAGCACTTAATTGGGAGAAATGCCATTTTATGGTCAAGGAAGGGCTAGTCCTTGGTCATAAAATTTCGGGCATGGGGATCGAGGTCGATAAGGCCAAGATCGAAGTGATTAAAAAACTTCCCCCTCCAACAAACGTAAAAGCTATTCGTAGTTTCCTAGGCCACGCGGGGTTTTATCGGCGCTTTATACAGAATTTTTCAAAAATCACAAAGCCGTTAACCCACCTTCTTGAAAAAGAATCCTCGTTTATTTTTAGCGATGAATGCCATTTGGCTTTTAAACTCATCAAAGAGAAACTTATAAACTCCCCGATTCTAGTCGCGCCGGATTGGTCGCTTCCTTTTGAAATCATGTGCGACGCGAGTGACATTGCGGTTGGTGTCGTTTTAGGCCAACGGGTGAGTAAGTATTTCCACCCTATTTATTATGCGAGCAAAACACTCACGTCGGCACAAGCGAATTACACCACAACCGAAAAGGAGCTTCTAGCGATCGTTTTTGCCTTCGATAAGTTTAGGTCATATATCACCCTCTCAAAAGTTATTGTCTTCACGGATCACTCCGCACTTAGGTATCTTTTAAGCAAATCGGACGCCAAGCCTCGTCTTTTGCGATGGATCCTCCTCTTGCAGGAGTTTGACTTAGAGATCCGGGACAAAAGAGGAGCCGAAAACTTGGCGGCCGATCATCTCTCCCGTTTAGAAAACCCCGCCTCGGAAGTTTTGATAGAATCTGACATCGATGATAAATTTCCCGAAGAGCGCCTCCTCGCTCTCGAAGATATTAATACGTCGTCTACCCCCTGGTTTGCAGATCTGGCTAACTATTTAGTAGCCCGGGTCTTGCCAAAAGAATTCTCGAGTCAGAAAAAGAAGAAATTCTTTTCTGATTTAAAGAATTACTTTTGGGAGGACCCCTTTTTATTCCGTGTATGCGCAGACCAAGTGGTGAGACGATGCGTCTCGAGTGAGGAGGGTCTTAAAATTTTACGACATTGTCACGAGGGACCATCCGGTGGTCATTATCATTCGAACCGAACCGCGAGGAAGGCGCTGGAGGCAGGCTTTTATTGGCCCACGCTCTTCAAAGATGCTCACACCCTTGTGAGTACTTGCGACAGCTGCCAGCGGTCGGGCAACATCTCTCGCCGGGATGAGATGCCCCAAAATATTTTCTTAGAATGTGAGATTTTCGATCTTTGGGGCATTGATTTCGTTGGTCCTCTCCCTCCTTCATTTTCAAATAAGTATATTCTAGTGGCGGTCGACTACGTGTCAAGGTGGGCGGAAGCGCAAGCTCTCCCCACCAACGATGCGCGAGTCGTCGTTAACTTTTTAAAAAAATTATTTTCTCGATTTGGCACTCCGCGCGCTATTGTGAGTGATCGGGGCACCCATTTTTGCAATACTCAATTCACAAAAACTTTAGCAAAATATGGTGTCACGCACAAACTATCCACTGCATATCACCCACAAACGAGCGGCCAAGTCGAAGTGGTTAATCGAGAATTAAAGCGAATTTTAGAGAAAACGGTTTCTATTAATCGGAAGGATTGGGCAATAAAGCTCGATGACGCGCTTTGGGCCTATCGTACGGCGTACAAGACCGCTATCGGTTGTACACCATATCGAATGGTCTATGGCAAGGCTTGCCACCTTCCGGTCGAATTAGAACACCGCGCATTTTGGGCGCTTAAATTTTTAAATCTCGATTCCACTTTAGCGGGTGAACAAAGGAAGTTTCAAATAAACGAGTTAGATGAATGGCGAGCGAATGCGTATGAGAGCAATAAATTATATAAGGAGCGAACAAAGTTTTATCACGATAAACATATAAAATTTCCGAAAACTTTTTCGCCGGGCGATCTCGTCCTCCTTTATAATTCTCGCCTTCACCTTTTTTCGGGAAAATTAAAATCCCGATGGTCCGGACCCTTTATTGTTAAAGAGGTTTGGTCCTATGGGACAATCCTAATTTCCCACCCGGAAAAAGGCTCCTTCAAAGTTAACGGGCACCGCCTTAAATTGTATCTTCCGGGAGACGTACCTAATGACAAGAGTGATGCGATTTTTCTTCATCATATAACATAATCGGCAAGTGGGTCAAGCTACGCGACCTTAAACAAAGCGCTTTTGGGAAACACCCCAAAGTTATCTTTTGTTATTTTCTCTTGTCTTTTCTTTTCTTCTTTAACAACTTTTGCAGGTAATCGCGGCTTCCCCACAAAAGCTTCAAAAAAAAAAATCAGGGAAGCCCTTTTTCCTTCTCTTCTTTCGTTTTTGCATTTTTTTTATCTTTTCCTACTTCATACTTATTTTTAAACATTGGGGACAATGTTTAACTTTAAGTATGGGGGTGTAAATAGCCCTTTGTAAATTCTTGTAAATAGTTGTTAAATTAGAAAATTTTCAAAAAAAAAATATATATATATATATTTTCTTATGTTTTTCTTCTATTTTAGCACTTGTAAAACCCAAAACTCAAAAAAAAAAAAAAAAAAAACAGAAAAATTTAAATCTTGGAAAGGGACGTTTGAGATTTTATCCCATCACACCTCCTAGTACCTTGCGAACCCTTCACCGGGTAGCCCTTGGGAAGTCCAAGACTTGCAAAAAAATTTGTTAAGTTTTAAATCTAGTTTCCTTTCTTTGTAAATAGTTTTTAATGAGAAAAATTCAAAAAAAAAGATAATATCAAAAATTCAAAAAATTCTTATTTCCCTCCTTGTTGTTTTTGTGATTTCTTAGAAATCTAGTTGAGAATGTTTATAAGCATGTTTAAGTTTTTAATTGGCTAAAATTTTGCTTATCATAGTTTGTTAATTTTAAATTTGAGGTAATCTTGATTTAAGAATCATCTTATGATTTTAAATTGATTAGAGAATTTTGTTAGCATGACTTCTCTTTTTATTTTTAAATGGCTTCATTTTGTAGTAAATTTCCTAAACCTCTTTAGATTTCAATTATACTTTCTTCTAACTTCTTAGATCTTAGGAATTTTAATTTTACTAGAATTTGCTCTCAATATGATTTAAAACTAGCTAGATTTATTTTTTCCCCTACCCTACCCCCTTTGATGGCAAAAAAAAAAATGTGTATTAAAAGATCATATGTCATGGGAATAAGAGGATAAAATTCATTATTCCCTAAAACATATGCACCCAAATATTTGAAAAGATTATATGGCATGGAGTAAGAGGATAAAATTCATTACTCCTAAACCATATACATTTTGGGTTTTTATTAGAAGAGAAAAAAAAAAGAGAAAAGAAAAAAAAAAGGGGAAATTTCATGATAAATTCCATTTCCTCCATTCAAAAATTTCTCTTCTTATGTCAAATTCTATGAAATCACCCTTAGCCAATTATCATTGTTCTAGTTTTAGTTGAAAATTATGGAGAGAGCAATATTTAGTAATTTACTTTTCCTTAAGATTCTTTTAAGATAGAGTTCTTATAATTTTAATTTAATTTAGTTTTATAATTTCTACAATTTTGTCAAACTACTTAATTTTCTTGAGAAGTTATTGCCTAAACATTTTTTCCCTCTTTTCAAATCATCATCATAATTTAGGACTTAACTCCCCCTTGAATTTACTCTTAACTTAACTTTTGGTTAAATGAAATTTTAGTTTTAAATTAAAAAAATTTTTTAAGGATGTCTTATAAATTATGTCTCACACTTTTGCTCTGGAATAGCAAAACCTCAAGTATGGGGGTATTTGATAAAGTAGTTTTTATATAAGTTTTTAATAGAAAATTTTGTAATTATTTAATATGAATTTTCCTTTTTATGTCAATTTTAGGTTATAAGTAGTTCTTTTTGTAATTTTGATTCTAACTTAGCCTAATTTTAATATTTGCAGATTTCTGGGACAAATCGGGAAAAATCACATGTCACGCCCTCGGCCACGCCCGTGACCAAGGGCGTGTAACCTGAAGATCAGTCCAGAGTCGGAGCCGTGCTGTTGAGCTAGTCCACACCCAGTCACGCCCCAGGTCACGCCCGTGA
Source organism: Dactylorhiza incarnata (assembly GCA_033032865.1). Lineage (NCBI taxonomy): Eukaryota > Viridiplantae > Streptophyta > Magnoliopsida > Asparagales > Orchidaceae > Dactylorhiza > Dactylorhiza incarnata. The sequence continues at coordinate 7,257,787 of JAWHQI010000065.1, forward strand.
CCCAAAGTCACGCCCGTGACCGGGGGCGTGTAATTTTAGCATCTGCCACGTGGAGCCGCCGTCGAGACGAGAAGCTGCCGTTGAGAAGTCAACTTGAGTCACGCCCGTGACCCAAAGTCACGCCCGTGACCTTCCCGCGTGATCCAAGCACGCCGCCGCGGCGTCTGGCTAGCCCATGCCGCATTAAATGAAGCCTTCCTGAGTCACGCCCGTGACCCAATTGTCACGCCCGTGACATGTGCGATTTTCTCCCGCCATCACGCCAAGCCCACGCCGCGACCGGATCCGATGCTGCAGAGATTACACGCCCTAGGTCACGCCCGTGACCGAGGGCGTGTAACATGAAATTTTTGCCTATAAATTCAGAGGCTCTCCTTGAGTTCAAAGTTCAGAATTTTGGAGTGGGGAAGGTGCTGCTGGAGCCAATCTTGAGTAGTTTTCCTTTTTCATGTTCATGTCTCTTTATTTTCATGCTCTCTTCCTTTTCTAATGCAATGTATTAGCTTTCCTTTAGTGCAATAGTCTAGTTTAAGCTTGTAATCTTGTTTTTCCTAGCTTGCAAGTTCCTTTCTTAAGTCTTGTAATAGTTTTTCATTTAAATAAAAAAATAGTTTGTTCTCTTTATTTTGTCTCCTCCTTAGCTAAAATTTCTTAATATGCATTTTTATTTTTCTTCCTCTTCCCCCTCCACCATGATTAACTAATCCTCATTAGTACTCGATCAAAATGATCCGAGGATGAGTTAGACAAGTTATGATTTTCTAAAGTTTTCTTTTTCCGTTTTTATAAACACTTGAATTATCCTTGATTTTTAATTAGTGAGGCCATACTTTCGATATATGGTTTTCGCTTAAGTTTTCATATTTAGTTAGCCGAGAGGCTCAAAGTATGAATCGATCACTCAAGGGTAAAGAGAGTTGCACGCACCCCTCGAGAGAGGATGACGTAAATCTCCCGGATTGGAGTCAAATCCAATAGTGGGGTTCACCTCGTAAAGCAAGTTTTAGGTAATCGATTATAGGACGAGAGTCCGGTTGATTTTTCCTAATCTTAGTTGGGCATTAACCTCGAGAGAGGCATGTTCGAGCTTCGGGAACCTCCACGGTCAAGTAGTTCAATTTAAACGGAATTAGATTTAATTTCTTTTTACTTGTCTTTTCTCACTCCAAGGTGACTTTTGATTGAGTACTAGCCTCTTTTATCATCATCTAAACCCTTAATTTAGCTTGCAATTTCTCTTTTTTTTTAGCTAAGAACCAAAACCCCAAAATATCATTAGATAAGATAATAGTGACTTTCCTCAAAGTAGAAGTAATCAACGCGCCCCGTGGAATACGACCTTGGTATTTCTTAATATCCTATACTATAGACGATAAGGTACACTTGCCTTTATCGGATATAGTTTTGGAGAAAATCTCAACCCTTCACTAAAATTTCAAAACCGCAAAAATATATATCAATCACGCGGCTTGTATAGGTTATCTGCCGGTCTAGCTCTGCCGGGTTGTTCTGGCGGTCTGCTGGTTGTTCCGGTCTGTTCTTGGTAGCTGCGGTTTGTTCCCGAGTAGGTCTGCTAGTTTGCCTGGCTTCCTTGTTGGAAGTCCGGGCGGGTTGTTCATATATGACTGTCTACCCGGGCGGTCTATATTGGTGATCTGGCGACTTGGCTGAAGTCGGCCAGATGGTTCTAGCTTGCTCCTGGTGATCTTAGGAAGGAGCGTTGTTGGGACCACACGGCTTGTGCGCGGTCTCGTGTTCGCGCGGCCTGTGCGCGATCTTGTCTGCTGATCTGCGTCTTGGTCGGGTGATCGACCAAGAGGTATGTTCGCGCGGTCTGTCTTTTGAGACTGTTCGTGATCTGATGGGTGGTGACTGTATCCCGGTTTGTGCGGTGACGACATCCGTCCACCCGCCTATAAATAGGGGTGCATGTCCCGTCATTCCCAACAAGAACTGTAAGAACCAGAGCCCGGATTGTTTCTTGCGGTCTCAAGTTTGAGTTCGCGCGACTTGGATGCGAGTTAACCTTTGTTGTGTTCGCAGGTTTGCGGTCAGCAGGGTGCGGTCTCCTTCCTTGGTGATTTCCGGTGGCTTGAATAAACAGTTCGTCTGCGGTCTGTCAGCGAACTGGGTTATTGTGTTCTTATGCTGTTCGCAGCGAGCTCAGTGATCAGGCGACCTTCAGCGGTTAGGCGGTCTGAGTTGCGGTCTGGCGACAACTTCAGTTCTTTGTTCCAATAAAGCTCCAGTTCGTGCGGTCTGAGGTGCGGTCTTGCAGTACTGGCAGTCTGTCCGGTTTCTGTTCGTGCGATCTCAGGGCAAGCCGGGCGAGTTCTGGAGTGGTGCGGCTTGTGCGGTCTGAGCTTGTCTAGCCGCCAGCTTTGCTTTTTGGTGTGTTGTGTTCTTCTCGTCTCCGTGATTCTGATGAATCATGTCTCGCCATGTATACCTCGCATTGTAAAGTAGTTCTGTTTCAATAAAGTTTTCTTGTGTTGCTGTTTTGGCATTGTGGTTGTTTGGCTATAACTCTTGTTGATACAACTCCTGCTTACTCCTAAACGGTCCAATCAAAAATTTTAACAAGACGTCACACCCGCCTGCCACCTGGCATCACATTAGGGTCTACCCGGACGTCGCACCCGAGTGGCTTTATCAGAGCTGTAGCCCATACACCCCAACCAGCTCTCTAAGGGACTTCCATGACAGGTTGTTGAGGTCAGGTCTCGAACCCACAACCTCCTTGATAAGGAGTTTCCAATACTCCTCATCACCATTGGAGCTGCAGCTCAGTTGGTGATGAGAGTCTGCATGAAGACTCTTTATCAAGGAGTTTCTGGATCGACTCACAACCTCAACAACCAGCTACGCACTGTCATGTTACTAGCCAAAGGTTGGTGTGTGTGGACTGCAGCTCTGATAAAGCCATCTTGGTGTGACGCCAAGGTGGACCCTGGTGCAACTCCAGTTGGCAGGGTGTGTGACGCCTATCCTGTATCAATTAGGGTCTTGATTCTACGCCGGCGTTCATATTAGGAAGTGCTAGAACAAAGCTACGACAAATTGTGTTTCTTTTATGAAATTAGGAGCATTATGGAGTTGATAATTTTTGACCTTTCTGTCTTCCTTGCTAAAAAACAGAGTTGTCTTCTTAGTATGAATTATTTAGTATGATTAAAAAAGACAACTCTGTTTTAATCATACTAAATAATTTATTGCTTCCCTGTACAAATCATTAACTTTGTCCTCCTAAAATAGATCAATCGCCACCGATTTTTGGTCGTCACTTGGCTAGGCGGAGTGAAACATCAGTGGTCACTACTCCGTTGCGGCTGTTTCGGTGCCACTGTATTATTCATGATCTTACTTTGATTTTGCATTTCGACCGAGCCGTAGAGAAAACTAAGGGAGCCCTTGATATCCATTGTTCCGACTGCGAATATATTTTTGGACTGCAGATATCAATGGACACTGTGAATAGCCATATTAAGATTGCTTATAACATCACTCTTACTCTATGGTTCCCATTAAGTCTAATTTATTTAAGGGAACAATGTATGGGAATAAAAATGAATTATTTAGACTATTAAATGATGAAAGAAACAATCTGGACCATGAAATAGATAGTATCCATTTACCTCCAAGTGGAGAGAATTTCAGTTGGTTTTTTGCTCAGAAAAGTGACTACTATCCTTCCCGCTGCACCCCCATCTAGCCAAATAAACCTTATATGGGTAGATTGTTAGACACGTGGCTCGTAGTTTGAGAAAAATATTATCTTAGGCTCCGTTCGGTACAATGGTGGCGGTCATGAACGCGTTGGTAAAACCGTTATTCATGAACGCCCACCTAAAGAACTTCATCCACTTGAACATAAAAGTAGATGAAGTTCCTTAGGTGTCCGTTCACGAATGATGGTTTTGCCACCGCATTCACGACCACCACCATCGTGCCAAACGGAGACTTAGTCTTCCTAAGGCAGTGCTGCCTCATTCACCTATCATGGGGCACCACGTGGCCCCATTTGGCCGGAACAGACAACCTACATATGAAAAGAAAAATCAAATCGTATTCTCTTGCTCTTCAGGTCCGCTGGTCCCTTTACTACCGCTCAGGTGTAAGTGGTCCTTCATCATATGGGAGCATTATGAGGACGATTAGAAGCATAAGTGAATTCCAGCCGGAAGAATTTTTTATGTTAGTTGCAGGGCGCTGGTATTGCTTAGCATTTTTCATTGAAGCCATATTATCAGAGCGAAGCGCTTTCGACTTCTTTAAGGTTTCGTTTGGCTCGGCTTATTTGCTTCGGTGAATTTGGACAAAAACATCATTGTCATAGAACGTATGTAAGGTATGGCAAATGTTACTACCGTTATCAAGAAAAGAAACTAGTTTTAAGCATAAAATATTTGGTATGACAATGACGTTTTTGTCCAAACTCATCAGAGCAAATAGGTCGCGCCAAACGAAGCCTAAGTCCTTATAATTATAGGATTATATTAGGTCGGCAACGCGGTGTTAGGGCTAGCTAGATGATGACAATACAGTCAATTACTTCATATACATGTTGATTCTGTGATACAAAAGTTTAGTTTGTTAAACCTGATTATGTTAATGTGCATTATCCTAATTATAAATTAATGAGAGATGATGTGTATTTAATAATTGGGTGTATGATATGCATGCATATTAAAATAATGAGAGTGTGATATGTATGCATATTAAAATATTTGGTGAGTACTAAAATATTAGGTGTGTGATATGTGTGTGCATTAAAATAATGGAAGAGTGATACATGTGTATATTGAAATATTAGGCTGAGAGCTCTATATAAAGAGATGTATAATTTATTTGTAAGCATCAAGCTTAGAATAAGATTTTGAGTTCTTTCTCTCTTATGGTCTTATGCTCTTTTTGTTCATTCTTTCTCGCTCTTCTCACTTCTCCATGCTAACTTTTGACCTTGGACATAGATGACTTTAACAAATTTTAAGGTGGGAAAATTTGATGGGAGAGATAGCTTCATCCTCCGGAGGATCAAGATGATCGCTCTATTGAATCAACAAGGCTCCTACAAGGCCGTGTTCAGTCCGGAGAAATTACAGAAGGAGATGGCGGAGGTTATTAAGGAAGAATTGGAGATGAAGGCTCATAGTGCTATTGAACATTCTCTCACTCATGAGGTTCTTCATGAAGTTGCCGAAGAGGATACTGTGGAAAAATTGTGGAAGAAGCTTGAGATGCTCTATTCGAAGAAATCTATTAAAATCGATTGTACTTAATGCAACGACTTTAGACCTTCAAGATGAAGAAAGGTACGCCCATTAAGGCTCATTTAGACGAGTTAAATCAAATAGTGATAGATTTGAAGAACATCAATGTGATGATTGATGATGAGGATCAAGTGATGATCCTTTTGTGCTCACGTACTCCATCATTTGGGCAATTCATAAATAATATGGTGTATAGCCCAGACACGCTTTTCATTGAAGAAGTGAAAGCATGTCTGCATTCTGAGGAGTTGTGTGGAAATGTGTCATCGTATAGATCAAATGGGCATGGCGATGAATTATTCGTGAGAGAATGATCACATAATTGAGATTGGAAGAACGACAGAGGAAAGTCAAGATCAAATTCGAGAAACTCCAAAGGAGATCAATGCCACTATTGCAAGAATAAAGGGCATTGGAAGAAAGATTATCCTATACTCAAAGAGGAGGTAAAGAAATATTTAGATTATGAGAACATTGTGCATGAGGCATATGACAACGATGGCTCGGTTTTCTCGGTATGTGCTGTAGTTCATATTCAAGATTCATGGGTACTTGATTCCGATTGTTCTTATCATATGATTCCAAATCAGAGTTAGTTTACAACATATCATTCCCTTAATGGAGTCTCAATATTCATGGGCAATGATACTGTGTGATATGATGGGGTTGAAAGGACTTTGACAGATGTCCGGCATATTCCAGACTTGAAGAAGAATTTTCTCTATTGGAGCATTGGACACGATCAGAGCAAGACCGTGGTTGATGTTGGTTCTATGAAGATTTGGTTGAAACATGTGTTCTACATCTCTTTAGTTTGACAATATCAAATCCCATACTGTATTTGATCATCCATATCTTGGGAATAATGTGTAGGTTTACAGGTGTGAAGACGTCGAAAATTCCACTCTCTGTGACCTACCGCCAGGCGCTAGTCCTACCGCCGGCGATAGCCATATCGACATGACTTATTTCGACGCAAAGGCAAATATCAACGTGAAGTCAAGACGATATCATCGAGAAGTATACCACCGCGCGCTAAACTTACCGCGGGCGCTAGCTCTATCGACGAAACAACTTATGTCGACTTGAAGAATGTATCGACTGGAACTCATGTCGACGAGATGTGTCGAAACGATATCGACGGGAATGTTACCACAGGCGCTAGCCTAACGCCACACGCTAATTTTGTCGACCAGAAGAATATGTCGACTAGATGTTCTGCTTTTGGCGAGAAGAAATCGACGTGATGCTACCGCGAGACGCTTGCAAATGCGTCGCGCTATCCAAAGACAGCAAGAGAATGTTTTCCGACACCTTCCTGATTTGGTGTTGGACAGCTGGAGAAAACACATAAAGAAAGCTACCACCGCGCGGTAACCCTACCGCCGACGAAAATTTAAAGAATCAGCTATAAAATCTTTCGTTTCTTTTTCTGAAAAGGAGAGACACACACTTACGTGAATAGGGTTCTACAACCGCCTTTGTTGCTGAGAACCAACGTCTCCAAGCAAGGAAATGAGAACTATTTCCCTCCTGTTTGTGTTTGAAGATCTCTGAAGAGCAAGTTTTACAACGACCATCTATTGTCGATCGAGTGCAAGAGGAACGATATTCAGAAAGCATTGATCGCTCACCGCTCTACAGAGGATACAAATTTTGAGAGAGCAATAGTTTCTATCTCTTTCTTCTTCATTGTGTTTTTCACTTTCCTTCTTTGTTTTGAGTGAAGGAAAATCGACCTAGGAGGTCGTCGGAATCCGGGAAGGATTCCGTGGGAAATTACCCTAGGAGGACGTCTAGATCAGGGAGATCTAGTGGGGCTCTAAGATCCTTCCTGGGAGGAAGGGGAGGAGCCAGCTCGAAGACTTTTTCGGGGAGGAAAGGGAGAGAGCCAACCGGTCCTTAGATTAGGCTCGGTATAGAAAACATAATGATGCAGGCTACACTCTCCGACACGATCGCTACGAACACACACGCGTTTCCTCTCAACACTCCCAAATTTTACGCTCGCACAAAATTACTCGCAGCGTACACGCAACACAATATTTATCAATTAGACGCTAACGTACGGGTAGTCACGCCGCTAGAGGTTGAATAGATGGCTATATACCAATATTCTTCCTGACTAAAAGGACACACCCGGTCCGAACGAGCTTGAGTTGTACCAAAAGAGATCCACCAAAAATTACGATTTCAAAAGGGTAGATCTCTCCCAACAAAAAGTCGAGGTTCGCCAATCCTCTTCAAAAATTAAAAGAAATAAGAAGAGCGCACAAATCGATCGAAGAAAACCACGGCTATTCAAGTGATTCGAAGATCACGCCAAAAGTACCACTACAAGAAATTAACAAGAGGGAAAATCTCACGAGTAAAAATTTGCGTTACCCCGCTTGAGATGGGATTATCCTCAAGCATGCACTCGCCCGAATCGTTCTTCAACGAATCCACCGGAGACGCGTCGTTTGGAAAGACACTCGTCCTCCGTATTCGCTTCACGCCGGATCCAAGATCCACACGAACTAACACCAAGCACCTTGAATGAAATCTTCAAAGAAGAAGCTTTTAGGTTGGCCGAATTCTTTGAAGGAAAAGGATAGGAGATCCTTCTTGTTGCAAGCAAGATAGAACGAGAGAGGGATGTCAGAAAGAGTCGTAGCGGAGAACGAGAATGAAAGGAAGAGAGGGAGAGAGGGGGGCCGAAATTTTCGAGAGGGGAGAGACAGAGGGGGCGGCTAGGAGGAGGGAAATCCAATATAGAAGATTAGGGTTTGATTTTTTGGTTTTATCATTCAATAATCAAAATCTAATACAAGATGACCTTTTATAGGTTAACCAACAAACATGGCTAAACACAGTCCTAAATTAAAATAACATGGGCATGGCTAAACGCAGTCCAAAATTAAAATAAAACAAACACATAAACAAAGTCCCAAAATAAAAGATAAATCTTAATAAAATTTTAATTAATAATTATAATAAAATAATTATAATTATTAATTATTAATCTTGCGCCGCGGACGAAGGTTGTAACGGCAATGGTGTTCGTCATGACGTAGGTCTTTGGTTGGAGAGGCGCCATCATCCGTAAGCGCGCCGATACCAACATCTTCATGTTGAGGGCCGTCGTCGCCATCAATCCTCCCCCGCTCAAAAGTACTCATCACCGATGAGTTGTCCTGAATGTAGCGGCGGAGAAGAGCATCATCCAAAAGAGTCACCTCCGATTCTGGAATCCACGAGTCATCGGAGGCCGGAAGATCACGCCAATGAATCAAGTAGCGGCGACTGTCACCACTAGGAGAGGGGAGCACTTCATCTCTGAGGATCCTGTAAGGCACAAAAGTGGTCCGGGGGAACCTTGGAAAAGCATTAGGCAAATAAGGAGAACAAGTTCCGTCATCAACATTCAACGTACCTCCAGTAGGAACCGAAGAAGAGAGCGAACCGGGCACAAGCTCACCCCTCAACCCATTAGAAAATGTAGTGGAATCAAACGGACAGTCGGTTAATTCACGTGGTGGAGAAATATATGGCGTTAAATCCGAAACATTGAAAATAAGGGAGATTCCCCAATCAGTGGGTAACTCCAAAAGAAAAGCATTTTCCCCTAATTTTTTTAAAATTCGAAATGGACCCGCTCGCCGATTTGCCAACTTTGTATGGTGCCCGAAGGCAACCGTTCAGGGTTGAGACGCACCATAACCAAATCGCCAACTTTCAAGTGAGATGCTCTCTCATGCACGTTAGCATGAGATTGATAAGATGCATATTGAGTAGCTAGTGCCTTAATGTGCTTGTGTAAATTATGAACGTGAGAGGCAAAGTCTTGTGCAAATTGACTTGACTTATAAGATGAAGGTAACAAAATCAAGTCAAGTGGCACTGGTGCCTTATAACCGTGCACGATTTCATTCGGCGATAAATCAGTTGATCTCATTTTAGAATTATTATTCGCTAACTGAGCATGAGGAAAAAGTAAATCATAGACACGTGTAGATGAATGTGGTAAGCAACTGGAGGAAGCATATGCGCAACTGGACCGGATGAGTAAGTACGTCGTGAAGAAACTAAGTACAGGGGTACAGTCGCCACAAATCATAATCACTCGCGACCGCCAACAAATTCGTAGATGGGCACTCAAAAAAATTGTCAATCAAAGGTGATGCGTAGTCAGATCTACGAAGGGTGGTGAAAAGACCGAGCACAAAATCTAACAACTCAACAAAACATGTCCGACGGGACATGGCCAACGGAGGGGCTAGTAACATAGGCAAAACCAACTGGCTAGGACGAGGCATAATAAATTCATGTCCTAAAAATTATGCAGGTCGAGTCCACGGGTCAGGAGGGAGGACCGGCAAAATCGAACCTGACACAATTTCTAATTCACAATGAGCTTCATGCAAAGGTGATAACATCAAAGAAATATCTTCCAGGTTCTCAACGTTAAAGTCACCCCAAATTAACCTTCCCTCGCAAGGTAAATCTTTCAACATAGTAGGTACATCTGGGAACACAGGGTCATCGGACGATTCCTCAACTATCATAGGTGACAGACCTGGAAATAGGTCGACGACAGGTGGGATAATCCCAAGGAGTGGCACTACCGAGGTGAGATCCACTCCCATGACACTTGGGATAACCAACGTCTCAACAGCACTAAGCTCTTCCTCAATAAAGACATCGCCCTCAGCGGTCGGCTCAATCAAAGGCACTAACTCAGAATCATCAGAAAAATCAACAACTAGATCAGAACGTTTGGGAGGAGACTTTAATAAGACTGAGGTCATTGACTGAGCAGGGCACTCGACAGTATGGGGGTCAAACATTTCCCCAGCATCGTGTGTAAAATTCATGGGACGACCCTCACTGACCGGAATACTCTCACAGCGCGGGCTCATGGCATCCCTAGCCGTAATGACAACCGAGTTTGAGTCAGTGGACCGGAACTTACCCTTATATTTCAGGGATAACCGAGGGGGAGGTCCTAAGATGGACTTGCCCTCCTGAAAAGAACGAGACTTGGTCTTGTGAGCAAGTTGCTTCTCAATATCCAACGCGACATTATAGGTGGTGCTTAAATCTGTGTGTCCATAATGAAGGAGTTTGCCTCGAATGTCGGGGTTAAGCCCCTTACAAAACCGTGAAAGGTTGACCTCAGACATCTCTCTAACATCGCACCTAGTCATCATGTCCTTCAGGAGGCCCATGTACTCCGCAACTGTTCGATTCTCTTGTCTAAGGGAAGATAACTCATCAAATATTTGCGTTCGATGGTATGTAGACAGAGGAGGGGTTCGGTTGGCCGAAAGTTGGGCAACCATTTCCCGAATCTCCCCCAATTTTTGAATCATCTCACGTCGAAAATCATCAACCGGCGAGTGGTTTTGATTTGGTTGTCGTACGTCACGAGGCAAAGTTGGGGTGTGCTTAGCCATAACTTTAGCATACCAATAATCTAATCGGGAAACATAAACGTCTTGAGCCATACTCGGAGTGTAGGTGATGAACAATACAATTTTAGAACAACAAACGATTTTGACCAGAAAATTTTATAAAATATTAATTTGTTCCTGCCTAATAACTAGGGTAATTAAATTTTTTTTTTATTTTCTTACTAAGAGAAATATGAAGAATTTCCAGAATTTTTTTTTCGCAGAAAAATGAGAATTTTTGGCCGCTATTTGCAGACCAGAATTTTAAACAGGCCACAATTTTATGAAAGATAGTTTTATTTCCGCTTAATAACTAGGGTAATTAATTTTTTTTTATTTTCTAACTCAAAAAAATATGGAGAATTTCAAGAATTTTATTTTTTGATTTTCATAGAAAAATAAAAAATTTAGGCTGCTATTCGCAGACCACCAATTAAAAGTTTTGATATTTTGAACACGAAATCATGTGAAGATTGTGTGTGTCGGCGTTCTAAGAAAATTTAAGGAATGCGTCAATTAAGAAATTGATACGAACCTGTCTCTTATACCAAATTGATGCATGCAACGCTCTCCGACACGATCGCTATGAATACGCACGCGTTTCCTCTCAACGCTCCCAAATTTTACGCTCGCACAAAATTACTCGCAACGCAACATTTATCAATTAGACGCTAACGTACGTGTAGTCACGCCGCTAGAGGTTGAATAGATGGCTATAGGCCAATATTCTTCCCGACTAAAAGGACACACCCGGTCCGAACGAGCTTGAGTTGTACCAAAAGAGATCCACCAAAAATTACGATTTCAAAAGGGTAGATCTCTCCCAACAAAAAGTCGAGGTTCGCCAATTCTCTTCGAAAATTAAAAGAAATAAGAAGAGTGCACAAATCGATCGAAGAAAACCACGACTATTCAAGTGATTCGAAGATCACGCCAAAATTACCACCACAAGAAATTAACAAGAGGGAAAATCTCACGAGTAGAAATTTTCGTTACCCCGCTTGAGATGTGATTATTCTCAAGCATGCTTTTTCAACTGATCCACCGGAGACGCATCATTTGGAGAGACACTCGTCCGCCGTATTCGCTTCACGCCGGATCCAAGATCCACACGAACTAACACCAAGCACCTTGAATGAAATCTTCAAAGAAGAAGCTTTTAGGTTGGCCGAATTCTTTGAAGGAAAAGGATATGAGATCCTTCGTGTTGCAAGCAAGAGAGAACAAGAGAGGGATGTGAGAAAGAGTCGTAGTGGAGAACGAGAATGAAAGGAAGAGAGGGAGAGAGGGGGGCCGAAATTTTGGAGAGGGGAGAGAGAGAGGGGGCGGCTATGAGGAGGGAAATCCAATAGAGAAGATTAAGGTTTGATTTTTTGGTTTTATCATTCAATAATCAAAATCTAATACACGATGGTCTTTTATAGGCTAGCCAACAAACATGGCTAAACGCAGTCCGAAATTAAAATAACATAGGCATGGCTAAACGCAGACCAAAATTAAAATAAAACAAGAACATAAACAAAGTCCCAAAATAAAAGATAAAGCTTAATAAAATTTTAATTAATAATTATAATTATTAATTATTAATCTTGAGCCGCAGACGAAGGTTGTAACGGCGATGGCGTTCGTCATGACGTAGGTCTTTGATTGGAGAGGCGTCATCATCCGTAAGCGCGCCGATACCAACATCTTCATGTTGAGGGCCGTCAGAGCCATCACATAAGAGTTTTATATTCATCGCCTCCAATCTCTGACGTCATGGAAATCTAAGTCTATTTGTGTAAACAATTTTCTATAATTCGATGCTATCACGTTTCTGCACTTTATGATAAACTGCTGTGAATTTTCTGGTAGTACATTGATTAGAGTAGTGTGATTCCTGAAACGATAATCTGCATTTACTATGTTGTTTTCTTAGCTAACGTCACGCTATACTACAAGAAAAACATTAATTAGGAGTGAGCTAAATTCATAGCTAAATATCAAATTTTGTTGCTAAATCAAATTAGCAAGATATTTAGAAACGAAATAACTTTGTAACTAATTTTAGCCTATATAAATTTAGGAAGGAAATTTTTTCTTTCTATTTCATAATAAATTTTTAACAAGGAAAATATTTCTTTTTAATTAAGAAGCAATTTTTAGCAAGGAATTATTTTTGGTTACTAATATTATAATATGTAGGTAAAAAAAACTTTAATAATAAGGAAGAGAACTAAAAAATTATTAATTTTTATTACAAAATTTTAAAATTTTGTTTGGAAATGCTGCTGTTAGAAACGAAATAACTTTGTAACTAATTTGAGCCTATATAAATGTAGGAAGGAAATGTTTCCTTTCTATTTCACAATAAATTTTTAGCAAGGAAAATATTCCTTTTTAATTAAGAAGCAATTTTTAGCAAGGAATTATTTTTGGTTACTAATATTATAATATGTAGGTAAGAAAAACTTTAATAAAAAGGAAGAAAACTAAAAAATTATTAATTTTTATTACAAAATTTTAAATTTTTGTTTGGAAATGCTGCTGTTGGTGGGAATCAAACTCTCAACCTCTAGCATAGATAATGTAACATCCCCCAGACTGCTAGGCCCCTAGAGAATTTTTGTTATGACAAGCCATGACAAAAATATGATAAGTGACACCGGGCACAAGGATGACAAATTGGAAGGAATGAAAAACCCATGGTGTGCACTTAGCCACCATGAGCCACCCTAATGTAAAGCAAACTACAGAGATGCTAATATATCTTATGCATCACACATATCCATGGAGATTCCCCTAGGATGAATCAAACACACAAAATGGGCCAAAGAGGCCCCATGAACTCAACAAATAGGAAGGAATACACTTTGGGGTGCGTTTAACAAATCTTGATGTCCTAGCCTAGGGGTGACCAAAAGACTCCAATAAGCCAACATAACCTCACTATGATCCCTATGACCATCCAAGGAAGTACGTAGGCCACTAGGGACCCTTGGGGTCAACCAAATTGGTCAAATTGACCAAAAGTCAACTTTAGGCCACTTAGGTCAAACCTCCATAAATAAGGGCAATTGAACTCCAACTGATCAAATTGGACCCACCCACATATGACATCCTCCCTAGGGGACATAATGGACCCAAAAGCCCCATCCAAGGGCCATCAATTTGGGGAAATTGGGCCAATTTCTAAAAAGCCCCAAATTGACTTAAATGTGCTAAAAGCCCAAATTGATCTTCAATTGACCTAGTGTGATCAAATTGATCACCCCTAAACACTAAGGGGAGTAAATGAGACCCAAATGAACCAAAGTGCACAGTCAATTTTGGAATATTAGGGCAAAACCACCAAAATGCCCAAATTGCCCTAATAAGCAATTTTGTGCAATTGGACACCATATGACCCCACCATGGCTCAATTCTTCTTAGAGTAGGTCCATAGGGCTCAAGACAATAATGTGGGTCAGTCATATTAAGTGGTATGAGCTTGAGCAAAGCCAAAACCCAAAAGTCCCCATTTTGGTCTATTTGGGTCAAGTGAGCCAAACTCAAGCTAGGTGGACTTAACCCAACTCCATAGCCCAAGAAGGCAGCCCACATGTTTATCAGCCCCCATGCCCATCTGAATTTCGAAATATAGGGGATTAATTGGCTTGTACAAGTGGGAGAAAAGGAGGAAGAAGACAAGAATGAGAAAGAGGAGGAAAAGAGGGAATGGGTGCCACATGGCACCCAATTCCCTCCCCATTCTGCAGCCCTGAGCTGGGGAATTGATTTCCCCATCTTGGGGCAGTCAGCCTAGCCATGCATTGGCTGAATTGGGCGGCCATGGGAGTTGGCCGGCATAGCCTTTAATGGCAAAGGGCCATAAGCGCCCTCATTCCTCCAATTGATGCCACCATTAGCTTTAGAAGGGGGAAAGGAGTCGGTCTGGAGCTTTACAGAGGAGAAAAAGGTGGAGAATCGAGGTTGGGAGCAAGCTCGCCGGAAGAGAGAAGATCCATGGCCAACCGCCGCCTCCGCCGCCGCCAAGCCCCCCTAAGGCACGATTTCTCCCCCTCTCCCTCTGTGCTAGTCATCTAGGGTCTTAGCAAGGGCAATCAAGCTCAATTGAGCCGACAACCATGGGTTTTTTCCTTCCGAAATTCCGTTTGGGCTTCCTCCAGGGATCGCCGGAAACCACCACCTCCGGCAACCATTCCACCGCCAATAGACGGCCAACCCCTCGACGGAGGTGGTGGCGGTGGCAGATGGCCTGGGAGGGTGGTGGTTGGCCGGGATCAGAGGCCATTTCCTCTGGGCCGTCGGCAAGAGGAAGGAGACGAAATCACAGCCGTTAATTTCGTCTCCTTGATCTCTATTGGCAGACCAAAGCAAATCTGCCTATAAACATGCAGTGTTTTGCATGCAAAAATTGAAGGCCTTAGAGGCCACATTTGCAAAAAAAAAGGCAGAGATAACTTTTGTATCCCTATGAGTCTACTTTCATTTGCCACTTGAATCAAATGATTTGGTGCACTGTGGACACCAGGGCATTCATTTTCCTAGGACTGCTCCTTGTGTAGGGCAGAAATTAAAAATGCTATAACTTTTAAATGGCTTAACCAAATCACTTGAAATTTCTACCATGCATGCATGGTATGGTGCCACAGTTAGGGTTTAAATTTGGGAATTCTTGGATGTATATCCATTTAGATATTTCATTTATTAGCAAAAGTGAATAATTGGTATTTATGGAGTTATATAACTCCAAACACCCCCAAATTTGGGTGGTAAGCTCTTTATATATAACTAGACCACTGGTAGAAATTTGAGACCATTTGGCCTTGTGCATGTGGATTTATGAGCCATGCAACAGCTAGGCTAAAGACCTTAATGGTGTGCCCTTAACAAATTTGGGGTGGAGTGAGCCCCAAGCCTTGGGGGTTGACCCAATGGCTTGAGATGTTGGACATGGGTCCATGGCAGTAATATGCCTTCCCAAAAGGTATTTGGGGATTTTTGGGTACAAAAATCCCAAGATATAGAATTTACTATATTACCCCTAAATTGAGTTATGAAATTAAAAAGGGGTCATATGATTTTAGAATGAAGTGAAACTTATGGTTTAGCCTTTAATTACATTATTATGGCAGCAGGAATTTTCTGAGAATTTTTGGAGAATATTTCATGATATAAGTTGCTAAGATCACATTTATGCCCTTTATGGTTTTTGTGCAAATAATGGGGTTTTATATGTCTAATAAATTTAAGATAAATTACAGTAGGTCATGATGCTAATATAAGCCTATGGTAATTTTATCAGAATTTATAAGTGATTATTTCTGGTATTTCTTTTGTGATTTCATAATAATGTGCATTTATGTTAAATAGAAATTATGGTCAAATATTCCTGTTAAAAATGTGAAATTCAGGATTTGGTGTTTTTGGACCAGTAATATGCCATGGTAAGTTTCCCAGAATTTATTGAGGTCATAATCTACTACTTGATGTGTAAATCCCTATTTGCACCCCCATTTATGTTAAATAGAAATTATGGTCAAATATTCCTGTTAAAAATGTGGAATTCAGGATTTGGTATTTTTGGACCAGTAATATGCCATGGTAATTTTCCCAGAATTTATTGAGGTCATAATCTACTACTTGATGTGTAAATCCCTATTGGCACCCCATTTATGTTAAATAGAAATTATGGTCAAATATTCCTGTTAAAAATGTGAAATTCAGGATTTGGTGTTTTTAGACCAGTATTATGCCCTGGTATTTTTCCCAAAATTTATTGAGGTCATAATCTACTACTTGATGTGTAAATCCCTATTTGCACCCCATTTATGTTAAATAGAAATTATGGTCAAATATTCCTGCTAAAACTGTGAAATTCAGGATTTAGTGTTTTTAGACCAGTATTATGCCATGGTATTTTTCCCAGAATTTATTGAGGTCATAATCTACTAATTGATATGTAAATCCCTATTTGCACCCCATTTATGTTAAATAGAAATTATGGTAAAATATTCCTGTTAAAAATGTGAAATTCAGGATTTGGTGTTTTTAGACCAATATTATGCCATGGTAATTTTCCCAGAATTTATTGAGGTGATAATCTACTACATGATGTGTAAATCCCTATTTGCACCCCATTTATGTTAAATAGAAATTATGGTCAAATATTCCTGTTAAAAATGTGAAACTTAGGATTTGGTGATTTTAGACCAGTATTATGACATGGTAATGTTGCCAGAATTTATTGAGGTCATAATCTACTACTTGATGTGTAAATCTCTATTTGCACCCCATTTATGTTAAAAAGAAATTATGGTTAAATAGTTCCTGTAAAATTATGAAATTTGGGGTTTTAGGTTTTTAGACCAATATTATGACACAGTGAATTTATCAGAATTTATGGAGATCATTAGTTGACGGTCGAAGTATAAATTAGTACATGCACGCCTTCTATTTTAATAGAGACTAAGATTTAAGTTTCCCTGGAGAATTTATGAAATTAGGATTTGAGGTTGTTAGATCACTACTCATTGAAAACCCATGGTAATAATTGGAATTCATTTGGATATGATATGATCAAGATTGCACCATAGGAGCCAAATCTAGCTCAATCTCATTTTGGACTGCGAATAGTAAAACTGATTTATATGATTTAGACCACCACTGACCTTCACACATAGAGTTATTAACTCCTTGAATAAAGACTCAGATTATTAGGGAGAGCATCTCTAAGGCCATCTTGGGACATAAGGAATGTGGTGCGTTTAGCAAAGCTATAAGTGCAGGCATTTACAATGATAAGAAAAGGAAGTTAGACATTGTCAAGGGCCCCACACACAACTCATCGGTATTAAGTGATCATATGAAAGTAGAACTGCCCTTAGTCGGGTGAGCCATCTTAGGGTAAAACTCAAGGGAGAAGTCAGGAAATATCTAAGGCAAACCCTGGATTATGGATGACGAAGAATAGGAGTGTGGGTCCAAGTAAGGTTGAGAATGCTAAGTGTATGTGTGATGTTCCTCGGTGAAGAAGGGAACTCGAGCTAGAATGTGATGACGGGAGAGTCAGCACCCGGTCACAGTTGGTGGTGTTGGAGTTCAAATGAACTCCCCCACTCCTAAGTGCCAAATTAACTCATCTTAGAGATTTCATGAAAGTGGAGAGGAAAATGGGGATCAAGTAAAAAGGGGTAGATACCAACAAGATTAAGTGCCTTGGGAAGAGGAAGTTCGGGGTGTCAGCCCGTCACACTTCCCAGTACTCCTGCTAGCCCCTCACCGGGAAACCCTCCGGAAGTCCAAGGCTAACCCTAAAGCTTCTAAGATCAACTAAATTATAGATAAGACTAGTTAAGTAGGAGAACATGACAAGTTAACTTCCATCCCAAATCGGAACATTTTATAAGGAAGGACTGGGATAGTCCTGCGAGCGGTAGGCTCGGGTTATAAGGAAGGACTGTGATAGTCCTGCGAGCGGTAGGCTCGGGTTATAAGGTAGGACTGGGATAGTCCTGCGAGCGGTAGGCTCGGGTTATAAGGAAGGACTGGGATAGTCCTGCGAGCGGTGGGCTCGTAGTTTTAAATATAAGGTTGGTATAGCCTAGCGAGCGGTAGGCTCGTAGTTTAAATATAAGACTAGTGTAGTCTAGCGAGCGGTAGGCTCGTAGTTTAAATATAAGACTAGTGTAGTCCAGCGAGCGGTAGGCTCATAGTTTAAATTTAAGACTAGTGTAGTCTAGCGAGCGGTAGGCTCAAAGCTTAAAGATAAGACTAGTGTAGTCTAGCGAGCGGTAGGCTCGTATTTTTAAATATAAGGCTGGTATAGCCTGGCGAGCGGTAGGCTCTACTTTATAAATGTTGATATAGAATTGCGAGCTGGAGGCTCGGTAGTAAATGGCTAATACATATTGCTGGTGTATAAGATGTGGTGGGTCTTCGGTTCTGTCTTAGTCGTCACACCGACAGCAGTTTGTTGACTCGGTAGTGCTAGTGGTTTTATTGGGGCCAGGTTGTTGTACTGCGCGTCCGACGGGACGAATTCCCTAAACCCTGCCTGGCCAATTCAGTTTAGTACGCAAGAGCTCGTGAGTACCGGGTACCGGTATCACAACGTACGTTTGGGCCTAGGTCTGGTAGTGTGACTTACCCACCTAGGTAAGGAGACGCCCTCTCCTCTGCCACCATTTGACCACGACGGGAGGTGCCCGAGAGGTTAGCTACCTCTGAAAAGTAGGAACTAAACGTCTGTACGTACAGAGTTGTGTGGGTGAGTTGCATGTGTATGAAATAATAATACAAATATTGCATCATTGCATTACACATCATAGCATAGCATTTCTGCACGAACAGAGACCTCATCGTATAAATCTGTATGGGCTCTTTTATACGATGAGTTTACTTCTTGCCAGATCCTTCAGCTTATGTGCTTTTGTGTGTGCATATAAGTTAAGGTTACTTTCGTAGCTGCTCTTCCACTTATACTGCTCTTTTACTTATACTGCTCTCTACTTATTGCTTATATACATACTCCTGCTAGGGTAGAGATGTTTTCATTACTTGTTTAGTATCTATATACTTGCTAGTCTCGCCACGGTCACCTGCTTTTGATTTACCCTTTGATGTCCTCTGCTTCCTCCTCCCGCACGGTGCCTAGGAGTCGCGGGGGGAGGCGGGGACAAAATCGGCTTAGTCTTTATGACTAACGGTAGGTTGTGACCGTAGGTACACGAGGTGATGGAGCCCCAGCTAGCAGAGGAGACAGGACACGAGGAGCTTATGCCGCGCATTACTTCTACTACAAGACAGGTGTTCGAGAGTTGAGAGTTGATTAGCTTCCGCATAGATGTAGAGTGAGAGAGAGTTTATGTACTATGTTTGGATTTGTACCGGGCATAAGCCATTTCTCTCTTTTACTTTATTTCTCATCATGGACATTGTAAGCATGTGATTTACATATTTAATGTGATTTGTGGACTAATTTCTTCTTGTTGCTTCGATTACTATGAATTGTGGTTGGCCTGGATGATGTTGATTAGCCGCCAGGATCGGCATATTGTGGCGGGGACCATTGAGTGTAATGGTATCGCCGCAAGACGGCGGTTCTGGGCGGTAAGACCCGGTTTTAAAATAAAAAAAAAAGAGGGTCTTATAAACTGGTATCAGCTTAGCCGACTTTCGATCCAAGTAAAAGAAGTCCACAAAACCTAGGGCAACTCCCGCTCGAGTTAGTTTGAGGACAAACTAGCAGCGGAAGCAGTGGTGTGCCCATACGGGAAATCACATAATTTTGTCCACTTAACAATGAGATTAGGCCAACCCGACTAGTACACCGTATTGGTTTGACTTAGCAAGACTTCTCATAAGGTATCCTAGTCCTACATCAACCTCAAGTATATTTTGACCAAGTAGTAGGATACCCCAAAGTGACTAAAAGGAGTTGAAAGCGTGTGTGAGTGTTCAGGGCTTACTCTCCGATATACCCACATCACTTCCTAAGTGATATTAACACTCCTCAAACAAACAAATACGACAATCTTAAGTGTTTTGGTGTTTGTGATTATACTATTGGATTATTATGAGACTCGTAAGGCCTTACTTGTGTGCTTAGAAGCTAATACTGCACACTCCCACCCTCAGAAAACCATCACAAATGAAGGATGTCAAATGTGGAACGAGAAGTCCAACTTAGAGAAGACCACTTGATAGGCACACGATCCTTGGGAAAGAATTACGACGAATGGCATTTTGAGGGTGGAGAACCCTACCATATACAAAAAGCTCAAGGACTGTATACCCATAAGGATTATGTAAATACGTGAGATGTCCAAATTGTCGGATATAAGGAACTCATCACAAGATTACGGGAGGCTAATCTTGTTTCTTCGTTTATTGGGCCACTAAAATATTGACTTGGCTTGTTTTAGAAATATAAAAGCCCCTGAAATACAACTCCCTGGGCACCTATTTTAGTGCAGGGTATATAAAGTGAACCCTAGACCCAGCTCGGTGCACCCCCACCATCCGACCTATCCAAACGATCTGAATTTTACACCGTACATGTAAATTTAGTGCGATACACATGCTGACCAAGAATCAGAATTTTGGAGATAAAGTTCTATGGATTTGAAAATAATTTCATTACATACGATCGTGGTAGACCTAAGGCTTAATGAAGACAAAGGTAGCTTAGGATAATACTCTTGTCGCTACACACTTAGAGTTTTATGGATAATAATTCTTTCCTTGGTCAACTCTTTGAAATTTGAAACATGCACTTATTACTAAGAGATCCTTCACCTCTGAAGGAATCAAAGACTTTGAGGATTGAGTTCCGTAGGAAATTGGGGTTTGTGAACTCTTGTTACATTAAGCAGTGTTGAGAATTCCAGGGTCATGTTCCCCTAGATCAGTATAAAAATTGGGTATATTATAGAAATGAGTAGATAGACTCGTGGTCTCCATTAAACTTCTGAAAATTTTATTATACTTAACTATTGATTAGTTATCCTACTTCCTTCACGAAAAGGGTTTTGCACCCTTAGCCACATAATTAATCTTCTGGAGTTATTTTAAAGAGGAAAACAATGAATTTATGTTGAATACTGTCTTGGATCACGATTAGTCTCTGAAAATTATGTTAAACCTATTGGCCCATGATAACTGATACGTGGTGTACGAATTGGGGACCCCCCCCCCCCCCACAGTTATGAAGGAAATAAGAATGAGGCCAAAAATATTTACGACACTATGAAGAGTTGAAATTTGTAAATTGTCGCATACAAGACTTGGGGAATGATTTAGAGATCAATTCACGACATATTTACGATAGTTGATTCATAGGTGATAGGGCTCGTGCAAAATTTGAGCTTGTTTGCGTTTAACAAAAATGAGGACTATAGATCTGACAGTTAATAACACATGATTTGGGATAAAAATCAGGAATGAGGCTTCAGGACGTTAGTACGATTGGGTGCACTTCAAGAAGTTAATTTTGGAGGATTTACAATATATGAACTTTATGAGCATTGGAATTGATGACTCGCATGAATCTAGGTACCAGAACTAAGCTTGATTATTAATAGAGCATCCTTTTGATTTAGTAAATGACCATGATGTGTTTACATTTACTAAATATCGTTTCGGATCTTAGAAGCATATTAAACGATGACATAAAGTATTAAAAGAATGACGATGTCATGAAAATTAGGAGAATTAATATTGCCCAAGCCATAAGCATATCATGACCTTGGATGACAAGTCTAAATTCTATTGCAAACGCCTAACAAATAAGGGTACAAACATCATATTATGGATTATAAGACTCAGTGGATTCCTACACTCGCCTTGTGAATATGCGACTTTACTTCAACTTATGTCCTCCCTCCACTATATATATATATCTTCATCAAACTGATAAATATTTAGGGACACTCAGGAAGAAGGTCGTGATTACGGACGTAGTAAGATTTAATGAAAAGTGCACTTGGGAGAAAATTGAGGATGAGGCAATGCGAACTAGACCTAACCGTTTCCAATATTAGTAGGGAGTCATGTTGCGCATGAACCATCAAATCTTTTGGGTATATTCTGAACTCAGACCTCCGCAGACCTAACCTAAATTTCGGGGACAAAATTGTTTCTTCGTTTATTGGGATTTGTAACATCCCCCAAACTGCTAGGCCCCTAGAGAATTTTTGTCATGACAAGCCATGACAAAAATAAGATAAGTGACACCGGGCACTAGGATGACAAATTGGAAGGAATGAAAAACCCATGGTGTGCACTTAGCCACCATGAGCCACCCTAATGTAAAGCAAACTACAGAGATGCTAATATATCTTATGCATCACACATATCCATGGAGATTCCCCTAGGATGAATCAAACACACAAAATGGGCCAAAGAGGACCCATGAACTCAACAAATAGGAAGGAATACACTTTGGGGTGCGTTTAACAAATCTTGATGTCCTAGCCTAGGGGTGACCAAAAGACTCCAATAAGCCAACATAACCTCACTATGATTCCTATGACCATCCAAGGAAGTAAGTAGGCCACTAGGGACCCTTGGGGTCAACCAAATTGGTCAAATTGACCAAAAGTCAACTTTAGGCCACTTAGGTCAAACCTCCATAAATAAGGGCAATTGAACTCCAACTGGTCAAATTGGACCCACCCTCATATTGCATCCTACCTAGGGGACATAATGGACCCAAAAGCCCCATCCAAGGGCCATCAATTTGGGGAAATTGGGCCAATTTCTAAAAAGCCCCAAATTGACCTAAATGGGCTAAAAGCCCTAATTGATCTTCAATTGACCTAGTGTGATCAAATTGATCACCCCTAAACACTAATGGGAGTAAATGAGACCCAAATGAACCAAAGTGCACAGTCAATTTAGGAATATTAGGGCAAAACCACCAAAATGCCCAAATTGCCCTAATAAGCAATTTTGTGCAATTGGACCCCATATGACCCCACCATGGCTCAATTCTTCTTAGAGTAGGTCCATAGGGCCCAAGACAATAATTTGGGTCAGTCATATTAAGTGGTGTGAGCTTGAGCAAAGCCAAAACCCAAAAGTCCCCATTTTGGTCTATTTGGGTCAAGTGAGCCAAACTCAAGCTAGGTGGACTTAACCTAACTCCATAGCCCAAGAAGGCAACCCACATGTTTATCAGCCCCCATGCCCATCTGAATTTCGAAATATAGGGGATTAATTGGCTTGTACAAGTGGGAGAAAAGGAGGAAGAAGACAAGAATGAGAAAGAGGAGGAAAAGAGGTAATGGGTGCCACATGGCACCCAATTCCCTCCCCATTCTGTAGCCCTGAGCTGGGGAATTGATTTCCCCAGCTTGGGGCAGTCAGCCTAGCCATGCATTGGCTGAAATGGGCGGCCATGGGAGTTGGCCGGCCTAGCCTTTAATGACAAAGGGCCATAAGCGCCCTCATTCCTCCAATTGATGCCACCATTAGCTTTAGAAGGGGGAAAGGAGTCGGTCTGGAGCTTTACAGAGGAGAAAAAGGTGGAGAATCGAGGTTGGGAGCAAGCTCGCCGTAAGAGAGAAGATCCATGGCCAACCGCCGCCTCCGCCGCCGCCAAGCCCCACTAAGGCACGATTTCTCCCCCTCTCCCTCTGTGCTAGTCATCTAGGGTCTTAGCAAGGGCAATCGAGCTCAATTGAGCCGACAGCCATGGGTTTTTCCCTTCCGAAATTCTGTTTGGGCTTCCTCCAGGGATCGCCGGAAACCACCACCTCCGGCCACCATTCCACCGCCAATCGACGGCCAACCCCTCGACGGAGTTGGTGGCGGTGGCAGATGGCCGGGGAGGGTGGTGGTTGGCCGGGATCAGAGGCCGTTTCCTCTGGGCCATCGGCAAGAGGAAGGAGACGAAATCACAGCCGTTGATTTCGTCTCATTGATCTCTATTGGCAGACCAAAGCAAAAATGCCTATAAACATGCAGTGTTTTGCATGCAAAAATTGAAGGCCTTAGAGGCCACCTTTGCAAATAAAGATAACTTTTGTAGCCCTATGAGTCTACTTTCATTTGCCACTTGAATCAAATGATTTGGTGCACTTTGGACACAAGGGCATTCATTTTCCTAGGACTGCTCCTTGTGTAGGGCAGGAATTAAAAATGCTATAACTTTTAAATGGCTTAACCAAATCACTTGAAATTTTTACCATGCATGCATGGTATGGTGACACACCTAGGGTTTAAATTTGGGAATTTTTGGATGTATATCCATTTAGATATTTCATTTATTAGCAAAAGTGAATAATTGGTATTAATGGAGTTGTATAACTCCAAACACGCCCAAATTTGGGTGGTAAGCTCTTTATATATAACTAGACCACTGGTAGAAATTTGAGACCATTTGGCCTTGTGCATGTGGAGTTATGAGCCATGCAAGAGCTAGGCTAAAGACCTTAATGGTGTGCCCTTAACAAATTTGGGGTGGAGTGAGCCCCAAGCCTTGGGGGTTGACCCAATGGCTTGAGATGTTGGACATGGGTCCATGGCAGTAATATGCCTTCCCAAAAGGTATTTGGGGATTTTTGGGTACAAAAATCCCAAGATATAGAATTTACTATATTACCCCTAAATTGAGTTATGAAATTAAAAAGTGGTCATATGATTTTAGAATGAAGTGAAACTTGGTTTTTAGCCTTTAATTACATTATTATGGCAGCAGGAATTTTCTGAGAATTTTTGGGGAATATTTCATGCTATAAGTTGCTAAGATTACATTTATGCCTTTTAAGGTTTTTGTGCAAATAATGGGGTTTTATATGTCTGATAAATTTGAGATAAATCATAGTAAGTCATGATGCTAATATAAGCCTATGGTAATTTTATCAGAATTTATAAGTGATTATTTCTGGTATTTCTTTCGTGATTTCATAATAATGTGCATTTATGTTAAATAGAAATTATGGTCAAATATTCCTGTTAAAAATGTGAAATTCAGGATTTGGTGTTTTTGGACCAGTAATATGCCATGGTAAGTTTCCCAGAATTTATTGAGGTCATAATCTACTACTTGATGTGTAAATCCCTATTTGCACCCCCATTTATGTTAAATAGAAATTATGGTCAAATATTCCTGTTAAAAATGTCAAACTTAGGATTTGGTGTTTTTAGACCAGTATTATGCCATGGTAATTTCCCCAGAATTTATTGAGGTCATAATCTACTACTTGATGTGTAAATCCCAATTTGCACCCCATTTATGTTAAATAGAAATTATGGTCAAATATTGTTGTTAAAAATGTGAAATTCAGGATTTGGTGTTTTTAGACCAATATTATGCCATGGTAATTTTCCCAGAATTTATTGAGGTCATAATCTACTACTTGATGTGTAAATCCCTATTTGCACCCCATTTATGTTAAATAGAAATTATGGTCAAATGTTCCTGTTAAAAATGTGAAATTCAGGATTTGGTGTTTTTAGACTAGTATTATGTCATGGTATGTTTCCCAGAATTTATTGAGGTCATAATCTACTACTTGATGTGTAAATCCCTATTTGCACCCCATTTATGTTAAATAGAAATTATGGTCAAATATTCCTGTTAAAAATATGAAATTCAGGATTTGGTATTTTTAGACCAGTATTATGCCATGGTAATTGTCCCAGAATTTATTGAGGTCATAATCTACTACATGATGTGTAAATCCCTATTTGCACCCCATTTATATTAAATAGAAATTATGGTCAAATATTCCTGTTAAAAATGTGAAACTTAGGATTTGGTGATTTTAGACCAGTATTATGCCATGGTAATTTTCTCAGAATTTATTGAGGTCATAATCTACTACTTGATGTGTAAATCCCTATTTGCACCCCATTTATGTTAAATAGAAATTATGGTTAAATAGTTCCTGTAAAATTGTGAAATTTGGGGTTTGAGTTTTTTAGACCAATATTATGACACAGTGAATTTATCAGAATTTATGGAGATCATTAGTTGACGGTCGATGTATAAATCAGTACCTGCACGCCTTCTATTTTAATAGAGACTAAGATTTAAGTTTCCCTGGAGAATTTATGAAATTAGGATTTGAGGTTTTTAGATCACTACTCATTGAAAACCCATGGTAATAATTGGAATTCATTTGGATATGATATGATCAAGATTGCACCATAGGAGCCAAATCTAGCTCAATCTCATTTTGGACTGCGAATAGTAAAACTGATTTATATGATTTAGACCCTCACTGACCTTCACACATAGAGTTATTAACTCCTTGAATAAAGACTCAGATTATTAGGGAGAGCATCTCTAAGGCCATCTTGGGAAATAAGGAATGGGGGCGTTTAGCAAAGCTATAAGTGCGGGCATTTACAATGATAAGAAAAGGAAGTTAGACCTTGTCAAGGGCCCCACTAACAACTCATCGGTATTAAGTGATCATATGAAAGTAGAACTGCCCTTAGCCGGGTGAGCCATCTAAGGGTAAAACTCAAGGGAGAAGTCGGGAAATATCTAAGGCAAACCCTGGATTAAGGATGACGAAGAATAGGAGTGTGGGTCCAAGTAAGGTTGAGAATGCTAAGTGTATGTGTGTTGTTCCTCGGTGAAGAAGGGAACTCGAGCTAGAATGTGATGACGGGAGAGTCAGCACCCGGTCACAGTTGGTGGTTTTGGAGTTCAAATGAACTCCCCCACTCCTAAGTGTCAAATTAACTCATCTTAGAGATTTAATGAAAGTGGAGAGGAAAATGGGGATCAAGTAAAAAAGGGTAGATACCAACAAGATTAAGTGCCTTGGGAAGAGAAAATTCGGGGTGTCAGCCCGTCAAACTTCCCAGTACCGCTCCGAGCCCCTCACCGGGAAACCCTCCGAAAGTCCAAGGCTAACCCTAAAGCTTTTAAGATCAACTAAATTATAGATAAGACTAGTTAAGTAGGAGAACATGACAAGTTAACTTCCATCCCAAACCAGAACATTTTATAAGGAAGGACTGGGATAGTCCTGCGAGCGGTAGGCTCAGGTTATAAGGAAGGACTGGGATAGTCCTGCGAGCGGTAGGCTCGGGTTATAAGGAAGGACTGGGATAGTCCTGCGAGCGGTAGGCTCGGGTTATAAGGAAGGACTGGGATAGTCCTGCGAGCGGTGGGCTCGTAGTTTTAAATATAAGGTTGGTATAGCCTAGCGAGCGGTAGGCTCGTAGTTTAAATATAAGACTAGTGTAGTCTAGCGAGCGGTAGGCTCGTAGTTTAAATATAAGACTAGTGTAGTCCAGCGAGCAGTAGGCTCGTAGTTTAAATTTAAGACTAGTGTAGTCTAGCGAGCGGTAGGCTCAAAGCTTAAAGATAAGACTAGTGTAGTCTAGCGAGCGGTAGGCTCGTATTTTTAAATATAAGGCTGGTATAGCCTGGCGAGCGGTAGGCTCTACTTTATAAATGTTGATATAGAATTGCGAGCTGGAGGCTCGGTAGTAAATGGCTAATACATATTGCTGGTGTATAAGATGTGGTGGGTCTTCGGTTCTGTCTTAGTCGTCACACCGACAGCAGTTCGTTGACTCGGCAGTGCTAGTGGTTTTATTTGGGCCAGATTGTTTAACTGCGCATCCGACGGGACGAATTCCCTAAACCCTGCCTGGCCAATTCAGTTTAGTACGCAGGAGCTCGTGAGTACCGGGTACTGGTATCACATCGTACGTTTGGGCCTAGGTCTGGTAGTGTGACTTACCCACCTAGGTGAGGAGACGCACGCTCCTCTGCCACCGTTTGACCACGACGGGAGGTGCCCGAGAGGTTAGCTACCTCCGAAAAGTGGGAACTAAAGGTCTGTACGTACAGAGTCGTGTGGGTGAGTTGCATGTGTATGAAATAATAATACAAACATTGCACCATTGCATTACACATCATAGCATAGCATTTCTGCACGAACAGAGACCTCATCGTATAAATCCGTATGGGCTCTTTTATACGATGAGTTTACTTCTTGCCAGATCCCTTAGCTTATGTGTTTTTGTGTGTGCATATAAGTTAAGGTTACTTTCGTAGCTGCTCTTCCATTTATACTGCTCTTTTACTTATACTGCTCTTTACTTATTACTTATATATATACTCCTGCTAGGGTAGAGATGTTTTCATTACTTGTTTAGTATCTATATACTTGCTAGTCTCGCCACTGTCACCTGCTTTTGATTTACCCTTTGATGTCCTCCGCTTCCTCCTCCCGCACGGTGCCTAGGAGTCGCGGGGGGAGGCGGGGACAAAATCGGCTTAGTCTTTATAACTAACGGTCGGTTGTGACCGTAGGTACACGAGGTAATGGATCCCCAGCTAGTAGAGGAGATAGGACATGAGGAGCTTATGACGCGCATTACTTCTACTACAAGACAGGTGTTCGAGAGTTGAGAGTTGATTAGCTTCCGCATAGATGTAGAGTGAGAGAGAGAGTTTATGTACTATGTTTGGATTTGTACCGGGCATAAGCTCTTTCTCTCTTTTACTTTATTTCTCATCATGGACATTGTAAGCATGTGATTTACATATTTAATGTGATTTGTGGACTAATTTCTTCTTGTTGCTTCTATTACTATGAATTGTGGTTGGCCTGGATGTTGTTGATTAGCCGGCAGGATCGGCGTATTGTGGAGGGGACCATTAGGTGTAATGGTCTCGCCGCAAGACGGCGGTTTTGGACGGTAAGACCCGGTTTTAAAAGCAAAAAAAAGAAGGTCTTACAGATAACAACCATCAAACCACCCGACCAACATTTCAACATTGTTTATAATAGCTTTGATTATTTAATAGTTTAGTACCAAAATTATATATATATATATATATATATAACTGTAAAACGATATATATATATATATATCTATACTATATTAAAAAAAAATATTACGGCCTACGGATAATCTGAAATAAAAATTCATTTTAATTGAAAAAATCTGAACCGTTAGATTTGACTTCATATTAAAACAACCGTCTGATCCAAACACACCCGGTTAAAACATACACGTTTATCTCTCCTCATTCCCGATAGTTTCTCTCCTCTTTCGCACAAACGCACACGACAGTCGACAACATCTCCTCATAGGGCATTGCCGACTACTTCCCGCTCCAGTTCTGCACATTGCTTCCTCTTTCGAGCAGATTTTTTCTTCCATTTCTTTTTCTTCTTCTTCAACTCATCCCTTTCTCCCTCTTCGCAGCAGAAATCGAAGGTTTCTTCCGGCATCGCAAGTTACGCACATCGCAGCTGGTTTGCAACTTCCGTCTCCCTTCTTTCTCTCGAAATCTCCATTCATAAACCTTCATAAACATCACAGCTGCGCACTTGCTTCCAGGTTCTTCTACCTAAACTTTGTTTGCAGTCAATTTATTTTTTGCTTTAACTCATTCCCGTTTTTCATTTTCGCTGCTCTCGCAGTTATTTCTACGCCCTCGCTCTAGCCATTTTTCTTCCCCGCTCAATGTGCCGCCCTCCTCCCCAGACCGCCTTCTAGGGCATCCCTCATAGACGAGTACGAGAAGCTTCGGTCACCGCTTTCCACCGTCGTCCAAGAGGAGTTCTTTCTTGCTAGCTAGAAACACCGCCTCCTGTCAGATTTCTGATTTCTTCATCTGCATCGCGATTTCTGACTTCTGATCACCGGCAATCTATAAATTGCCCGTCAGGTTTTGCTTTTCCTTCTTTTATGATTGCTTCATCTATACATCTAGGTTAAAAAAACTATTTCTATATCTTCCTTCTTCCATACAGATCGTCGGTCAGCCACGCGCCTTCCTCCGCCAGTTTCCTCAACCTCCATTATTTATCTGTTTCCTTTGGAGCTTGGTCGACCTCTATTTACGTGAACGTCGTTCGGCACGTCCTCGATTTTGAGATGGGTCGTCCTCCATTGTTAGGCTATTTCTTTGTTATTGAAAAATTACCCCATCTGCCCATGTCAAGCATCAGACACCGATCGGTATCCAATTAACATTTATTAAGCTATTTCTTTGTTTTAGAATAGATTCCGATGTTCAGAGATTTTCTCCAACATTAAGTATTTATATTATACATGGTTCTGTTTTTTAATATTGCTGCTTATAGCTATTTCTTTGTTTTACGATAGAATTTTAGGAGAACAAAAATGTGTGCCTGATTCTGATGTTCAAGATAGCATGTCGAAATGAGAAATATCAGACAAAGCATCGACGAGAATGGGGAGATCAATGTCGACGGTAATGCTCCCAGTAGCACCTCTTCCTGTTGTTTTCCACACTCTGTTTACCCGACTATCTCGCTCTATACCTCAAGTGGTTTCCCCAAATGTTGATTTCTGGTATTGCTAATCATGTAGGCTGATCTGTTAAAAAATGCTGCTGTCGGATTATATGAAATGCAGTATTTGTTCCTGGGACTCCTATGTCATTATTTATTCCACTTTAAATTTTCTATCCGTTGTATATTTGATGATAATTGCAACAAGAAAACTTTTTTTTGATCTCAATCTGTGTTCATTGGTCTACCAAATGCTTGCCAGTTCATGTTCTTAGTTTTGTGTTGATTATTGTTGCGGCTCCTCAACGCCCTCGGTAGACCGGTTTAGATTCGGTCTGTCTTAGCCCGGGCGGTCGAGTGCGCACACAGTCAAAATATTGCAGAGAGTAAATGCTGAAAATTATACACACAGATCTTTAGCGTGGAAAACCCTCCAAATGGTGAAAAACCACGTGGCCAGGATGGTGCTGGCCGAAATCCACTATATTAGGCTGTTACAGTGCTTTCTTGAAGAATGCGAGGGCGACAGGCCGCGCCTCGTTACAATTGTAGGAGAGAGAGAGTGCCCCGTCGGTGACAGATCACTGCTTCGGAGTCGGGCGCTTTGCCGCGCGCCTTGCTGGAGTGATGTACCCTCCGGCTGATGCTTTGTGGGGTGCTTGTTGCTGAGTACGCGGGGTTATGCTTGGACGGTCTTGAGAGCGGAGAGCGCAGAGGCGCTCTTGGAGCAGTCTTCAGAGCGGAACGCACGGAGGCGCGCTTGGAGCGGTCTTGAGAGCGGAGTGCGCGGAGGTGCGCTTGGAGCAGTCTTGAGAGCGGAGCGCCTGGAGGCGCGCTTGGAGCGGTCTTGAGAGCGGGGCGCGCGGAGGCGCGCTTGGAGCGGTCTTGAGAGCGTAGCGCTCGGAGGCGTGCTTGGAGCGTTCTTGAGAGCGGAGCGCACGGAGGCGCTCTTGGAGTGGTCTTGAGAGCGGAGCGCACGGAGGCGCTCTTGGAGTGGTCTTGAGAGCGGAGCGCACGGAGGCGCGCTTGTGAGCGTGTAAGGAGGACGCGCGCTTGTGAGCGCGCAAGGAGGAGGCGCGCTTGTGAGCGCGCAAGGAGGACGCGCGCTTGTGAGCGCGCAAGGAGGACGCGCGCTTGTGAGCGCGCAAGGAGGAGGCGCGCTTGTGAGCGCGCAAGGAGGAGGCGCGCTTGTGAGTGCGCAAGGAAGAAGGAGGAGAGAGAAAATCCGTAGGAGGATTTTCCCGGTCGGAGAGAGAGAAAGTCTCAAGATGGAGGAGGAGAAGATGAGAGATCGTCCCCCGAGGGAGCCGAAGAGATCCCCTTTGAAAGGAGGCATAGGGGTTATTTATATGCTGAGGAGTGGAAGTTACGGTGGTTACTGTGGATAACCACCAAACGGAGGGCCGAGATTGTTTGTGACGATCGAAGGGCCGTGATTGCGTGAGGCGATCGGAGGGCTGCGGAGGCCCGCGAAGATCGGGCGGTGGAGAACGATCCAACCACGAAGGTGGTTACCGGGCGACCAACGGCGGCGACGGCGGTGGCTGGCCACGGGTGGCTGGCCATGGGGGTGGCCGGCCAAAAGGGGGAAGGGCCGGCCATGGCCGCCGGCCACAAAGGGGGCGGCGGCCGGCAGCGGCGGTCGGTGGACGGTGGAGGCGGCGGTCGGCGGCGGCGGTCGGCGGCGGTGGCGGCCGGAGGTGGCGGTCGGCGGCCTGCGGTTGGCGGCGGCCGGCCGGCGGTTGCGATCCCGCGCAGGGCGGTTGGGATCCCGCGCGAGGTGGTTTTGGATCGGCGCGCGG
The DNA here is from genome assembly GCA_033032865.1 of Dactylorhiza incarnata. Classification (NCBI taxonomy): domain Eukaryota; kingdom Viridiplantae; phylum Streptophyta; class Magnoliopsida; order Asparagales; family Orchidaceae; genus Dactylorhiza; species Dactylorhiza incarnata. Next base: position 7,290,021 of record JAWHQI010000065.1, read on the forward strand.
CGGTTTGGATCCGCCATGCGGGAGTGGGATCCGGTGTGCGAAGGTGGGATTCGGTGTGCGGCGGTTACGGGATCCGGCGCGCAGTAATGGGATCCGGCGCGTGGTAATGGGATCCGGCGCGCGGGAGTTACGGTTTTTCCCATAAATAGAGGGGAACCCATCATTTGCCCCCCAAATTCTACGCTTGGAGCGCATGGAGAGCGATAGGATTTTTCTTCCGTGGCCTGTGTTCGTGAGCGACGGCCGTAGTGCATTTGGGCGCGGAGGTTGGCGGCGATGATGGCGGTGCCAAGGTTAGCGTGAGGGTGAAGGGTCCAACTTCCATAGAGGCGGGCGAACGGGCGCACAAGGGGCGCGGGGATTCACGCGGAGGGAACGGGCGGCCGCGTGTATGCGCGGGCTGCCGCGTGCTCGCGCGGAGGGGCGCGCGCGCGGGCCGCACCCGCGCGTGGTTGCGCAGCTGGGTGCGTGCGCGGACTGCGCCCGAGCGTGCTCGCGCGGCGGGACGCGCATGCGGGCGGTGCCTGCGCGTGCTCGCGCGGCGGGGCGCGCGCGCGGGCTGTGCCCGCGCGGGCTCGCGCGGCGGGGCGCGCGCGCGGGCTGTGCCCGCGCGGGCTCGCGCGGCCGGGCGCGTGCGCGGGCTGTCGCGTGGGCTGTCGCGCAGGCTACCGCGCGGCGACAGCGCGGGCGCGCTGGCGCGGGCTGTCGCACAGGCTACCGCGCGGCGATAGCGCGGGCGCGCTCGCGCGGGCTGCCGCGCAGGCTACCGCGCGGCGATAGCGCGGGCGCGCGCGCGCGGGCTATCGCGCGGGCTGCTCGCATGGGGTCTGTCGCGTGCTTGCGCGCGTGCTCTCGGGGCCTACCTGCGCGCGAAGTTTGCGTGGCGGTTATCCTCGCAGATGGACTCCCCTTAGCCTTACCTGAGGTTCGTACTAACGCTTTTCCCTTTATCTTTCAGGCTTTTCGACGTGGCGGGCAAAGTCGCCCAATGCGACTGGCCTCGAGTCTTACTCTTGATCATGTTGCCATATGGAGGAGGCGCTTCAACCTGCCCCCCGAGTTGGAGGTCCGGATCCCGAATCCTGAGGAGCGAGCAGAGAATCTGCCTCGGGGTTGGATGACCATTTGCGAGTCATCGCTTTGGAGCGGCTTTCGCCTCCCGGCCTGCGAGGAGGTGATCGAGATCCTGAAATTTTGCGGCGTCCCATTGTCACAGTTTACGCCTCAGGGGATGGTGCGGATCATGGGGCTGATCGCCTTCTTCCGAGAGCATGGTGCGAAGTTCTCCTTGGGCCTCTTGAAGGAGTGGTGTGAAGTGCGGGTTGATACCGGAGGTCGTATTGAAGTCTTCAGCAACAAGAGATGGCTGGAGTTCGAGACCCGGGTGGATCGCCGCCACGGGAATACTTTATTTGCCTACGTCAGGAACCCGGAGGGGTTACCGGAGGTGTGGAACACTTTGCCAGATCGCTGCCGGCGCCTTAGAGGGCATGAGCGGGAGTTTTCTCCCGTTCTCGGATTTTCAGATGCTCGAGAGCTGGGGAATATTTTGCACAGTATTTCCCTGTTCGTGGACGAGAAGCGCCTGCTTCTATGTGGGTTGTCCGTTGATGCTGGTCGGGCTGCTGCCATTCCTCTTGTTCGAGACAGGAAGAGGAAGTTGGTGTTCAGAGGTCTTGAGGAGGCAAGTCCTGCTCCTCCACCGGTACATGATACTCCTCAGGAGGAGGCGTCTCCGTGTGCATCTGGAGCTGATGGCGAGCCGGCTGATGAGGAGCTCGAGGTCCTGGGATCTTCTGCCCCCAGGCTTCCCCGGAGCGGGGCACATCTCGAAAGGTGTCGGAAGGGAAGAGGGTCTCTTCCTCTCTAGAGGCCATGAACCAGGCGGTAAGCAAGATTTCTTCTTCCTTTTGCACTGCGTCTTCTGAGGTTGCGGCTCTAACTTATCTACTTTCTTTTGCAGATGGAGGCTCAGGCGTCGATCGCGCTCACGTGGAACGAGCATTATGTAAGCTTGAAGGACGGGTTTATGGCCATCCAGGGCGAGCTCCGGGAGGCGAGGAGCGACCTTGCAGAGTCGGAGAGATGGCGGGATCGCGACGTCTCGCGCTTCAGGCGGATTGGCTCCGAGATGCAGGATGAGCTGGAGAGGACCAGGGCCGGGCTTGGTGCGGAGAAGGCGGCGTTGGAGGAGTCATTGCGCTCCCTAGAGGCAGCTCGTGGTGACGTGGTGTGTCGGGTTGCAGAGCTGGAGCAGTGCCGAGCTGAGATAACGCGTCTTTCTTCCGTGGAGCGGGAGACCGAGCTGAAGGCGGCTGGCTTGGCTGAGTACCTGGAGTCAGTTGATTACCTGCGGGACCGCTGCTTGATTTCCGAGGAGGTCCGAGACGTGATCTGGACTCAGGAGGTGGAGCCTCAGCTAGAGGACTCGCGAGAGCTTGCCCTTCGACAGGGAGTGTCGAAGGCTCTTCGGATGGTGTCCCGGAAGCGGGGCTATGATGTTAGTGGCCTCGGATTTGACGACCTGTCGGAGGAGGAGGACCATAGTCCTGATGAAGAGTGATTTCTTTAGCTGCTTATAGCCGTGTTTGCCGGATGTGGCTGTATCTCTTTTATTGTATTCATCGTATTTGTTCATCTACACCATCTTGTTAATCTGGTTGTTAGCACCTGCATAGTTTGATTATTTTCAAAGTTACAGGTGAGTTTGCGCGGACTTGAGCTCGCGGCTTTTATGTTAGTCAAAAAATTAGTTTGCACGAGTCTGGCTCGCGGCTTTTATATAAAATAGGTGCACGAGTCTGGCCCGTGGCTTTATAATAAAATAGGTGCACGAGTCTGACCCGTGGCTTTATAATAAAATAGGTGCACGAGTCTGGCCCGCGGCTTTTTGCGCGAGTCTGGCCCGCGGTTTTTTGCCCGAGTCTGGCTCGCGGCTTTTTGCCCGAGTCTGGTGATGGCGCAAATCTTAGCACACCGCTATAGGCGGTAGTAAGACTGCGGCACGAAACGACAGTGTACCGATCGTTCATGTAATATAAAATTGGAATGAATCCCCAAGTATCGATCTCAAAGGAACACAGTAAGGTGGAGTTTATTATCGAGGAAGGACTTGAGATTGAAGTCCTTTCGAGCGGATGGATGCGGAAATGGGGGATTTGGTTTGTGGAAAATAAAAGAAAACAACTTAAACTACTCCTATGCAATGCCGCTATGCAATGCTTCGCTTGGCGGGATGGAGACTAGGCAGGCCTTGAGCGCGCTGCGTCGCAAGGGCGGATGGACGAGTAGGCAAGCGGAGTCGAACTGTGCAGGCCTTGAGCGCACTGCTTCGTAGGGCGAATGGATTACACGGGCCGCTATGCTACGCTTCGCTAGGCGGATGGAAGAGTAGGCATACGGATGAGGGTCGCAAGCACCTCGTTGACAAGCACGCCACTAGCAATTGCTAGTGCGGCACCGAACACGAAGGCGGAATGGAAATTATATGGGGGTGCACCTCATAAACACATATGAATAATATAATCTCAAATAATTGAAATAGACATTACATAACAAGATTCATTGTGCACATCATCAAAATATAGAAGAGTCTAACCTAAACAATCATCAACATAAAGAAGGAAAAAGAGGGTAAAGGAGTCGACCACATCCGAAGTCTTGCCGAAGATTCACGGTTGGAATCGCTGGGTTGTCAATCCGCGTCCAAGCTCGGTCTTCAACTGCGTCCGAGGTAGAGGAGAGCTGTCACTTCCTCCCAATGGCTCGTCTTCTTCGTGTCACGATCCAATCTACTCCGATACACGATCTCCTTGCTCGACGTTGGCGATCTTTGGGCTAGAAACCTCTCCTTGAAGCTCTTGGATGATGGAGGAGGCCTAGGGGGGCGGAGAACCAGCGGAAGGGGCGAAAACGGCGGAGTTGGGCGGAAGAAATGCACGATCACGACCTAATTCGCGAGCAGGTCAATTTATAGGCGCTGGAATAAACAGTGTGCACGATCAGTGGCGCACGACCATTGGTCGTGCGCGCTGGAGGCATGTGATCGTGCGCCTGCCTGGGTGGAGCCTGCAATGTAAGAAATTTATAAAATACCATGTTCGCACGACCAGTGGCGCACGACCGGTGGTCGTGCGCACTATTGTAGGTGGTCGTGCGCACTGGTCGAAATAGAACTCATAAAATTGATGTTAAGTGCGCACGAACAACGGCGCACGACCGGTGGTCGTGCGCAATATCGTTGGTGGTCGTGCGCACTGTCCGAGACAGAACTCAAAAAATAGGGTTAAGTGCACACGATCAGCGGCGCACGACCAGTGGTCGTGCGCAATAGAAACAGTGATCGTGCGCAGTGTTCCTGTACAGAATTGTACAGGGAACACCCGCACGACTCCTGTTCCAGCATACAACACCAATCTAGCCACTGAAGGTGGCACTTAACAATGTATGAAAACTAATAACGAAGATAAACAAGAAATAACACCAAAACGGGCCTAGAAATGCACATAGCATGGAATAACAAATATGAGCGAAAACATGCCTAAAATGTAGTGCATAGACTAGAAAATCGGCCCAGATGAGTCCATATATGTGTTATAATTGGGACTCATCACACCCCCAGACTTACCTGTTTGCGTGTCCCGAGCAAACAAATTCTAAGCGAACGGGGAAAGGAAAGTAGATGGCTTAAAATTACAATACAGAGTACCATGCGAAGTCGCATGCTCACGTGCATAAGAAAAATAGTAGAGAAGATTTCTGATTATATAAACAGTTTATATATTTCTAAAAGAGTAAAAGCATATTACAACTACTCAAAATGGTGAACAACGGTGAATCATTTGGTCATGCATACGGAGAAAGTAAACTAAGCGCTGAGACGAGCATTGCTCAAGATCGGGATGCGGGACAAACTCCACTGAAATCCATCAGTGTCGATGACCATAAGCTTGCCTGGTCACATTCTCCCCACGACACTAGATTGGTTCAAGGCGTGAGTCAGTAGGACTTTCAGGTTTTAATTGAGGCTTGGGTTACGATGAGGTAAACAATGATAAACAAAATGGCTTATAACACATAACCCAAATGAGCTTTAAAAGTAACTACCCGCGCCCCAAAATCGAATGCAAATGCACCACACCCCCAGACTTGGACTTTTGCAACGTAGGTGTGTGCACCGCCTACTCCCAATACATAATTTTTCTACATGATTTTTCAATAAAACTCATTTTTCTTTTTTTCTCTTTTCCTTTTTTTTTCTTTCTATCTTCTTTTTCTTGTCTTTTTTCTTTCAGCAAAATTTTCAAATGAGCATATCCACAGATTCACATAATAAACACCACAATCAACACCCCCCACAATGTAAATAAAACTACAACTAAAGCTCAGATTTGGGTGTGCGACTAGGTTAGGCTTTTAGGCTTTGGTGAGATATATGTGGAGCTGAATCAAGAAAAGGGTAGGCACAAAGGGGCTAGCAAGGGTAGACGAAAGGCGTGAAATAAAGGTTCAACCGGGCCAAAATAATGGCCTACGTCATTCTCACGCACTAGAACTATCCTATGCCAATGCTTCAAGAATCGCTTGGGGCAAGTTCTAGCCACCGAGAAAGATTCTCCTTTCTCCCGACTCAAGCAATACAAGTCTAGCGATCGTTTACACACATCCCTATGCTACCGTTTGATTCCACCGGATTCACCATTTGAGTAGAGTAAACAACATTTACACTAATAGAAAAAAAATATAAAACCATAAGTATAAAGAGAAGTCTAATCTACACAAATTTCTATGCAACCGAGCACTCGACTAGGAGCACTACTGGAGTCAACATTTTACTCTGCTACATAGTCCTAAGCCATCACCTAGACTTTCTCACATAAGCAGAAGAATTAAATTCACTACAGAGCACGCATACAGACGAGTACGTGCTCAAGTGGGTGCTGTGGTGTGCAATGAAAATGAACAACAATTTCCAATAAGCTAAAATAAAAGTACTTCTAGCATGCTATGCAAGAGTGCACGTGAGTGGGTACAAAAACTGCTCTCCCTCAGACTTAAACTAAACAATCCACAAAATATATGACATGAAAATCAGAAAAGGCTAGGGAAAGAGAGTACCCAGTGCTCAGAAATGAGCACACCAGAAGATTGGCGTGTAAGCTAAAATGAGCCGCAGCATCCGCCATCCAGAAAAGATACCTGCAGGGGTCAGCTCCGCAAAAACAAAAAAAGAAGATAAACTAAAATAAACTACAGCTAACTAAGCAGGATTGAATAAAATGAAATGCATGAGAAAGTAAGATAACTACTGGGGTTATTGTCATCCCAGCACGACTTATTCAAAAACTAAAGGTTCTAGCTAATGGGCGTATGGAAGGAGAAGTGGACAGGTAACTGGCCTAATATCCGTGTCGGTAGCGGGTACCGATACGGTGATAGGACAGTCACTCCCCTACCTAAATAAAAATACCTGCTCTTCACAGGTAGGGGAAGCAGAAAGTAAGAAGTGGAGGAGGAGTCCTCCTCACTATTCTCACCAAAAACATCTTTGCCTAGCAAGGTGTCGTCAACAGGGAGGTGGCGGGAGGAAAAGACAATGAATGGAGCTTCCTCTACGGAGGGGGAATCAACCTCCTCACATAAGAGGATGCTCTCATCATTGACTTGGGCAATATGCACCAAATCCTCCTGGGGTACCTGTGAAGACTCAACCTGCACAGGCTTGGATGAAGAGGGGGGATCGAGAAATAAACAAGACGAAGAACATAAATAATCAAAAATCGGGGGAGTGGTCCCGGTCTCACTCCCATCAGGTTGGGGAAGTAAAATAATGTTTGCATTGTCATCAATGCTACAAGATTCGGCGGGATCAACAGTGGCCAAGCTAGAGATTTGGACTTCCTCCACCGGTGCTGAGGAAAACTCCTCTTCACCTGGAAGGTTGTCCTCCTCCATAGGAACAGGCATGACACTAAAGTCACCAGCCTCCTCTTGCGACACATCATCAACAATGTCGTCAGAGACGAGTGTAGTATGCACAACAGGGAGAGAAATAGTGCTCGGATAAAAGTCGAGCACCGATTCCTCACAAAGAATCGAATCCACTAGGGGCGGTAGATGCACTGGGAGAATAGGCTCAGCAATGTGGGTGCCCAGATCAGCCACACATCTGGTGACTGTGTCAACGCCATACCCTTCAAGATGTGAAGGTGGCAAAGACACAAAACCGGATGTTGAAGGTGTGCCGCCAGAGTTAGGATTCGGGACGATCCGGATATCCGGCTCGTCATCCTCATCCAATTGGCGACGAAAACAGTACAATCCTTCAGGGCATGATCTGTGCTCCGACAAAACTGGCACTGCCTAGCGGGCTTCTTTGGCACAGCGGGTGCTGAAGCCGAAAAGAAGTAAGACGGTAAAGGCTCAGCAGAGTAGCCATAAGACTTACGCACACCATATGGAGTATCAGACGAAGTCGATGCTCTATATGCTGGGCGAGAAGAATTATGCCCACCATTCTCCGTAGGGCATTCATCACTAGAGTGGGAGGTAGCTCCACACCAACGGCAACGGATATTAAGATGTGCCCACATAGTGCGAAGATAAAACGATTCAAATAGAAGAATACTATTGTGCGAAATACCACACCTAACAAAAATTACTAAAGCAACCTAATTAAAACAGGAAAATGGAATAAAAAGAAATAAAACAAAAAAAATGCAATTACAAAAGGAAGGGCTTCTCTCTCAGGTTTTCCCTCTCCAGAAAACTCACACGACTGTGTTCCCCGGCAACGGCGCCAAAAACTTGATGGCGCAAATCTTAGCACACCGCTATAGGCGGTAGTAAGACTGCGGCACGAAACGGCAGTGTACCGATCGTTCAAGTAATATAAAATGGGAATGAATCCCCAAGTATCGATCTCAAAGGAATACAGTAAGGTGGAGTTTATTATCGAGGAAGGACTTGAGATTGAAGTCCTTTCGAGCGGATGGATGCGGAAATGGGGGATTTGGTTTGTGGAAAATAAAAGAAAACAACTTAAACTACTCCTATGCAATGCCGCTATGCAATGCTTCGCTTGGCGGGATGGAGACTAGGCGGGCCTTGAGCGCGCTGCGTCGCAAGGGCGGATGGACGAGTAGGCAAGCAGAGTCAAACTGTGCAGGCCTTGAGCGCACTGCTTCGTAGGGCGAATGGATTACACGGGCCGCTATGCCACGCTTCGCTAGGAGGATGGAAGGGTAGGCATACGGATGAGGGTCGCAAGCACCTCGTCGACAAGCACGCCACTAGCAATTGCTAGTGCGGCACCGAACACGAAGGCGGAATGGAAATTATATGGGGGCGCACCTCATAAACACATATGAATAATATAATCTCAAATAAATGAAATAGACATTACATAACAAGATTCATTGTGCACATCATCAAAATATAGAAGAGTCTAACCTAAACAATCATCAACATAAAGAAGGAAAAAGAGGGTAAAGGAGTCGACCACATCTGAAGCCTTGCCGAAGATTCACGGTTGGAATCGCTGGGTTGTCAATCCGCGTCCAAGCTCGGTCTTCAACTGCGTCCGAGGTAGAGGAGGGCTGTCACTTCCTCCCAATGGCTCGTCTTCTTCGTGTCACGATCCAATCTACTCCGATACACGATCTCCTTGCTCGACGTTGTCGATCTTTGGGCTAGAAACCTCTCCTTGAAGCTCTTGGATGATGGAGGAGGCCTAGGGGGGCGGAGAACCAGCGGAAGGGGCGAAAACAACGGAGTTGGGGGCAAGAAATGCGCGATCACGGCCTAATTCGCGAGCAGGTCAATTTATAGGCGCTGGAATAAACAGTGCGCACGATCAGTGGCGCACGACCAATGGTCGTGCGCGCTGGAGGTCTGTGATCGTGCGCCTGCCTGGGTGGAGCCTGCAATGCAAGAAATTTATAAAATACCATGTTCGCACGACCAGTGGCGCACGGCCGGTGGTCGTGCGCACTATCGTAGGTGGTCGTGCGCACTGGTCGAAACAAAACTCATAGAATTGATGTTAAGTGCGCACGAACAGCGGCGCACGACCGGTGGTCGTGCGCAATATCGTTGGTGGTCGTGCGCACTGTCTGAGACAGAACTCAAAAAATAGGGTTAAGTGCACACGATCAGCAGCGCACGACCAGTGGTCGTGCGCAATAGAAACAGTGATCGTGCGCAGTGTTCCTGTACAGAATTGTACCGGGAACACCCGCACGACTCCTGTTCCAGCATACAACACCAATCTAGCCACTGAAGGTGGCACTTAACAATGCATGAAAACTAATAACGAAGATAAACAAGAAATAACACCAAAACGGGCCTAGAAGTGCACATAGCATGCAATAACAAATATGAGCGAAAACATGTCTAAAATGTAGTGCATAGACTAGAAAATCGGCTCAGATGAGTCCATATATGTGTATATAATTGGGACTCATCATCTGGCTCGCGGCTTTTTGCACGAGTCTGGCTCGCGGCTTTTTGCACGAGTCTGGCCTGCGGCTTTTTGCACGAGGCTGGCTCGCGACTTTTTGAACGAGTCTGGCTCGCGGCTTTTGCACGAGTCTGGCTCGCGGCTTTTTGCACGAGTCTGGCTCGCGGCTTTTTGCACGAGTCTGGCTCGCGGCTTTTTGCACGAGTCTGTCTCGCGGCTTTTTGCACGAGTCTGGCTTGCGGCTTTTTGCACGAGACTGGCTCGCGGCTTTTTGCACGAGTCTGGCTCGCGGCTTTTTGCACGAGTCTGGCTCGCGGCTTTTTGCACGAGTCTGGCTCGCGGCTTTTTGCACGAGTCTGGCTCGCGGCTTTTTGCACTAGTCTGGCTCGCGGCTTTTTGCAAGAGTCTGGCTCGCGGCTTTTTGCACGAGTCTGGCTCGCGGCTTTTTGCACGAGGCTGGCTCGCGGCTTTTTGCACGAGTCTGGCTCGCGGCTTTTTGCACGAGTCTGGCTCGCGGCTTTTTGCACGAGTCTGGCTCGCGGCTTTTTGCACGAGTCTGGCTCGCGGCTTTTTGCACGAGTCTGGCTCGCGGCTTTTTGCACGAGGCTGGCTCGCGGCTTTTTGCACGAGTCTGGCTCGCGGCTTTTTGCACGAGTCTGGCTGGCGGCTTTTTGCACGAGTCTGGCTCGCGGCTTTTTGCACGAGGCTGGCTCGCGGCTTTTTGCACGAGTCTGGCTCGCAGCTTTTTGCACGAGTCTGGCTCGCGGCTTTACGAGTCTCGCTCGCGGCTTTTTGCACGAGTCTGGCTCGCGATTTTTTGCATGAGGCTGGCTCGCGGCTTTTTGCACGAGGCTGGCTCGCGGCTTTTGCACGAGGCTGGCTCGCGGCTTTTTGCACGAATCTGGCTCGCGGCTTTTTGCACGAGTCTGGCTCGCGGCTTTTTGCCCGAGTCTGGCTCGCGGATTTTTGCACGAGTCTGGCTCGCGGCTTTTTGCACGAGTCTGACTCGCGGCTTTATGCACGAGGCTGGCTCGCGGCTTTTGCACGAGGCTGGCTCGCGGCTTTTTGCACGAGTCTGGCTCGCGGGTTTTTGCACGAGTCTGGCTCGCGGCTTTTTGCACGAGTCTGGCTCGCGGCTTTTGCACGAGGCTGGCTCGCGGCTTTTTGCACGAGTCTGGCTCGCGGCTTTTTGCACGAGTCTGGCTCGCGGCTTTTTGCACGAGTTTGGCTCGCGGATTTTTGCACGAGTCTGGCTCGCGGCTTTTTGCACGAGTCTGGCTCGCGGCTTTTTGCACGAGGCTGGCTCGGGGCTTTTGCACGAGGCTGGCTCGCGGCTTTTTGCACGAGTCTGGCTCGCGGGTTTTTGCACAAGTCTGGCTCGCGGCTTTTTGCACGAGTCTGGCTCGCGGCTTTTGCACGAGGCTGGCTCGCGGCTTTTTGCACGAGTCCGGCTCGCGGATTTGTTTGCACAAGGATTGCTCGCGGCTTTGCCGGAGAATGTAAGTATTCAATCCGGTGGCCATCATGAGAGGGGCAGGCCCTGGCGATGGCGGACGTCGGCGGGCAGTCATGCTAGAGAATGTAAATTCGATCCAGCGCCAGAGAATGTAAATTCGACCTGGTTGCGGGGCCTAGCCACGGGTCAGAGAATGCCAGTATTCGATCTGGGAGAAGAGACTACTGGAGAATGCAAATTCGATCCAGAGCTGTGAGTAAAGATCTGCGCTTGTACTGGAGAATGAAAATTCGATCCAGGTTGTGTTGGCTTTTCTGGTTGAGGGGACCGCCGGAGAATGAAAATTCAATCTGGGGGCTGTGGATGGAGGCTTGCGCTTGCGCTGGAGAATGAAGATCCGATCCAAGTTGTGCCGCCTATTTTCGATTGAGAGGATCGCTTTGGCGCTGGCGAATGAAAATTCGACCAGGTTGCGTAGCCTCTTCCGGCGGGAGGATACTAGGTCACCTTGCCCCCCAGTGATTGATCTTTCGGCGGCGCTGATGGCTTTTCCTACCATGATGCCAAGTCATGAGTATCGTTGGGCTGGTGATACTGTATTTTAGATCTTCTTGGAATGCGGGGAACTCTTTCCCACAGACGGCGCCAAACTGTTGCGGTCCACTCAAGGCTCCGGTAGATCAGACTAAATTGAACCGTCTTAGCCCAGGAGCGTTCGAGCGTGCACACAGTCACAGAAAAGGGAAAGTTGACAAGACAATTTTTTTAACGTCGAAAACCCGTCAACTGGGTGAAAAACCACGCAGTCGGGCCTGGTGCCGACCAAAACTTCCACTATTTGTTGGTTGTACAGAGCTTTTTTGAAGAACTCGAGGGCGACAGACCGCCTCTCGTTACAATTATTGAGAGAGAGAGAGATGTGTTCGGAGGGTGACAGGCCACCGCTCATGGAGCTAAGTATTCCGCCTACTGCAGAGGGGAATGATGCGCTCTAAGTGCTTTTGAGGCTTTGAATGCTGCTCGAAGGTTGGATCGATGCGCTCTGTGTGTCTTTGTCTCTGTGGCTTGTCTCCTGCTGCGCGAGAGGAGTTTGGAGTGCTGGTCTTGACGGTGGCTGACACGTTTGTTCTTGAGCGTACAGAGGCGTGCTTGTTCTTGAGCGCACGGAGGCGGGCTTGAAGTGGAGCGCACGAAGGTGCGCTTGGAGCGGAGCGCACAGAAGCGCGCTTGGAGCAGAGTGCACGGAGGCGCGCTTGTGAGCGCGCAAGGAGGAGGCGCGCTTGTGAGCGCGCAAGGAGGACGCGCGCTTGGGAGCGCGCAAGGAGGATGCGCGCTTGGGAGCGCGCTTGGGAGCGCGCTAGGAGGACGCGCGCTTGGGAGCGCGCAAGGAGGACGCGCGCTTGTGAGCGCGCAAGGAGGACGCGCGCTTGGGAGCGCGCAAGGAGGAGGCGCGCTTGTGAGCGCGCAAGGAGGAGGCGCGCTCGTAAGCGCGCAAGGAGGCGCGCTTGTGAGCGCGCAAGGAGGACGTGCGCTTGGGAGCGCGCAAGGAGGACGCGCGCTTGGGAGCGCGCAAGGAGGATGCGCACTTGTGAGCGCGCAAGGAGGACGCGCGCTTGGGAGCGCGCAAGGAGGATGCGCACTTGTGAGCGCGCAAGGAGGAGGCGCGCTTGTGAGCGCGCAAGGAGGAGGCGCGCTTGTGAGTGCGCAAGGAAGAAGGAGGAGAGAGAAAATCTGTAGGAGGATTTTCCCGGTCGGAGAGAGAGAAAGTCTCAAGATGGCGGAGGAGAAGATGAGAGATCGTCCCCCGAGGGAGCCGAAGAGATCCCCTTTGAAAGGAGGCATAGGGGGTATTTATAGGCTCAGGAGTGGAAGTTACGGTGGTTACGGTGGTTACGGTTGTTACTGTGGATAACCACCAAATGGAGGGCCGAGATCGTTTGTGACGATCGAAGGGCCGTGATTGCGTGAGGCGATCGGAGGGCTGCGGATGTTGAAACCGACTACTCGGTCTCCGTGGAGTTCGGGGTCCCAAAAAAGGGGTGGTCTCACACCTACTTCTCTCGAGCCAACTCTCTAGGCAAGAGCACTTGGACTTAGAAACGGACCCTAGGCTACAGCGAGGAGGTCCCACCTCACACCCGGAAGACCTGAGAGATCTTCCCCTCCTTAGCCAATGCTGAACCAGAAGCACCAAAGGAGAGCTCTAAGGGAAGAAGAAGATCCGAAATTTGGAAATCTAGAAGTGCCCTCCTTTGGTGCCCCTTACGGTCTATTTATAGGTTTTCCAAGTTGGGCTGCAAATAGCCAAAAACTGATCTTGCCAGATTACCAAAATACCCTCGGATCTGGACTGCGAATAGCCAAAACTGGACTGCAAATAGCCAAATCCCGCTGTTCTGGGATACTAAACGCAGACGAACCCCCCCCCCCCCCCCCCCCCCCCTCCTCTGGAACTGGGCGAGAGGGGTTACCTCGCGGAGCTCGGCGAGCCTCCTCGATGGGGTGGGGCGAGACCAAGGGTCTTCCCCCTTACCAGGGTCGGGGGCGAGAGAGGGGGTCGGCCCCCCTCCTCCACTCGCCCCTGGCCTGGCGAGGGCGAGAGGGGGGGCACCCTCCCTCCTCCTCTCGCCCTTGGCTGGGCGCGGGCGAGAGGGGGGGCACCCGCCCCTCCTCCTCTCGCCCCTCGCTGGGCGCGGGCGAGAGGGGGGGCACCCGCCCCTCCTCCTCTCGCCCCTAGCTGGGCGCGGGAGAGAGGGGGGGGGGGGGGGCACCCTCCCCTCCTCCTCTCTCCCCTAGCTGGGCGCGGGCGAGAGGGGGGGGGCACCCGCCCCTCCTCCTCTCGCCCCTAGTTGGGCGCGGGCGAGAGGGGGGCACCCGCCCCTCCTCCTCTCGCCCCTAGCTGGGCGCGGGCGAGAGGGGGGGCACCCGCCCCTCCTCTCGCCCCTAGCTGGGCGAGGGCGAGAGGGGGGGAGGGGGGGCACCCGCCCCTCCTCCTCTCGCCCCCTTAGCTGGGCGAGGGCGAGAGGGGGGGCACCCGCCCCTCCTCCCCTCGCCCCCCCACTTGCCTCTTACTCCAGCTGGATGAGCAGGAGGTTTCTGCCTCTACCGCTCTCCCTCCTTTCTCTGTCTTGGATCATACTACAAACGTGGACCTGATGCACTCTTGGGTCCTGGCAACCTACTCGGCGGATATAGGGTTGTACAGACACGTCTCGGCGGCCCTCCACGCTGGGCCTCAATCGATGGATATGGGGGTTGTACACAATCCCCGCTCTTTGCGAGGTTGGCACAACCTCGGAAAGAAAAGTCCAAGCCCAAATATCCATCGAGGGGGGCAGAACCTCGCCCCCGAGGCACGCTGGACCCATCCAGCTAGTGAGAGTCTGGAGTGAGGAGGACATCTCGGCGTTGAACTTACCCATCCGAGGATCATTCGACCCACCCAGCTAGTGAGAGCCTGGAGTGAGGAGGACATCTCGATGGCAAGCTCTTACCCATCCGAGGATCATTCGACCCACCCAGCTAGTGAGAGCCTGGAGTGATGAGGACATCTCGAAGCTGAACTTACCCATCCGAGGATCATTCGACCCACCCAGCTAGTGAGAGCCTGGAGTGAGGAGGACATCTCGATGGCCAGCTCTTCCTTCCGATGATCATTCGACCCACCCAGCTAGTGAGAGACTGGAGTGAGGAAGACATCTCGGTGGCAACTTCTTCCTTCCGAGGATCATTCGACCCACCCAGCTAGTGAGAGCCTGGAGTGAGGAGGACATCTCGGCGTTGAACTTACCCATCCGAGGATCATTCGACCCACCCAGCTAGTGAGAGCCTGAAGTGAGGAGGACATCTCGGCGTTGAACATACCCATCCGAGGATCATTCGACCCACCCAGCTAGTGAGAGCCTGGAGTGAGGAGGACATCTCGATGGCAAGCTCTTCCTTCCGAGGATCATTCGACCCACCCAGCTAGTGAGAGCGTGGAGTGAGGAGGACTTCTCGGCGTTGAACTTACCCATCCGAGGATCATTCGACCCACCCAGCTAGTGAGAGCCTGGAGTGAGGAGGACATCTCGATGGCAAGCTCTTCCTTCCGAGGATCATTCGACCCACCCAGCTAGTGAGAGCCTGGAGTGAGGAGGACATCTCGGCGTTGAACTTACCCATCTGAGGATCATTCGACCCACCCAGCTAGTGAGAGACTGGAGTGAGGAGGCATCTCGATGCTGAACTTACCCATCCGAGGATCATTCGACCCACCCAGCTAGTGAGAGCCTGGAGTGAGGAGGACATCTCGATGGCCAGCTCTTCCTTCCGAGGATCATTCGACCCACCCAGCTAGTGAGAGCCTGGAGTGAGGAGGACATCTCGGTGGCAACTTCTTCCTTCCGAGGATCATTCGACCCACCCAGCTAGTGAGAGCCTGGAGTGAGGAGGACATCTCGGCGTTGAACTCACCCATCCGTGGATCATTCGACCCACCCAGCTAGTGAGAGCCTGGAGTGAGGAGGACATCTCGGCGTTGAACTTACCCATCCGAGGATCATTCGACCCACCCAGCTAGTGAGAGCCTGGAGTGAGGAGGACATCTCGATGGCAAGTTCTTCCTTCCGAGGATCATTCGGCCCACCCAGCTAGTGAGAGCCTGGAGTGAGGAGGACATCTCGGCGTTGAACTTACCCATCCGAGGATCATTCGACCCACCCAGCTAGTGAGAGCCTGGAGTGAGGAGGACATCTCGATGGAAAGCTCTTCCTTCCGAGAATCATTCGACCCACCCAGCTAGTGAGAGCCTGGAGTGAGGAGGACATCTCGGCGTTGAACTTACCCATCTGAGGATCATTCGACCCACCCATCTAGTGAGAGCCTGGAGTGAGGAGGACATCTCGATGGCAAGCTCTTCCTTCCGAGGATCATTCGACCCACCCAGCTAGTGAGAGCCTGGAGTGAGGAGGACATCTCGGCGTTGAACTTACCCATCCGAGGATCATTCGACCCACCCAGCTAGTGAGAGCCTGGAGTGAGGAGGACATCTCGACGTTGAACTTACCCATCCGAGGATCATTCGACCCACCCAGCTAGTGAGAGCCTGGAGTGAGGAGGACATCTCGGCGTTGAACTTACCCATCTGAGGATCATTCGACCCACCCAGCTAGTGAGAGCCTGGAGTGAGGAGGACATCTCGATGGCAAGCTCTTCCTTCCGAGGATCATTCGACCCACCCAGCTAGTGAGAGCCTGGAGTTAGGAGGACATCTCGGCGTTGAACTTACCCATCCGAGGATCATTCGACCCACCCAGCTAGTGAGAGCCTGGAGTGAGGAGGACATCTCGATGGCAAGCTCTTCCTTCCGAGGATCATTCGACCCACCCAGCTAGTGAGAGCCTGGAGTGAGGAAGACATCTTGGCGTTTAACTTACCCATCCGAGGATCATTCGACCCACCCAGCTAGTGAGAGCCTGGAGTGAGGAGGACATCTCGATGGCAAGCTCTTCCTTCCGAGGATCATTCGACCCACCCAGCTTGTGAGAGCCTGGAGTGAGGAGGACATCTCGCTGGCAAGCTCTTCCTTCCGAGGATCATTCGACCCACCCAGCTAGTGAGAGCCTGGAGTGAGGAGGACATCTCGACGTTGAACCTACCCATCCGAGGATCATTCGACCCACCCAGCTAGTGAGAGCCTGGAGTGAGGAGGACATCTCGATGGCAAGCTCTTCCTTCCGAGGATCATTCGACCCACCCAGCTAGTGAGAGCCTGGAGTGAGGAGGACATCTCGGCGTTGAACTTACCCATCCGAGGATCATTCGACCCACCCATCAGTGAGAGCCTGGAGTGAGGAGGACATCTCGATGGCAAGCTCTTCCTTCCGAGGATCATTCGACCCACCCAGCTAGTGAGAGCCTGGAGTGAGGAGGACATCTCGGCGTTGAACTTACCCATCTGAGGATCATTCGACCCACCCAGCTAATGGGAGCCTGGAGTGAGGAAGACATCTCGATGGCAAGCTCTTCCTTCCGAGGATCATTCGACCCACCCAGTTAGTGAGAGCCTGGAGTGAGGAGGACATCTCAGCTTTGAACTTACCCATCCGAGGATCATTCGACCCACCCAGCTAGTGGGAGCCTGGAGTGAGGAGGACATCTCGATGGCAAGCTCTTCCTTCCGAGGATCATTCGACCCACCCAGCTAATGAGAGCCTGGAGTGAGGAGGACATCTCGGTGACAACTTACTAGTCATATAAGCAAAATAACTTCATCCATCTAATGGGGGGATTTCCCTTGTCAAAACCTCCTGGCCCAACCAGCGAGGGGTAGAACTTGCTACAAAGGAAAACAACAAAAAACAAAAAATAAACACAACATACCCCCCCATGGCACTCGCCTCTCAGGCTGCTTACGCGAGATGATCATTCCTCTGCTTCTCCTGCCACTCCCATCTGGCTCATGCTCTCCATGATCTTCTCCATCTCCTCCGCCCCCGCTTGCCAAGAGATGTTGTTGACGGCTGTGACGTAGCAGTGCCTCGCCATCCTGGGGTCTCCGCGGATGGGAGCCGAGATGATCAGCTCGCTAAAGGATGACCCCCCCCCCCCCCTCACTCGCCAGCTTCGCGAGCTCCACTTGCGCGACTCCTGCTCCGAGCGAGACCCCGCTCACCGGGCTAGGAAAAAGCACTCGCCCGGCGAGGTCCCGCTCGCCACTCTCACTCACTGGTTCTTGCCTGGCCGACCCCCTGGGGAAACCTCTCCTGACCCCCCCTGGGCGAGCACTCCTTGCGACCTAGAAGGCGGTGTCTGGGGGGAGGGAGCCGAGCAGTCACCTCCCCTGATAATGCCTTGGAGCAGCTCCATGATTCCCTTGATGGCCGTCATGAACTCTCCCCTTCCTACCACCTCACTTGGGATGTGAGACCCCTCATCGTCTCCTCCTCCGAGGTCTCCTGCCATGAGATTTGGTTCAAGAACTTCTGTACTGACCACTCTCCACGCTCACCGCACCAAAAATGTTGAAACCGACTACTCGGTCTCCGTGGAGTTCGGGGTCCCAAAAAAGGGGTGGTCTCACACCTACTTCTCTCGATCCAACTCTCTAGGCAAGAGCACTTGGACTTGGAAACGGACCCTAGGCTACAGCGAGGAGGTCCCACCTCACACCCGGAAGACCTGAGAGATCTTCCTCTCCCTAGCCAATGCTGAACCAGAAGCACCAAAGCAGAGCTCTAAGAGAAGAAGAAGATCCGAAATTTGGAAATCTAGAAGTCCCCTCCTTTGGTGCCCCTTAGGTTCTATTTATAGGTTTTCCAAGTTGGGCTGCAAATAGCCAAAAACTGATCTGCCAGATTACCAAAATACCCTCGGATCTGGACTGCGAATAGCCAAAACTGGACTGCAAATAGCCAAATCCCGCTGTTCTGGGATACTAAACGCAGACCAACCCCCCCCCCCCCCCCCCTCCGGTCGGGCCTCACTCTGGTAGACTGAATCCGACTGAATAATATTATTTTATTCAGCGCAACATAAGAAAACACGAATCCGCGCCTCTTCAATCCCGCGCCTCTTCATTTCTCCTCTCCGTACTCATCTCTCCTCGCTCTCCTCGCACAGCTTCCTCGCGATTTCTCCTCGCTCTCTCGCAATCAAACCCTAGAACGTTTGATTCCGGCGAAGCCTCCCCCATCGTCTCCGGCAGTAATCACACAGCTCTCCGGCGCTCCTTCTCCAACCCGATTCAGTCTACACAAGAGCTCTCCGGCGCAGCCTACCCATCCTCTCCGCAAGGTATGTATCTAGTTTCCGCCATTATCATGTTCGAAGTCAAAGTATGGCTCTCCGCGTAGAGCTAAACGACTCTCCCCGGAGAGCCATTCGGCTCTCCTAGGAGAGCCACTGGCTCTCAGCGGAGATCCACATGGCTTTCCGCTGAGATCCACTGGCTCTCCGAGGAGAGCCGAATTGCTCTCCGCGGAGAGCCGGAGAGCCGTTTGGCTCTCCGCGGAGAGCGGTTTGTTCATTCTTTTTTGACAATCCTTGGAAATAAATTATAATTAGCATATAATTTGGAAGGTGAGGTAGGAATTTTACTAGGCAAGCTACTATAACCAATTATAGTTACTCAAAATCGGATCCTAGTATTATGGCTACTAATCTAAATTTTGGCTTTGGGTGACTAGATTATTTGACTATTTGTCTTTATCGGCAATGAATGGTATTGACATTGTGCTGCGGGACATTGCGAAAAGACAACGATCAGTAGAGACTCTCATTCATCGCTGCCCTGAAATTCTACCCGAATCGATTCCGACGCAAACGCCTTCATTCTATTCGTCAGCCTTCGACCGCCCCACTACTGAGCCGTGCATTTGTGGGAAGCAATCAGGCACGTTGAACAAAATTCAGGAGGATTGGATCAAGATCCAAGTGAAAATGATGGAGGATGGCATTCGCCCCCCCATTCGAATCGATCCGCCCGTGCCACTGTGGAACAAGCGACCTGACCTGAATGCGTATCTTTTGAAACCGTTATTCGTGATCGATCCGGAACGGCAGTACGGCGTCAATGTGACAGCGGGTGCATGCCCATCTTGCAACAAAGTCGGCTTTCTTTCCCGCAAGCAATTAAGTGCCCCGCGAGTTGTCGATTGCATCGACACCACTGCATTCTCTATCAGTGCTAGATACATGTGCAAGAAGTCGAACACCTCCGGCGGCTGTGGTGCCACGTTCCATGTCATGGACGAGGCCAAAAACGAGAAGTTGATCTCGGCACCCATCATCCTTAACTATCCTGTGCAGCTTTTCGAACAGAGCGCACACGACGTCGGTCTTGTTCAAATGGCATACGACTTGTACACGTCCCGTTCCGGCATTGCTGATGCAGCCAAGGTGATTCGTTGTGCCCGAACGACTCGATACATGCGTCAAGCCGCACTATATCGTGGTCACGTGTCGTGGTATTTGGATATGCGCTTATGGGATGCAGCACTTGGGCAAACGTCATGGCAGAAGGATCCGGCAGTGTTCCCTGATTTCCCATCATTTTTTCAGCACTGTAACGGGTACAATGGCACTCTTGGTCCATTGGAATCAACGCTATCACGCCTAATCAATGACTGCATTGCTCGCCAACTTTCGTTCTTCAACTGAATGGAAGGCGCCATAACCGGGACTCATCTCTCAGCTGACCATCATCACAACGTGCCGGGACGCATGAAATTGACGGACGAGTTCAATGGCAGGAAATTTTCCCCTGTTGAGGGATTGCACTCCATCATGAACGAGCGCCAACAAATTCTCTCCCATCAATTCACATCGACTACGGGCAATGCAGAGCGTCGATTTGTTGGTCGGAGTTTGCAGAACCGGTACAATGCTTACAATATTGATACTTCTCTGCTCATCATGTACCTTGACAAGTGCTGCGATGACCGAGAATGGCTACAAGATTTCGACAACATCATTGTTCTCCTAGACAATCATCACCTGATCACGAGGTATAGGGACAATTCGAACGGCACGGATCGAGCTCGGCAGGAACTATTTATGGCTGGCGTGGCCGAAATCATTGTTGGCAATGGGCATGCTTCAATGCGGGAAGGCTCCATCATTGAGGCTGAACTTGATGCATTGTTGGATCGAATTAAAAACTGGGAAAACGAGAATGATGTGCCACCATCGAAGCGCATTGTGACGACCAAACTTCTATCTTGCCACGAGACGCAGAAAAAGCACATCAGAAATTGCTTAACACCGCCTGTAGGGGCGTCAAACACCGTCGTGGATCGCTTCTTTCGTTCAACTCTACGCCGTGGATCGGGGAAGAATGAAAACTTATGGCGTCAAGGACGAGCCATTTTCCAGGAGACTATGTCCCTGGATGGAGGGATCTTGCTGCTCCATGCCGTGGTCGCTCAAATCAACTTTCGCGGCGAACTCCAATTTGATCCTCGCTGGGCATATTTGCCAATCTCGGGTATGCATATCATTCTCACTCAATATCTCGCAGCTCTTTCGACCAATGGCATAACTCCCTCACAAACGTCTCTGTCGACAATGTTTCATATGTTGCCTCTCTCGATTGAGGATTGCGACGGCGAGTTTGGATTAAAGGCGGCATTTGGACAATCCCTTCCTCAACTTCCAGAAATTCCAGCAGGGCAGCTAGAATCCGTTGGAATGATTGCCGAATCAATAGCTGATAATGCAATTTGGTCGAGCCACACGTTCGATGCGATTGTGAATGATGCACTTGAGGTTGCCGCAACTGCTGTGGAGACGACTCCGAACGATGATCATCACTGCGTTGGAGAAGACGAAGCACTACCGCTAAACCATACTGATCTGAACCAGACCGAAGTCATCGATATAAGCAACACGCCCCATTCTATTCAGTCCAGTCGCAAGCGCAGAAAACCCGGACCAACATCGCATGGGCAAAGCTCTTCATCAAATCACCATAAAAAATCTCGCAGCCTCAACGCATTGGGCAATGAACGTCAATCGGCATTATAAGGCCTTAATCTCTGGGAAAACACTACAACAAATTACACTTTTAGTAAGGACTAAAAACGTTACAAAAGGTAACTAATATCGTTACGCAAAGTTTTTGTAACGAAATTTACTTTATGTGACGACCGTTACCTAAGGCTCGACGCTAGAAGTTCTTGTAACGAAATTTTATTTGTCGTTACAAATTATTTATTTGTAACAAACATTACTTCCTCACAATAAGATGAGTAGTAGTAAGGAATATTTCGTTACAAATATTTGATTTTTTCCCCACTAAAGAAATTATATTTATATATCAAATATATGAATATTTCGTTACAAATGTTTGATTTCTTCCTCACTAAAAAAATTATATTTATATAGCAAATATATTGAAATTAATTTATGAGTATAAATAATTACAATAAACATTACTCCGTTACAATAAGTTATTGTAACATAGCAATAATTATTTCGTTAAAATTGTTATATACTTTTGTTACTAAAAAAATCATTTATATGAAAATGAATTTATTCACAAATAAAAATATTACATAGAGTAAGATTACATAACAACAATAATGAATCTTCCGACACAATATTACATAACATGTTTTAAATAAGATGTCAACTTCGACACATTCGGACTAATGAATCTTCCGTCACTTTCTGATCAATGAATCTTCCATCACTCTTCGACTAATGAATCTTCCATCACTTTTCGACCAATGAATCTTCAGTCACTTTCCGACCAAGGCTCCAACACCCTACAAATAAAAGAGAGCAATTGTTAATATTTAAAAAACATGTGAGCAGAAATATTCATACACACTCACATCCATACACAATCCATACAGACACCATAAAAACAAACATACATTAAAAAAACGCACACACACCATCTATACACAAGCATCCACACACACACACACCATAGAATGCACACACAAACACACCATCCAACTGGTCACAAAAGCACACATACATCAAACCTGACAGTTTCCGCGGTAGAGACCGCCGCGAAAACTCAGAGGCTTTCGCGGCATTTTTTTTTAAATGCCGCCAAAAGTTAGCGGCGTTTTTTTAAAAAAACGCCGCCAAAAGTTTGCGGGGTTTTAAAAAAAAAACGCCAAAGATTACGGCATTTTAAAAAAAATAAAAACCATTCAGAACTGACTGATACATGAGATCCAATGCAATTTATAATACAATGCTTTCACATATGCGTATAAACAGCGGCTATAATACAAATGTCAAGGCACAATGTAATAATATGTCTAATAAATTTAGATAACAACATAAAGTACGATCTGCTTGATCATGAATAAATAGATTACACCAAATAAAATAAAAATAATAAATATAATACACCAAATAGAATAAATAGAATACACCAAATTTCCACCTTTAATAAGGAAGACCAACATAATATGTAGTCAGCTCTAGAACAAATGCTAGCTATAAAACAAAAATATCAACTGAAAGAATTCAATATCTACAATTAGTAAGCAAGGGCCTTCAACAAGTAGAGTGATTATTTCTTTCTTTCCTATTTATCAGTTGAGCAGATGTTTATCAAAGATAATACATGAGTGTAACAGCTACTAACGAGGATCATAGAGATTATGTCAGAAGTAAAATTACCTCCATGTCATGAACAGATGCTCCATCTGCTGAATTGACAACATTATCAGAGATGAATTATCATTATTGTTCCTGCACATAGGAACATTTAAGGTCTGTCCAAAAACCAATAATAAAGTCTTCATAAGAAAAATTGGTAGAGATATAATTACTAAAAGCAAGCACAGGAAATCTATAGTAAAAATATTAAAATTATATCGAATCATTAGTATACCTTGAAAGGCCTTCCCAGCAGCAATCAGTTGAAACATCCTTACTCATCTAACCAGTACCGGATTGATTTTAATGCCAGAACACATAACCTAATATCTAGATCATTATTCGGGTAAAAAATATTTAAAGATCAAAGTGGTACAATGCATATGACTCCGCCGATAGAAGCATGGCAAACCAACACAACAAATACTAACGCAGAAGAAAACAACTAAGCAAACCTCCCAACTTCGCACCTCGAATTTTAATATCAGGACCCCAATTCTATTAAACGCAAAAAAAAACATAAAGTAACTAATATGTATCTTGAATGATGAAGCATAAGCAGCGCATAACTTGAATGTTATTCCTGAACAAAATGGCTCAGAAGTTATAGTGAGCATGTTTTGGATTTTTTTTCAGAAAGAATTATGTAGACATCACTAAATTATAGTGAGAAATTAGGGCTCTGCCAGAAGAGTTGGAGAGGTGTGATTTAGGAGCTGGTGGATGTCAAGAATTCCGGCGATTAGTTCTCCACAATACCTATAAATAAATATGATTTCATAAGTATTCCAGAAATAAATGTGATTTGCATTATCTGGACGCAAATGAGCGAAATCTTGGGCCAACCTCAAATAAACACATAAGAAGCAGAGACAAAGCAGGGGAAAACAACTCAATGACAAACAATTACAGTACATCATATACTCATCAAGATCGGAGGTCTAAAAGTAAAATTTACTTGGAAACAACCACCAATATTAAGCAATAATGACAAACTTTTTAAGGGGATTTTAAGTAGAAAAAAAAATAAATCACAAGAATTAATGGTTAATTACCCTAAATAGGGCCTCCAGTTTGCTCTTCCATTGAGTGAACTCCATCTTTTAGTCGATGCAAGCATCCAAAACATCTGTAAAAGGAAAATTGGATTGAGTTTAGAATTCCAGATACCAAAATGGAATGAGATTCAGAAATAAATGAAGCAAAATTTAAGGAGCCAATTACCAGGTTGTACAAAAAAATGTAACTAGCAAGGGGCAATCCCATAATACCAGGTTGTACATCCCATTCCCCATCCTGGTTGCACCATGGGAGAACACTTCAAGGATTTCCATGCATACAAAGAAACTACGACTCCATCGTGGCAGTGGATTTTCGGTATCTATTGATTGGACAGACCAAGCTACCTGCAAATACATATTGAGAAGTACAAAACCGAGCACCTGAAAAACATGGACGGTCATGAGATAATGCTCAAGTAGAATGAAATTAAAGAAAGAATAAAACCTATAAACACACCTCATCGTCCAATCTTTTTACATCCTTGAGAATGCCTGCCATATCATCATTTAAGTCTTCATTATATACATTTTTCTTCATTTGAAGCTCATACAACCGCTTCAAATTAACCAACAGAGCATCGCCGACCTGCAATTTCAAAGTCATACTTCATTCAAAATTATTTAAGGAAGATTCTAGGAAATTTCTAACTCTCTCTGTCAGCTTTGGTTTATAATGGTGTTTTGTTATAATGGTGTTGAGTTATATAAGTCAAGGCGTGTATTTCTTCTTGCCTTGATAGCTAGCATGTTCCGTGCAGATTACACTACTTGTGGATTTCTTATAACCAGAGTGAAGAAGGTGTTAGAAGGTGAGTACTCCAATCTCTGCAAGTCTGCAACTCACCGTCTAGAGCAACTGTAAAGGGAAAAATTAAGTTAGGCTGTTAGGGGAACTCAAAAAAAAACAGCTTTTTCAACAATGGGGAAATCCAAGAACTTTCATTCAAGTGTGATGATTCAGAGAAATTGTACTCACCGGATTTCCGCCCCTGATGAGTGACTACTGTCCTCGAAGAGTCGAAGCCTCACGGGTCACGAAGGCTCGAAGCTGCGCGCCGGCCACCAGAGAAAGCAGAGATCGATGGACGACAGAGAAAGCAGATATGGCTCGAAGAGTCGAAGGCTCGAAGCTAGGGAACGCCGCAGTCTCGCAGAGATGGCCAGCAGAGAAAGCAGAGATGGACGACAGGAAAAACGAACCAGAGAAGCTGCGCGCCGGAGATGGAACTCGTCGTTGTCACTCGTCGAGGATGCTAGGGCACGCCGCACGCCGGAGATGGAGAAGAAGTCAAATCAGGGACGTGCTGCGGTGCTGCTTGCGGAAGATATGAGCGCGGCTAGGGCAAATGGAGAACAAAAAAGGCGAACTGGTAGGGCGATCTTCGAAACAGAAAATTGGGCGATTGAAATCCGCGATGAAAATTTTGGAGGGAAATAAATTTTCCCTCCACATATATTTTTGCCTTAAATAATTATAAACGAAATTTTGAAAGCAAATATTTTGCTTCTAATTAGCTAAAATTATTGGATAGATTTGCATACTCGAGACAAAAAAATGCGCTCCCGAAAAAATGTGCTTTGGTACAAGATGTTCTCAAACGAAAAATGTGTGTGGGCGAAATTGTGCTCCCGAACAAAAAAGTGTGCGCATGCGAAACCGCGTCCGGGTGACAAATGAGTGCGGAGTCAAAAAATGTGTGTCCGGGAGAAAACGTTCTCCCGGGAGACCATGCGCGCGTTTAAATTTGTTGGTATGTTTTTGCAAAATTTTATGGAGTCCAAGAACAATTGATTTGAGAAATTGATTTCAGTTTATTTGGGGGTTTTGATTTTGGAGTTTATTTTTGACAAAAAAATTTATGGAGGGAAATTTCACTTCATTTATTTCATTCATTTCAATTAAATTAATTGTTAGGTTTAAGTGGAGGGAAAAAAGGAAAAATGGAGGGAAAGTGAAATATTAGATACGCGTGTGTGCGTGTGTGTGTGTGTGCTTGTGTGCGTGTGTGCGTCTGTGCGTGTGTGCGTGTGTGCGTGTGTGCGTGTGTGCGTGTGTGCGTGTGTGCGTGTGTGCGTGTGTGTGTGTGTGTGTGCGCGCGCGCGCGTGTGTGTGTGTGTGTGTCTGTGTGTTTGTGCGTGTATGTGAATGTGTGTGCGATTGTATATGTGTGTGTGTGCGCGTGCGTTTGTGTGTGCGTTTGTGTGTGTGTGTGTGTGGGTTTGTGTGTGTGTGTGTGTGTGTGTGTGTGTGTGTGTGTGTGTTTGTATGTGTGTCTGTAAGTATGTGTTTGTATGACCGTGTGTCTATGTGTGTTTGTGTGTGTTTGTGTGTGTGTGCGTGTCTGTGTCTGTGTGTGTCTGTGTGTCTCTGTGTGTGTCTGTGTCTATGTGTGTATGTGTCTGTGTATGTATGTGTGTGTGTGTGTTTGTATCTGTGTGTGTGTGTGTCTGTATCTGTGTGTGTGTTTCTGTGTGTGTCTGTGTGTCTGTATCTGTGTGTGTGTGTGTGCTTGTGCGTGTGTGTGTGCGTGTGTGCGTGTGTGCGTGTGTGCGTGTGTGCGTGTGTGCGTGTGTGCGTGTGTGCATGTGTGTGTGTTTGTATGTGTGTGTGTGTGTTTGTATGTGTGTGTTTGTGTGTCTGTAAGTATGTGTTTGTATGAATGTGTGTCTATGTGTGTTTGTGTGTGTTTGTGTGTCTGTAAGTATGTGTGTGTCTGTGTGTCTCTGTGCGTGTCTGTGTCTGTGTCTGTGTGTGTGTGTGCGTGTATGTGTCTGTTTGTGTCTGTGTGTGTCTGTGTGTGACTGGGCTAAAATGTGCCCGAGCGAAAAAGCTATGGGACGAAAAAAATGTGCTTCACAAAAGAACGCTCCCGGGAGATAAACCTGTGCGTTGGAGAAATTATGTATGCTCTCGAGCTAAAAAGAGCTAGTGCAATACGCGCGACTGGGCAAAATACATGTGCTCGGGCAAAAAAAATGTGCGTCCGAGTGAAAAGCACATGCCTGGGCAAAAAAGGTTCTCCCGGGCCAAAAATGCTGTCCCGAGCCCGCGTCGTGCGTGCGCTTGTGCTCGGAGGTGGAGCGCGTGTGCGGGTGTGTGACTTTTCATGCGTGCGGGCCGGGGGCCATGTGCGATCTTTATTTTTATTCTAAAATTCTCTTAATAAATTTATGTCATATTTGCATTTATTTGTAAATTTAATATATTTTAATTTTTGGATTTATTTTTTGCAAAATTTTATGGAGGGAAATTTCCCTCCATATATTTCATTCTTTGTGTGGAAGAGAGAGAAACTTTTATAAAAATATTTTTAAAAGGTTATAAAACTTCTTATAAACGATTTTATAAAGTTTTATAAAAACTTTATATACAGAATCGCTATATATAATGTTTTATTTAAAAAAATTATAAAAATGTTTATATAAAATGTTTAAAATTAATTATAACATTATTATTCAAGTAATTTTTATATATCATAATGTATTGACGAGATTCCCTTAGATTTTTCCAAGTCAAATCGGTAGGAATCTGACCAAGAATATTCAAACAGCACAACCCCATAAAATTTTATAAAGTTTTATAAATGTTTATATAAAATTGGTGTGCGAAAACGCCTTGTGCGTGCATTTTAAGGAAAAGTGTTCAACACGAAAGTTGTAGATCTCGACGAGATCTACAATTTTCGTGTTGAAAACTTTTCCTAAAAATGCATGGACAAGACGTATTTTCAAAAGGCGCGTAATAACTAATAGAAATTGGTGTGCCAATAGCCAAAACTGGCGTGCTTATAACATTGCCCTGAATTAATGTCAAATTGTCACATTTTTAAATTTAATATTTTTAATTTTTGAATTTCTTTTTCAAAATTTTATTGAGGGAAATTTTTCTCCGTATATTTCATTCATGTAAGAGAAAACTTGTATAAGGATGGGGGCGGGCGAAGCCCGCCGGGGACGGGCGAAGCCCGCCGTCGCCAACCGGGTACTGTAGTATATGGGCACACCCCGCTCGAATGTGGGCTCAGCCCGCTCAGAGCCAGCGAGCACGGGCGAAGCCCGTGCGGAGCTGCTCGTAAAGTTTTATATAAAAACTTTATATGAAATTTTTATATAAACCTTTAAAAACTTTTATATAAAATTTTATACACATTAGTTTATATATAATTAAATTTATAATTATAATTTATTATATATATGTAACCGGTTATATATATATATATAAATTATAGAGTTACGCCCGTGCTCGATACTCTTCGCTGTGACAGTACCCCGGCAGCGACGGTACCTCCGCCAAAATTGTACTCTCCCACTCTCAGACGCTCGATCGATCAATAACTAACAGTGCATAGGAAAAGTGCACATGCCCCACACGACATTAATTACCCCCGAATCCATATTGTCGCAGTGCGACGACGCTCATGCAACTCGCAAACCCTTGCGCGCGAAAATACCCAAAATTTAAAATCTTTAGTCTTATTTTTTTAAACGCTACAAAAAAACGTCGTCGTAAACGTTTCCTTATAAGTGGTGATAATAAATAAATTAAATTATTTTTTAGTAATAATATATTTCTATTCATACAAAAATTTAAGGCAATTGTTAACCGCACCCCAGTTTTGGCTATCCGCAACCCTTTTATATGAATAATTATGAGTTTTTTATGGAAATACGTCTTGTACAAGCATTTTTAGGAAAAGTGTTCAACACGAAAGTTGTAGATACCGTCGAGATCTACAACTTTCGTGTTGAACATTTTAGCTAAAAATGCACGCATAAGACGTATTGACGCCCGAATTTAAATATTGGCGTAACTATAACGAATTTTTGGAAATACACATTGTGCATTCATTTTTAGGAAAAACGTTCAACACGAAAGTTGTATATCTCGATGATATCTACAACTTTCGTGTTGAACACTTTTCCTAAAAAATGCTTGTACAGGGCGTATTTCCAAAAAAACGCGTAATATTTCATATAAAAGGTTTGCGGATAGCCAAAACTGGGGTGCGGTTAATAATTGCCAAATTTAAAAGATACATTAGATATTTTTCATGTTACGATATTTAATTAATAGTCAGCTCTCGCGCGCCCGTAAGACAAATGCATGCTTGTTCTAACAGTACGTACTTGCACCCAGTTGAAAATGCGTGCCCGTGAAAAAATGCGTAAATAGCTCGGCTAAAATGTGCCCGAGTGAGAAAAAGCATCAGGACGAAAAAAGCGCGTCCGAAAAAATATGTTTTTGAAGAAAACGCTCATGAGCGAATAACTTGTGTGCAAACAAAATTATGCTCCCGAGCCAAAAAGTGTGCGCAGTAAAAAAAAAGCGCCCTGACAAAAATGAACTCGGGAGAGAATGAGTGATGATTCGAAAATGCGTTCTCGGGCGAAAATATGATCCCGGGCAAAAATGCACACCTGGGAGACAATGCGCCCGGGCAAAAATGCATGCTAGTGCAAAAACGCGCAACCAGACAAAGAATGCACGCACAAGTGAAAAACACATGCACGGGCGAAAAAATACGCTCTACGGCCTAAAATGCGCGCTCATGTTTTAAAGTTTAATTAATATATTTATTGTAACAAAACTTTGGTTACCAAAAAATACTAATTATAAGAAAATTCTATTTGTTACAAATACTTTCATGGTATTGTCACAATTGCTACTTATTGTGAGGACATTTTACTATTTGTAACGTAAAACTAGTCTTGTTACAAATACCTTCGCTTATTGTAACAAATATTTAGTTATTGTAACGAATCATAAAATACTTGTTACAAAAAATTAAGCTTTTGTAACGATAGCAAAATTTCGTTACTAAATATAGCTATTAGTAGCAAATTTTTTCTTCGTTACAATTTAGTCCTTACTAAAAGTGTATTTTGTTGTAGTGAAAAGTGATGAGCACTTCACCAATGATCAACCCCTTCGAACGGCGCTTACTCAGAATGGTGGCTCTCAAATTTCTTCAACCCGATGAACTGCTTGATCTGAAAGATTTTCCCATTGAATCCTTGCATATTCCACAATTGCATCGAATTTGGTCTGTTGTTGTCTTGGCTTTACATAGCACCAATTACGCTTTCAAACGTTCATTCGGCCAAAATCAGAACAGGTTCTTAAACAACACTTGGAGGATATGGTTGCCCAGTCTCGTTTCAGATTGCCCATTCAACGAGCAGCGCCCAAACGCAGCATCATTACTGCACTAAATCTAGCCGCGTCATTGATTGCTCCAACGCAGGCGGGCCGTGATGATAGTTTCATCCAGTTAGAAGAGACTGTCACCACAACAGTAACTCGAAGCGTCACTTTTACCACCGGCGCCCCAAGTCACAGTTCAAGTCAGACCCTTGCAACAGATCTGCAATCGTCCCCACCCGATCTAGTAATTGAAGGATCAGCGGACGATATGATTGATCGACTTGTTCAAAACGAGATTGATGCTGGGCATGCCGGCAACATTCACTGGACCAAAGTGGTCTCCCCAGCTTACGCCCGCATTGCTGCACGTCGTGAGGATTTGGTTCAGATGACCCACAAGGAGATTCAAAATCGTTGGGATTATCTTAGACGTCTCAAAAGGAAAAGGACATCAAACAGTTTGCAGTCGCATACCGAAGCGCAAAAGGAGCTCAGTGATCAAGACGCCATCTACATTCAACCATCGCTGGTTGTTATACATTCATTGCCCGCCGAAACTCCGTCCACAAATAATTCAACTCAACCAGCGTCTTCTGCAGTCATCACGACGACGGAGGAACCTAATGCGGGCATCTCGTCCGCTGTCAGCGAGATTGGTTCCCGTCTGCCATTCATGGTCAATCAACAATTGCCGACTTTCAATCAGATAATGGAGGCCATCGTCCCCGCCCCAGCTACAGGAGAGCCGTTCTCCCAATCGGAGAAGGAGCTGCTCAATTACTTGCTAACTAGTCCAGCAGAGCGCTCACATGTGAAATCGTCGACTGGTGATCAAATGTCTTGGAAGAGCCTAGCCAAGCGTTTCTTGTATTGGGGGCGAGTCGCACGGGTGTTGGGGATGAACCAATTTCGGGTTAGATCCGATGTGCAGCTCAAGCAAAAGGTTAAGGATATTAACAAAAAAAAGAGTTTGCAACAGTCTGTGTGAAACCCTAAAAGGTATACTTTTTATATGTATTATAGTACAAAAAATGATTTGGAGATAACACAATAATTTGCATTTAATATTCCATGATACAATTGTACCTCATTTAGGCCATTACCCAATTGGATCTCCATGGAGAGCCAATTGGATCTAAACGGAGAGCCAAATGGTTCTCCATGGAGAGCCAATTGGATCTAAACGGAGAGCCAAATGGCTCTCCATGGAGAGCCAATTGGATCTAAACGGAGAGCCAAATGGCACTCCATGGAGAGCCAAATGGCTCTCCTCGGAGAGACAATTGGATCTCAACAGAGATCCAAATGGCTCTCCCCGGAGAGCCAAATGGCTCTCCCCGGAGAGCCATGTGGCTCTCCGCGGAGAGCTGTTTTGCTCTCCGCGGAGAGCAATGTAGCTCTCCGCGGAGAGCCAAGTAGCTCTCCTCGGAGAGCCATTTGCTTCCTCTCTTTCTCCCTCCAATTTATTCTTCTTGTCCCTCTATTGTAACATCTGTTTATAAATTTTGCAGATAAATGGGGCAGAAAAAGATCCATTTTTTGAGCTCGAGGTGCTATTTAAACTCATTTGTTGGCCTAACTTCAGCAATACTAGAACGATTGGAGGAGGATCAGAAGAAGATGCTGATAGATGCCAACATCTGACATATCTTCCATGCACCGAAGGTACCGCAAAACACTCCCCTTCTTTACGGTCTACTAAACTTGTATGATATAGAGAAGGATGTCTTCGTCATTGGATCGAGGGAGCTAACCTTCTCCCCCAATGACGTGGCATTGATATTGGGTCTGCCGAACCAAGGGGAGGAAGTCACCCTGACTACCAAGCCATTTAGACCGCTAACGAAGTCCGATTTGAAGACGGAACTTCAATCGATGGAGAAAGGGTCGTCCTCTGTGACGATGAAGATATTGATTTTGCACCTTCTGTGCAATTTCTTCTTCCCCTTGAGCACGGAGAGGATGCCAATGTTCTTCGAGGAGGTCTCCAGCTTGGAGAAATTTCAAAAGTTCAATTGGACAGAAGCGATCTATACCTTCGTTATGAGGTCGTTCAGGTCGATGGTGGAGAAGCTGCCACCTGTTGCAGAAGAAGGCCAACTGCAACATTGGCTAGAGTCTTCAATGGGATACATCTATGGATGCACCCATGTTCTCGTTGTAAGTATCTATATTTCTAATTCCTAAAATGAAAATTTGTTTAATATGTTCTAAACTATTGCAATGTTTGATATAGATTTGGTTCCTCGAGCACACCACGACCTACGCTCCACACTATCCGTCATTGAGGCCACGAATATTAAGATGGTCGGAGAAGGTCTCATTTTCAATGAAAGAGATGGGGACTGTTGCAAAACTCTTGGATGAGCAGGTAAATAATTTAGTTTATTCGATTAACAACCACTTTTGAACTATCCAATACAATAGTTGTATTTCTTCTTTTTAGGTGTTGGAAGTACTAGATGAAATATCACCGGCAGAGAAGTTGTTATGTTCAGACGTGACAACACAGTGGACACCACCACCTCCCACATCTAAGAGAAAACCAATAGTCTCGCCATCTAGGGTAGTAAAAAAATGAAGTTTGCGCCACCACCTCCCACATCATTACCACCTCCCTCATCATCATCACCTCCCCCATCACCCAGCACATCATCACCTCCCCCACCACCTAGCACACCATCTATCCCTCCTGTATAGTTTTGGATTGATTTCCAGCATAGGATGTTAGATCAATTTGCATTATTAGATAGCAAGATAGATAGTTCTGTAGATAGATTAGACAAAAAAATAGATAGAGTACATAGTGATTTAATTAGTTTTAGTCACAGTGTAGGTGAACGTCTTGATTCCATGAGTGCCGATATAGACACACTCATTCATCATTCCTCGCCATCATCTAGCCCGAGTATCTCTAGATCCCCCACCCACCAAAACGCTACCACCCTCACTACCCCTCACGATACTTCCATTACTCATATTAGAGACTCCCCATTAGGTGTAACAGACATTAAAACTACAAAGGCGGATGAACTTGATGTCTACCCCGTTGACTATCCAGGGAGACCGCTAATAGCTGAAGAAGATAGAGATATCATTCATCGACGTATGAGCACCATACCATCGAGGTGCCCTTTGACATTATACACTTTTATATTTTCAAAATTTTGATCTATGCACATTGATATTGACGATGACTTTCAAATGTTTCAAGAACGACCAAGCATTCAATAAATGGAATATAGTCGGATTTCGAGATGGCATGGATGCTCTTCTGACGGACAAATACGTTGAAGATTGTCACATTGATGCCTACGCAAAGATCTTGACTTTGCGTAGAGATCGGGATAAAGAAGCGTA
This sequence comes from Dactylorhiza incarnata, assembly GCA_033032865.1. NCBI lineage: Eukaryota > Viridiplantae > Streptophyta > Magnoliopsida > Asparagales > Orchidaceae > Dactylorhiza > Dactylorhiza incarnata. The sequence goes on from JAWHQI010000065.1 coordinate 7,323,608, forward strand.
TCATCCGTTTATGTATATCAGTCCTAACTTTTTGGTATGATCTCCCTATCTGTGCTTTGTACATTAATAATTTTGTTTGCATTGCTAAAAAATGTTACAAATTATGTAGTTGCACTTCCCACGGTCCAATGACGGAGAATCTAAGCTTGTATCTGCATTCCTTGAGGGCATTACCAAGGAGAATCTCGCCTATATCAAAATGATTCTAATGCCAGTATTTTATAGTCAACACTGGTATTTATTGGTGGGTATGGTTAAAGAGAAGAAGTGACTTATGCATGACTCTCTGCGTAACGCCCAACGGAAAGTTTCCGCTAAAGAAGCTGTAAGTACAGTTCGTTGGCATGCAATGTAGTATTGTACATTACGAGTTACTAATGTACGAACAAATTTATGTTAATGCAGATTTCTGCGCTCCAGAAGGCGACTGTTAAAAAAGTCCACGCAGGATTTTCCAATTGGAAACTCGACTTGACTGCTGGTATACCACAGCAGGAGAACTCCGTGGAGTGCGGTGTCTTCGTTATGAAGTATATGGAGCACAAAGCGAAGGAAGGGCTGATGAGCTCGGAGAGTTGCGTAGACTGGCAGAAAAATATGCCTATGTTTAGAGCCCAGATCTGTGCAGACATCTTTAGAAATTTTGTGGTTGATTGATGTAAATTAAGAAACATTATTCGTGTACATTTGAAATGTTTGTCTATAATAGCAATTGTTTCATGGATGAATAACGTTTTCAAATGGGTTAAAATTATAGCTTTAAATGAAATCAGTGGAGATACAGAAGGCTCTCCGCGGAGATCCAAAAGGCTCTCCGCGGAGATCTAAAGGGTTCTCCGCGGAGATCCAGAAGGCTCTCCGCGGAGAGCAAAAAGTTCTCCGCGGAGAGCAAAAAGTTCTCCGCGGAGAGCAAAAAGTTCTCCGCGGAGAGCAAAAAGTTCTCCGCGGAGATCCATTTAGATATCCACGGAGAGCCATTTGGCTCTCCGCGGAGAGCCATTTGGATCTCCGCGGAGAGCCATTTGGATCTCCGCGGAGAGCCATTTGGATCTCCGCGGAGAGCCATTTGGATCTCCGCGGAGAGCCAAATGCCTATCTTTCGCAAATTGTGGCCGCGTTCTCCCTCCCTCCCTTCATTTTTTCTTTCTTTCCCTCTTTTTTCTTCCTCCCTCCCCCTTTCCCTCTCCTCCCCCTCTTTTTTCTCCTCCCCCTCTTTTTCTTTTTTCTCCCCCCCTCCCCCTTTTTTCCCCCTCATACCAGAGTGGAACCCGGCGGCCCCCTCCTCTGGAACTGGGCGAGAGGGGTTACCTCGCGGAGCTCGGCGAGCCTCCTCGCTGGGGTGGGGCGAGACCAAGGGTCTTCCCCCTTACCAGGGTCGAGGGCGAGAGAGGGGGTCGGCCCCCCTCCTCCACTCGCCCCTGGCCTGGCGAGGGCGAGAGGGGGGGGGGGGGGGGGGGGCACCCGCCCTCCTCCTCTCGCCCCTGGCTGGGCGCGGGCGAGAGGGGGGCACCCGCCCCTCCTCCTCTCGCCCCTAGCTGGGCGCGGGCGAGAGGGGGGGGGGGCACCCGCCCCTCCTCCTCTCGCCCCTAGCTGGGCGCGGGCGAGAGGGGGGGCACCCGCCCCTCCTCCTCTCGCTCCTAGCTGGGCGCGGGCGAGAGGGGGGGGCACCCGCCCCTCCTCCTCTCGCCCCTAGCTGGGCGCGGGCGAGAGGGGGGGGGGGGGGCATCCATCCCTCCTCCTCTCGCCCCTAGCTGGGCGCGGGCGAGAGGGGGGGCACCCGCCCCTCCTCCTCTCGCCCCTAGCTGGGCGAGGGCGAGAGTGGGGGCACCCGCCCATCCTCCTCTCGCCCCCTTAGCTGGGCGAGGGCGAGAGGGGGGGCACCCGCCCCTCCTCCCCTCGCGCCCTCACTTGCCTCTTACTCCAGCTGGGTGAGCAGGAGGTTTCTGCCTCTACCGCTCTCCCTCCTTTCTCTGTCTTGGATCATACTACAAACGTGGCCCTGATGCACTCTTGGGTCCTGGCAACCTACTCGGCGGATATAGGGTTGTACAGACACGTCTCGGCGGCCCTCCACTCTGGGCCTCACTCGATGGATATGGGGGTTGTACAGCGGAGGCCCGCGAAGATCGGGCGGTGGAGAATGATCCAACCACGAAGGTGGTTACCGGGCGACCAACGGCGGCGACGGCGGTGGCCGGCCACGGGTGGCCGGCCGCCAGGGGGTGGCCGGCCATGGGGGTGGCCGGCCAAAAGGGGGAAGGACCGGCCATGGCCGCCGGCCACAAAGGGGGCGGCGGTCGGCGGCGGCGGTCGGCGGCGGCGGCGGTCGGCGGCGGTGGAGGCCGGAGGTGGCGGCCGGCGGCGGCCGGCGGTTGGCGGCGGCCGATCGGCGGTTGCGATCCCGCGCGGGGCGGTTGGGATCCCGCGCGAGGTGGTTTTGGATCGACGCGCGGCGGTTTGGATCCGCCGCGCGGGAGTGGGATCCGGTGTGCGAAGGTGGGATTCGGTGTGCGGCAGTTACGGGATCCGGCGCGCAGTAATGGGATCCGGCGCGTGGTAATGGGATCCGGCGCGCGGGAGTTACGGTTTTTCCCATAAATAGAGGAAACCCATCAATTATGATATTCATGAATTTTTAGCATGTTTTTGTTAGTAATGATTAGGCCAACAGATCAATTTATTTATTTCCTTAAACAAGAGATTCTCTTTTATTGGTCCGTAGATATGGTTTTTGAAATAATTTTGTAGAAGATGCTTCAGTTTCACATGTCCCCCAAACCATCACAAGAATACATCTTTCTAGACTTTTGAGTAGGCTGATGTTTTAGTTAAATTTTCATGTGCACGCATACGTGTATATGGTTGTCTATGTGTATGTATATATATGTATATGTATATATAGATATATATATACATATATATATATATACATATATCTATATACATATACATAGATATATACATATACATAGATATATATATACATATACATAGATATATATATATACATATATATACATACATATATATATATATATATATATGTACATACACAGACACATATATATATACATATATATATGTATATATATATGTGTATATATATGTATATATATATATGTGTATATATATATATGTATATATATATATGTATATTATATATATATATGCTCCGGTATGAGGGTGAGTGTTAAAATCCAAAGCTAAAGCATGTTAAGGGGCCCATTTTACATTTCTTCTTATCTTTATATTTAGTAATCTGGGGGTTGTCTCGTTGATTTCCACTCTTCGGAGTTCCGTGGCATTGACAGTCAATATGTGTCTGTGTATATTCATGTGTCACGCATGCGTGTATATGGTTGTGTCTATGTGTTTGCTCACGTGCGTGTGTGCATATGCATGTATTTGCTAGTAGGGAGGCCTTGCAGCATATGAACTGCCACATATATCCAAGGTTTGAACCTTACAAATGAAGCAAAATAATCCATTTGAATTCTCTAAATGTGTTTTGAACCTTGGATATTGCTGTTGTTAAAATTATAAACAGCAAAACAAATTGAAGCGTTGAATTTTATGCTTTCATGGAAGAGCACATGATGGTTTATCCAAAAAAATTCTAGTCTCATTTGCTACTTATTTTCTATGGTATTTATTATGCATTTCTTTGCACATCATTGTTGTTTTTATTGTACTTGGACTTAATCTGTTAATTCTAAGCAACCAAAATTCTTTGTCTAAATCTCATGTCTTGCTTTTCTTCCATGAATTTCTACTTGAATAAAATTATTTTTAATTTTTTTTTTATTTCTTGTAGGGTGCTGCAATTGATAGAATATTGGGTGAAATTGTACATAGCAAGAACATGGTTACACCAATAGATTATGTGTTATGCATCGGACACTTCCTGGGAAAGGTAAAATTTACGTACACTTACAACTAAAACTAGCAAACTTCACTTCAAAGTAGAGACTTGTTGTTCTTGTTGGCTTAGGCGAGCTATTTCTATTCATTCTATTTCTTTGAGTCCTTTATTTTGGCTTATGTTTTAATTGGGTTTGTAAAATACATGGAATATGAAGCAGAACAACTTTTTTATTACTTCATATCTCAATATACAATACAAGTTTTTGTACACATATTTATAGGATGAAGTAAATTGACAACTCCAAATCAAGATGTCAGATTAATCTATACATATCATGAAAAATTACATAATGGGCAAGAAAGAAGGCTTTTACATAGGTTTATTCATAGTTCTTCTACACTCCCCCTCATGCTTGAGCATACAGATTGTATGCGCCAAACTTGGAAATGAACTGTCGGTACATTGGGCGTGGTAAGGCATTGGTGAGAGCATCAGAAATTTGCTCGACAACTGGTACTTGTCGCAAATCAAGTTTACGAAGTTGAACTTTTTTCCAGATGAAATGACAATCGACTTCGATATGCATGATACATTCATGAAAAATGGGATTCTCGACGATATGGATGACTACTTGACTATCACATTATAGAACGATCGGAGAGGTGAGCGTTACATCAAGATCAGTAAGAAGACTTTCCAACCACGTGAGTTCAGAAACAACAACGTCATTGAACGATACTCATCTTCTGTAGAGGAGCGTGCTACCACTGTTCGTTTCCCATGTGTCATCCAAAATATGTGCAGTAGCCATTCGTAGACCGACGATCATCTAGGGAGCCGACATAGTCTGCATCAGAACAAAAAATTAATGATAGAGAAGAGAAGGGCTTGTACACAAACCCTTGTCACAAAGCATTCTTCAGATACCGAAAAGTTCATTCCACGGCCTGGAGGTGTGATATCTGAGGAGCATGCATAAAGCGGCTGACCATTTGAACAACAAAGGAGATATCGGTATATGTGACAATCAGATATATAAGTTTTTCAACAAGAGACGATAGTACTCTAGATTATAGAGAAGCAGATCAGAGTCGGATGAGTAAGCACAAAACTTGTGGTTGGCATTTTTGTTAGTGTGCTTACATCCATAGTAGTCTTCATCGTAAAGAAGATCGATACAGTACTTCCGTTGAGACAAAACGAGTCTATCGGGTCAACAAGCTTCCTCAATACCTTATAAATATCGGAGGCGACCCAAATCTTTGGTCTTAAAGTGTAAGACCAAGCACTTCTTGATCATAGATATATCGTTCAGATCATCTCCCGTGATGAGAATACATCAACATATACAAGAAGTATGAGCTTGCCTACTGGACGGTGAAGAATAAATATGGAGAAGTCTATCGTGCTCCGAGTGAAGCCAAAATCTCGAACAACCTGACTGAATTTGTCAAACCAAGCCAGAGGTGACTACATGAGTCCATAGATAGATTTCTTGAGATGACAGACAAGAGACTCCCTCGTGGTTTCATAACTAGAGGTTACTGCATGTAGATAGTCTCTGCTAGATTGTCATTAAGGAATGCATTCTAGATATCAAATTGATGCAACTGCCAATGACGATGGACGACTAAGGAGATCAATACCCGTACGGTATTCAACTTAGAGACTGGAGTGAACGTCTCTTCATAATAGAGGGTGTATTGCTGAGTGAAACTACGAGCCACAAGATGAGCTTTGAGGTGCTTAATTGTCAATGAAATTTTGTGTTCGTCGATCCTATACTACAAAGGAAAAAGAGGAAAAGGTGATGAAGCAGTCATGATCATGAGTAAGACGACTAACCGAGAGGAGATTAAATTTAGATCCAGAAACATAAGTACAAAGCGGAGAGTGATATACAGAGTGATAGATGCATACTTAGATCCGCAGACTGAGTGCTTGCTCCATTGACAACAGTGACAACTTGGGACAAGCAACGCTTGTGTACCTAGAAGGTTTTTGCTGAGTAATGTGATATGTGGCTCTAGTGTCCATTATCCAGGAGGGACTATGAGATAAGCAAGATATACATTCGTTGAAGAGTGAGGTGACAGAGCCGAATGTGTGAGTTACCAGCCCGCACAAATGCTAGAGTTCCTCCCACAAAGTGTCAATATCAGAACGGAAGGTGTGTGAAGTATCCGCCAGTGGAGAGGCATGAGGAGGAGAGTTCGGTGGGTGCTGTGAGGACACATGTCCGCAGTTGCAAGTGCCCTCAGTATGATTGGGATGGCCACAGTATGTACATAGATGAGGGTTGGAACCCTTGGAGCGATTTCATCCATCGTGCCTAATGCCTCGAGAATCATTGCAACCTCCGTGGTGCCCAATAGATGGAGGTTGAACCATCGTAGAGTGTTGGAGTAGGGGCAGGTGAGGGAGGCAGGGAGACATCGGTGGGTGGTGTCATCTTCAAAATCATAGAGCAGACATCTGAGAGGGAAGGAATGGTGGGAGAGTATAAGATGTTTGCATGGACACTCTTAAGATGGTGTATCTGCACCATCATCAGCGCTATGGTAACAACCTCTTTCTGAGCCCTTGGGTAGCGAAATTCGAAGTCAAAGATTGGTGTTGAATCCAGACCTCGACGAGAGTTTTATACTACACTACGAAGGAGGTCAGGTCACCATCAAAACCCGATTCAACTGTTTGGAGGTCCTTAAATAGATCGAACAAGTGTTGAAGGTTGTCCTCCCAGAATATAACGAGTGAAATTCATCCCAGATGTCCTTATTAGTCTTGTAGTGCATAACCATGCGATAGGACTCAGTCTCCATAAAATTCAGAATCTATGGCTGAACCTGACCATCATTCCAGAGCCATTGCTCTGTAGGCTCAATTGGAGGTTTACGAGTAAGTTGATGAAGCAGACATTTAGTTTGATGAACTCGGTGAACCGAGTGGACCCATTCAACAAAGTTTGTCTTTCCAATGAGGGATATGGTGATAATGCTTAAGTCGTAAGGTTGGCGAGTGACGGAAGAAGGATCTAGCGAGTATTTGTCTTATGAGTCTGCGGGTCTCGTAAGGAGTAGAGGAAGGGGTTTGTAGGATTTCAAGTAAAAGGAAGGAACGAAATCATCGAGCTGCAGCATCCCAAATTTTTAATACGAAAATGATTTTAAATTTCAGGGCCCGATCGTGAGTAGTATTCATTCCCACAGTTATCAGATCGAGGTATTAAATTCCTATAGGGTCAATTTTATGCATAATTTAAATAATGTCAGGTAATTAGAAAAATATTATGTACTTGTCTTATGAGTCTGCTGGTCTCGTAGGGAGTTGAGGAAGGAGTTTGTAGGATTTCAAGTAAAAGGAAGGAACGAAATCATCGAGCTGCAACATCCCAAATTTTTAATACGAAAAGGATTTTAAATTGCAGGGCCCGATCGCGAGTAGTATTCATTCCCACAGTTATCAATCGAGGTATTAGATTCCTGTAGGGTCAATTTTATGCATAATTTAAATAATGTCTTGTAATTAGAAAAATATTATATACTTAAAATTCGGCCCGATTGGGAATTTGAAAGGGAATAGCGCACTAAATTAGGAGGCTTTAATGTGTGTAGCAGAATTTGTAAATTAAGGAAAAAGATTTAATTGCCCTCAGTGTGTAATTAGAAGGAGAGTCACGATATACCTATTATAATCGACGCCTCTTAATATATTTGTGTATCCTCGTTAGGTTAAAGAAAATTGTGTGCAGCTAAGACTTTCTCGTCGCTTTCGTCTCCCAGCTGAGCGCTCAACGAAAGAAACCACCACTCTTTCTGTTCGTTGATTGGAGAAGCAGGCGCACACTAAAAGCCGCAGTTAGGGCTTCTCCTTGTCATGCGTTTCAAGACCCCGACGTCTCCCCTCTCACCAGATGTCCTCGATAAGATTCCCCAATAGAGATTCGTCGTCGATCGACTCTTCCTTTCGGTTCTGCGTGGGTGACCGACGATCCTCTCAACCAAAATTTTCTTTGCCTTGTTAATGATGTTGAAGCTCTCTTCTCCTCTGCCTAAGTACAACAAATGTCGACCCTTGCAGTGAGTTTTTTTCGCCGAAAATCGTTAGCCGATTCCAATGACCTTGAAGCCATCCGGTCACTTAGGGTTTCATTGTATGTGGATCTGTGTCGTTCTCCTTCTCTAGTGATAGCAAGCTATATTTATACGTCTCCCCTCTCACCAGAAGCCCTCGACAAGACTCCCCAGGAGAGATTCGTCGTCGATCGACCCTTCCTTTCGGTTCTGCGCGGGTGACCGACGATCCTCTCAACCAAATTTTCTCTGCCTTGTTAATGATGTCGAAGCTCTCTTCTACTCTGCCTAAGTACAACAACTGTCGACCCTTGCCACTACTAGAAAAATGGATTTTAGCTACATTTTTTTTGCCAGGGTTCAAAAACCATGGCTAATACACTAGTATTAGCCATAGTTGAAAATACCATGGCTAATAATTAGGTTTTAACCATGGTTGCAAAAAGCATGGCTAATACTAAGTATTAGCCACGGCAAGCAAAAAGATGTGGCTAATTATTAGGCATTAGCCACGACAGGTAAAAAGTGTGGCTAATACTCACGGTAGTGGAAAAAGAAGACATCGCGCTATGTTTCGTACCTCCCGGTTTAGGCCATTCGCGTAGGGTTCCTCTTCCGTTCCTCATTCTCAATATCGCCCGCTGCTCTTTCTCCCTTCACGCGAAATCCCGGGCGCCGTCGATTTCACCGGACTTAGCGGGAAAAAATTCCAGGGGTGCTTCTCTTCGGAACTGCCGCATACCAAGTGGAGGTCATTTCGAACAAGGATGGTTCGAGCATCTGATATGTCTTCGTTTGACCACACATCCATCTGACGACTCCAAAGTTCTTTCCGATCTGGTAGTAAAACTGTCCTTTATCCTCAATTCTTTTCTTAGTACACGCTAACTTTCTGCGTTGAAACCTGAAAATCTATGGAGAAGACGATGACTGAAATAATGCTTACTAATAAAGGAACCCACAAAAAGCAGAGAAATGAAGAGCAGAGAAAAATGGAAATCAACTACCACTTTTTCCAATTAATTTTGAGAAATGAAGAACGCCTGGATGGACAGGACCGGCTAGGGGTAGTGCCAGATCAGTATCCCATCACTCGCCCATATGATGAATTTGTTCTGGCATCCAGTTGATGGTGGCGTGTTGCTTGATCATCTTATTGTAAAACTTTGGATAGTCTTCTTCAAAACTTTTGCAAATTTGAGAGGATGTTACTCCTCTAACCTTGAGTTTAAAATACCCTTTAAAAATCAAAGTTATTACAAGAGATGAACGAAGGATTAGTGGATCTCGTGATCTGAATTTGATCCCCCTTCCTCTTAGAAATGACACATATTTGTATGCAGAAATGTCATAACTGTAGAGCACTTAGCGATAGTTCTAACATCTATGTGTCAGTTAGTACGATTATAATTTGTGCTTACATACCATTTTTGTATTGATTGTGTAGTTTATAGTTAATTCATGTGCTTTTGACTTCTTTGATTCAAGTGAGTGGTCCTTGCTACTTATCACAAATGGTCTTTTGTTGTTGTTTATTATTAGATCCCGAATTGTCCGTAGATTACTAGCATTGATATTACTTACCACCAAAATCTGACCAAGACCCAAAATAGAAATGGATTGTAGTTAAATATAGGAGGTCCACACCACTGACCATTGAGCATGAAGAAATACATGTCCATGAACCAAACTATTACGATTTGAAGGATTATAATGCTCGAGTACAGATCCTTCTCCCCTCAATCTTATAAAATTATTTATATAGATTCTATAATACTTCGTTCCTAGCATTACAATTTATATGTACAATAAAGGTTTGTAGGGACCGTAATAATTAGTTGGGCAGTTGCCCTTGGTGCGTATTCGCGAAAAACACGCTCAGGCAATTAAATATTGATTTTTTGAACAAGTAGATTAATTTACTGTTATACATTGTATCCCTATGTAATTCTTGCTAGAGCGAATTGAAACAGCACAAACATACGCACGATCAGTAAAATTTGTCGTACCTCAAATCCAATGGCCGAAAATCACTCTATGTTGCTAATACATATATTTATATTTGATATACCATAGTTTGATTGATGCTGTAATTAACCGTTGTGATTGAATGCACTAATTAAAGATATTTGTTTATCCATTATCTTTTCTCATCATTATCTATTGAATTTAGAACATAGCTATTGGAGTCTTGAAAAATCAATATGTTGGATCAAGTATATATTAAGATTTCTGCTCTATTTTAAAAAAATACATAATTTATTATTTGTCACGGTTTAAAATCGTGACAAATATTTTTTTTTTAAACATCGAAATTACTTTTAGCCAGGGTTTAAAATCGTGGCTAATAGTCCCGACTATTTGCCACGGCTGAAAATCGTGGCAAATAGTTCATTTTATCGGTATTGAGAAGTTTTTGCTAGGGCCTAAAACCGTGGCAAAACGTGATGTTATTAGCCACAGAAGTATTTTTGTGGCTAATACTATTTGCCACGGCCAATCCGTGGCTAAAAATCTTTTGCCACACGACCTTTAGCCACGAATTTTTTCCGTGGCTAGGCCGTGGCAAAAGATCTTTAGCCACGGTTTTGGACTTTTTGCCAGGAAATTTTGCCAGGAAATTTTGCCCTGGCCAAAAGTCTGTTTTCTTGTAGTGTGCAGTGAGTTCTTTCCGCCGAAATCGTTAGCAGATTCCAGTGGCCTTGAAGCCATCCGGTCACTTAGGGCTTCATCGTATATGGATCTGTGCCGTTATCCTTCTCAAGTGATAGCAAGGTATATTTATTCCCCTTTTTTCCGTTGATTTCTAATTCTCCTGATCTCGTTCATTCGAGACTTTATATTGTCTCTCCCATTTCAGCCAATTAAAGTAATTAGATCAGACATATGATACGATTTTGATTAGATCGTCTTAGGTTTTGGCATAATTTGGGAAGGAGGAGAATCACAGTTTTAGACGAAGAAGTATCATTTGTAATCTTTGAGGATCTTAGAGAGTCATGTCGTCGCGTTGTGTATATGAGCGCCACAACAATGAGTTAAGAAATTCTACTTCTCTGTAGTTAGTCATATTATGTAGTTTTTTTGTGTGTATTATATTTGTATGCTAAATAGTTGTGCTCAGAAATATAAAAAAATCATGATATTATGAACACCGAATTCTTAGATTTATACTGAAGGCTAGTAAATCATAACTTAATCATTCTATCACATTAATATGATTAAGAGTTAGGAAGGCGTGAAAATTTTACTTTGGGATACTAATATTATGAACCTTAAGACTAATAAATCACGAACGACCCGATATCACTTTATAGACATAAGCAATAAAGGGCTATAAAGATATGGACATAAATAGTACGTAATTAGACATTAGTAGAAAGTAAATCGCCTTAATATAATTATTTCATCGCATTAACATTAGAAACAGTAAGACCGCATATAAGACATAAAGACGATGAAATACATAGTTTATGAAAGTATTATTATTATGTGAATGTCCCCTAAGATTAATTGTAGAAAAGGGTTAATAAATTATTTCAAATTAGTGGCTCTACGCGGGTGTTTCCTTTTGATCATGCCGGCCACTATATGAAGATAAATAGGAGACACGATCGAGTTTTTTCCCTTTCGTGATTGATAGAGGCACACTATCATACTCATAGGGCATAACAGACCATATGAGCCTCAATTGTGGGAGTCGACACACCATAACAGTACTAGATGTGAGTCCGTGTAAATGACTGAGACACTTGGCACCTATGTTCGCCCTTAGTGACTCAAACTTCAGAATGGGCATAAGAATTCTGGCTTTGATACCAATTGTAACACTCCTACTTAGTTTAGCAATAATTAAAAGTCCAGACTGTACTCGTGATAAAAAAACAAATTAAGCAACGGTAATAAAACTGGTACATAGCAGGAGAAAATGAAAGTAATAACTGAAAACTTATTGTGGAAGTAAAACATAAAGCTATGGGTAAAAAAAGTACCTCAAATTTCTGATTCACATAGTCAACTAAAATTGAAAAATACATATACCTCAAAGACTGAAAAATCTTAAATATTGTCTAAACACTGAAAAATTTAGATGTTCGATACATTGAGATCATATAATTAATACATCAAATGAAAGGAAAGACAATTGGAGGAAACGAAACTAAGGTGCAGAAATCTTTGAGAGCTTATTCTAAGTGAATCTCCCGACTTGTGACCCCATCTTGTACGGTTGTACCCATTTCCATAACCTTTCTTGAGTTTGTTAAAGAACTCTGGTTGGCACACCAATTCTACTGATGTTCATGTTTATTACCAGTGCAAGTTGTTCCTGGAATAATAGAAATTAATCTAAATATTTGTTAAAGATCTCTAGTGGATGCATTTTGAACTTTTTTTCAGGATGAGGATATATACTCATTTTTTGAACCAGAACTCCCATCAGAACCTGGCAATTGTTCTAGAGCAATGACATTAGAAGTAATCAAACCATCTCCTGAGAGGAGGCATGGTGGGAAGCAAACAAACATCAAGAGCAGCTTGAAGGCATCACCCTCAAAGAACCACAGGGCCCCCATGGCATCAGAAAGGAAGGTATCCTCATCAAATCATAGTACCAAGACAAATGCGTGGCGGTCTCCTCAAGAGATAACTTCTTGGCACGAGGGATCTTCTGTTCTCGATCTGAAGGGAGACAACTACTTCTGCTCCGTTGGAAGAAAACGATCAAATGCAAGGTATCTCTTGAATTCTTCGGAGGATGTGCTGTTGTTTCTCAAGGAATTGGCAATTGCATGCAGCAAGAATGGTTACTTAAATTCCAAACACCACTACTCCAATGGTGATTGAACTAAATATTGGATGTCATTCAGTATGCAAGCCACTTTTGAAGGGAGCAGTGCCGATATTTCAAATTTAGCTGTCTCAGATCAGGTAGTATGTTGTCATCTCTACATTATGCTCCTGGAAATATATTTATGTTGTTTTTGTTGTTACAGAAGTTGTTTATCAAACTATTCTTTTTAGTGGAAGAATTCTACTATTTACATCCAATAAAGTAAGAATGAGTAAAAAAGAAGAGGACTTGATTCAACTTTCAAGAGAGTTTGAGCATTTGTAGCTCTTTCACAAATAGCTACCGGAAGGTTATGTTGAGTTTTAAAAGCTTAGATTCATGCTTGATGTTTTTTATACGACAATATAAGATTGATTTGTTACCTCATGAATGTCTACATGTGTACTTCTCTTCATTTTTATGCTTGTACACTTGTATTACATTCATGATTATATTGATGATGTGTTGTTAGGAATCCTCCTATGACAACAATTTCCCATGCAGAGCATCTTGTAAGAGGAAAAGGTCTACTATTTAGTATTTACGCCGAATTTGGGAAGAATGAGTAAAAAGAAGAAAGGAACTGTGATTCAAGCGAGTTAGGACACTTGATACATCATAAATATTTTAACACAGTTCAAGAATATGTGTTACATCATTACATGTGAAGGTTCCTACATTTTCATGCTTATGCTTGTTGATTACATTACTGACTATATTCTAGTGTGTCATCCTTCAAGTCTGCATGAATAAAGTTATTTACATGGTATTGGTAAGTTCTTATGTTCCTTAATTCTCGCATTTATTTTTCGAAAATGCATGAAATATGCACAAGTTATATGACCAATTATGTTTGGTGATAAACTGATTAAAGAATATATGCAAGATGTGTTAGAATTTTATAATCATTTTTTGGAGAGAAATCTTTTCATACTGTTTGGTGTTTGTGAAGTACATATTTAGAGAGAAATCTTTTCAGCATTATTTTATATCAGTATATAAATCATCTCTAATTTTTATTAGGTTGAAGGTAATAAGGAGAATACATACACCACACATGATAAACTACAATAGGTGTAGGAGCTCTACTAAAAACTTTTTGGATTTTATGGATTTTCATCAATACTTTTAATTTTGCGATATGATGTAATTACTTGTATGGACATTGTATTTTAGAGTTGTTTGAAATAAATTATAATATGTTAAGTCATTTTATTAAAAAAATAAGGGTAATTTTGACAATTTTGAATATTGCGTGTCGTGGCGAAAAATGCGCGTTGGGGGAAAAATTCCCGCAGAGGCGAAAAATGCTCGCCGGGACGGAAAATGTGCGCCCGGGCGGAGAATGCGCGCCCGGGCGGAGAATGCGCGCCCGGGGGAAAAATGCGCGCCCGGGCGGAAAAAATGCGCTCCCGGGTGGAAAAATTTGCGCCCTTAGGGAAAATGCGGGCCCAGACAGGAAAATGTGCATCCGGGCAGGAAAATGTGCGCTCGGGCGGAAAATGCGGGATAGGGCGGAAAATGTGCGCACAGGCAAAAAATGCGCACCGGTGCAAAAATGCGCGCCCTCGCGAAAAATGCGTGTTTGGGCAAAAAAAGCGCGCCAAGGAGAAAAACACGTGCCCGGGAGAAAAAATGCATGTACAGACGTAAAAATGTGTGCCAGGGTGAATAATTGTGTGGCCGGGCGAAAAATGCGCCAATGAAAAAATTGTGCGCCCTAACAAAAATGTGCGATATGATGAAAAATGCGCGGCATGACGAAAAAGTGTCGTTCAAACAAACAGACCCTTATGGAAGGTGTTTTTTTAAAAGCTTTTTATCGAAAATAGGGAGCCAAGCTTTTTTATAAAATAAATGAAATAAACAAAATTACAAAGTTGTAAAATATAAACTAAAAACACGCTTGAATTTGCTGGGAAAAGGAAAATACGGGTGACATCTTAAAAAATTACATAATATTAATTAGGAATTTATTACAAACATTTTAAGATTCTGTTTATATATATAGAATTAATGGTGAACAAAAAACCGGGCCTGACGGGCCGGCCCGAGCCCGGTCTGGTCAAGGCCCGGTCAAGCCCGGCCCGATTTAGGCCCGAACTGGGCTGAGCCCTTACCCGGGGCCCTTAAAGGGCCCCGGTTTGGAGCTGTTACCCGGCCCGGTCCGGGCCGGGTAAAGCCCGGATATCGGGCTAGCCCGAGACCGGGCCGGCCATAGCCCGATCCAGTCTCGGGCTAGGCCCGATTTAGCCTAACGGCTATTTTTATTAAGAGCCGTTAGGCTCATGGCAGCATGGCTGCCACGTGGCAGCCATGCTGCCATGAGAGCAGCCAAAGACTCTCAAGAGAGCCGTTGGCTGCTGCTTTATTTTTTTAAAAAAAATCAAAAAAACATATTTTTAATTATTTTTAATAACAATAAAAAAAAATCCAAAAAATTTCTATAAATACCCCCTCCCCTCTCTCTTTTCTCACACCCACCCCTCTCTCTCTCTCTTAGCTCTCCCAATGGCGTCGTCCTCCACAACTCCAGCGTCGTCTTCCCAAAGTACGACTTCGGTGGTGGAGCACAACCGTAGAGCGAGTATTTGGGAGCATTTCGAGATGGTCCTAGTCGGGACCGAAAGAAAAGCGTGTTGCAAGATGTGCTCGAAGTTGCTATCCATCAGCGGCAACTCGACGCTCGTTAGACACCAGAAGTCTTGCGAGTCGAAACATAGCCTTCATAGGTTTGTATTTTCAATTTTGTATTTTGTACAATTGTACGACTTAAATTTTGTAATTTTTTGTTCCAAATTTTCAATATTAATAAAAAATTTTGTTCCAAATTTTTCGTTCCAATTGTTCAATATTAATACAATCTAATTCTAACATTAAATTTTTTTAATTTTTTTAAATTTTTTGTTCAAATTTTCAATATTTAATTATTTATAAAAATAAAAATTAAAAAATATAAATTATAAATTAAAAAATAAAAAAACCGGGCCGGCCCGGATCGGGCCCGAGACCGGCCCGGTCCTGCCCGGCCCGGCCTGAAGGGCCGGAGCAGGCAGCACATAAGTGATGCCTGCCCGGCCCGATTCCAGGGGAGGACCGGGCCGGCCCGGCCCGATGTAAGAAAAAGCCCGATCGGGCCCGGTCCAGGTCGGCCCGATCGGGCTTTTTGTTCACGGCTAATAGAATAATTATTTTAAAAACAAAATTTGGACAGCCATTGGGTTTTGTTTATATATATACACACATAAATATATATATATATATATATATATATATATATACACACATATATATATACACATATATATATACATATACATACATATATCTATACATACATATATATACTGTTGGGGATCACTCGGACGCTCTGGTAGACCAGTCGAATTGAACCGCCTTAGCTCGTAAGCGAACCGAGCGCGCAAACAGTCAATAAGTGAGTTAGTAAATGACACGAAAGATTTTAACGTGGAAAACCTGGAAAGGTAAAAAACCACGCGGTCGGAGCTGTGCCTGTTGGATCGATAGGCGCCCTTAGAGGGGGGGGGGGGGGTGAATAAGGGAATAAAAATTCTTCTTTATAATTTTGTAAAAATGACTAAATTGTTTTATAATATGAAAATGGAAAAATAACAATTTAGTTAATATGTGAGAATATCATCATTTTCAAGTTTAAAATAATTGCTAAATTGTGTTATGATTAAAGAGATTGAAATAAACAATTTAGATAAATAAGTTTGAATTGAAAACTTTCTAACCAATATTTTAGAGATAACGCCAAAGGAGAGAAATCAAGTAAACACAAATAGAGACATGATTATATTATATAAAAAGTGTTTACATAAATTTGATTTCAATATCGCTAGAAATCGAAGGCGTCCAAAAGTAAATTTCTTTTCCTTTTCTATACCGACTTGTATCCCCACAAACCGGTTGGCTTTAGCCTATCCTTCCCCGGATAAGGCCTCAAGCCGCTCTAGCCAATCCTTCCCCGGATTTGGCCTCGAGCCCCCTAGATCTAATCACCTAGAACTAGTCGCCAACACAAAGCGAATTTCCCCCTAAGTACTACCCAGACCTAGTCGTCAACACAAGACGAATTAACTAAACGGTTACAAAGAAAGTATGAAATGAAAATAAAAGTAACAATAATAAAAACTTCCTATATGAGATTTCTGAAGATGAGGATGAAGGATCGTTGTAGTATGAGCGAGGTCGAAGCGATCGTCCTTCGGATGTAGCGTGACGTAGTCCTCCTCCAGAAATCTCCTTAAGCTTTTAGTGGGAGATCCATCTTCGGCAGCATAGCAGCAATAGAATTGTGGCACTTGCACTCTCTCTAGGATGGACAGCAAAAATGATCGAAGTTGGCTCATTTTATAGAACTTGGAGATAACGCCTGCGGTAGCTTCTAGCGCATGCGGTAGCGTACGTGTGGAGCGGTTGCGAAACCGTCGGCGGCGTGGCACTGTGCACAAACTTGAGATAGTGACAGGCGGTAGCGCTAGCGCTGGTGGTAGCGATTGCGAAACCGTCGGCCGTCGTGGCAGAACAAACTTTCGCCGAACGGAATTCGTCGAACGGAATTTTCGTCGAACGGAGTTCGAAGTTCGTCGAACGGAAACTTTTGTCGAATGAAATTTTTGCCGAACGAAATTTGTCGAACGGAGCTCTAAGTTCGTCGAACGGAATTTTTTGTCGAACGAAAATTTCGTCGAACACAGTTCGAAGTTCGTCGAACGGAATTTTTTGTCGAATGAAAATTTCGTCGAACGCAACTCAAGGTTCGTCGAACGAAGCCTGAGCTAGCGCTTAGGGGTAGCGATAGCGCTGGCGTTAGTGCTGCTCCTTTCAAAAGTTTGATTCCATGCTGCCTTCTACATGTGGAGTATTGCACCTATAGTTCCTGCACACTATAAACACACTACAAGCAATATCAAATACAATATGGGACTTGTTATTCTCAAACAAAGGGATGTGACACACATGTCCAACAATCTCCTCCTTTTGATAATAACAAATCCTCTAAGCAAGAAATCAACGATAGTGTTTATAGTATATGATAAGAAAGATAATAGTGCACCTATAGTAAATGATAAGCATGATAATGTGCATACTCCCCATATCTTAATGCTCCCCCTACATAAATGCAATTTATGTTTTAATCCCCTTAAATGATAGATTACATGAATTATTCTCCCCTTAATCTTCTATATTTCTCCTATATAGATTTATTCAATTAATCTCCCCCTTTTGGTATTATCAAAAGAAGGTGGGGTGAGGGTAGTAAGGAGGCATTTAAATGATAAAACATGATCGAGCTTTTTAATATAAATAATGATAAAGATTTTAAGCATAGTATATAAGAGATTTCAAATAAAAAGATAAGAGTTGTAAGCAAGCGGAAGATTATAAGAAACATCTTTTCGTAAGCATGAAAAAGCATAAGTAAAAATATGAGTTATAGTTCAAAATTGAAAGATGTTTTAACCTTTTTGAAATCTCAAAGTTTTTCATAAAGATACCAAGCATGAAGTGAACATATATAAAAAAAAGAGATTATATTACAATGTTACTTAATTTTAAGTTCAAGAAATACCAAAACATTGTAGAGATCATGCTAGGTTATTTAGTGCATTTCTTATATAAAGAGTAGTATAGATAAAGCATTAAAATCCAATACTCATGAGAAGAAGTGTTATGAAAGATAATGATGTGCACATAAGTGTATTTTGGGCAATGTTAACAATTGATTTAAATCAACAAAATGCAAGACATATGTAAAGTAAAGTGCACAATAAACACAAGTAAATTACTTTCACACACTTTTAATGCATATATTTTTTAACAAAGTGGTGTAATAACAAAGGTTTGCACAAGACACTTTACTATTCTTTCTAAGGTGCTCAACCTCACAATGCTTATGAAGACTTATCAGGAGGTTCAAGTAGTGCTTGGTGGAGTTATATTTGTCTACATACATAAATTTTTTGTTCGCATTTGTGAGACAACATTCTCCAAATACACTTGTTTTGCAAACCCAATTTTTTTTAAAATTTAACCATTTTTCTAAATTTCATAAGTGCAATTCAAATGTAGTGTAGGCAATAAACTTATGCAAGTTTTAATTCATTGTACAATTACAACACACAAGCAAGCATTTTAGATTTAAACACACATGTTGATTGCCAAAATAAGTGAGTGAAATGTATCATTATCAATCACAAAACATTTACTCATACTTAGAGGCATGCTAAGCTTTGTTCTACACATTTTTTAATACAATTGATGCACTTTAAATAGATATATCAAAGCATGATAAACAAAACAATGTTCATAGTAATTTCAAGGAATAAATTTTAACATTGTAAATAATTCTAAATAATAGAATTCATTCATGCTTGATATTAGCAATAAAGATCAAACTGTTTTTTTTAGTAATTTTATCATTTTTTAATAAGATAAAAACAGAAAAACAGAAAAACACAAAAAAACATATTTTTGAAATTTTGAATTTTGAACTTTTGTAGTTGATTTTTCATAATAGGAAGAAAATACAAATCTCAAGAACATATTTTTGAATTTTTGAATTTTGAAGTTTTGTAGTTGATTTTTCATAATATGAATAAAACACAAATCTCAAAAACATATTTTTGTATTTTTGAATTTTGAATTTTTGTAGTTGATTTTCTTAAATATAAATCAAAACAAAAATAAATGTCAGAAATTCAAAAAACAAATTAGTTAATATTAACAAACATATTTTTAATGATTTTTAGAAATTTTAAAATTCAGAAAAATCAAACACTCATGCTAGCGCCGGCGATAGTGATAACGCGACAAACAGTACATGATTTTTTGAGAATTTAAATTTTTTATTTTTGATATTGATTAAGTGTCCTTAGAGTAGTTCCATGCTGAAATTTAAGAATTTTTGAAGATCTCTAGGTGGATCAAATTTGCATGAAACTTTGGCTTTTCAAATTCTTGTGTTTTACAAAACCATTTAAACATGAAAATATAAACTATGAAAACACAAGAGGACAATTTTTTTATTAAACAACCAAAAATATGCTTGATTTAAGTGATAAGTAAATAAAATGATCATGCGAAGAGTAATATAAGTATGTCCTAAGATTAAAGACTACCCCGACTAAATGTCTACACCCTAGCCCCGTACTAAGTGACGGATGGGCATGAGGAGCTGCACGCATGCTGTAGGTTGAGGTGTTAATCCCATATGCACACACTAGAGAACGCTCAACCTAGCACTCTTTCCCCCCAGTGCCTCGCAAGGCCCCACTGGAACCCTCCCCGGTTAAGGACAAGACATGACTTAAAGGTTAGGTCTCTAATGCATACAACCCTACGCCCCCGCTATTGTGAGATATGAAGTCATAGGTGAATAATCTTTGGACAACCTAAGCTTTTAAACTATGGGTTGATATATAAACTATGGGTTTTGTTTAATGTGATGAGTTATATAAAGCTGCATAGTTTTTCTACATTTATGAGATGACAATATGAGATAACTAGCATAATTACTAATATTCAATAAGTGATAAAGCTAGTATGATGAGTTTTGGGTTTAGTGTCATGTCATAAGATTAATATTGCATGTATTCCAAAATAGAATTTCAAATTATAGATCTAGAATAGAGTGATGATTAAGTTTGATTTATATCTTCATTGCAAAGTTGATTCTAGAGTCTACAAATATGAGAGATACATGCAATCAATAGCAAAACATATCAATACACCAAATAATGGAAAGAAAACATTATTCAAATTTTTTATCATAAGACTCATAATTCTTATTATTGATTTGAGATATTTCTTGATAGACCAAGAATTATGATTTATGATTATAGAGAATTTTGCATAGAATATATGTTAGATCATCATGATGTATGAAAATTCTAATCCCTCTAGACTTATGATATAGTGATATAATGATTTTCTTTTGAATAAGCATGTTTGATTTTTAAGCCTAGAAAATGATGAACATGTAGTCATATCAAAGACAAAGATCACATATAGAGTGTTTTGAAATTTATAAGATTGCTTTTCAACAATTGAATTTATTGATCTTTGATTTTGCATGATAGTATATGATTCATGATACAATATTCATAAATATTCTAATGAATAAGCATGTTTAATTTATTGATTTGAGATATTTGTTGGAATTTTAGTATTATATATAATTTCAAATCACATTGTTATCAAGATATTTTAATAACATTGTAAATGTTATACCTAGCATATAAATTTAAGCATAAACTAAGAAGTGATGCTAGAATAATGAGTTTGAGTGCAATGTTATTATATATGATTTAATGGAGATAGTGTTGCATGTAATATGAGAAGATTTCAAATTAGTTTTCTTTAGATCTAGAATGAAATGATTATTCTATTTGATTTCATCTTCTTGATATCAAGTTAATTCTTAGATCTAAATATAATGAGATACATGAAAATAATAGAGATACATATCACACACAAAATAAGATATGAAACTAAATATCAATAGCCATCACATATTTCATAATTCCTAATGTTGATAATATTAGATGATTTAAGATGATTCTTGTTAGATCATGAATTATCATATATGATTATAGTGAATTTTAGCATATGATATTAATAGATCATGGTGGTGATTATATAGTTCATATTCATCCCTTTTAATATGTAGTGACTGCTTGTAAAGTGAATATTATACTACATATATATAAATGACAAAAAATGTTTTGGCTATTTTGAATTGTTTTGTAAATTTTTCTTTTTGATCTTAATACAAGATATCTGAAAGAAGAGGATAACGATACTTAACATAATTTTTCAGAAAATAATAATTAGAGAAATCAGAATTTTTTTATAAAAATAAGCTATCGCCGGCGTTAGTGATAACGCCTGGCGTTAGCAACAGAGTTACTATATTTGATTTAAAACACATGGTTTTTTTTATATCATTTGATTCCGATATTTCTTGATTATGATTATTCAAAATAGAGGCTATCATATGCAACAAAGAAATTAGACAAGAATCAAAAATGCTGCGCATCTTAATTTTTAGCTTAAGCCCTTTAATAAACCATTTAAATCCATTTTTAAAAATAATTTCATTAGTCTTGAAAATAATTTCTATATTCAAATTATAATGTTAATTCAAGACATAGATGGGTAAAGGATTTATAAGGATATATATATATATATAAGCAATTTTAAAAGATGAAAGGTAGGTCACTTTTAAGATCATATGACTTTACGTTCAATTTTAATTCAATTTGATTTGATAAACATTAGACTTAATATATGAAAGTCATATTTCATGATATATAAGATGATCATAGCATGTTTGTTCAAAAAATAAAAAATAAACAAAAGAAAAGAGACAATAAGCATATCATGAAGTAGAGTAGTGATATTTCATTTTTATTTGTTTCTACTTCATGCAAATGATAGGATACTAATGAATAAGAGATTTAGGTATCCAAAGGGGACCAAGTGGGATGGTTCCTTTGGGTACCCAAATACATCGTGTAGGATTTTGGAGAGATAGTGATGAATGGGCCTTTACAGTGGAGTTAGTATTTCGTTTTTAATTTTGGGCCTCCATTCATACTTTGGTTGTTTTTCTTTTAAATTCATATTATGATTATTTGACATCTTTTTGGAATGATAGTTGTTTGAAAAATAATTCATTTGGGATTTATGTTAATTCAAATTATTTTTCAAAATACATTGATGTTGATAATCATAATGATTTTTATTATATGGATTCTTTGAAATTTTATAAGAGTGATTGTCTTTCTTTAGAATTGAATGTTGAAAGAGTGGGTTACAATATGTTTTAAATGATTGATTCTTATTTTGATGATTTTCATTTCCACTCTTTCTTATGGACATACTCTTATAATATGAAGGATAATATTGTATAGTTTGATTTTCATGAAAAAGAGTTTTTAAATTTGAGTCATGATTGAAAATATATTGAGACTTATAATAATGACTCTTAAGAATTTTGTGAGGATCATAATTCTTTTTGAAACTAAACTCCTTTTGATTTAATATGTGAAATGGTCCTTTTTAGAAATAATTTTGTAAGTTAATTTATCCTTGTTATTTAAAATCTTATGATGAAATTCATTAGATGACATTTGAAATTTTTCAACAAAAGATTTTAATTGTATTAACTTACAAGTTAAAGCATCATTTTCAACTATCAATTTTTCATTATGTTCTTTAGAAATTAAGAGCCCTTTTTCAATTTCCTTGAATTTTTCTTTTAATAAAATGCAATCAAAACAAGGAATAGGAATTTCAACTAAAGAGCAAGATAGAGAAGCCACATCAAAATTAGATTCTACATTAACATTAGCTTTTAACCTTTTATTTTCTAAACGTAATTTATCATTTATAATTTTCAATTTCTTAATTTTACGTTTAGCAATTTGTAG
The DNA here is from genome assembly GCA_033032865.1 of Dactylorhiza incarnata. Taxonomy (NCBI): domain Eukaryota; kingdom Viridiplantae; phylum Streptophyta; class Magnoliopsida; order Asparagales; family Orchidaceae; genus Dactylorhiza; species Dactylorhiza incarnata. The sequence goes on from JAWHQI010000065.1 coordinate 7,346,840, forward strand.
CATATGTAACGTGGAAATAGAATTAGTCACAAAGATAGAAGAATTTGATTTACTTACATTGCTATCGGGAGTGACAAGATTTGAACATAAAGTTCCTATAACATCTTTTTGGAACTCCTCTTCCAAAGACAACATTTCTTCTTCTCTTCCACTTGATGTGCTCTCCATGGTTTCATCCTGAGAGGTTCTTTCTTGATTGCTTGTGCCAATTTGAATATTTTCCAAATGTTGTGCATGCTCCAAACCTATACATGGAAGATCAAACATTTCATCAAGAAATTTTCAAACTTTGTAAGCATTAGTAAAACAATAAATCAATTTGGAAACATCTTTTCATAAAGCACAAAATAAAGTATTCATAGCCTTCACATTTAAATGACATTCCAATTTATTTGATTCATCCGCTGGTCTTATAATTGCCGTATTCCAAATTTTGATATCATGAGTTAAAAAAAGATTTCATTAATATTTTCCACCCTTTATAATTTTTGCCTTCAAATAAAGGTGGTGCCAAAGATTTTTCATTTATAAGAAAATTTTCCCCACTAGTAGAAGCGAGATCATGAGACACCATTATTCCTGGTTTTTAAACCGTTTGGAATAACCTATCTCTGATACCACTTGTTGGATCGATAGGCGCCCTTAGAGGGGGGGGGGGGGGGGGGGGGGGGGGGTGAATAAGGGAATAAAAATTCTTCTTTATAATTTTGTGAAAATGACTAAATTGTTTTATAATATGAAAAGGGAAAAATAACAATTTAGTTAATATATGAGAATATCATAATTTTCAAGTTTAAAATAATTGCTAAATTGTGTTATGATTAAAGAGATTGAAATAAACAATTTAGATAAATAAGTTTGAATTGAAAACTTTGTAACCAATATTTTAGAGATAACGCCAAAGGAGAGAAATCAAGTAAACACAAATAGAGACATGATTATATTATATAAAAAGTGTTTACATAAATTTGATTTCAATATCGCTAGAAATCAAAGGCGTACAAAAGTAAATTTCTTTTCCTTTTCTATACCGACTTGTATCCCCACAAACCGGTTGGCTTTAGCCTATCCTTCCCTGGATAAGGCCTCAAGCCGCTCTAGCCAATCCTTCCCCGGATATGGCCTCGAGCCCCCTAGATCTAATCACCTAGAACTAGTCGCCAACACAAGGCAAATTTCCCCCTAAGTCCTACCCAGACCTAGTCGCCAACACAAGGCGAATTAACTAAACGGTTACAAAGAAAGTATGGAATGAAAATAAAAGTAACAATAATAAAAACTCCCTATATGAGATTTCTGAAGATGAGGATGAAGGATCGCTGTAGTATGAGCGAGGTCGAAGCTATCGTCCTTCGGATGTAGCGTGACGTAGTCCTCCTCCAGAAATCTCCTTAAGCTTTTAGTGGGAGATCCATCTTCGGCAGCATAACAACAATAGAATTGTGGCACTTGCACTCTCTCTAGGATGGACAGCCAAAATGATCGAAGTTGGCTCATTTTATAGAACTTGGAGATAGCGCCTGTGGTAGCTTCTAGCGCCTGCGGTAGCGTACGTGTGGAGCAGTTGCGAAACCGTCGGCGGCGTGGCGCTGTGTACGAACTTGAGATAGCGCCAGGCTGTAGCGCTAGCGCTGGCGGTAGCGATTACAAAACCGTTGGTCGTCGTGGCAGAACAAACTTTCGTCGAACGAAATTTTCGTCGAACGGAGTTCGAAGTTCGTCGAACGGAAAGTTTTATCGAAAGGAATTTTCGCCGAACGCAATTTGTCGAACGGAGCTCAAAGTTCGTCGAATGGAATTTTTTGTCGAACGAAAATTTTTTGTCGAACGGAATTTTCAATCGACGGCAGTGCGAATTCCCCGGGGCAAGGCCCCAAAGTGGCCGGTGAATAGCATGTGTATTTAAACCGTGGATGAATATAAGAGGGGCATGCCCTTACGACGCTGGGACCTGACTGCAGAGCAGAAGGGCGAACCTTCAATCGACGACAGTGCGAAGTACCCGGGGCAAGGCCCCAAAGTGGCCGGTGAATAGCATGTGTATTCAAACTATGAACGAACGTAAGAGGGGCAGAACCTTATGACACCAGGACCTGACTGCGAAGGAGAAGGGAGAACCTTCAATCGACGGCAGTGCAAAGTCCCCAGGGCAAGGCCCCAAAGTTAATGATAAAAAGTGTTTGTGACGGTGAAGAGGATAATAATATTTTAATCAAACATAGGTGTTGGTGTTAAAACATATTTTTGCACGAGTCCGAGCTCGCGGTCTTTTACGTAATATGAGATAAGTTTGCGCGAGTCTGAGCTCGCGACTTTTTTACATAATAGAAGTTAAGTTTGCGCGAGTCTGAGCTCGCGGCTAGGAAAATTACTGATAAAAGTGGCGCAGGTTCTGGGCAGTCCAGGTGTGTGGTAGGGTCTTTCCTTCTGTTGTTCTCAGTGTACGTCCTGGGTTTTATGACTGTAGTGATGACGTAGAGTCCTTCCCAAGTTGGTGAGAGTTTGTCTCCTTGCGTGCTTTTTCCGGCCTCCTTGATGTTGCGCAGGACAATGTCTCCCACGTTGATTGGCATGGGTTTCACCCTTTGATCGTAAAATCGGGCGACGCGCCTTTGGTAGTGAGATATGCGTTGGGAAGCCGTGTCCCCAACTTATGTAATCAAGTCCAGATTTTCTCGGAGCAGTTTGCTGTTCTTTTCGGGATCGAAGGTCTTTGCGCGACTACTGGGGACCCCGATGTCGATGGGGATGATCACTTCTGTGCCATAGCAGAGATTATACAGGGTTTCCCCTGTGGGACTCCTTTCGGTGGTACGGTATGCCCATAGAACATTTGGGAGTCCGTCGACCCTCTGCCCTCCTTCCTCCTGCAGGCGGGTCTTGAGTCCCTTGAGGATGGTGCGATTCGTTACTTCAATTTGACCGTTTGTTTGTGGGTGAGCTACGGGCGTATGACGAAGATTAATCTTCAGGTCTTCGCATATCTTGGTGAATGACTTTCCCGTAAACTGAGTGTCGTTGTCGGCGACGATTATTGCTGGAATTCCAAAGCGGCAGACGATGTTCTTCCACACAAACTGTTTGGCGTTCTCTTCCGTAATTTTGGCAAGGGGTTCAACTTCTACCCACTTTTTGAAGTAATCGATAGCCATGATGACAAACTTTCTCTGGCCGGAGTCCATAGGGAGAGGACCAGGGAGATCGATTCCCCACTGAGCAAATAGTCAGGCGCCTTGGAATGCTGTAAGTGCCACTGGGGGTTGATGAGGGACGTTGGCATGGAGCTGACAACTATTGCACTTTTGGATAAATTCGGCGGCGTCCTTCTTCATTGCGGGCCAATAAAAACCTTGATGTAGGATCTTTTGGACCAGAGCTCTCGCACCTAGATGCTCACCAAATATCCCGCCATGGACTTCCTTTAAGGTGTACACTGCCTCTGCTGTCGGAAGGCACTTTAGAAAGGGCCCAAAAAAGGCCCGCTTATAAAGCTCCCCTTCGATGATGACGTATGAGGCGACTCACATTCTTAATCGTCGTGATTCCAACCGGTTGTCGGGCAGGTCTCCACGCTCAACGTAGGCTCGGATGGTGTCATCCAGGATGACCCTTGTTCGTCAATTTATGCAATCTCCCATGCTCCGTGAATGTCGGGAGTCATGATGTCTTCGATCTGAAGCCTTCGGGATTGAAGGAGAGATTGAGAGCTTAGAGAGTGCGTCTGCTCTGGAGTTTTGCTCTCTGGAAATGTGCAAAATATGGTGCGATGGTATTTTCTATAGGAGGGACTTCACAAATATGAGATATTGTGCCATTTTGTCGTTCTTTGCTTCGTAATTCCCCTTGACCTGCGACCACCAACTGTGAATCGGTGTTGATTGTTAGATTTTCTGCTTTGCATTCGACGGCGAGCCGTAGGCCAACGATTAGGGCCTCATATTCAGCGATGTTGTTGGTTGTGGGGAACCTCAACAGGAGGCCATACACCAAAGTGATGCCCTCTGGGCTGATTAGTAGCATTCCTTCTCCGGCTCCTTCGGCCATGGAATCCCCATCGACGTAGAGAGTCCAACGAGTGGCGGAGATGTCTTTTACGGGGGCGGCCTTCGGAGGTAGAGTATTTTCTGCGATGAAATCAGTGAGTACTTGGGATTTGATGTATGGTCGTTGTAGGAATTGGATGTCGAACTCGCCCAGCTCGACTGCTCACTTTACTAATCTCCCAGATACTACCGGTTTCTGGAGAATGGCTCGCAATGGTAACTAAGTTAGCACTTTTATCGCATGGGCCTGGAAGTAGGGCCGGAGCTTTCTTGCCGAAGAGACTAGGGCAAAGGTCGTCTTATCGGTTGTCGGGTATATGGCTTCGACGTCGGTGAGGACCTTGCTGAGGTAGTAAATGGGCCGTTGGACTCCTCCTTCGTCTTTTACTAGCACGGAGTTGACGGTCGTGGGGGATATTGCTAGGTAAAGGAACAAGAGTGTTGGAGCCTATGTTTCGCATCTCTTGGTTTGAGAATAACAAATACCGTATTGTATTTGATCTTGTATTTTGTGTGTTTATAGTGTGCAAGTTGTACAGGAACTATAGCTACACATCCCTATGAATAGTTTGCTGATTGGAAATGATTCTCTGAAATATGAGCTAACGCCCCGCGTTAGTTGTTAACGCCCCGCGTTAACTTCCATTGAGAAGAAAACCGCTGAGAAGGAATGTCGTCGAGAACAAAGCCGTCGAGCTGCGGTCGACGAAAGAGAGATAACGCTCACGGTAATTATTAACGCCCCGCATTAACAAGAGGAGGAATGCCGTCGAGTTGAGGTCGACGAATCTGCGTTCGATGAACGAGGAGCTCCGTTAGACGAAATTCCCTGCGCTCGACGAATTTGCGCTTGACAAGCTGCGTTTGATGAACGAGAATCTCCGTTCGATGAACTGAGTCTGCGTTCGACGAATTTGAAGCTCCGTTCGATGAAAGTGTTTCCGTTCAACGAAATTGTTCCGCTCGACGAAAGTTTGTTCTGTCACGTTCCTGGCGGTTTGCACGATCCTGATGGTGGCGGTTTTTCCGTTCGACGAAGGGTGCGTTCGACGAATGCGAGTTTGACGAAATCAGTTCCGTTCGACGAAAGTGGTTCTATCACGCTCCTGACTTTATGCACGATGTCAGCAACTACCGTACACGATTCACTAACGTTGGGCGTTAGCCTTAACACACGCGTTAGCTTCCGAGGCTATTTAAAAGTACAGCTCCTCTCATTCAAATAAAAAAATAGATGATTCCAGAATTCTGATACTTTGGAGAGAGGTTCATGTACAACAAATTAAGATATCTCCCTTGGGCTAACATGAAGATCTAAAGAAGATTTTGAAGGAGAAGGTGTACAACGCATATTCCATACGAAGGACGATCGTTTCAAGAACGCCAACATCTACATCGACTTCGTCTTCACCTTCAGAATTTCTTGGGGAGTTTCTCTTTACTTATCTTGTAATCTTTTATTTTTACTTTTGTAATTTGTGTGGAGAAATTGTTCGGTGAGAACGTCAGATTCCGGGAAGGATTCCATGGGTAAATTCGCCTTGTGTTGGCGACTAGGTTCTTGTGAGGCTTATGCGGTAATTCGCTGCCTTGTGCGTGGCGACTAGGTCGAGGGTAGATCTAGGGGGTGGCTAGAGGCCTTATCTAGAGATAGTTAGGCTATAGCCAACCAGTCCTTGGGAGAAGGACCGGTGAAACAACAAAAAATGTTTTTACACATTTTCGCCTTGATTTATAGCGTTATAGAAATTAAACATTTGTGTATTGAATTTATTATTAAAAAAAATCATGCCCTTTAATGTTCTATTCAATTGATTTTATTTCCTCTTCAAGAATGTTTTAATTTCTATTTTCATCAAAGTATTAAAACTAACATTTGTATAATTATCTTTGAAATACAATAATTATTTTCATTATCTCTGATTTTCTTGAATTGTATTTCATTTAAGATTTCATAAGTAAAATCACTGTGGCAATCTTTTTGTTCTGAGGAATATTCTCTGGAGAGCTAACGCTCAGCATTAAGACTTAACGTCAGGCGTTAGCAACAGTTAACCAAAAGTTTTGTTTCAATTATTTAAAAAGGAATCTTCATTACAATCCTATCTGGAATATTAAAATATATTTTTGTATAAAATATTCTGAAACTTCAGTCTCAAACTCTAATAAATTTAATTAAGATTCAAATTCCATAAAACCCTTATTCACCCCCCCTCTAAGGGCGCTGTAAGATCTAACACGTGGTATCAGAGGAGGTTATTCCAATACGGCTTCACAACCGGGAATAATGGTGCTTCATGATCTCACATCTTCTAGAGGGGATAATTTTTATGAAAATGAAAAATCATTATGTCCACCATTATTTATGGGTGAAAATTATAATGGGTGGAAAACACTTATGGAAATATTTCTTAAAACTTTGGATATTGAAGTTTGGAATATTACAATTAAAATGCCCCCAAGTATTTTAAATAATAATGAAATGTTTTTAAATGCCAAATCTATGAATAGTCTATATTGTGCTCTAGATCAAAATATTTTCAAACTTATTTATATGCTTCCTACTGCTTTTGAAGTTTGGAAATTTCTTGAGAATACTTATAGTCTTCCTTCCACAGATGATGAACAAGAGGAATTCCTTATGGATCCAAGAGAAGAAATCGACGAGGACTCATTCTTGGAGGAAGATCAATCTAAGAGAGAAACAATATTGAACTCAATTGATGGCAAAACATCAAGCAAAGGAGAAGACGGAAACTATAGCAAGGTAAGAAAATCTAAATCTTCTCTTTTAGTAGCTAATTCTATTTCTACATTTCGTGTGCTTAAATTTGTTAAACGTAAAATTTCAAAGTTAAAACATGCTAATTCCAAATTACGTTTAGAAAATAAAACTTTAAAAGCAAACGCTAAAGTAGAATCTTATATTGATATTTCAAATTCACTTTCATGCTCTTTAGTTAAAATTTCTACTCCTTGTTTATATTGCAATCTTTTAAAAGAAAAATTCAAGGATATTGAAAAAGGGCTCTTAGTTTCTAAAAAGCATAATGACAAATTGATAATTGAAACTGATGCTTTAACTTGTAAGTTAAGACAATTAAAATCTTTTGTTGAAAAAGTTCTAATTTCTAATAATGACTTTCATCATAAGATTTTGAATAACAAAGATAAATTAACTTACAAAATCATTTCTAAAAAGGATCATTTTCATACATCAACTCAAAAGGAGTTTAGTTTCGAAAAGAATTAACCCCACAAAATTCTTAAGAGTCACCATTATAAGTCTCAATATATTTTCAATCATGACTCAAATTTAAAAACTCCTTTTCATGAAAATCAAACTTCAAAATATTATCCTTCATATTATAAGAGTATGTCTATAAGAAAGAGTGGAAATGAAAATCATCAAAATAAGAATCAATCTTTTAAAACATATTGTAACCCACTCTTTCAACATTCAATTCTTAAGAAAGACCATCACTCTTATAAACTCTCAAAAAATCAATATAATAAAATTCATTATGATTATCAACATCAATGTATTTTGAAAAATAATTTGAATAAACATAAATCCAAAATGAATTATTTTTCAAACAACTATCATTCCAAAAAGATGTCAAATAATCATAATATGAATTTAAACGATAAACAACCAAAGTATGAATGGAGGCCCAAAATTAAAAATGAAACACTAACTCCACTTATAAAGGCACATTCATTACTATCTCTCCAAAAGCCTACACGATGTATTTGGATACCCGAGGGAACCATCACACATGGCCCCTTTGGATACCTAAATCTCTCATTCACTAGGAATCATTGTATTGCATGAAGTAAAAATAAATTAAAAATAAAATATCATTACTCTACTTCATGATATGCTTAATTGCCTTTTCTTTTGTTTATTTTTTTTATTTTTTAAGCCAACAACACACTATGATCACTTTATATATCATAAGATATGACTTTCATTTTAAGCCTAATGTTTAACAAATCACATTGAATTAAATTGAATATAAAGTCATAATTTTTAAGTGATCTATCTTTCCTTTTTATATATTTTATCCTTTTTAAGTCCATTGCTTATAAATGTCTTATATTATCATTATAAATTGAATGCTAAATTTTTTAAATGATATTATCAAGACTAATGAAATTACTTTCAAAATTGGATTTAAATGGATTTTTAGGGGTCTTAGGCTAAAATATTAAATGCGCAACTAATTGCATATTTGTTTATTTTTCGTTGTTGCATATAGTAGCCCCTATATTGAAAATCATAATCGAGAAAAATCAGAATCAAATAATATCAAAAACAATGTGTTTTAAATTAAATATAGTAACTCTATTGCTAACGCCAGGCATTATCACTAACGCTGGCGGTAGCATATTTTCCTAAAAAAATTCTGATTTCTCTATTTATTATTTTCTAGAAAATTATTTTACTGTGTTAAGTATCATTGTCTTCTACTTTCAGATAACCAAAACAATTTTGTTGTCTCTTTAAAAGGATGAATATGAACTATACACACACCACCATGACCTATTAATATCCTATGCTAAAATTCATTATTATCATATATCATAATTCATGATCTATCAAGAATTATCATAAATCAACCTTAGGAATTATGAAATATATGATGGATATTGGTATTATAGTTTCATATCTTGTTTTGTGTGTGTAATTTGTATCTCTATTGTTTGCATGTATCGCATTATCTTTAAACCTAAGAATTAACTTGATATCAACAAGATGAAATCAAATAGAATTGTCACTTATTTCTAGGTCTATGAAAATTCAAAACTCTATGTATGAATACATGCAATTCAATTATATATTTGTCCAATTTTACATAGCTTTGCACCATGTTGTCCTAACTCATCACACTAGCATTATCACTTACCATAGGAAGAAATCAATATCCATGGTAGTTATATCTTGCAATGCTAAAGTAAATTATATCATTAAAATTTGAAAATCATATTTTCCTTTGTAGTTATTTGCATGAATAAAACTTTTCTAAATGGATTTAAAATAAACAATCTTCGATAAAATTGTAAATCCAAAACTAATCATGCAATTATAACACAGTTAATATATTTAAGGCTTACACGCTTAGTATATCCATAATCAATAAACCTATGACATGTGTCTCACAATAGCGAGGGCGTAGGATTGTGTGCATTAGAGACCTAACCTCTAAGTCATGTCTTGTCCTTAACCGGGGAGGGTTCCAGTGGGGCCTTGAGAGGCACTGCCGTGAAAGAGTGCTAGGTTGAGCGTCGTCTTTTGTATGCATATGGGATTAACACCCCAACCTATGGCATGCGTGCAGCTCCTCATGCCCATCCATCACTTAGTACGGAGCTAGAGTGTAGTCATGTTGTTGAGGTATCTTGATCTTAGATATACTTATATTATATTCATTGCATGAACATTATCTCACTCTTTATACATAAATCATGCATATTTGTTTTTGTTCTAACATTACATCTTGTGTTTGCATATTTTATTATTTCGAGCTTTAATGGTTTTACAAAACACAAGTACTTGAAAAATCACCAAAAACAAGTTAAAAGAGCCTTCAAATATAATTAATATACTCTGAAATTTCAACTGAAGGAAGGCCTCTTTATAATACAAATGAATTTTGAAAAGCATTTTTCAAAAATTCAAGAAATGCAGTTCTGTTTTGGCGTTAAGAAGTTAACGCCTGGCGTTAGCTCCTTTGCTCCAATATATATATAATTTTGTTTTGAATTATTTCTGGTATTATTTTAATATTTTGTGTGTTTTATTTCTCTGTTTGTAAAAAGTTTTCTATCTTTTTATTCCCTTTAAAATAAAATTTTATTTCTTTTAAAAAAATATATGTATTTTCTCATACATTATTTTTGTTTATTTCTCTGGCATAGAATATCATTTACTGAAAGGGCTATTAAAGACTTCTATGATTTCCAGAGAATATACATAAAAAAACAAATACAAAATTACAAAATAATTTCAAAGAACAAAAATATATTTTTCTTTATGTGTGTTTATTGTTTTGTGCATATATAAAAAATTCAAAAATTTATAAAAACTGATTGCTATTCATTGTCATTGTCAAGGATGATTAATTATATCAATTAAAGATTAAATACAATGTTTAATTTAACTTTCAAGTTTCTTAAAAGACATTGTTTTGTATTTATCATGCCTTGAATATTATCTTGTTATGTGCAATGAAATTGATTGTAGATAAACATGTGTAGAAATGCTTAGCATGCCTCTAAGTATGAGTAATGTATTATGTTTTGATAATGATTCATTCACTCACTTATTTTTGATAACCTACATGTGATTACAATCTCATTCTTACATGATTGTGTAGTGTAATAACATAAATGATTAAAATCCATAAATAGATTACCTACACAACATTGAATTGGTTATTACAATTCTTTGTCTTTCATGCACTTATTATTTAGAGAAATGTGGTTTAAAAAAATGCTATATTTGCAAAACAAGTGAATTCGGAGTCCTTAGTCACTAAACTAAAAAGCAAATAATCAATGACAAGGAAAACTCCACCAAGCACTACTCACCCTCCTAATAAGTCTTAATGAGCATTGTGAGGTTGAGCACCTTGGCTAAGAATTGTAAAGTGTCTTGTAGCAAACAATTTATACACCACTTCTCTTAGTACGCCGGATCATAAAAAATTGAAAATAAAGCTAAAAAGTATAAAAGTGATCCCCCAAGCACTACTTTGCACCCTGATAAGTCTTAATAAGCATTGTGTGTGCAGAGCACCTTGGTAGTTGTACTATTTATTCATGCGCATTGAAATAGTGTGGAAGTAATATTATTTCTGTATTTTAATGTTGTGTTATTTCATTATATATGTCATGTGTTTTTGATTGATTCACTTGTATACTTTATCAAACACTACTTTGTACACATCATTATCTTTCATAAAACTTCTACTCATGAGAATTGGATCTTAATGCTCATCTACTCAAATCTCTACAAACTTAAGTAAATGCACTAGATAACTAAGCAAGATCGCTACAATGTTTTTGTTTACTTGAAATGCAAATTTTATTACATTGTAGTTTGTGTATCTTTTCTTGATATTATGAAATCATGCTTGCAATATTATCTTAATGAAATAGCATCTCTTCAATCTTTAACTCAAACATCAACTTTTCAAATTTAAAACTCATTATCCTTTATATGATTTTATCTTCTAAAAATGATGTTTATGTTTAAGAGTGCTTATTATATTCTTTTGCTAAGTTTACCACTTATGCTCATTCATGTCTATTATTTTTAACATCATGGTTTCAACAAGTGGTATCTTAAAATAGAATGCTTACTTTATCATGTTAGCTATGTTGCTTACTACTTTATGTTACATCATGCTTATATTTTCTCAACAAGTAGTATTTAACAAGCTTTTGATTGCATCCTATTTTTCTTCTCGACATAAAATATATTACTCATTATCATACATACTCACTCCTAAACCCTCTTTTGATTCTACCAAAAGGGGAGATTAAATTGCATAAATCTAATATTTAGGGGGAGTGCATTATAATAATATTAAACAAAAAAGGGGTATATTTGTAGGGGGAGTAATCATATAAGAGGTGCATACACTATCATATGCTCGATCATGAAAATCCTTCAATAAGTGGTTCCTAACCTATCTTAAAAGATATACACTCATCCCTACCAACTTTTTTTAATAACAAAGGGGGAGAAGAAATTGAGAAATCTAGTAAAATAGATATTTAGGGGGAGTAAATTATAAGAGAACATTTATGTAGGGGGGACTTCATATAGAAAGAGTATGCATTATCGCTATCAAATCTATCTTGCTTTTAACCTGTTATTCATGCATATCTTATTACCGCACTTATCTATAAACACAAATGGTTTTAAGTTCACTAATTTCTCATACAGGTATTTGTTATTATCAAAAGGGAGAGATTGTTGGAGCCTATGTTCCGCATCTCTTGGTTTGAGAATAACAAATACCGTGTTGTATTTGATCTTGTATTTTGTGTGTTTATAGTGTGCAGGTTGTACAGGAACTATAGCTACACATCCCTATGAATAGTTTGCTGATTGGAAATGATTCTCTGAAATATGAGCTAACGCCCCGCGTTAGTTGTTAACGGCCCACATTAACTTCCATTGAGAAGAAAACCGCTGAGAAGGAATGTCGTCGAGAACAAAGCCGTCGAGCTGCGGTCGACGAAAGAGAGCTAACGCTCGCGGTAACTGTTAATGCCCCACGTTAACAAGAAGAGGAATGCCGTCGAGTTGAGGTCGACAAATCTGCGTTCGATGAACGAGGAGCTCCGTTCGACGAAATTCCTTGCGCTCGACGAATTTGCGCTCGATAAGCTGTATTCGACGAACGAGAATCTCCATTCGACGAACTTAGTCTGCGTTCGATGAATTTGAAGCTCCGTTCGACGAAAATGTTTCCGTTCGACGAAATTGTTCCATTCGACGAAAGTTTGTTCTGTCACGTTCCTGGCAGTTTGCACGATCCTGATTGTGGCGGTTTTTCCATTCGACGAAGGGTGGGTTCGACGAAGGAGAGTTCGACAAAATCAGTTCCGTTCGACGAAATTGGTTCTGTCACGCTCCCGACTTTATGCACGATGTCAGCAACTGCCGTACACGATTCACTAACGCCGGGCGTTAGCCTTAACGCACGCGTTTGCTTCCGAGGCTATTTAAAAGTACAGCTCCTCTCATTCAAATAAAAAAAATAGATGATTCCAGAATTCTGATACTTTGGAGAGAGGTTCGTGTACAGTAAATTAAGAGATCTCCCTTGGGCTAACATGAAGATCTAAAGAAGATTTTGAAGGAGAAGGTGTACAACGCATATTCCATACAAAGGACGATCATTTCAAGAATGCCAACATCTACATCGACTTCGTCTTCACCTTCAAATTTCTTGGGGAGTTTCTCTTTACTTCTCTTGTAATCTTTTATTTTTCATTTTGTAATTTGTGTGGAGAAATCGTTCGGTGAGAACGTCGGATTCCGGGAAGGATTCCGTGGGTAAATTCGCCTTGTGTTGGCGACTAGGTCCTTTTGAGGCTTAGGGGATAATTCGCCGCCTTGTGTGTGGCAACTAGGTCGAGGGTAGATCTAGGGGGTGGCTAGAGGCCTTATCTAGAGATAGATAGGCTATAGCCATCCGGTCCTTGGGAGAAGGACCGGTGAAACAACAAAAAGTGTTTTTACATATTTTCGCCTTGATTTCTAGCGTTATAGAAATTAAACATTTGTGTATTGAATTTATTATGAAATAAAATCATGTCCTTTAATGTTCTATTCAATTGATTTTATTTCCTCTTCAAGAATGTTTTAATTTCTATTTTCATCAAAGTATTAAAACTAACATTTGTATAATTATCTTTGAAATACAATAATTATTTTCATTATCTCTGATTTTATGGAATTGTATTTCATTTAAGATTTCATAAGTAAAATCATTGTGGCAATCTTTTTTTTCTGAGGAATATTCTCTGGAGAGCTAACGCTCAGCTTAAGACTTAACACCAGGCGTAAGCAACAGTAAACAAAAAGTTTTGTTTCAATTATTTAAAAAGGAATCTTCATTACAATCCTATCTGGAATATTAAAATATATTTTTCTATAAAATATTCTGAAACTTCAGTCTCAAACTCTGATAAATTTAATTAAGATTCAAATTCCACAAAACCCTTATTCACCCCCCCTCTAAGGGCGCTGTAAGATCCATCAAAGACTTCTCCAGAGATAGTTTGGATAAATGTGGGGCGAAGCCAGGTACAGTTTGAGGTGCTTTAAAGACGTCTGGCATTCGTCTGTCCACTAGAATCCAGAGTGACGTGCCCCGCGGAGGATTTTGAAGAAGGGGAGATATTTATCTCCCGTTCATGCCAGAAATCGCGAAAGAGCAGCAATCCTTCCGTTTAAGCGTTACACCTCTTTGATGGAACGGGGTGGCGACATGTCTCCTAGCGCCTTGATCTTTTTTGGGTTTGCCTCGATCCTTCGATGGGTCACCATGAAACCCCTGAACTTTCCTGTTGTTACACCAAATGCACACTTGCTGGGGTTGAGCCGCATTTAGAAATGGCGAAGGAGCTGAAAGCACCCTTACAGATCTTCTAAGTGGTCACAGCGGCAGATGTTCTTTACCAACATGTCCTCTACGTAAACCTCCATTGTTCTTCCGATGAGGTCTTTGAATACTTTGTTCATTAGCGTCTGGTAGGTTGCCCCGGCGTTCTTAAGGCCGAAAGACATGACTTTGTAGCAGTAAACTCCTTTGTCTGTTTGGAATGCGGTGTGCTCTTCGACTTACAAGTCCATCCTGATTTGCTTGTGAGTATGCGTCCATGAAACTGAGGAGCTCATGTCCTACTGTTGCATCGACTAGTTGATCGATTCTTGGAAGGGGGAAACTATCCTTCGGGCACGCCTGATTTAGATAACTGTAGTCGACGCACATCCGCCACTTCCCCGAGGCCTTCTTTACCATAACCACATTGTCTAACCATATGGGGTATTTCGCTTCGTGGATGAACCACACTTCCAGGAGCTTCTCTACCTCCTCTTTGATTGCCATGAGCCGCTCCGGGGCGAAGTTCCGTTTCTTCTGGATTATTGACCTACATGATGGGTTAATATTCAGGGAGTGAAAGATGACCAGAGGATCTACCCTAGGCATATCTTCCAGGCTCCATGCGAAGATATCTTCATTAGAGCAGAGGAAGATGGCGTATTCCTCTCGCTCTTCTTTGGACAGAAAGGACCCGACCTGAACTATCCGGGTCGGATCCTGCTGGGAGAGGAGCACTTCTATGAGCCCTTTGACGGGAGATCCGCGATGTAGGGTGGCTTCGTCTCACAAGTAGAAGTTATAATATTGAGGGAGGTTGCTTCCATTGGTTGTGCCTGCTTTAGGAAACACGTTCGTGCCGCTTCTTGGTTTCCTCTTACGAGACCTATCCCTGAGGCAGTCAGGAACTTCATAGCCAGGTGCGGAATGGATGGGATTGCTCCAAAAATGGATTGGAGCGGTTTTCTAAAGATGACGTTGTAGGCGGAGCTGGACTCCACCACCATGAACTGGATGTCGTGCGTCGATTGCTTCGGGGATTCACCTAACATGATGGGAATGATGATCATGCCCTGAACTGGAACGGGTTAGTTGTCGAAGTCGTAGATGGGACCGGCCGCAGGGCTGAGCTGATCTTTTGTGAGTTTCATGCTTTGCAGCGAGGACAAGAACAGGACATCGACCGAGCTCCCGTTGTCGACCAATATCCTTTTAACATTGAAGCATTGATCCCCAATTCCCACACTGATCACGAGTGTGTCCTGATGTAGTAGTCGTAGCCCATGCAGATCCTCTTCTCCGAAGGTGATTGTAATGTCCTGCTTGAACTTCTTATTTTCAAGATCCCTCGGGGGTTTGTCAATCGAGAGGATTTGCGTTGCTAAGGTGGGAGGTCCGGAGATAGTCTCGACTTCTCCCACCATCGACCTTCCCCCTGCCGCACCTTGGGGAATGGGAGGCTGCTCTCTCGTTTCCCTATGTGGCTGAGGCTGGTTGACGACCTGGCCCTGTAGAAATCTTCCCAGAAGTCCCTGGTGGACGAGACTCTCAATTTTCTCTTTTAATCTAAAACATTCTTCGGTAGTATGGCTCGTCCCTCAATGGAACTCACAATATCTTGACTGGTCTTTCCTCGGATTTGGGTGGGCACCCTTGGCCTGCGAAGCTCCGGGTCATTCTGAATGGAGTAAAGCACATTAGTCCTGGTGGTGTTTAATGAGGTGTAGACCCTGGGCGGTCGCGGATCCAAATCTCTTCGGGGGTCGCGACGACGTTCATTGTTGCGGCGCTTCTCGCCATGCCGTTCTTCCCATCCCCTGGGGGCTTGCTCCGGTCCCCTTTTCCTCCTTTGGATGCCTTCAAACTGCTGATGGTGCGCATTGATGGCCTCGTCGGTAGCTATTTGAGCTTCCACCCGGTGAACGAGGTCAGGATAACTTGGTACGGTTTCCCTCATTAGGGCTAAGTAAAAACCACTTGGGTGGAGACCTCCAAGGAAGACTCCCCGCAACAGCTCGGGGTCGACCCCCGGGATTTGTTGAGCCTCCGTAGTGAAGCGTCGGAAAAAGTCCTTGAGAGTCTCACTGTCATTTTGGCAGATTCCCGAGAGATTGGAGGGATCTCAGACAATCCTACGATTGGCGATGAACTGGTCCACGAACTGTTGCGCCATTTCAGCGAAGTTGCTGATGGCTCCATCCCGCAGGGAATGGAACAAAGTGCGCACTTGTCCTTTAAAGGTTGCTGGGAACACTTGGCAGAGAAGTTGATCGGGGGCGATGTAAATCCTTATGATGGTGGTGAAGTGGTTGACATGTTCCAATGGGTCGTCTGTCCCGTCAAATATTTCAATGTTGGGAAGCTTGAAACCATTCGGAACTGGATGGGCCAAGACCTGAGGCGATAGTAGGGAGCCGTGGTGCGCGGGACGGCGGGCGAGAGCTGCGTGATGAATAGTAAATTATGCATATTTTTAGTAAAGTTTTTAGCATAATTTTGGGTAATATTGTACATATTTCATATAAATTATTGAATAAATAATTTGTTTTAGCTAATTTATATATATATATATATTTATATGTAAAAGGAACTATTTAAGTATGTAAATATATACATAAAGTATTTAAATATATATGTAAATATTTATTGAATATAATTAAGTTAGTTATTGAATATATATTAATATAAAAATTATGTGAATATATATATATAGATATATATATATATATAATAATATAAGTCTGCAGGCGTACGACGAAAGGCAAACTGCGTTCGACGAAAGGCGCCCTGCGTTCGAGGAACTCTCCCCGAGCTGCATTCGACGAACTCCGTGCTGCGTTCGACGAACTCTCCCCGAGCGGCGTTCGACGAATCCCTCTCCGCTGCGTTCGACGAACTCTCCACTGCGTTCGATGAACTCTCCACTGCGTTCGACAAACTATCTGCTGAGACCAGTTCTGCCCGCTGAGACGAACCTGCCGCTGAGATTCAGACCGAACCGCTGAGACGAACCAACCGCTGAGGCCCAAACCTGCCAGCTCACTCCAACCCGCCAGCACTCTCTTTCTAGAATCAGCCAGCTGTTATCCGCACCCCACCAGTGCTCAAGTCAAACTTGCCAACCTCTCTAGTCAAATCGCCAGCTGCTATTTCTTTTGCTAAGTGCAGCCCAATTTTGTCTATAAATAGAGGCTGACCCCCTCTTCAATCTCCCCACTTGGATTGCTCTTTTGGGTGATCTTCCACCAATCCTTTTCCACCTTAGTTTTTGTATTTTTTTTAATTTTTGTAATGTTTTTTATTTCTTGTAATCTTTTATTATGGCAATAAATAAAGTTAGTTTTTTATTTCGTGCATTTTAATTTTGCAAATTCCTTTCTGCACTGCAATTCTAATTCATAACTTAGTTTTATTTCTGCACTACAATTTTAATTCATAACTTAGCTTTATTATCCGCACTTAAATTCCTGCATTTTTCTTTTCTTTATCAAAGTTTATTTATTGTCGTAATAATATCATTTTTTTCACTTTGATTCGAATTTACTCGCCGTCATAATTTTCGTTCTTTTTCTTCCTTGACGCGGTAGAGATTGGAGCCGGAGATTATGTTTTCGTTTATTTTCGTTTCAAAGCAACTTTCGTTCTCGCTATTTTCGTTCCGTTATTTAATGTTTTCATCGTTTTTTGTTTCCGTTATTTTTCTTTTCGTTATTTATGTTTTTGTTCTTTTTTTTCTAGTTCAATTAATAGCTTATGCAATTTTCTTTCGTAGCGTAGCTTTTTTATCGTCCTGCATTTATTTTCCGTCTACCCGTTTGGGTAGAACTCGCTCATGCATTTATTTCCCGTCTACCCGTTTGGGTAGAACTTGCACTGCATTTATTTCCCGTCTACCCGTCTGGGTAGAACTCGCTCACGCATTTATTTCCCCTCTACCTATTTGGGTAGAGATTGCATTTCTGTATTTCAATTTCTGTCTTTCAATTTCTGCCCTTTAATTTCTGTCTTTCAATTTGCCCTTTAATTTCTGTAATTTCAATTTCTTTTAAATCACGCAATCGTCGATAAAACAATAGCGCGTTTTCTCAAAGTAGAAGTACTCAACATACCCGGATCTAAATACGACCTTGATAATTTTCTAAAAAATTATCCTATACTATACGCGATAAGGTATACTTGCCTTTTTGAATGATTAGTTAGGATAATAACGATACAAAGACTTTTAAAAACTCTCCTTTTCTATATTAAAAATTTAATGAATTTGGCGCCGCCGCCGCGGCGTGGTCGTCGATATTCCGAAAGAAGGAAAGACTATTACTTATATCATCTCGATAGACAGGATAATGGTTAGTTCCTCGAAGTAGGATTACTCGCGGAACGCCTCGAACGCGCCCGCCGAATTCTACCCGCAAACCGGAAAGCTTTTGCGGCCCTCTAAAAAAAATGATGAAAAATTTATCCAAAAAATCCAAAAATAGAATAAAACCCCTACTTGGCTTTTTGTAACTTTCAAGGCTAGTCAATTTATTTTTAAGCATTTTCATTATCTTTGGTTTGCTTTTAGTTCATTTTATCATAGTTCGTAAGATTTAAATTTTCAGAGATTTGGTTTTAAAAAGCACTCTATGAATTCAATTTAATTAGAGAATTTCTTTTAGCACTACTTCTCGTTAGTTTTAAACCGCAACTTGTTGTATTATGTTAGAAAAAACAACCTTAAACTATAAATGATTCATTCTTCAAACTTTTGGAAGCTTTAGAAAATTGTATCTACTTTATCTTGCTCTCTAAATTTTTTATTTCAAATCTAGAAATTTCTTTTTAAACCCTCTTTCCTCTTAGCCTTTTTCCTGGTAATCATTTAAAAGATCTTATGTCAATGAGAATAAGATTTCATTCCGTAAATATAGGCACCCAATTTTATTAAAAGATTATATGGCATGGAAATAAGATTTTCGTTTCCTAAACATATACATTGGGTTAATTTTGAAGATTGAAAAAATTTCATTATGGGAATAAGATTTCATTTCCCAACCCAAACTCAAATGAAAAATGGGGCGAAAGGATAAAATCCATCACCCTAACTCAAGAATCATTATCTAATTTTTATATTTATATATTTATATGTAAAAAGGAACTATTTAAGTATGTAAATATATAAAGTATTTAAATATATATGTAAATATTTATTGAATATAATTAAGTTAGTTATTGAATATGTATTAATATAAAAATTCTGTTAATATATATATATATAATAAATAATAATATATATAAGTCTGCAGGCGTACGACGAAAGGCAAACTGCGTTCGACGAAATGCGCCGTGCGTTCGACGAACTCTCCCCGAGTTGTGTTCGATGAACCCCGTGCTGCGTTCGACGAACTTTCCCCGAGCGTCGTTCGACGAATCCCTCTCCGCTGCGTTCGATGAACTCTACACTGCGTTCAACAAACTCTCCACTGCGTTCGACGAACTATCCGCTGAGACCAGTTCTGCCCGCTGAGACGAACCTGCCGCTGAGATTCAGCCCGAACCGCTGAGACGAACCAGCCGCTAAGGCCCAAACCTGTCAGCTCACTCCAACCCGCCAACACTCTCTTTCTAGAATCAGCCAGCAGTTATCCGCACCCCACCAGTGCTTAAGTCAAACTTGCCAACCTCTCCAGTCAAACCGCCAGCTGCTATTTCTTTTGCTAAGTGCAGCTCAATTTTTGTCTATAAATAAAGGCTGACCCCCTTTTCAATCCTCCCTCTTGGATTGCCCTTTTGGATGATCTTCCACCAATCCTTTTCCACCTTAGTTTTTGTATTTTTTATTTTGTATTTTTTAATTGTTGTAATGTTTTTTATTTCTTGTAATTTTTATTTCTTGTCTTTTTATTTCTTGTAACCTCTTTTATTATGGCAATAAAATAAGTTTAGTTTTTATTTCGTGCAATTTCAATTCTGCAATTTATTTCTGTCCTGTAATTTTAATTCATAACTTAGTTTCATTTCAGTAATTTCAATTCCTGCATTTTCTGCTTTCTAATTTAATTTCAATTCCCGCAATTTTCCATTTTTTTGCTAAATTTATTTATTGTCGTAATAATATCGTTTTTCGTTTTGATTCGAATTTATTCGCCGTCATAATTTTCATTCTTTTTCTTTCTTGACGCGGTAGAGATTAGAGCCGAACATTATGCTGTTGTTTATTTTCGTTTCAAAGCAGCTTTCATTCTTGTTATTTTCGTTTCGCTAATTCCTGTTTTCATCATTTTTCGTTTCGGTTATTTTTCATTTTCGTTATTTTTCGTTTTCGTTACTTATGTTTTCGTTATTTCCCTTCATAGCTTAGTTTATTTTATTGCACTGCATTTATTTCCTGTCTACCCATTTGGGTAGAACTTGCACTGCATTTATTTCCCGTCTACCTGTTTGGGTAGAACTCGCTCACGCATTTATTTCCACTCTACCTATTTGGGTAGAGATTGTATTTCTGTATTTCAATTACTGTCATTCAATTTCTGTCCTTTAAATTCTGTAATTTCAATTTCTCTTAAATCACGCAATCGTCGATAAAACAATAGCGCGTTTTCTCAAAGTAGAAGTACTCAACAGACCCAGATCTAAATACGACCTTGATAATTTTCTAAAAAAATTATCCTATATTATACGCGATAAGGTATACTTGCCTTTTCGAATGATTTGTTAGGATAATAACGATACGAAAACTTCGCAAAAAACTCTCCCTTTCTATAAAAATTTAATGAATTCGGCGCCGCCGCCGCTGCGTGGTAGTCGATATTCCAAAAGAAGGAAAGACTATTACTTCTATCATCTCGATATTTAGGATAATGGTTAGTTCCTCGAAGTAGGAGTACTCGGAGAACGCCTCGAACGCGCCCGCCGAATTGTACCCGTACCCCGAAAAGCTTTTGCGGTGCTCTCAAATAAATTTTAATCCATCACTGCGCGCCGCCCTGCCTAACCGCACTCTTCCGCTATCATATCGCGTATCTCTTCTCGAGTGGTTCTCCCTATCACATGTCCAGGTACAGCTCTTCCCTGGAGCGGGTGATGGTGATCAGCTTTTGGTCCTCTGGCCGGTCGAGCAAGATTAGTGGAGCTTGCGGCGTCAGAGAATTCTTCTGAGGCTTCTTCTTCTCGAACAGCTGATGCGCGAATCGCACACACCGCTATAGGCGGTAGCGAGACTGTGGCACAAAACGGCAGTGTACCGATCGATCGTTCAAGTAATATAAAACCAGGAGTGAATCCCCGAGTATCGATCTCGAAGGAACACAGTAAGGTGGAGTTGACTATTGAGGAAGGACTTGAGATCGAAGTCCTTAAGTCGGATGGAGTGCGGAAAAGGGGTGATTTGGATTGTGGAAAATAAAAGAAAATAACTACAACTACTCTTATGCAATGCCGCTCTGCAATGCTTCGCCAGGCGGGATGAAAAACTACGTAGGCCTTGAACGCACTACTTCGCAAGGGCGGATGGACGAGTAGGCAAGCGGAATCAAACTATGCCGGCCTTGAGCGCGCTGCTTTGTTAGGCGAATGGATTACACGGGCCGCTATGCCACGCTTTGCTAGGTGGATGGAAGAGTAGGCTTGCGGATGGAGTGGGTCACACCGGCGCAATGAGGGTCGCAAGCACCTCGTCAACAAGCACGCCACTTGCGGCACACGAACATGATGGCGGGATGGAGGATGGAATGGGGCGCTCCTCACAAGCATAAACCACACATAACGATTTCACATAGACATGAAATATTAAATGACAAAACAAGGTTTAGCAAACATTGTTCATACACCCAAATAATTAAGGAATAACACACTACAATGTAAAGGAGGTTGAGATTACAACCAAAGCATGGAGACTCATCAGAGGTTCACGACCGGAATCTAAGGTTGTCAATCCTTGTTCGAGCTCGGGCTCCAACTGCCGTCCGGGGTCCGGAAGAGCTGTCACCTTCTTCTATTATACTCGTCTTCTCCGTCAATCTTCTTTGTCCACGATCTCACCGGAGAACTTCATATATGCAGCAGAAAATCCCTCAAAATGGAGCTTTGGAGTTGCACGAACAATGGAGGAGGCCTAGAGGACGCTCCTGCTTGAGATTTGCAAGAGAATGGCGGCCGGAGCTCCTCCCAAAGGTGGCGGTGATGGAGCGGCGAAAATGGCGCAGAACTAGAGCTCTGGGCGCGAGAAAGAAAGTCGATCCCCGATTAGGGCAGACATCTGCGCTTTTGTAGAAAACAATCAGAAATTTGGTCACGCACGGTCGAACGCACAACCGTGCGTGAACCATGCGATATTAATCGAGAACAAAGGCCAGGAAGACAAAGCAGATGCGCCCGTGCATTTTACTCACGCACGGTCGAAGCCGACTGTGCGTAAAACCGCACGGGCAAATTCAGAAACCTCGAAATCCGACAAACAACAGGAGATCGTGTGTTTTGTTCGCGCACGGTTGAGGCCAACCGTGCATGAAGAAAATGCACGAGCGGGGCAGATCACCATATTGACCAGCCGATCATTTCGCACGACCGTGCATTAAGTGAACGCACGACCGTGCGATTCATACATGATGATTTCTGGGCAATATGAATGATCTGCCCACCTGCACAATGAAGCCACACACTGGGAACACACCTCCAACACAAGTACAATAATAGAAAAAGAATGGGGAGCACAATATGCTTGCCCCAACAAAATAGTGCGCACTTGCACACCACAACAGGTCTAAATGAGCACTTAAAGTGAAAGCGCGAACAAGTAAAATATAAGCAATTAAAAACCGAAATTGAAGTGCAAAAGCAGGAAAACTAGCCCAGATGAGTCCATAAAAGTGCATATAAATGGGACTCATCACACCCCCAGACTTACCTGTTTGCGCGTCCCGAGTAAACAAATTCTAAGCAAGCGGGGAAAGAAAAGTAGATGGCTTAGAATTACAATACAGAGTACCATGCGAAGTCGCATGCTCACGTGCATAAGAAAGATAATAGAGAAAATTTCTCATTATACACAAACAGTTTATAGATTTCTAAAAGAGCAAAAGCATATTACAACCACTCAAAATGGTGAACTATGGTGAATCATCCAGTCACGCATACGGAGAAAGTAAACTAAGCGCTGAGATGAGCATTGCTCAAGATTGGGGTGCCAGAAAAACTCCACCGAAATCCATCGGTGTCGGTGACCATAGGCTCGCCCGGTCATATTCTCTCCACGACACTAGATTGGTTCATAGCTTGAGTCGGTGTGACTTTAGGTTAGAGATGTGGCTTGGGTTACGGTGAGGTAAATAAAGATAAACATGGAGGCTAAGCACACCTAACCCAACATGAGCATAAGGTAGAGTTACCTGCATGACTAAATAAACAAGTGCACCACACCCCCAGACTTGGACTTTTGCAACATAGGTGTGTGCACCGCCTACTCCCAATACCTAATTTTTTTCTAAACGGTTTTCAATAAAACTCATTTTTCTTTTTCACCCTTTTTTTTTCTTCATCTTTTTCTATCTTTCTTTTTCTTGTCTTTTTCTTGTCTTTTTCTTTCAGCATATTTTTCAAATGAGCATATCCACAAATTCACAAAATAAACACCACAATCAACACCCCCCAAAATGTAAATACAACTATAACTAAAGCTCTGATTTGGGTGTGCGACTAGGTTAGGCTTTTAAGCTTTTGGTGACATAAAAGTGGAGCTGAATCAAGAGGAAGGGGTAGGCACAAAAGGGGCTAGCGAGGGAAGATATCAGGAATGACACAAAGGCTCAACCGGGCCAAAATAATGGCCTACGTCATTTTCACGCACTAGAACTATCCCATGCATATGCGTCAAGAATCGCTTGGGGCAAGTTCTAGCCACCGAGAAAGATTCTCCTTTCTCCCGACTCAAGCAATACGAGTCTAGCGATCGTTTACACACATCCCCATGCTACCATTTGATTCACACCGGGTTCACCATTTGAGTAGAGTAAACAACATTTACACTAATAGAAAAATATAAAACCATAAGTATAAAAAAAGTCTAATCTACACAAGTTTCTATGCAACCGAGCACTCGACTAGGAGCACTACTGGAGTCAACATTTTACTCTGTTACATAGTCCTAAGCCATCACCTAGACTTTCCCAAATATGCAGAAGAATTAAATTCACTCAGAGCATGTATACAGATGAGTACGCGCTAAAGTGGGTGTTGTGGTGTGCGGAAATGATGAACAATACTAAATAAATGAGATAAAATTACTTCTAGTATGCAATGCAACGTGTGCGTGCACAATGGGTAACGAGAAGCAGCTCTCCCCCAGACTTAATCTAAATAATCCAACACAAGATATAACCATGAAATTCAAAATGAAGTCTAGGTAAAGAGAGTACCCAATGCTCAGTAGTGAGCATACCAGAAGATTGGCGTGTGAATCAAGACAAAGCTTCAGCGTCTGCCATCCAGAAGAAGGACCTGCAGGGGTGAGCTCCGCAAAAACAAAAGAAAATGTACATACTAAAATGAAATACAACTAACTAAACTAAACTAGACGAAAGTAAAAATGCAGGAAAAGGTAAGATAACTACTGGGGTTATTGTCCTCCCAGCACGACTTATTCTAATTTAAAACAGTTCTAGCTAATGGGAGTATGAAAAAGGAAATGAACAGGTAACTGTTCTAATATGCGTGTCGGTAGCGGGTACCGATATGGCGACAGAACAGTTACCCCTCTACCTAAATAATAATATATGTTTAACACAGGTAGAGGAAATAGGAAGTAAGAAGAGGAGGAAGGCTAGTCCTCACTCGTCTCACCACAAAATAAATCCTTGCCCAGCAAGGTGTCATCTCCAGGGAGGCAGCAGGAGGAGAAGGCAATGAGTGGAGCTTCCTCTACGGAGGGGGGATCAACCTCCTCACATAAGAGAATTCTCTCATCATTGACTTGAGCATCATGCTCCAAGTCCTCTTGGAGTACCTGTGAAGACTCAACCTGCACAGGCTTAGATAGAGAAATGGGATCAAGAAATAAACAAGAAGAAGAACAAGAATAAAACTCATTGGGGGAGTGATCCCGGTCTCACTCCCATCAAGTTGGGGAAGTAAAATAATGCTAGCATTGTCAGCAATGCTACAAGGTTCGGCGGGATCAACAGTGGCCAGGCTTAAGATTTGGACTTCCTCCACCGGTGCTGAGGAAAACTCCTCTTCACCTAGAAGGTTGTCCTCCTCCATAGGAACAGGCAAAATATTTAGATCGCCAGCCTCATCTTGCGACACATCATCAACAATGTCGTCAGAGACGACTGTAGTATGCACAATAGGGGGAGGAATTGTGCTTGGATAAAAGTCAAGCACCGATTCCTCACAAAGAATCGAATCCACGCACAATGATGGATGCACAAGGGAGATGGGCTCAGCCATGTCAGAGCCTAGATCAGCCACACATCTGGTGACTGTGTCTACATCATCCCCTTCAAAGCATGAAGGTGATATGGGCACATAACCAGATGTTGAAGGTGTGCTGCCAGAAGTAGGAGTCGGGACGATCCGGATATCTGGCTCATCATCCTCGTCCAATTGGCGAAGATAAGCAGCACAATCCTTCAAAGCATGATCCGTGCTCTGACAAAACAAGCACTGCCTTGCGGGCTTCTTTCGCACAGTAAGTGCTGAAGTCAAAAAGAATATGACGGTAAAGGCACAGCAGAATAGCCATAGGACTTCCACGCAACATATGGAGTACCAGACGAGGTCGGTGCTCCATATACTGGGCCATGAGTGCTAGGGCCATTATCTCCCTTTGGACATCTATCACTAGCGTGAGAGATATCTCCACACCAACGACAATGAATATTAAATGAAGCCCACATAGTGTGAAGATAAAATGATTCAAAATAAAGAGAACTGTTGTACAAAATACTGCACCTAACAATACTAACTAAAGCAACCTAATATAAAACAGGAAAACAAAATACAAAGAAATAAAACAAAAATGACGCGATAAACAAATGGAAGGGCTTCTCTCTCAGATTCTCCCTCTCCAGAAAACTCACACGTCTGTGTTCCTCGGCAACGACACCAAAAACTTGATGCACGAATCTCACACACCGCTATAGGCGGTAGCGAGACTGCGGCACGAAACGACAGCGTACTGATCGTTCAAGTAATATAAAACGAGGAGTGAATCCCCGAGTATCGATCTCGAAGGAACATAGTAAGGTGGAGTTGACTATTGAGGAAGGACTTGAGATCGAAGTCCTTAAGTCGGAGGGAGTGCGAAAAAGGGGTGATTTGGATTGTGGAAAATAAAAGAAAACAACTACAACTACTCGAATGCAATGCCGCTATGCAATGCTTCGCCAGGCGGGATGGAAAAATATGTAGGCCTTGAATGCACTACTTCACAAGGGCGGATGGACGAGTAGGCAAGCGGAGTCGAACTGTGCAGGCCTTGAGCTCGCTGCTTCGTTAGGCGAATGGATTACACAGGCTACTATGCCACGCTTCGCTAGGCGGATGGAAGAGTAGGCTTGCGGATGGAGTGGGTCACACCCGCAGAATGAGGGTCGCAAGCACCTCGTCAACAAGCATGCCACTAGCAATTGCTAGTGCGGCACATGAATATGACGGCAGGATGGAGGATGGAATGGGGCGATCCTCACTTGCATAAACCACACATAACGATTTCACATAGACATGAAATATTAAATGACAAAACAAGGTTTAGCAAACATTGTTCATACAGCCAAATAATTAAGGAATAACACACTACAATGTAAAGGAGGTTGAGATTACAACCAAAGCACGGAGACTCAACGGAGGTTCACGGCCGGAATTTAGGTTTGTTAATCCTTGTCCGAGCTCGGGCTCCAACTGTCGTCCGGGGTCCGGAAGAGCTGTCACCTTCTTCTATTATACCCGTCTTCTCCATCAATCTTCTTTGGCCACGATCTCACGGGAGAACTTCATATATGCAGCAGAAAATCACTCAAAATGGAGCTTTGGAGGTGCACGAACAATGGAGGAGGCCTAGAGGACGCTCCGGCTTGAGATTTTCAAGAGAATGGCGGTCGGAGCTCCTCCCGAAGGTGGCGGTGATGGAGAGGCAAAAATGGCGCGGAACTAGAGCTCTGGGCGCGAGAAAGAAAGTCGATCGCCGATTAGGGCGGAAATCTGCGCTTTTGTAGAAAACAATCAGAAATTTGGTCACGCACGGTCGAGCGCACGACCGTGCGTGAACCGTGCGATATTAATCGAGAACAAAGGCCAGGAAGACGAAGCAGATGCGCCAGTGCATTTTACTCATGCACGGTCGAAGCCGACAGTGCGTAAAAACGCATGGGCAAATTTAGAAACCTCGAACTCTGGCAAACAATAGGAGATCGTGCGTTTTGTTCGCGCACGGTTGAGGCCAACCGTGCGTGAAGAAAATGCACGAGCGGGACAGATCACCATATTGACCAGCCGATCATTTCGCACGACCGTGCATCAAGTGAACGCACGACCGTGCGATTCATACATGATGTATTCTGGGCAATATGAATGATCTGCCCACCTGCACAATGAAACCACACGCTGGGAACACACCTCCAGCACAAGTACAATAATAGAAAAAGAATGGGGAGCACAATGTGCTTGCCCCAACAAAATAGTGCGCACTTGCACACCACAACAGGTCTAAATGAGCACTTAAAGTGAAAGCGCGAACAAGTAAAATATAAGCAATTAAAAACTGAAATTGAAGTGCAAAAGCAGGAAAACTAGCCCAGAGGAGTCCATAAAAGTGTATATAATTGGGACTCATCAACAGCCTCCTCATTCCGAGCATGATTCGGAGCCGGGGAGGCGGAACGTTCAATGTTGGAGGTTTAATGGGAGCTCGAGGAGCCCCAAGATTTCTTACGAGAGCCAGCATCTCGACTTGTTGTTCTTTCATTTGCCGCATGTGCCCTTCCAGTACTGTCGTGGGCGCAAACACTACCTCTTCTACGGGAGGTGCGTTGATAAGTAAGTGGGAGGGAGCTGGGTCGATGCGTCCCTCCGGGATTGATCCTTCAGTAGTGCGAGCACTTCTTCTTGCCATTTCAATCGATGACAAGTACTACCTTCAGTGAGTCTTTGTAGAGTTTTGGGAATCCCTGTTCCCACCGACGGCGTCAAACTATTGCGGATCACTCGGGTGCTCTGGTTGACCGGTCTAATTGAACAACCTTAGCTCGTAAGTGAACCGAGTTCGCAAACAGTCAATAAGTGAGTTAGTAAATGACACAAAGGATTTTTAACGTGGAAAACCCGAAATGGGTAAAAACCACGCGGTCGGAGCTGTGTCGGCCAACTTCCACTATCTTCTGAGGGGTTACAATTAGAGACTTAGAATTCGAGCGCGATAGGCCGCTGCTCATTATAGTAGTGGGGAGAAAGAGAGATCTCCGAGGGTGACAGATCACCTCTCAGAAAGCTAAGTTTTTCTTCTTCTGAGAACAACCGTGAGAACAAAAGTGAGAATGCTGGTTAGAACAAAAGTGATAATGCCGAGTCACCTTTCGGGGGAAAGGAAATCTCCAAGTCCATGAAGGAGATCTTCAAGCTCAGAGGAAATCTTCGCAGAGCTCTCTCGGGTCTGAGAAGCAAAGTCTCTTGAAATGAAGGTTCTGGGCTCCTTTTATAGCTTTGGTCGGGGGTAGCCCGGTAATTTTGCCATCATAACCACCGTAACCACCTGACGGGCGAATCACGACGGTCGATTTGGAGCACATGGATCGCCATTTTTCATAAATGACCATCTCGCCCTTCGGGGAGCTCAGGAAGTTCGGGCAGCTTTGTTTAAGGTGAAAAATGCGACAAGCGAGTCCTGCAATCTGAGAAATTAAAAATGTTAACTACGCGCGCGTTCAAAATGTGGAAACATTCTGAGCGAGCTCAGAACGTGGAAACGTTCTGAGCGCGCGAGGAAGAATTCTGAGCGCGCAGGGAAGCGTTCTGAGCGCGCAACGAACGGGGAGTGTTCTGAGCGTGCGATGAACACGAGAGCGCTCCGGCGCGCAACGAACTTTGGCGGATGAGGAGTGATGCCTCAATGGAAAAATGGATTTCGGCTACACTCCACGCGGGGGCGCGGCTTCGACCGTATCCACCGCAGGGCCCCCTCCTGGGAGGGGGGCTTGGCCGCACCCTGCTGCGAGGGGCGCTGCTTGGCCGCACCCTTTGGAGGTGCGGCTTGGCCGTACCCCATGAGGGGTGCGGCCATGGCTTGTTCGCACCTCATTAGGGGTGCGGTTAGGTTGCATCCCCCACCATGAGGACTAGCCGCACCCCAATATTGGGGTGTGGTTATGGCGGCGTATGGTGCCCGTCGTAGTGCAGACTGGGCGACAAAATTCTCCACCCCCATGATCATGGGTTGGACTTCTGACCTCACTCCCTCCACTTCTCCTTAGTGGAGCTTTTCCTAAGCGCACCCCATGACTTTTATAAATTCATGGATGAACATCATTTTTGTGGATGCACATCATATACATATATATAGGTGTGTATATATATATAGATATGTATACATATATATCTATAGATATATACATACATATCTATATATACACACACACACATATATTGATATAGATATATATATATATACACACATATATACACACACACACATATATATACACACACACATATATAGTCACACACACACACACAGATATATATATATATTGAAAGTACCTAGTCGCAACCTAAATCACCTAGAGGGGGATGAATAGGTGGATTCTATGGCTTTACGCGGAATTAAAAATTTGAACAAGCAAGCACAGAAAACGAGCACACACCACAAACACAAGGATTTATAGTGGTTCCCCGATGTGGGTAGTCCACTTTCCCGCCTCGCCTATCTAGCACTCCGAGGCTAGATTCGACTACTTCACCAATCTCAGATTATAACAAATCTTATAACTCGGAGTCTCAACTCCTACAACTCAGAGCATGTCACTCCTACACAATCACGGAGAACAAGGCCCTCCTACAACTCGATTCCTAAACAAGGATCTACAAAACAACTCGGAAGCAAGCTTCCTACAAAAGTATGTAAAAAGGTTTTTATAGTACAATGGAGATTGACAAGCAATCTAACTTAGAAACTCTAGAGAGAGTGTTCTTTTCTTCAGATCTGAAATGAAAAGTCTTCTTCCTTAAAAATGATCTTCAGCCTTTGAGAACAGACGAAGAAGAAACCTGTAACCTTTGAGATCTAGATCTGAAACTTGAGAGTCGAAAGAATTAAGATTGAGATTGAGAGATTCTAATTCAGATGATCTTGTCGACTCTGACTTGAGAAGAAGAAACATGAAAAGCTTCTTGTCGGCAACGAGAAGATCGAGCGAGAACGAGATAGTCGGCAGACAGAAATTACGATGATTTTCTTTGGATTCACGATTAGGGCTTTTCTAAATAACCCTTAGGTATTTATATCGATCCTTCTCTAATGGCTAGAAATGAGACTTGTGGGATAGGCACCACGTGTACTGTACATGGCGGAAACTCTAAAGGAAAGCCGAATGCGAATTTGAAATAGAAAACGCGCTGAAACAATTTGTCAGGTAAAAGAAGTTACTCGACAAATTCTTCTTCGACGAATTCTTCTTCGACGAATTCTTCTTCGACGAATACTTGGAAGCTTAAAGTTTAGACGGGAAGAAACTTCAATTGAAATTTCACATGAAGTTTAACATCACTCGACGAAATCTGTTTGTCACATGACGAAAGTACTTAGGATTAATTTCTTCCATTTCTTAAGAACAACAACATCTTCTTCTTTGCTTCTCCTTTGTGTTTGAATAAGAAGTACACCCCAATAGAGATATTTCACATGAGTCAACACTTTGGTCTACATAATGAGGAATTACATTGCATAAGCCTGTGTTTTATGACTCATTGAAACCTGACATTGGTTTGTACTTAGCCATTTATAACCTGCAAACATATAACTAAAATGCTATATCAAATACAATATCAATTCACCTTAGTTTAAGGGATACTTCTTCAAATCAAGGTTATTGTGGCTACAATACCCAACAATCTCCCCCAATTTGAAGAAGTCAGAACCCTATCTACTAAGATGAATTGCACAGATAACAATCATAATCAAAAGCAATATTAATGTCATACTTAAATGAGATAGCAACAAAACATTAATATAGATATAAAGTTTTTAAGAGTTTAACATAGTCACAACACTTTGCTCAAGGCATGTGAGCCTTTTCCCTCTTGCTCTTCTTTAATTGTCTGTCAAAGTATGCATTTGACTTGGGATAATATTTTGGAGAAGGAGGAGGAGCAGCTGGATTGTTTTACCCATGTTCTCTGAAGTGAATTCTTCTCTTTAACTTTGATGTTTTTAGCTTGTTGATTTCTTCTCGAGGATAATATTTCTGAGGCTCTTCATTTGAAATTTCAATCAGGTTGAAAGTGTCCAAGATTATATGCTTAGAAGTAGGACTCCAATTTTCATCATGATTTCTTCTTTCTTCAGCTGGTTCCCTCAAGATCTTACCAGCTCCCCTTCTCTCTATCAAAACCTGTGCTCCCCCCCCCCCCCCCTCTCTCAAAACCTGATCAATTTTGCTTACTTTCTTCTTTGCAGGATGCCTTGAAGATTCTGCAACCTCCTCTTGATCTGACCAAACTGGAGAGTATGAAACTGGAAGAACATAAGGTTGCTCCTCAAAAGCTTGCTCATGAAAAACTTGATCTGGAAAGACTTGCTCTTGAACATTTGGACCTGGAACTCTTCCTGTTAAGACATCATGGAGCCAACTGATATTTTGAGATTGATAGACATTATTTTCACGAAATTTGCTTTCTACTGCCCTGCTCAATTCATCCATTTTTGCTAGCATATTTTTGATGATTAAAATTTATTTGAGAGCGCCGCAAAAGCTTTCCGGGGTGCGGGTAGAATTCGGCGGGCGTGTTCGAGGCGTTCCGCGAGCACTCCTACTTCGAGGAACTAACCATTATCCTACCTATCGAGATGATAGAAGTAATAGTCTTTCCTTCTTTCGGAATATCGACGACCACGCCGCGACGGCGGCGCCGAATTCATTAAATTTTTAATATAGAAAAGGAGAGTTTTTGCAAGTTTTTGTATCGTTATTATCCTAACTAATTATTCGAAAAGGCAAGTATACCTTATCGCATATAATGTAGGATAATTTTTTTAGAAAATTATCAAGGTCGTATTTAGATCCGGGTCTGTTGAGTACTTCTACTTTGAGAAAACGCGCTATTGTTTTATCGACGATTGTGTGATTTAAAAGAAATTGAAATTACAGAAATTAAAGGGCAGAAATTAAAAGAAAGAAATTGAAATACAGAAATGCAATCTCTACCCAAATAGGTAGAGGGGAAATAAATGCAGTGCAAGTTCTACCCAAACGGGTAGACGGGAAATAAATGCATGAGCGAGTTCTACCCAAACGGGTAGACGGGAAATAAATGCAGGACGATAAAAAAAGCTACGCTACGAAAGGAAATTGCATAAGCTATTAATAGAACTAGAAAAAAAAAAGAACAAAAACATAAATAACAAAAAAAAAAATAACGGAAACAAAAAACGATGAAAATATAAAATAACAGAACGAAAATAGCGAGAACGAAAGTTGCTTTGAAACGAAAATAAATGAAAACATAATCTTCGGCTCCAATCTCTACCCCGTCAAGGAAGAAAAAGAACGAAAATTATGACGACTAGTAAATTCGAATCAAAGCGAAAAAACCGATATTATTACGACAATAAGTAAACTTAGATAAAGAAAAGAAAATTGCAGGAATTTAAGTGCGGATAATAAAGCTAAGTTATGAATTAAAATTGCAGTGCAGAAATAAAACTAAGTTATGAATTAGAATTGCAGTGCAGAAAGGAATTTGCAAAATTGAGATGCACGAAATAAAAAACTAACTTTATTTATTGCCATAATAAAAGATTACAAGAAATAAAATTACATTAAGTAAAAATTACAAAAAATAAAAAACATTACAACAATTAAAAAAAAAAAGAAAATACAAAAATACAAAAACTAAGTGTTGGGAAATTGACCCTCAATGTTCCCTTGATGTGAAAAGACCTCACACTCAATACTAACTACAAGTTGTATTTGATAAACCCTATGTCTATCTTATAAGCATGCAGGGTTAGGACTTAATAAGGTGCAAGGGTTGTTCAGTTTGTTTACTGACAAAACCACTGAGACAAGCTCTCAGTCTCAGCTGAACCGCTGAGACAAGGCCAGGAGCCGCTGAGAAGGTGTCTGGGCCAGCTGAGCTGCAGATAGAAGAAAACCGCTGAGACAGCTGTCTGTCTCTGTGGATCCATTGAGACGGGAAAGTTGCAACCGCTGAGACGAGGACAGCTGCCGCTGAGAAGCAGCAAGCATCAGCTGAGACTTGGAGTGTTCGTCAAACACAGAGAGTCATTCGTCGAACACAGAACTCAGTTCATCAAACGCTGAGACAGGAAAGAAGAAACAGTAGAGACTTGGAGTGTTCGTCAAACGCAGAGAGTCATTCGTCGAACGCAGAACTCAGTTCGTCAAACGCTGAGACGGGAAAGAAGAAATAGCTGAGAAGCAGCGTGTTCGTCCAACGTAGAGTATGGCGAGTTTGTCGGCCGCAGAGTTTGGCAAGATCGTCGAACACAGTATGGCGAGTTCATCGAACGCAGATTGTGAGTTCTGCTCGTGGCGCAAGCTGTAGAAGAGCAGTATGGGGACCACCAGTCTCTCCCATACTTCTCAGAAGGACGTATGAGAGCCGCTAAAGATCAATGGAGTACAAAAGAAAGAGTTAGGGCACTTTTGAAGGGGCCGAAATAAGAACAAACATTTTACTATTCCATTGACGGATGAAGCTCTCGTTTCTCTCCTCCTGCTCACTGAACAAGGGAGAAGAAACTGAGAGAGAAAGTTAGCTCCTTTGCAAGAAGGAGCAAGGTGATCTTCCACCCTTCAACTGAAGAGGAAGATCAAGTTGTAGCTGTCGTCATCATCACCCGCTACAAGATAGCACAAGCTGTGCAGAAACTACAGGAGACAA
Organism: Dactylorhiza incarnata; assembly: GCA_033032865.1. Classification (NCBI taxonomy): domain Eukaryota; kingdom Viridiplantae; phylum Streptophyta; class Magnoliopsida; order Asparagales; family Orchidaceae; genus Dactylorhiza; species Dactylorhiza incarnata. The sequence continues at coordinate 7,381,101 of JAWHQI010000065.1, forward strand.
CTTTCCTGTGCTGTCATCTATAGTAAGTTCAAATACTCTTTCACTATAGGGCATTTTGCCTGAGTTAGTAGGGCAATTTGCCTGAGTTTGTAGGACCATTTGGTCTGAGATTGTAGGACCTTTGGGTTCTGAGTTGTAGGGCTGAATGCCCGAGTTTGTAAGATCTATGAAGATCTGAGGTAGGGATGTTTAGCCTGAGTTGTAGGGCATTATTTCCTGAGCTGTAGGAGGAGGATTCCTCTGAGGTAGGACCTGGAAGGGGTCTGAGCTATAGGATCAGAAGCTGATCTGAGGTAGGGCTATTTAGCCTGAGGTAGGGCTGTTTAGCCTGAGTTAAAGGACCTGTTATGGTCTGAGTTGTAGGATCAGTGGATGATCTGAGGTAGGGCTGTTTAGCCTGAGGTAGGGTTTGGGAAAACCTGAGAGATCCTGAGGGATCTGTGCTGTAAGCTCTTGGAGCTGAGTTTGGAGGAGTTGGCCCTGTCTAACACACTGTTAGAAGGGTGAAGGGGGAAAGATGACTACCCATAGACACCCTGTCTTGGGGAACCACTATAAACACTTGTGTGTTTTCTGGTTGTGCTTGATTTCTTGCTTAGAATTGTTTAACTGATTATATAAAACAAGTAAAAATCAAAAGACCTATTCACCCCCCTTGGTGAATTAGATCATATACCTATATAATCTTTCAAGTGGTATCAGAGCGAGGTTGTTCAAGAAAGACTTAACAGTCTGACCAGATCCTAAATAGGTATTGATTATTCTGTTGTAATGGCCTCTGGTGGAATGCAGAAGGAGATGAGATCGATGAAATTTCCCATATGCAACAAAGCCAACTTTGGCATATGGAAGCAGAGGGAAAGATTGTTCATGGAAGCATCTGACCCCCAGAATCTTTATCATTGTTCAGGAGGGCCCCTTTATTATCACAAAGCCCTCCACCATTGATCCTACTAGGATGGTAGGCAAGCCTTACACTGAAATGACAAGGGATGAGATAGCATTGGCTACAATGGATAAAAGAGCTCAAAATATCATTATCAATGCTATTAATGATTCTACTTTCCAAAACTTGGTACACTGTGATACTGCCAAAGAAATGTGGGACACATTAGTAGTTTATATGGAAGGAACTGCATAAGTGAGAGATGATAGGAATTCACTCCTTAATCAAGAGTATGAAGCCTTCAGGCAGCAGAGCCAGGAAAGCATCTCCATGTGCTATGAGAGGTTCTTCAGAATAGTTAATGAGCTGAGAACTTATGACAGAGCATTAACCAACTATGAGCTGAATGATAAGTTCCTTAGATCTCTAACAAAGGACTGGGACGCAAAAATCTGTGCCATCAGGGAAGTGGCCAAGCTTGGTGAGACCCCAACTCACACATTGTTTGGTAAACTTCTCTCCTATGAGATGCAGCTGTCTGCAAGGAAGGAAGAAGACACCTCTACAAGGGCTCAGCCAAGGGAGAGATCTGTAGCTCTCAAAGCTGACAGCTCAAAGAGAAGCAAGAGCAGGATGGTGTCTCCTCCAAGGAGAAGTGCTGAGCCTGAAGTCAGCACCTCAGGAAGCTCTTCCTCTGATGAAGAGTTTCCTGCCTTTTCAAGGCAGTTCAAGAAAATGATGAAGAGGAAGCAATGGAAGAACAAGCCCTCTTTCTCATATCACAAAAAGGAGGACAACAAGGAGTCAAAGCATCACTCCAGGAATGACAGGTATGGCTCTAACTCAAAATTTAATTCCCTTAATGTTGTCTACTATTGCTGCAGCAAGCCAGGGCATATCATTGCTGACTGCCCAGTCAAGAGAAAAGAGAAGGATGAGAAGAAGGCTCATCAGTCAAGAGGCAAGAAAGGAGAAAAATCCTTTCTAGCCAAGAAGGAAAGGAGCTGGAGTGAATCAGACTCCAGTGTTGGAACATGGTCTTCCGCATCTCCTAGGTTTGAGAATAATAAATCCTATGTGTATTTGATCTTGTGTGTTTAAGTGTGCAGGATAACAAAGTCCACATGACTCAAGGATTACATAAGATGGTTGCTGTTGGAGTTGCCATTGTGATCTAGAAGTGGTCAAACATGTAATCTCACTGCCAACGCGATATGAGCCTGCAGGGTCGCACATAAGAGCATGTGGAGAAGTTGGTAGATTGACTGTGTTGGTAAATGTTACCAATCACCATATATAGAATGGGGAAATCCAGCAGGTTGTTGCTGTCAGAATTCGTCGGATTCGTCGGGATTCGTCGGATTGTCCCGTGAACACTCGACGAATTATTACAGAAACCCTTCATTCGACAAAATGTTGTCGTCTGTCTGGATTCGTCGGGATTCGTCGGGATTCGTCGGGTTGTCCCGTGAAGACTCGACGAATTGTTACAGAGATCATTTTCTTGGCAAATGTTGCCGTCTGATCTGATTCGTCGGATTCGTCGGATTGTCCCGTGAAGACTCGACGAATTGTTACAGAGATCATTTTCTCGGCAAATGTTGCCGTCTGATCTGATTCGTCGGATTCGTCGGATTGTCCCGTGAAATCTCGACGAATGATCTTCCGTGGGATTCCGACGAATTGTAACAGAAGCCCTTATTCTGATGTGTGGTCTGCGGATAGCGATTCTTCTAGAAGCTGTTTATCCTTTGGGTATAAATAGGACTTCGTTTTAGGGTTCTAAAAACGAACGAAAAGAAAGGCCGACGGAAGGAGTTCCGTTCTCGCCTCACGAACCCTAGTCGACGGAAGTGTTCCGCCGTCTCTGAATCGCGTCCGCTGACCTCCTCTCCGGCGATCGTCGTCATGTGTGTTCTTCCTGGAGCGAACCTAGCAGTTCGTGGAAGTGCAAAGGTGCAGTCGTTCTTCTCCCGGCTCGTGTAGATCACTGTAGAGACGTAGGCATTATTCTACGTGAGGACTCGCATAGCCGACGACAGGAATCAACTCGTGGAGCATCTAGGTTGGATTTGATCCAATCCCGCAAAGGTAATTTCATACCTAGCATTTTGTTAACTTCTTGATTCAACATTCATGACCGATCCAAAGTCTTTTTGGGTTGTTTCTGTTTATTTCCGCTGCGCCTACATTTGATGTATGGTTCTAGAAAAACCCAACAGTGGTATCAAAGCGAGGTTCTGGTCATGAATTTTGTTTCAGAAGTTTGGTTATTCCAGTACGTGCAAATCTAGGTATTTGGAAGCGTTCTAAATGTCAAGATTTCTTCTTGGAATATCACATTTGATGTGATTTTGTGTGGACCCCGTTAGGGGCTCTGCCCCTTGGAACCCCGCCAGGAACGTCTGGGATTTCGTGGTAATTTCTAATTGTTAGAAATTATTGTCTCCTTAGCAGTAACCGTCCCTCAAGTGGTTAATGAACCCTTGTTCTGTTTTGGATTTTGAATCCAACAATGAGAGACGAGCTTGTCTACTGCTTTAAGTCGAGTTGTCTTTGCCTTTGTCCAATGCATGTAAATCTGAAGATTTGGAAGAGTTCTAAATGTCCAGATTTAGCCCTTTCGCTATCAAAGGTTGATAGTCTTATGTTGTGCACATAAGGGATGCATGTGGATTTAAGAAAGCTTGTTTTTCTGTGGATGTGCACTTTGATCAAATGTTGATCATGGTTAAGTGTTAACCTATCTTTAAAATTCCCTTCATCAAATATTAAGTGTTCGGATGCCTTCTGATGGATGACACTCTTCCTGCCTCGATCGATGAAGTGTGGGCTTGCCAAAGCAAGGTGCATTAATCTATCTTGGTAAGGGTGCGAGCGGATAATTGTGATATCCCACTGTCGACATCGGGTCTAACTTAACTAGGTGACCTCAAAGGTTGAGTGCCTAGAGGCATAGGGTTGGCATGCTCCATATGATGGATGCGAATAAGGAGTTATTCACCAGCCATACAAGAATTGCATGAGGATGCAATTGGCAAGCGTTGCCTACCTAAATAACCGCATTATGAGAGGAACGCCAAAGCGGACTCGTGATGTTGGTGAAATACGGATCTTGTCCACTAAGAGAGTAGCTCGAAATGGACTCTCCGAATTGATAGTGAGGGCCATCAATTTGAATAAAATAGTGGGAGTATTTAATTGAAGTCCAAATTAAAATAAATTGTATTTTGAAATTAAGGTACTAATTAGATTCTGCATGAATTCTTGTAGAATTCCATGGCAAGTGGTTCACATTCCACCTTGTCCCTAAGAGCTATCCTTGAGAAGGACAAGCTTAGTGGGACGAATTACATGGACTGGTATAGGAACCTGAGAATTGTTCTCAGGCAAGAGCGAAAGCTCTACGTCTTGGAAGAAGAAGCCCCCGAGGTGCCGACCGGGAACTCGTCCCGTGTTGATAAGGATGCTTATAAGAAGTATACCGATGACGCCTTAGACGTCGAGTGCCTTATGCTTGCCACCATGAACTCTGAGCTTCAGAAGCAACACGAGAACATGGGGTGCAAGGAGATTGACGAGCACCTAAAGAAAGTGTTTCAAGGGCAAGCTCGTCAAGAGAGGTTCGATGTCACGAAGGCCTTATTTCAGTGCAAAATGGGAGCTCGAGACTCAGTTGGTACTCACGTACTCAAGATGATTGGGTATATAGAGAACCTGGAGAGACTGGGTTTTCCTCTGGGTCAAGAGTTGGCCACAGATCTTATCCTGCAATCGTTGCCGGATAATTATGAGCAGTTCGTCTTGAACTACAACATGAATGAAATAGACAAGACACTGCCCGAGCTCCTAGGCATGTTGCGAACTGCCGAAATAAACATGAAGAAGGCCAAGCCTGCTAGTCCCATATTGATGGTACATAAAGGCAAGGGTAAGGCCAAGGGCTTCAAGAAGACGAAGGTGGGACCTAAGTCACATCTTGAGCCCAAATCTTCTGCGCTGAAAAAGAAGAGCACCGTGAAGGAAGGGAAATGCCACCACTGTGGCAAGGCTGGTCATTGGAGGAGGAATTGTCCTTCGTACATTGAGGGTCTGCAGAAAATGAAGGGAGGTATGACTTCCGCTTCGGATATTTACGTTATAAAGATAAACCTTTCTGCTCCTTCATCTTGGGTATTGGATACCGGATGTGGTTCTCACATTTGTACAAATGTGCAGGAACCAGGAAGGAGGAGATTGCTGAGTAAAGGAGAGGTGGACCTACGTGTCGGCAATGGAGCAAGAGTTGCTGCTGTAGCCGTAGGGGTTTACCGTCTTTCTTTGCCCAGTGGGCTTGTAATAGAACTTAATAATTGTTATTTTGTTCCGGCCATAACTAGAAACATTATATCCATTTCATGCTTAGACATGATTGGATTTTCTTTTATAATTAAGAACAATTGTTGTTCTATATTTAAGAATGATGTTTGTTATGCTGTAGCTCAATTGTTTAATGGTCTTTATGTTTTGAACTTGGACCATCCGATCTATAATGTAGATAATAATAAAAGACTAAGAACAAATGACTCAAATCCTACATATCTCTGGCATTGTCATTTGGGCCATATAAATGAGAAGCGCATATCCAAGCTCCATAAAGATGGACTATTGGACTCATTTGATTATGAATCATTTGAGCGATGTGAGTCTTGTTTATTAGGCAAGATGACTAAAGCCCCTTTCACTGGTTATACTGAGAGGGCTGAGGATCTCTTGGGTGTTGTACATAGTGATGTATGCGGACCCATGAGTTCTATGGCTAGAGGTGGGTATTTCTACTTCGTTACATTTACTGATGATTTCAGTAGATACGGATACGTGTATCTTATGAAGTGCAAATCCGAAACCTTTGAAAAGTTCAAAGAGTTTAAGAATGAAGTGGAGAACCAATTGGGTAAAAGGGTTAAAGCACTCCGATCTGATCGAGGTGGCGAATACCTGAGTCATGAGTTCCGTGATCATCTGAAAGAGTGTGGTATTGTATCACAGCTCACTCCACCTAGGACACCGCAGCATAATGGTGTGTCTGAGAGGAGAAATCGTACTCTGTTAGACATGGTACGGTTGATGATGAGTCATGCAGACTTGCCTGTTTCCTTTTGGGGTTTTGCTTTAGAGACTGCTGCAATGACACTGAATCGCGCTCCGACGAAAACGGTTCTAAAGACACTATATGAGATATGGACTGGGAAGCGTCCTAGTATGTCGTTCATTAAAATTTGGGGTTGTGAGGCATACGTACGACGTCAAATGCCTGACAAGCTGGAACCCAAATCAGATAAGTGTTATCTGGTGGGATATCCTAAGGAAACGAAGGGATATTACTTTTACCTACCGTCTGAGGGCAAAGTGTTTGTCGCAAGGACGGGTGTCTTCTTGGAGAAAGAGTTCTTATCAAGAAAGACGCAAAAGGTAGAACTTGAAGAAGTTCAAGAACCACAAATAGTGAATGAACCAGAGTTGGATTCTGAGCCAGGACTACAAGATGTTGTAGCTAGAGAACCTGCTCAAGAAACACAAGTCCTACGTAGATCTGGTAGACCAAGATTTGAGCCTGAGAGATATGGATTTCTCGTGTCTCAAATAGGTAATGTGTTGCTTATGGATCATGATGATGAACCAGCAACCTACCAAGAGGCTATGAATGGACCGGACTCCGACAAATGGCTTGAGGCTATGAAATCCGAAATGGACTCCATGTATATAAACCAAGTTTGGAACTTGGTGGAACCACCTGAAGGGGTACGACCCATAGGGTGCAAGTGGGTCTTCAAGAAGAAGACCGACATGGATGGGAATGTACAGACATTCAAAGGGCTACTGGTGGCTAAGGGTTTCAAGCAAATTCATGGTGTTGACTATGATGAGACCTTTTCCCCTGTTGCCATGGTAAAGTCCATTAGGATATTGCTTGCTATTGCTGCGTATTATGACTACGAGATCTGGCAGATGGATGTCAAAATGGCTTTCCTAAATGGAAACCTCCTTGAGGAAGTGTACATGACACAACCCGAGGGTTTTGTATCCCCAAATGAAGCCACTAAAATATGCAAGCTGAATAAGTCCATCTATGGATTGAAACAAGCCTCTAGAAGTTGGAATCTTCGTTTTGATGAGAAGATCAAAGAGTTTGGTTTTGTCAAGAATGAAGATGAACCGTGTGTTTACAAGCGAATCAGTGGGAGCATTGTTGTCTTCCTGATATTGTATGTAGATGACATACTGCTGATCGGGAATGACATACCTACCCTGAAAGTTGTTAAGAACAACCTAGGGAACTGCTTTTCTATGAAGGACTTGGGTGAAGCGACTTACATACTCGGTATTAAGATCTATAGAGATAGATCGAAGAAGTTGCTGGGTTTGACCCAGAGTACGTACATTGACAAGGTGTTGAAGCGGTTCAACATGCTTGAGTCCAAGAAAGGATTTTTGCCCATGTCTCATGGTGTGAATCTCTCTAAGGACCAGTGTCCAAAATCTTGTGAAGATAAGGACCGCATGAAGTTGATTCCATATGCTTCGGCAATTGGGTCAATCATGTATGCAATGTTATGTACTCGACCCGATGTCTCTTTTGCTTTGAGCATGACTAGCAGGTATCAGTCTGATCCCGGTGAATGTCACTGGATAGCCGTAAAGAATATCCTGAAGTACTTGAGAAGGACTAAGGATGTATTCTTGGTGTATGGTGGAAAGGAAGAGCTCGTTGTAAGTGGTTACACGGATGCCAGCTTCCAAACTGATAGGGATGATTCAAAGTCTCAGTCAGGGTTTGTGTTTTGCCTGAATGGAGGAGCTGTGAGCTGGAAGAGTTCCAAGCAAGAGACAGTTGCTGATTCTACAACTGAGGCCGAGTATATCGCTGCAGCTAATGCAGCGAAGGAGGCTGTATGGATTAGGAAATTCATCGGCGAGCTAGATGTAGTTCCTAGCATTGTTGGTCCCGTAGTTCTCTACTGTGATAACAATGGTGCAATTGCACAATCTAAGGAACCTAGATCCCATCAGCGCTCCAAGCACATACTTCGGCGGTTCCATCTTATTCGTGAGATTGTCGAACGAGGAGATGTGAACATTTGCAGAGTGCCGACTGAGGAGAATATTGCAGATCCACTGACAAAGCCTCTCGCGCAGAGAAAGCATGATGGTCATACTAGATCAATGGGTATACGATACCTGGATGATCAACTCTAGTGGGAGTCTTGTGGGTTGCATGTAAAATAAATATTCTGTTGGCTGTTTAAAATTTATTCATATGATGAATTGTGTACCAATTATTTCTTTTTACGATTAATGGCAAGTTCTTTTATTACGATATACTGTTTCTATATGATAGAATAAAATTCGTGATAAATACCCTTAGAATGTTCGCTTCCATAGGACATCAAGTACGAGACTTGAATGTGAGAGCCTATGATTTCGAAGCTTCATTCTTAAAAGGTCCCTGGTCGAGGTATCATCGTAGAAGCTAAGGGTGATGATGATACATTAAGACTAGCATGTGTGTTGACTGATGACCGGTTCTCACAGGTCATGATATTGTGATATCAAGTCATCACGTGGGTACTTGTTAGTGAACAAGTTGTACTGGACAGACCCAACCTGAGACTACTTTGTGGATTGTTACTTAAAAGTGTCACAAGTAGGTCTCATTTGACAATGGTGTTGTGGTCCTTTGACCTGAAGTCACAGCATTCACCGAGTGAGGAAGAGCGTGCTTTGATGTCATCTAAAGTCTTCCTTGAAGAAGGTTGATGATAAGGGTGGTCGTTGGGTACGTTACAAATCATTTGGGTGTTTGGGTGTGAGCAGATATGGGATTTGTCCTCCTATATAACAGGAGTTGCATCCATGGGCCCCTTGATGGAATTGGACTGAGAAATGCATGGCCATGCTTGGTAGAGTCAATATGTGATATTGAGCTCACCATTCTCTGGAAGTCCGTTCTAGATCAAGAAACTTGGATTGAGCTATTATGAGGGTGACACGGTCCATGCCTCTAGTTCTTTCCGGATGTAAGGGACAAAGGGACAAAGACAACGCTGGAACATTGGTCATAAAGGCTTATGAGTTATGAACTCTTATTGCTTAGGGAGCAATGATGCATTGCTAGATGCCGCTCATTGTTTGTGAGGTTTTTGGTTTGATACTTTCAAGATCAAGTGGGAGACTGTTGGAGTTGCCATTGTGATCTAGAAGTGGTCAAACATGTAATCTCACTGCCAACGCGATATGAGCCTGCAGGGTCGCACATAAGAGCATGTGGAGAAGTTGGTAGATTGACTGTGTTGGTAAATGTTACCAATCACCATATATAGAATGGGGAAATCCAGCAGGTTGTTGCTGTCAGAATTCGTCGGATTCGTCGGGATTCGTCGGATTGTCCCGTGAACACTCGACGAATTATTACAGAAACCCTTCATTCGACAAAATGTTGTCGTCTGTCTGGATTCGTCGGGATTCGTCGGGATTCGTCGGGTTGTCCCGTGAAGACTCGACGAATTGTTACAGAGATCATTTTCTTGGCAAATGTTGCCGTCTGATCTGATTCGTCGGATTCGTCGGATTGTCCCGTGAAGACTCGACGAATTGTTACAGAGATCATTTTCTCGGCAAATGTTGCTGTCTGATCTGATTCGTCGGATTCGTCGGATTCGTCGGATTCGTCGGATTGTCCCGTGAAATCTCGACGAATGATCTTCCGTGGGATTCCGACGAATTGTAACAGAAGCCCTTATTCTGATGTGTGGTCTGCGGATAGCGATTCTTCTAGAAGCTGTTTATCCTTTGGGTATAAATAGGACTTCGTTTTAGGGTTCTAAAAACGAACGAAAAGAAAGGCCGACGGAAGGAGTTCCGTTCTCGCCTCACGAACCCTAGTCGACGGAAGTGTTCCGCCGTCTCTGAATCGCGTCCGCTGACCTCCTCTCCGGCGATCGTCATCGTGTGTGTTCTTCCTGGAGCGAACCTAGCAGTTCGTGGAAGTGCAAAGGTGCAGTCGTTCTTCTCCCGGCTCGTGTGGATCACTGTAGAGACGTAGACATTATTCTACGTGAGGACTCGCATAGCCGACGACAGGAATCAACTCGTGGAGCATCTAGGTTGGATTTGATCCAATCCCGCAAAGGTAATTTCATACCTAGCATTTTGTTAACTTCTTGATTCAACATTCATGACCGATCCAAAGTCTTTTTGGGTTGTTTCTGTTTATTTCCGCTGCGCCTACATTTGATGTATGGTTCTAGAAAAACCCAACAGTTGCCCCCAAAGTTGAGCCAACAAATCCAAAACATGTACTAGCGCTGGCGGTAGTACTAGCGCTGGCGCTAGCTGACGTTCGACGAACTGTTAGCCGCGCTCGACGAAACTCTCACCACGGCGTTCGACGAAACTTCGCTCGACGAACTCTTAGCGGTGTTCGACGAATTCCTGTTCGACGAAATATTGGCTCGAAGCGCAACTGCCGGGAGAACTTATAGAAGGAGATTGTGCCAGGCGGTATCCGATAGCGCAGGCGATAGCGAGGAGCACAGTTGGCAAGGGAGAATTGTTTCCTCGGATTGAAGATTCTGCCGCGCAGAATGTGTCCTAATATGGGATAGCGCCGGCGGTATCGCTAGCACAAGCGCTAGCGCTGAAGCTATAAAAAGGACGTCTCTCCTATCATTTCAATGAGACATTACAGATATCAGAAAGAGAGATAGAGTGCTAGAATTCCAGAGGCCATCTTGGCCGAAAGTTGATGTCCTACCAAAGTTCTGCAAACTTCTGAAGGAGAATCTCATCACGCCGGATCCAAACGAAGTCCGCTTCTACAACGCTTACTCTACAGCGGATCTTCGTCTCCAACTTCAGAAGTCCATCAAGAGGGAGTCTTTATTTATTTTCATTCCATATCTTTCTTGTAAACGGTTAATGAAATCGCCTCGTGTTGGCGACTAGGTCTGGGTAGGACTTAGGGGGAAACTCGCCTTGTGTTGGCGACTAGATCTAGGCTAGGTCTAGGGGGTGCTCGAGGCCACATCCGGGGAGGGGTTTGCTAGAGCGGCTTGAGGCCGAATCCGGGGAGGATCGGCTAAAGCCAACCGGTTCGTGGGGATACGAGTCGGTATAGAAAACAAAAAGAGTCTTTCTATTAGCTTTGATTTCTAGCTTCGATAAGAGATCAAGTTTTGTAATCATACTTCTCAAGTTAATAAAATCATGTCTTTACTTTTACATCACTTAATTTGTCTTGATCTTCTCTAGTTTAATAATCAAAGCTTTTTCAAAGTTATTCAAAATATATTATAAGTTTTTAAAACCCTTATTCACCCCGCCTCTAAGGGCGCCTACCGATCCAACAAGTGGTATCAGAGCTAGGTTATTCTAAATCGGCTTAACAACCAGGAATAATGGCGTCTCATGATCTCGCTTTTCCTGAGGGTCAAGGGGTTAGTCGACCACCTCTCTTTAATGGGTCAGATTTTAACTACTGGAAAAATCGAATGATGTGTTGTCTTATGACCATGGATGTAGAAGTATGGAACATGGTAGAAGTTCGGTACTCTCCTCCTACAACTGTAGTGGGAGAGGCAACATTAGCAAAACCAAAAGATAAATGGGACGATAATGATAAACTAAGGTGTAAAAATAATGCTAAAGCAATGAACGCTTTATATTGCGCTTTAAATAGGACTGAGTTTAATAGAATTTCTGCATGCACAACTGCTTATGATATTTGGAATCAATTGGAAGTAACTCATGAAGGTACATCGCAGGTGAAAGATGCAAAGCTATTCCAACTGGAATCTGAATATGAAAAATTCAGGATGGATACCGAAGAGGACATTAACTCGATGTACACCCGCTTCACCAAGATCGTCAATGCTTCAAAGGCACTTGGAAAGACCTACTCAGACGGGGACTTGGTGAGGAAAATTCTTCGTTCCTTACCTCCAAGGTTCAATCCAAAGGTGACAGCCATCTCAGAGTTACACAACTTAAGAACGCTCCAGATCGAGAACCTTATTGGGAATCTCAAAACCCATGAGGTAGAACTCCAGATTCAACACGATGAATACAACAAAGAACCAAAGAAAAAGGCGCTAGAACTAAAGTCAAAGAAGGAGAGCATCGAAGATGATGATGAAGATGAAGAAGGTCTCCTGGTGAAGAACTTCAGGAAGTTCATCAGGAATCCGGAAAGAAGGAACACATTCCGCAAATACTTCCAAAAGGATATTCGACGAAAGGGATCTTCCTCTTCATCAAGGAAAGAAAATGGAAGCGAAGATAAAGAAAAAGACCACCACCAGAGTGCTACCACTGCAGAAAGACCTGGCGCATTCGGAGCTAGTGTCCAAAGTATCAAAAGGAGCAAAAAGAACAACACAAAGCAAAAGAGAAGAAGAAATTACTAAAAGCCGCAACTTGGGATGATTCTTCCTCTGAAGAGTCAAACGAGTCTGAGTCAAGTAGCGAGGAGGAAGCAAACTTATGCTTAATGGAAAAAAGCAACGATGACGACACCAGTGTTCTTAGCGACACTGAGGTAATTCCTCCTACTTTCGAAGAACTCTATGATAAATTTGTTGTAACTTGCAAATACTATGATCAAAGTATAAAAGATAATATTATATTAAATCGTGAAAATGAAGCTATTATCAAAGAAAATCATAAGCTCACAAAAAAATTGATTTCCCTTGAAAAGAGAAAGGTTTCATGTCAAGAGTGTGAGCACTCTTTATTTAAGACAAAAGAACTTGAAGTTTCTCTTTCTAAGGCCCTTGCACAAAACAAAACTATTGCAAAAGAAAAGGGAGACTTAGAGAGAAAACTAAAAACCACTCTTTTATAAATTGAAAATAATAAAAAGGGATTTGAAAATAAATGTGTTTTGATTGTACAAGAAAATACGTTTCTTAAAAAACAAAATCATGACCTCAATATAGCCATAAAAAATTCGGGATTGGTCAAAAATCCCTGGATATGATTTTGGGAAACCAATGTTATGGTTCTGCAAAATTTGGGGTCGGATATAAAAGTGAACCCTACCGCCCAGCGCTAGCCACTAACGCCGGCGGTAGCTCAACTAATAAAAAATCTTCTGTTTTTTCTAATGTCCAAACATCATCTTGCAAGAGCAACGTAGAAACTCAGAAAAGGGTCTCAACCCCCTTTATTTCGTGTGCTAATTGTCTTAAGTTTGGACATATGTCTAGTTCTTGCAGGAATATAAAACAACGATTATTAAAACAAATCTGGGTACCTAAGAAATCCACTTACTCTATTGGTGGTACCTCTTGGGTATCTGGATCTTTACTCTCATCTTCTCTCTAGATTTGCAGGAAGGCTAAGGAAACAGAGGACGTGTGGTACTTGGACTCAGGCTGCTCCAAGCACATGACGGACAACAAAGCAAAATTCCTTAGCCTAGAAAAGAAGAAAGGAGGGATCGTAACGTTTGGTGATAACCGTAAATGAAGGATCATGGGAGTTGGTACAGAGGGTAACGAATCTTTTCTTATCTCAAATGTTCTTTATGTTAAAGGTTTGAAACATAACTTAATATCTATAAGTCAACTATGTGATAAAGGATTAGACGTATTGTTTGAATCGTCCACTAATCTTTGCAAAATAGTTAATCCTAAAACAAAAGATGTGTTACTATCTGCACTTAGAATTCACAATGTTTACATAGTTTCGTTTCATGATCTTTCCAAATCATCTATAAAATGTTTTATAACCAAAAATGATGAATTAGAACTATGGCATAAACGTTTAGGTCACGCTAGTACAAAGCTCATTTTAAAACTAGCAAAAAGTGAATTGATTAGAGGATTGCCTAAGTTGAATGGAAATTTATCTTCAGTATGTTCTCCATGCCAAAAAGGAAAATTTATAAAATCATCTTTTAAAAGCAAAAATGAAATTTCTACTTCAAAACCACTATAATTAATTCATATGGAACTCTTTGGTCCTGTTAACACCGCAAGTCTGGGTGGTAAAATATACACTTTCGTTCTAATAGATGATTTCTCTAGATATTGCTGGACTTTATTTCTCTCTTCCAAATCTGATGCATTTTGCGAATTCTCAAAATTATGCACTCGTATTCAAAATGAACTAGATCTAAAAATAAATTGCATTCGCTCAGATCATGGAGGTGAATTTGAAAATGAAAATTTTAAATCCTTTTGTGAAATGTTAGGTATTAAACACGAGTTCTCCGCTCTACGCACGCCTCAACAAAACGGTGTTGTAGAACGGAAAAATAGGACAATCCAAGAACTAGCACGCACCATGTTATCTGAATATAAATTACCTAAGTCTTTTTGGGCAGAAGTCGTAAGCACATCATGCTATGTAATGAATAGAGTTATGCTTGGCCCATCACTAAATCTCACACTGTATGAACTATATTTTCAAAAGAAACCTAACGTATCATATTTTAAAGTATTTGGATGTAAATGTTTTATTCTTAATACAAAAGATTCTTTAGGAAAATTTGATGAGAAATGTGATGAAGGAATATTTCTTGGATATTCTTCAACCAGTAAAGCCTATAGAATATTTAATAAAAGATCGAGTAAGTTGAAGAGTCTATTAATGTTAAATTTGATGAGTTTATTCCATGTGCAGAGAAGCTTTCTACAGGTACAAATGATGAACCTTTACCATCTTTGGAGCACGACGAAGAGGAACCGTCCAAAGAAGAGGAGGAGAAGTCCAATGAAGTTGAATATGTACCTCCAAGCGTATTGAACTTCTCAAAAAATCATCCAAAAGAGCTAGTCATTGGGGAACCTTCTACTGGGGTAAGAACTCGATCCTCTGTTCATGAAACATTTTCAAATATTTGCTTTGTTTCCGAAATCAAACCTAAAAACGTTTCCACCGCTTTAAATGACGAATTTTGGTTTTTGGTTATCAATGAAGAGTTAGGACAATTTGAAAGAAATAAAGTTTGGAAACTTATAGATAGACCATCTAATCATCCAATTATCGGCGTAAAATGGATCTTTAAAAATAAATTAGATGGTGAATCTAGGATTATAAGAAATAAAGCATGCTTAGTTGCTCAAGGTTATTCTAAAATCGATTGGGTAGATTTTGAACTTTTGCACCCATTGCTCTCGCTTAGAATCTATATGAATATTTTTGGCATTTGCGAGTTTTAAAAGAATTAAATTATTTCAAATGGATGTTAAAAGTGCATTTTTAAATGGGTTTATAAAAGAAGAAGTTTATGTAGAACAACCCCCCGGTTTCATAAATGAAAAATTCCCTAATCATGTTTACAAATTAGAAAAAGCGCTTTATGGTTTGAAACAAGCGCTCCGTGCATGGTATGATCGACTTACATCGTTTTTGTTAAAGCACGGTTATATTATGGGAAGTGCCGACAACACACACTTCATTAAGCATAATAATAACAATCTAATTATTTTACAAATATATATTGATGATATCATTTTTGGAGCCACTAATGAAGAGTTGTGTAATGAAGTAGTCTTAGTAATGAAAAATGAATTTGAAATGAGTCTTGTAGAAGAACTATCATATTTTCTTGGTTTTCAAATCTCACAACAAACTGATGGTATCTTTATTTGTCAAACAAAATATGTTCACGATATTCTTAAACGATTTGGATTTGAAAATCTCAAACAAGCTTCTACTCCTATGAGTACTTCTTGAAAACTAGGAAAAGATGAATCCGGAATTTCATTTGATCAAACGCTATATAGAGGAATGATAGGATCTCTTCTTTACTTAAGTGCACCTAGACCAGATATAATGTTTGTCGTATGTTTAAGTGCTCGCTTTCAAGCCAATCCAAAAGAATCTCATTTAAAAGCGGTAAAACGTATTTTTCGTTATCTATTAGAGTCATCTAAATTAGGATTATGGTACCCACACAATGATTCATTCACACTCCACAGCTATTCCGATTCGGACTAGCGGTACTTGTCACTTTCTAGGACCCTCTTTAGTAGCTTGGTCTAGTCGGAAACAATCTTCGGTTGCACTCTCCACTACGGAGGCCGAATATATCGCACTTGGTAGTTGTTGTGCACAAGCATTATGGATGAGTCAAACACTAGAGGATTTTGGATTTCATCTTAAAAACATTGATCTTAAATGTGACAACAAAAGTGCAATAGACCTCACATATAATCCCGTACACCATTCTAGATCCAAACACATCGATGTTCGTCATCATTTCATTAGGGATCACATTAAGAAAGAGCATGTAAAAGTAAGTTTCATTGGCACGGACTCTCAACTCGCTGACATATTTACTAAACCTCTTCCCGATGCAAGATTTCGATTATTACGACTTGAGTTAGGTGTCCTAGATCTTTCGTGTTAAAACACATTCAGAAAACACTATTTTTTGCAAGTTTTAACCATCGAAAACATCTTCTAAAAATCTGAGATTTCAGCATGAAACTACTACCGGGACACTTAATCATGATCAGCAATCAAAAATTTCAAAATCATAAAAAATCGTGTACTGTTTCCTGCGCTAGCGCTAACGCCGGCGCTAGCGTACTTATTCATTTTTCTGTATTTTTAAATTTGTGAAAAATCTCTAAAACTATATTAATCTATATGTACTATTTATGTTTGCACTTCTGATTCTATTTTATTTTTGAAAAATCAAATACAAAAATACAAAAGACAAATTCCAAAAATATGTTTTGCCTTTTTGTTTATAGTCTCTTTTTTTTTTTTGCAAAAATCCAATACAAAAATATAAAACATTAAAACAAAAAACTGTATGGATTTACCTATGAAAATCAAGCATGATTTGATCTATCCTTTAGAACTTCTATAATGTCGAAATTTATCTTTTCAAACTCTTTGAACATTATTTTCTTCATGCTTTGATATATCTATTAATATGTGCGTCAAGTATCTTTTAAAAGTGGTGTAGAACTAAGCTTAGCATGCCTCTAAGTATGAGTAAATATTTTATGTTTGATAATGATCTTTATTCACTCACTTATTTTGGCATTGTCTACATTTGTGTTTAATCTAAGAATGCTTGTGTATGTTTTGTATTAGTACAATGAATTAAAATTGCACAAGTATCTTACCTACACTCCTTTATTTGCACTTTTAAAAATTAAGAAAAGTGGATATCTTTCTTATAAATTATATTGGTTTGCAAAACAAGTGTATTCGGAGAACTTTATACAAAACAAAATCATAAAATAAAGTGACAAAGATAACTCCACCAAGCACTACTTGAACCTCCTGATAAGTCTTAATAAGCGTTGTGAGGTTGAGCACCTTGGAAAGAATAGTAAAGTATCTTGTGCAAACCATAACTTTCTTTCAAAATAAAAACCACTTAGTCTTAAGTACACCAGATCACAATAAAAAATCAATATTGAAGAATAAAATTATGTGATCCCCCAAGCACTACTTTGCACCCTGATAAGTCTTAATGAGCATTGTGTGTGCAAAGCACCTTGGTAGTTGTACATTTTTGTTTGTGTATTGAAGTGTGTGGAAGTAAAATTATTTGTGTTTTATTGTGCTCTTCACTTTACATATCTCTTGTATTTTTTATTAAAACATTTGTTTACTCTATTCAAAATACACTTATATGCACATCATTATCTTCCATAACACATCTTCTCATGAGTATTGGATCATATTGCAAACTCTATACTACTCTTAATTTATGAAATGCACTAGATAACCTAGCATGCTTTCTACAATGTTTGGTATGTTTTGAAAGTGTGAATTAAAATATCATTGTAGCATTCTTTTTGATAACATTATTTCATGCTTGGTTACATTATTGTTAAACTTAAAGATTTTAATTGAACAATAATTTACAAAAACATCTTCTTTATGAAATTTAACTCATATATCTTTTTATGGATAATTATTGATTACAATAAGATGTTTTTTTGTATTTCTATAAGTCTTCCGCATCATCACCATATAATTGTTTTACCTTGCGCTTTCATGCTTATTTAAAGTCTATTATTTTGTGTGCATCATCACTTGAATCTTCAAATTCATTTCTTGCAACAAGTGGTAGACTTGCTTGGTAAACTTTATATTGGTTGCTTTTAACATGAATTTTTTTTAAAACTCTGATTTATTTCAATGAAAATATTGTTATATTAAAAACTCTGATTTATTAATGGATTTCAAAATAGCTATGTGAGTGTTTGCATAAATTCAAATAAAAATATAAACCCATAGGCTATGAACTTATCAATAAAACGCTTAATGTTTCCAATAATTATTATCCATGACTTCATTTCTCACCATAGCGGGGGCGTAGGGTAGTAGACATTAGATAACCTTATCTCTAGTCATGTCTTGTCCTTAACCGAGGAGGGTTCCAGTGGGGCCTTGCGAGGCACTAGGGGGAAAGAGTGCTAGGTTGAGTTTTGTCTAGTGTTTGCATATGGGACCAACACCCCAACCTACGACATGTTTGTAGCTCCTCATGCCCATCCGTCACTTAGTATGGGGCTAGGGTGTAGACATATTGTCTGGGTAGTTTAGTTACTTAGAAATCATTACATTTTGTTTATGCTACAAACTCTGATTTATGAAAATGTTGTAATACTCAAACTCTGATCTATTTAAATGAAAAGTATTCTAAAACTTCTTATCATTTCCTTCTCTATAAGCTCGATCATGCTTTTATCTTCTTAGAAACTTTTTAGTGGTGTTTCCTTACCCGCTTTTGCTAATAACAAAAGGGGGAGAACTAACATGATAAATATTAATCTGCTATCAAAATATAATGCTTAATTAAGATGATAGCTTACATATGAGGAGAGCATTCACTTAGGGGGAGCAATTTTAAATGCTAAATGCTAAAATTATCCTAAGTCATCACTCTCACACACACACAAGTATGTTTCTTCATGCTTATATATTAATGCTCTGATTTATCATTAATGGATTTGTTATTATCAAAAGGGGGAGTTTGTTGGAATATGGTCTTCCGCATCTCCTAGGTTTGAGAATAACAAATCCTATGTGTATTTGATCTCGTGTGTTTAAGTGTGCAGGATAACAAAGTCCACATGACTCAAGGATTACATAAGATGGTTGCCCCCAAAGTTGAGCCAATAAATCTAAAACATCTACTAGCGCTGGCGGTAGTACTACAGCAGGCGCTAGCTGCCGTTCGACAAACTGTTAGCGGCGCTCGATGAAACTCTCACCACGGCGTTCGACAAAACTTCGCTCGATGAACTCTTAGAGGCGTTCGATGAATTCCTGTTCGACGAAATATTGGCTCGAAGCGCAACTGCTGGGAGAACTTATAGAAGGAGATAGCGCCAGGCGGTATCCGATAGCGCAGGCGATAGCGAGGAGCACAGTTGGCAAGGGAGAATTGTTTCCTCGGATTGAAGATTCTGTCGCGCAGAATGTGTCCTAATATGGGATAGCGCCGGCGGTATCACTAGCGCAGGCGCTAGCGCTGAAGCTATAAAAAGGATGTCTCTCCTCTCGTTTCAATGAGACATTATAGATATCAGAAAGAGAGATAGAGTGCTAGAATTCCAGTGGCCATCTTGGCCTAAAGTTGATGTCCTACCAAAGTTCTGCAAACTTCTGAAGGAGAATCTCATCACGCCGGATCCAAACGAAGTCCGCTTCTACAACGCTTACTCTACAGCGGATCTTCGTCTCCAAATTCAGAAGTGTAAGGTCTCTTTTTCCAAA
Source organism: Dactylorhiza incarnata (assembly GCA_033032865.1). Taxonomy (NCBI): domain Eukaryota; kingdom Viridiplantae; phylum Streptophyta; class Magnoliopsida; order Asparagales; family Orchidaceae; genus Dactylorhiza; species Dactylorhiza incarnata. The sequence goes on from JAWHQI010000065.1 coordinate 7,400,725, forward strand.
ACCCGATCGGGTACTTGAAAACTCGAACCTCTCCCGTATCGCACGGTTGAGGTGGACCTTCGCCCAGAATCGCTGCCTTGCGGTGTCACCAACACTCGGGTTGACTAACACCGCTCAGCACCAACCCTGCCGGCTATACGATCATAAGTAAAATATGCCAAAAAGTAAGTACAAAAAGAAGGCATGTCCACAATCACGGCATCATATATAATGAAAACAGAAAATCCATAAGAGAAGTACAACTAAAGGGGCTTAAACCCGATACATATGCAAAGTAATGTACTATCTCTCTCTCTACAACATGCGGAAGTCTACAACAAAAGCTCTCAAGAAGCGGAAATCTAACTATCTAATCATCAACATGTGGCGTCGTGGTAGTGCGCTGCATCTGCTACTCAGGTCCTGCCATCTCGTCCTGCTGCGCGCGGGAAAACTCTGCCTCCTCGGACTCCTGCGGTCACACCGGCCGTTAGTCATAAAGACTAAGCTGTTTTGTCCTCGCCTCCCTCCACGACTCCTAGGCACCGAGCGGGAGGAAGAAGCGGAGGACAAACAAGGGGTAAACAAGAAGGTGGTGACATGGCACTATTCTAGCAGGTATAAGTAAAGCGATAAAATCTAGCTAGCAGTATAGTGCAGGTATAAGGCAGTAAAGTAAAGCAATGAAATAAGCAGTAAATAGGGAGAAAATGCGGTGCAGTAAGTAAATCTAAGCTACCATCACAGATTCGTACCTTAACTTATATGAACTCCCATACGACATATAAGTTAAGATGTCCAGGTAACCCATCATATAAAGGAGCCCATACTAATTTATATGATGGGGGTATGCTATGTGTATGTTATGTTATGCTATGGTTATGATGTTTTAATGAATTTATGCAATGTGACTCACCCACACGACTCTATGCGCACAGACCTTTATAGTTCCCAATTTGTTTGAAAGGAAGCCAACCTTTCGGGTACCGACCGCCGTGGCTCACGGTGGTAGTGGATCAGGCACTCCACATGCTAGGCGGGTATGGTCACTACCAAGCCTAGACCTCATGCACGCCTCAACGCTAATAACACAATAGCGGAGCTCCTGCGTACTCTTGCTGGAATCCACCAGACTTTAAGGTCGGGGTGGGTTATTCGGGATTATACTCCAGACCGCGGTACTCAAACTTACCGGCCCCTTAAACCTCACCCTTACCTGAGTCAACGTACTACCGTCGATGACACGACTAGCCTAGTACCGAAGACTCGCCACTATTTGAATAAGTGATATGTGTTAACATGTCCACCCGAGCTACCGGCTCAGGGACTAACACACAAGCTGATCCAACCCATCTCCTTCCCGGAGGAGATCCATACCAGTCTGCATACCCACTTAGGCTACTCTTGCCTACAATTTAGTTCGTGTTATACTTAGGGTGAATCTTGGACTTCCCGCGGTTTACTCCGTAAAGGGGCCCCTAACGGTACTACAGATCAATGGGCTCAACCCCACAATCCTCTTCAAGATAATTACTTTAGTTGGTGATTAATGCTTGGTTCACCCTTCATCATTACATATAGTTAAAGTGACTTAGCTCATCCCCCGTCCCACCCAATCGGGTTGGATGTACCTTCATTCCTTCTACGTTAACTCTAGCACCACCCCACAAGTATCCCTAGGATTGACCCTCCTTGAATCATGGTGTGCTACATCTCATTTACTGATTGGATATACCTCCTAAACCCTACTTAGAGGTCTGAATTGCCTAGAACTCAAAATTCTATTTTACTAAACGCAGACCACAATTTTGAACTATCCATCAACCCCATAAGGGAACCCTTCTAAATATTCATCACTAGGGTCTCTAATAATTATCCAAGGTTCCCACTGACCTTAATAGGGTATGCTCCAATTTCCATAATTTTCCATATTAAATTGGTATTTAATATAATTTAAAGCAGTTAAGGCCTTAAGACAAATTACACATGAACTACCCTCAAAATGATTATACATGCTACATGAAAATAATCCGTAAGGTGATCTCCCATATCAAGGTGGTTCACTGAGTAACATGACCCTAGGATGTCATCTGGTCTACTAAATCATCATAATTGTATAATTACCAAAATGCCACTATAATTAGGAAAAATAATATTTCACTTCTGAAAATTCTCCAAAAATTACCAAGTGTCCAAATGGGGACCTAGATTCCTCTGCCAAATTATTGTGTCATTACAATGTGATTTAATATTTTACAATGATTAAACATTCAAAGGTAGCAATTAGCAATTTCTACTTGAAGTACTTGAAATATAATTCAACCAGCCTCCACATAATTATCATGGGCATATATTAACCTAAAACTACAGATAACCAAGTATCACATCAATGCCCCATGAATTGATATTTTAAAAAGATTAAATACTCATAAGGATGTAAAATTCACTTTCTACATGAGGTATAAGAAAAATAATTCCACAAGCCTCCAATTAATTATCATGGGAATATATTAACATAAAACCACAGTTAACCAAATATCATAACATTGCCCTATGATTTGGTATTTTAAAAAGATTTAATACTCAAGTCTTGAAAATTCCAATTTCTACATGAGGTACAAGAAATAGAATTCAACAAACTTCCAAACATTTATCATGGGCACATATTATCATAAAATGACAGACTCCCAAGTATCATAACATTTCCCTATGATTTGATATTTTAAATGGATTAAATATTCTTAAACTAGCAAGCACTTAAGCTTCCCATACAAAGAATAATGCTTCAACAAATCATAACAAAATTACTATAGTCTACTTTCATCACTAACCAGCCACTGAAAGGGTTACAACACCATACAAGGTCCTATGACTATGAATTTCATTTTAATAAGGAAGGGTGGCAAATTCATTTATTAGGAAGAAATACACTTAAATACCCCTAAAAATTCTCATTAAATTTACTAAGTCATTTTATGTTCCCACAAACATATCTACTAAGTCCTAAGCCATGGCAAGAACATTTGATCCTATGTTCTTCACAAATCCCCACTTTGCACCCTTAAGGATTCACCCTTAGGGTTTTAGGTCACACCACCCTAATGGCTCCAAATGGACCATTAGGGTGTGACACTAGCATTTGTATATACATACCCACATAGCCAACATGATAGGAGGAGGCTAACACACTCAACTCCTCAAAATGACCTAAGCCTAATTTGACCCTTAAAGGACCTCAATAGGGTTTCCAATTTTCCATATCAAATTAACTCCAAATGGAGTGATATTTTAGGTAGGCACTACTCATGTACAAAAGAGTATGCCACCAAAGTTTGGTGTCATTTGGACATCATATTCTCCAAAAATCAACATAATTTAAATAATCTAATTACCACAAAAACCCTACGTGAAAGTGTCCACCAAGGGCTGCCCCTTTTTGGCAGGGGTGCCCCTAGGGTATACCAACCCATGGTTAAGAGCACAGCTCCAAAGATGGAGGGGTTTGACCTAGGCAATTTTTCTAATGGACTGACATAGTGTAGGACCAGTCCTAGTAAAATAGCTCCCTAGGGAGCTGTAGGTCACCAAATGACCAACACTCAAGGCCAAATAAAAGTTAAGACCAAGGCCTACAACTTTCATGTTAAACAATTTTTCTAAATCGGCCATTAAGAGTCCTTAATTAATTATTGAAGTGGACTGATGTATAGAGACAGAAAAACCAAGCTATTGAATTAATTAATACAAGGAAAAATAAGATCTGCACGGATCTTAAAGCAGATCCGACCCTCGCCCTTCATCTTCTTCCTCCAGCCAACGGCTGGGATTTGCCCGAGCTGGGCCAACTTGCCCTCCTATTTCCTGGCCACCTGGTGGCCACCACGGCCAGCCACCACCTCCACCACCTTCGTGGTGGTCGGGGCTACTACTTTCCGGCGACAAGGCGACCGGAGGAGGTGTTTTCCGGCGAACTAGCATGGCCGGAAATCAGCCAAAAACCATGATTTTGAGAGTTTGATTCCGACCCAATTGAGACCGAACCTTCAAATAAAATAGATGGGAAGCTAGCATAGAGGGAGAGGAGGAGAAACGAACCTAACATGGAGCTTGGCGGTGGCGGCGACGGCGGTTGGCCATGGAAATGCTCCTCTCAGGCGACCTTGCCCATTTCCTCCATTCTCCACCAAAAGCTTCGATCCAAAGGTCGATTTCGACTGCTTGCCAGCTTCTGAAGCTAATGAGATGGTCAAATGGGAGTGGGGAGGAGAGTATAAGGGAGTTTGAACTAAGAGGCCCACGTTTTTGGTGTTTTGTCCAACCAATCAGCTGTACAGCTGCTCCTCTGTCCCCTCCTCAGGTGCCCAGCAATCACCCAAGGCCCTAGGCTGATTGGGTTGGAGTGTGAGAAGGGTGATTGCCACTTTTCTTTTGCTTTTTGCTTTTGTCCCCCACCTTTAGCCACTTTCCTAATTTGCCTAAGCTTGGGTTAGCTTGGGTTAGCCTTTTCCCTACAGACTACATGACCCATTAGGTTATGAACATATGTTTGGTCATTGGGTTAGGGCTTGGTTCAAATGTATTTAGGCTAGGTCACTTAATTTGGGCTATGTTGACCATGATTAACCCAGAGTTGACTTTGACTTTGACTTGGTCAACATGATGAGTGGGATGGGCCCACTTGATGGACTTGGGTCCCTTGTCATTACCCAAGGTTGGTTGGTCCATGGTGGGGCTCCAATTGGTTCAATTTAATCAAAGGGTGTAGATTTGACCAAAATTGGGTAAAGTTTGACTTTGGTCAATTGGGGTCAATTGGTCCCACCATGATGAGGCTTTTTGGTCCATTGGGTTCTTTAAGGTGTTTAGGGTGTGGCGGTAAGGTCAATTTGAACATTTGAGGGTCAATTGAACCCTAATTGACTTAGTTTGGTTAATGTTGACCTATTGTTGACTTTGGTCAATTTCATGCAATTGGGTCCCACCCAAGTGCAATTTCCATGGTTATGGTCTTCCTTAGTGGTTAGGGTGGTATGGGGGAGGTCAATTTGGTGAATTGATGGTCAATTGGCCTAAGGGAGTGGTATTGGGCTATGTTGATTTTGTGCCCTTGGTGTGCACTTAGCACACTCCACTTGGCCCAAGGGCCTTAGTGGCCATTCTGCACACCACTCATGCCCTAACACCATCTAGGGGTCTAGAAGGATTGGGGATGTTACAAATCCCAATAAACAAAAGAAATATTTCGTCCTCGAAATTTAGGTTTGGGTCTACGGGTTGCAAGTACTTATAAGAGTAAAGGATTTCAAAGACGATTAATTTGCACCTGAGGTGAAGAGTTCCGGGGAAACATTGTTGTATGAAGTCCAAGGGCACCCAGCTGTGCTCCTCTTGCCCATGATTGAACTATAATGATCGGACATCAGAATCTCCTTCCACGGAAGAACTCGGACCTCTACTATTTGAGAACTCAAACCAGAGCAACATTCTTTACCAAAATTTCTCATTGCACTTCTACTATTACTCGCTAAGATTATCGGCAATATTCCCACTGGGTTTAAATGAAGTTTTAACCCGCCGCTCAGATCATCGTGCCATTAATCACAATGCGGGTTCTACTTGCTCCATCCCGGTAATAAATAGGAAATAGACACTTCAAAGAAACCAAAACAAGCTAACCAGGTGTGGGTGTTATCAAAATCACTACACTATCCGAAGGGGGATCTACCTGAAATACATAAGAACTTACCGAGTTAATTTATACTATCATGCCACGCTAGATGGCACCAAAAACCTTCGAGTTCAACTTAACTTCATAAGGTTACATTCACAAACCATGCTTATTTAATACTCTGCTCATAAATCGATTAGCCAGGACGTGACCATTTAACCAACCGCCATTGTCTATGTTGATTCTTCACTATATGATTCCCTTATACGTAGATGTTCAACACCACCTACACCAAGAGGCCTTATCCCTTAACATATGAGGTCTCTGCTGATAAACCGTTTCCGACTCCGCGGATACAAGGTCAGGTTTATCAGCTACAGAATAATAACATAAACATTGATTACACTTGGACCAGAGTGTCTTATGTCCTACGAACGTTACACGAGGTTAACGCTTCCACACATTAAATAAATGTAGATATCTTCCAAGTTTTTCTTGAGGAACATACGTCTGTAGTTTAAAATGATGTTCGCGAAATGACTCCCATCTACTTTCCATATCCTTTGGTTCATAACTCACGAGGGTAAAACCCCTTTTTCATGACAAGTTTTGGCACAATTTGATTTCAACATGAAGGGTGACTCATTAAAACCCATTAATCCTCGAGAATTTCCACCATTTATATCTGAAGGTCAAACTTGTCTCCCTCATTCCTGAATCTTCCTAACTGAGGTTATAAATTTTGGAGAAACCGTAACTTTCTGGTTCTTAAGATCGGAGGATTGTATGTAGATTATATATCTTCAATATATCAATCGACATATTTTCACTTTAGATTTCCAATAATGGGTGGGCTATACTTTCATAGACAAGAGGTCTCATCTCACTTAAGCTATAAAAAATGAATTAAAGATTTCATCTTAACAACCCTTCTCATAGTTATGTCATCCAAAAAATTACGTCGCTACGTATCATCAAGTAAAGTTAACAGTCTTAAGCGGGAGTTGATAGTAGCGGCACTACTCAATCGTTTCAACTCCCCATTCATCAATATTTCAACACATGACGGTCGTTGTCATCTTTCCCGAGATCCGAACATAGTAAAAATTCTCCATCTTAGCTCTAAATAGTTTATACTATCGCATTACAAGATCCAAAGAGTCACCTTCCTAAGTTCTCTGGTGATGCATAAACCAACTCTAAGAGTAAGATGATCTTAACTAAATTTTCACCGCGGAGAGGGCTTGAATTTTAATTAAAAAAAAATACTATCCGAAAATTACCCTTGAAAGCCCTGGAGTGCCAGAAACTCTAGTTGTAATCTTTACTTGCGAAAACTTGACTCCAAACTTCAAAATTCCATGATGTGACACATTTTTCCCAAGCCACTAAACCTGGCATTCTTCCTTGTTTTCAATACTTGACTAAATCGAGACATTTGTTTGGACGTCAATGATTATTAATTGTTTGGATAACTCTACCAATCGATGTCTCAAGGTTAAGAAGGTGTATCTACAACAATACACTTGCATGTTTGTTACGATAAACTGATTATTTCTTATGATCAGGCAGACTTATAGCCCAGTCTTACTTCTATCCATTCTAAATTCTACTTGGTCTTGCACTGAATCCGCCGTTTATGATGTTCTTCCTTTGTGACCGCTAAGAGCTTGATGACCAAACGTCCTTATAAAAGACAAGACCACATTGCTTGGATCAGGAAGTTAGTGAAATTCCCTAAATTCTTAACCTGATGTTATTGATTCCGAGAGTCTTATGCCCATCCCCTAGACAACCCTTTACGTATAATCAAATGATTAACAAGTTGATCACTTTTGTCGACTTAGAATCAGCCTTGGAGCAATAAGATGAGTACACGCTCACTCTTGAAGTGTACCATTCACTTAACTTGCCAGTATAACTATAGCGATCACAACTTGATATAAACACTCCATGTTATTTAAGGTGAAGTAGTTCTCCAAGGGTCTCAAATTTCTAAGGAGGGTTGGTCCAGAAATCATAAGTGTATGAATAAGATCTCGTCATCACCTGAGTTTCATTGAATACTCCAAAACTCGAGATTACTACGAAAATGTCACAACCTTTTCTAAACAGAGTCTAGGGGGTAATCCAAGTCGGTATTTTATTGGCCCAATAAACAAAAGGATAAGCCCGTATCGATTTGGGCTAAGTCTCTTCAATACTTCTACGGTATATTCATCTAACATACGTGCAAAAACTTTAGGGCATAAAAAATTTCTGACTTGGTGTTCCACCCTGAGACATAATGTTATGACAAAACATAGGCTCCCAATGCTATAAATTATGCTAACTTTTCTGAGTTGCCTATATGATTAACTAGGAAAGGGGCCTTTTCCAAACAAAATATTCAAATTCCAATTCGACCTTTGGTATTTTATGGTGGTTGTCTCAACGTACTGTAATGGGAAGTATCAAGTTATGGTAAGGGGTTATGCTTATGGGTCTTCTATTACTCTAAAGAAGACTACAGACACCTGATCTCCTCGATAAGGTCCTACCACTTGATAGTAAAGCGTAACCTTTAATGTGAAAGTCTCAACGACAAGACTTATACTAACTTCTTCCCTTAGCTACGCTGGGTATCCTTAACCTTCAACCAAATTTAGACCCGAGGTCGCTCTTTGGGCTAGGGTGCGTCACTAAATTGTCTAAGTAAGTCAAAATTTGACCTAACTTGCTGCTTAATGGACTGTTTTATGTGATTTCAGACATGGGCACACCACAGCTTTCGCTGCATAGTTTGTCCGCAAACTACACTCGAGCGGGGTGACCCAGTATGTTGTGGACTGTTCTCTTATGATCGTTCGTTCAGTGATACCATTTGTAAGGTCTCTTTTTCCAAAACCCGATCGGGTACTTGAAAATTCGAACCTCTCCCGTATCGCACGGTTGAGGTGGACCTTCGCCCAGAATCGCTGCCTTACGGTGTCACCAACACTCGGGTTGACTAACATCGCTCAGCACCAACCCTGCCGGCTATACGATCATAAGTAAAATATGCCAAAAAGTAAGTACAAAAAGAAGGCATGTCCACAATCACCGCATCATATATAATGAAAACAGAAAGTCCATAAGAGAAGTACAACTAAAGGGGCTTAAACCCGATACATATGCAAAGTAATGTACTATCTCTCTCTCTACAACATGCGGAAGTCTACAACAAAAGCTCTCAAGAAGCGGAAATCTAACTATCTAATCATCAACCTGTGGCGTCGTGGTAGTGCGCTGCATCTGCTGCTCAGGCCCTGCCATCTCGTCCTGCTGCGCGTGGGACAACTCTGCCTCCTCGGACTCCTGCGGTCACACCGACCGTTAGTCATAAAGACTAAGCCGTTTTGTCCTCGCCTCCCTCCACGACTCCTAGGCACCGAGCGGGAGGAAGAAGCGGAGGACAAACAAGGGGTAAACAAGAAGGTGGTGACATGGCACTATTCTAGAAGGTATAAGTAAAGCAATAAAATCTAGCTAGCAGTATAGTGCAGGTATAAGGCAGTAAAGTAGAGCAATGAAATAAGCAGTAAATAGGGAGAAAATGCAGTGCAGTAAGTAAATCTAAGCTACCATCACAGATTCGTACCTTAACTTATATAAACGCCCATACGACATATAAGTTAAGATGTCCAGGTAACCCATCATATAAAAGAGCCCATACTAATTTATATGATGGGGGTATGCTATGTGTATGTTATGTTATGCTATGGTTATGATGTTTTAATGAATTTATGCAATGTGACTCACCCACACGACTCTATGCGCACAGACCTTTACAGTTCCCAATTTGTTTGAAAGGAAGCCAACATTTCGGGTACCGATCGTCGTGGCTCACGGTGGTAGTGGATCGGGCACTCCACATCCTAGGCGGGTATGGTCACTACCAAGCCTAGACCTCATGTACGCCTCAACGCTAATAACACAACAGCAGAGCTCCTGCGTACTCATGCTGGAATCCACCAGACTTTAAGATCGGGGTGGGTTATTCGGGATTGTCCTCCAGACCGCGGTACTCAAACTTACCGGCCCTCTAAACCTCACCCTCACCTGAGTCAACGTACTACCGTCGGTGACACGACTAGCCTAGTACCGAAGACTCACCACTATTTGAATAAGTGATAGGTGTTAACATGTCCACCCGAGCTACCGGCTCAGGGACTAACACACAAGCTGATCTAACCCATCTCCTTCCCGGAGGAGATCCATACCAGTCTGCATACCCACTTAGGCTACTCTTGCCTACAATTTAGTTCGTGTTATACTTAGGGTGAATCTTGGACTTCCCGCGGTGTACTCCGTAAAGGGGCCCCTAACGGTACTACAGATCAATGGGCTCAACCCCCACAATCCTCTTCAAGACAATTACTTTAGTTGGTGATTAATGCTTGGTTCACCCTTCAACATTACATATAGTTAAAGTGACTTAGCTCATCCCCCGTCCCACCCAATCGGGTTGGACGTACCTTCATTCCTTCTACGTTAACTCTAGCACCACCCCACAAGTATCCCTAGGATTGACCCTCCTTGAATCATGGTGTGCTACATCTCATTTACTGATTGGATATACCTCCTAAACCCTACTTAGGGGTCTGAATTGTCTAGAACTCAAAATTCAGTTTTTACTAAACGCAGACCACAATTTTGAACTATCCATCAACCCCATAAGGGAACCCTTCTAAATATTCATCACTAGGGTCTCTAATAATTATCCAAGGTTCCCACTGACCTTAATAGGGTATGCTCCAATTTCCATAATTTTCCATATTAAATTGGTATTTAATATAATTTAAAGCAGTTAAGGCCTTAAGCCAAATTACACATGAACTACCCTCAAAATGATTATACATGAAAATTAGCAGTAAGGTGATATCCCATGTCAAGGTGGTTCACTGAGTAACATGACCCTAGGATGTCATCTGGTCTACTAAATCATCATAATTGTATAATTACCAAAATGCCACTATAATTAGGAAAAATAGTATTTCACTTCTGAAAATTCTCCAAAAATTATCAAGTGTCCAAATGGGAACCTAGATTCCTTTGCCAAATTATTGTGTCATTACCATGTGATTTGATATTTTACAATGATTAAACATTCAAAGGTAGCAATTACCAATTTCTACTTGAAGTACTTGAAATATAATTCAACCAGCCTCCACATAATTATCATGGGCATATATTAACCTAAAACTACAGATAACCAAGTATCACATCAATGCCCCATGAATTGATATTTTAAAAAGATTAAATACTCATAAGGATGTAAAATTCACTTTCTACATGAGGTACATGAAATATAATTCTACAAGCCTCCAAATAATTATCATGGGCATATATTAACCTAAAACTATAGGTAACCAAGTATCACATCAATGCCCCATGATTTGATATTTTAAAAAGATTAAATACTCATAAGGATGTAAAATCCACTTTCTACATGAGGTATAAGAAAAATAATTCCACAAGCCTCCAATTAATTATCATGGGCATATATTAACATAAAACCACAGTTAACCAAATATCATAACATTGCCCCATGATTTGTTATTTTAAAAAGATTTAATACTCAAGTCTTGAAAATTCCAATTTCTACATGAGGTACAAGAAATAGAATTCAACAAACTTCCAAACATTTATCATGGGCACATATTATCATAAAATGACAGATTCTCAAGTATCATAACATTGCCCTATGATTTGATATTTTAAGTGGATTAAATATTCTTAAGCTAGCAAGCACTTAAGCTTCCCATACAAAGAATAATGCTTCAACAAATCATAACAAAATTACTATAGTCTACTTTCATCACTAACCTGCCACTGAAAGAGTTACAACACCATACAAGGTCCTATGACTATGAATTTCATTTTAATAAGGAAGGGTGGCAAATTCATTTATTAGGAAGAAATACACTTAAATACCCCTAAAAATTCTCATTAAATTTACTAAGTCATTTTATGTTCCCACAAACATATCTACAAAGTCCTAAGCCATGGCAAGAACATTTGATCCTATGTTCTTCACAAATCCCCACTTTGCACCCTTAAGGATTCACCCTTAGGGTTTTAGGTCACACCACCCTAATGGCTCCAAATGGACCATTAGGGTGTGACACTAGCATTTGTATATACATAGCCAACATGATAGGAGGAGGCTAACACACTCAACTCCTCAAAATGACCTAAGCCTAATTTGACCCTTAAAGGCCCTCAATCTGGTTTCCAATTTTCCATATCAAATAAACTCCAAATGGAGTGATATTTTAGGTAGGCACTACTCATGTACAAAAGAGTATGCCACCAAAGTTTGGTGTCATTTGGACATCATATGCTCCAAAACTCAACATAATTTAAATAATCTAATTACCACAAAAACCCTATGTGAAAGTGTCCACCAAGGGCTGCCCCTTTGGCAGGGGGTGCCCCTAGGATATACCAGCCCATGGTTAAGAGCATAGCTCCAAAGATGGAGGGGTTTGACCTAGGTAATTTTTCTAATGGACTAACCTAGTGTAGGACCAGTCCTAGTAAAATAGCTCTCTAGGGAGCTGTAGGTCACCAAATGACCTAAACTCAAGGCCAAATGAAAGTTAAGACCAAGGCCTACAACTTTCATGTTGAGCACTTTTCTAAATCGGCCATTAAGAGGCCTTAATTAATTATTGAAGTGGACTGATGTATAGAGACAGAAAAACCAAGATATTGAATTAATTAATACAAGGAAAAATAAGATCTGCACGGATCTTAAAGCAGATCCGACCCTCCCCCTTCATCTTCTTCCTCCAGCCAATGGCTGGGATTTGCCCGAGATGGGCCAACTTGCCCTCCTATTTCTCGGCCACCTGGTGGCCACCACGGCCGGCCACCACCTCCACCACCTTTGTGGTGGTCGGGGCTACTACTTCCCGGCGACAAGGCGGCCGGAGGAGGTGTTTTCTGGCGAACTAGCATGGCCGGAAATCAGCCAAAAACCATGATTTTGGGAGTTTGATTCTGACCCAATTGAGCCCGAACCTTCAAATAAAATAGATGGGAAGCTAGCATAGAGGGAGAGGAGGAGAAACGGACCTAACATGGAGCTTGGCGGTGGCGGCGATGGCGGTTGGCTATGTAAATGCTCCTCTCCGGCGACCTTGCCCATTTCCTCCATTCTCCACCAAAAGCTTCGATCCAAAGGTCGATTTCGACTGCTTGCCAGCTTCTGAAGCTAATGAGATGGTCAAATGGGAGTGGGGAGGAGAGTATAAGGGAGTTTGAACTAAGAGGCCCACGTTTTTGGTGTTTTGTCCAACCAATCAGCTGTACAGCTGCTCCTCTGTCCCCTCCTCAGGTGCCCAGCAATCACCCAAGGCCCTAGGCTGATTGGGTTGGAGTGTGAGAAGGGTGATTGCCACTTTTCTTTTGCTTTTTGCTTTTGTCCCCCACCTTTAGCCACTTTCCTAATTTGCCTAAGCTTGGGTTAGCTTATGTTAGCCTTTTCCCTACAGCCTACATGACCCATTAGGTTATGAACATATGTTTGGTCATTGGGTTAGGGCTTGGTTCAAATGTATTTAGGCTAGGTCACTTAATTTGGGCTATGTTGACCATGATTGACCCAGAGTTGACTTTGACTTTGACTTGGTCAACATGATGAGTGGGATGGGCCCACTTGATGGCCTTGGGTCCCTTGTCATTACCCAAGGTTGGTTGGTCCATGGTGGGGCTCCAATTGGTTCAATTTAATCAAAGGGTGTAGATTTGACCAAAATTGGGTAAAGTTTGACTTTGGTCAATTGGGGTCAATTGGTCCCACCATGATGGGGCTTTTTGGTCCATTGGGTTCCTTAAGGTGTTTAGGGTGTGGTGGTAAGGTCAATTTGAACATTTGAGGGTCAATTGAACCCTAATTGACTTAGTTTGGTTAATGTTGACCTTTTGTTGACTTTGGTCAATTTCATGCAATTGGGTCCCACCCAAGTGCAATTTCCATGGTTATGGTCTTCCTTAGTGGTTAGGGTGGTATGGGGGAGGTCAATTTGGTGAATTGAGGGTCAATTGGCCTAAGGGAGTGGTATTGGGCTATGTTGATTTTGTGCCCTTGGTGTGCACTTAGCACACTCCACTTGGCCCAAGGGCCTTAGTGGCCATTCTACACACCACCCATGCCCTAACATCATCTAGGGGTCTAGAAGGATTGGGTATGTTACAAGAAGTCCATCAAGAGGGAGTCTTTATTTATTTTCATTCCATATCTTTCTTGTAAATGGTTAATGAAATCGCCTCATGTTGGCGACTAGGTCTGGGTAGGACTAAGGGGGAAACTCGCCTCGTGTTGGCGACTAGATCTTGGCTAGGTCTAGGGGGTGCTCTAGGCCACATCCGGGGAGGGGTTGGCTAGAGAGGCTTGAGGCCGAATCCGGGGAGGATCGGCTAAAGCCAACCGATTCGTGGGGATACGAGTCGGTATAGAAAACAAAAAGAGTCTTTCTATTAGCTTTGATTTCTAGCTTCGATAAGAGATCAAATTTTGTAATCATACATCTCAAGTTAATAAAATCATGTCTTTACTTTTACTTCACTTGATTTGTCTTGATCTTCTCTAATTTAATAATCAAAGCTTTTTCAAAGTTATTCAAAATATATTATAAGTTTTTAAAACCCTTATTCACCCCCCCCCCCCCCCCCCCTCTATGGGCGCCTACCGATCCAACATCCATCTCATCTGAATCTGAAAAGGAAGAAGCCCTTATTGGGTTGGTTGTTGTTGTTGAAGAATTTGCTGCAGAAGAAGATGAAGATTACCCAGCTGCCAAGGTTGGAATCTGGGCCCCTCTATCACACTTAGATAATGATATAGAGGAGGATGAAGAAGACAATGTTCAGCTAGGCCTAATGGCCATCACTGATGAGGAGGACAGTCACAACAATTTAGAACATGAGCAGGTATTAATTCATTCCATATCCTCTTCTGATTATGTGACTGGTCCAGAATCTGAAGCACCTTCACCAATTGGTGAAAGTGGTTCAGAAACTGAGGAATATGTCAATCAATTGATTGACAAGTATGATGCTCTTTTGGAAGCTCTGAAGAAGAGAAAGAAGCTTATCATGAGGCAAGCCCAGGAAATTGTTTCCCTTAAGATGACTACACTGAACCTACCACCTTGGTGGCTTAGATGAGTAGACAGATTAGTCATTTACAGGGATTAACAATTGTGCAATTAAGCACTATTTCCCTGAAGAACAAGGTCATCAAGAACCTTGAGGAGAAGCTTGTGAAAGAAAAGAGCCTGGTGGCTCAATTCTCCAAGCCCAAATCTGTGATTCCTATTATTGACACCTTCTCCTCTCAAACCAATAGGAGAGGACTAGGATTCAATAAAATGGAAGTAGGAGAAGGGAGTGGAGAGAAGAGCAAGAGGAAGGCTAAGCCTCAAACCACCTTTCAAAAGGTGTTACTTCCTTCCAACAGGTATGATCATGAAAGCATTCATGGTCACTGGAAGAATGGGAGTTTCTATAGGAAGGAAAATACTCCTTCCCAGAGTGGAAGAAAGGGGATGGGATTGGGTGCCATGAAGGCTCCCCATGAGGAAATTCAACTGGTCTAACCTAGACCTTTTGTATTTGGTACTTCAGCCCCTCCAGTCAAGAATAAGGGTGCAAGCTCTTCCAAATTTGCGTCAGCAAAGAGCATAACTGATGTCAAATCTGTTGACAATGTTTGTTGCTCAGTGTCTGGTGCTATCAGATCTTGTATGGCTGCCAAGACAAAGCAGGCTGATGACATCAGGACAAAGAGCATCAAGACAGCACCTAGATTGACCTTCGGTCAAATCATTGCTGAGAGAAATAGGAAGAATGCAACTGTCTCCCCTCCTGAACACAGTCAAAGTAATGTTAATTTCTTAGGACATGTTCAGAAGAGGAGATAAAACATTCATGAATGTTGGTGTTATGGTAAAGTGGGACACTTTGCCATAGATTGTTTGTACAATCCCAATGTACCTAATGCAAAGAAGAGCCTTCCTGCTAGGAGTGCAGCTAGGGGGAGATTCTCTCATCAGGCTAACATGAACCTAGGACCCAAAGGTTTTTGGGCTCCTAAGGATAACTGATTTTTTTTGTTTTGAAGGTTAGTTCAAGTACTAGCTTAAACCAAATTTGGTACTTGGACAGTGGGTGCTCAAGGCACATGACAAGAACAAGGAGTCTTCTACAGGACTACAAGCCTGTAAGGAATGGACCCAAAGTCATCTTTGGGGGTTCAGAAAAAGGAGTCACCAGAGGTTATGGTATGATCACAAATGGCATAGTCTCCATCACCAAAGTGGCTTATGTTGAAGGATTGCAACACAACCTTGTTAGCATAAGTCAACTGTGTGATCTTGGCTATGTCATTGAATTCCATAATGATAAGTGCCTAATCAAAAAGTCTAATGACTTTGGAACCATACTATCAGGCACTAGGAGTGGAAATGTTTACTGTTTAGATTTTATTTGTAATTCATCTTCCTCTTCTGTGTGTCTTGTGGCAAATGAGAGTGAGTCTCTATGTGTTCAATGGCACAAGAGACTTGCCCACATCAACTACAAGACAATACATAGACTACTCTCTAAGAACTTGGTTAGAAATAGTCCTAATTTAAAATGTGTTAAAAATGGCCCATGTCATGCTTGCCAAATGGGCAAGCAAACAAGGGCCACTTTTAAAAGTATTGGCTCCAAAGACACTAAGAGATATCTTTATTTATTGCACATGGACTTGTTTGGTCCTATGCCAATTCAGAGCTTAGGAGGGAAGTTGTATACCTTAGTGATTGTTGATGATCACTCAATATATACCTGGGTATTTTTCCTTAGAAAGAAATCTGATACTCTAAATATCTTCATAAGCCATGTCAAGGCCATTCAGAATGATTTGCAATGTTCTGTGGTCAGAACTAGGTCTGACCATGGCACAGAGTTTCAATCTGAAGCCATGACAAGGTTCTGTCAAGAACTAGGTATCATTCAAGAATTTTCCTCCCCAAGGACCCCACAACAAAATGGGGTGGCTGAGAGGAGGAATAGAACATTGATAGAAGCTGGGAGAACATTGCTTAGTAACTCTTCTCTCCAAGAATATTTCTGGGCTGAAGTAGTCAATACTGCCTGTTATGTTCTCAATAGAGCTTTCATCAATAAAGTTCATGGAATTACCCCCTATGAGATTTTGAAAGGCAAACAACCAACAATCTCATATTTTAGGATCTTTGGATCAAAATGCTACATTCTAAATAATGGAAAATCTCAATTGACCAAGTTTGCTGAAAAATGCTACTTGGGAGTTCTTGTTGGCTATAGCTCACATAGTAGAGCCTATAGAGTATATAACAAGAAAACCCATGTAGTTGAAGAGTCCATGCATGTGGTATTTGATGAGGCCAGCCTTATTTATAAGGGCTAGTCCAGTTCTTCTATTTTGACAGGATGTGAAAGAGCCATGGAAGAACTATCTATGCAAGAACCTGTTGGAATATGGTCTTCCGCATCTCCTAGGTTTGAGAATAACAAATCCTATGTGTATTTGATCTTGTGTGTTTAAGTGTGCAGGAAAACAAGTCCACATGACTCAAGGATAACTTAAAAATGTTGGGCCCAAGTTTGGAGCCAAAACTCAAAACTGGCCGCTAGAGCAGGTGGTAGCTCAGGCGGTAGCTCCGGCGGTAGCTCCGGCGGTAGCTGCTAGCCCAGGCGCTAGTGCTAGCGCAGGCGCTAGAAAGCGTAAAAGTGAAGTTCAAGCTGGCGGGATGCATATATAGAAAGCAGATAGCGCCGGCGGTAGCTGATAGCGCCGGCGGTAGCGCAAAGCAAGAGAGGAAGGAGACCGACTTGCTTAAAATGAAGGATTCTCACGCGGAGAATATTTCCTAAACTGGGATAGCGCCGACGGTAGCGATAGCGCAGGCGCTAGCTCCAAGGCTATAAAAAGGACCCCTTGTCTCCGTCTTCCTCATCCTCTTGAGATCCAAAATTCCAGAGTTTCGTGCCACAACATAGAGAGGAAGGTTCAGAGAGATACTCCCACAAATCCATGAAGGCTTAAGGAGATCCGTGGAGAAGATTTCAACACGCGTCATCATCGTGACGAAAGACCGCATCGACTACGATCATACTCTGCGTCTTCGTCTACTTCTCCAAGAGATCCACATATAGGGAGTTTTATATTATTGTCTTTTTATTTCACATCTTCTCTTTTAAATCGTGTAGTAAATTCGCCTCGTGTTGGCGACTAGGTCTGGGTAGGACTTAGGGCTGAAATTCGCCTCGTGTTGGCGACTAGATCTAGGCTAAGGTCTAGGGGGCACTCGAGGCCATATCCGGGGAAGGGTTGTCTAGAGCGGCTTGAGGCCGAATCCGGGGAGGATAGGCTAGGGCCACCGGTTCGTGGGGATGCGAGTCGGGATAGAAAACAAAAGAGTTTACTATTCATCGCCACCGATTTCTAGCATTATAGAAGTCAACTTTTGTAAAACCTTATTTGATATTAATAAAGCATGTCTCTACTTTATTTCAATTGTTTTAATTGACTTCTTATTGTCTTAATCTTGCATTATTACAAAGCTTTTCAAAATATAACTTAAGTTTTTGAAAACCCTTATTCACCCCCCCCCCTCTAAGGGCGCCTACCGATCCAACAAGTGGTATCAGAGCGAGGTTATTCCAAATCGGCTTAACAACCGGGAATAATGGTGTCTCATGATCTCGCTTCTATTAGTGGGGTAAATTTTTATGAAGAAGAAAAATCTCCTAAACTACCTTTATTCGAAGGGAGAAATTATAAAGGGTGGAAATTATTAATGGATTAATTTATTAAAAATTTAGATATCAATGCATGGGATATAGCAATAGTTAGACGAGCGGACGAATCAAATAAACAAGAGCGTCACCTAAATGCGAAAGCTATGCATTATATTTTTTGTGATTTATCTCAAGACATTTTCAAATTAATATATTATTTTTCTAGTGCATACAAAATATGGAGATTTCTTGAAGAAATGTATGATTCTCCTTCTACAGGTATGGAATAATCGCAAGAACCGGAGAATATGCAAGCTTGTACAGGTCTTCAAGAATGCTCCTCTCATGACGGATCAATGGAGCACACATCAAATGGAAAAGAAGAAGAAGTACTGTCTTCGGAAGAGGAGTGCCAAAAAGATGTAAAAGAAATGATATGCTCAAATCGTGCCTCTCCCGAAAGCAATGTAAGGAAATCAAATCCCATTTTCTGTACTTCTATTTCTACATTACAAATGCTTCAAACTACAAAGCGCAAAATTAAGAAATTAAAAAATGCTAATAAACATTTGCGCTTAGAAAATAAAAATTTAAGGAAAAAATTAATGAAAAATCAACTTCAAATTTATCTAGTTCTATCCATGGTTCCTTAGTTGAAAACACTGCACCTTGTATGAAATTTGATGATTTAAAAGAAAAATGCAAGGAACTTGAAAAGGAATTTCTTTTTATAAAAGAACAAAATGAAAGATTATGTTTAGAAAATTCAACTTTGAAAAATGATTGTGCTATGTGTACAAGTTATAAAATTGAAATTAAAGAGATGGATGAAACATTTGATGAATATAGAAATAACTATCAAGATCATATTGATTCAATTGTTTCCACTCTTAAAAATAGCACAATCGCTTATAATAAAGCTAGACATAATTTAAAGATTAAAAATAATGAATTAAAAACTAAAATCAACTTGCTTAAGGAAATCATAAACAAAAATTCTCAAAACATACATTCTCAATATAATGCAAAATCCAAAAGCAAGTTGAATATGATTTCTCAAAACGTGAATAAGCTAAACTATGGAAATAAAAAACATCAAAAGATTGTAAATGAAATTCCAAAACACTATCATCATCATCATTTACAATATCAATCTTCTCCCAACTTAAAATTAAACGCAAACAAATTTCCTTTAAATAATAAATTCAAAAGTCATTTTTATCCAAACATACAAGAAAAGGACTATGGAAATTTGAAAAATAAAAATAATATTTGTCCAAGGTATGAATGGAGACCCATACTTAAGAATGGCGCACTAATGTCAAAAGAAAGGGTCCATCCATCCTTGTCTCCCCAAAATCCATCTCGCTATATTTGGGTACCCAAAGGAACCATCCCTCATGGTCCCCTTTGGATACCTAAAACTCTTATTCGTTAGGAATCATCAAATGCATGAAGTAGAAACTTTTCAAAATAAGATATACAAATTTCTACTTCATGATGTGCTTTAATGTTCTTTTTTATTTTTCTTGTTGTTTTCCTTTTGAACTATCATGTCATGGTCATCCTATATAGTATTGAAAATATGATCCTATCTCTTAAAAGCTTAATATGTTTATAAAATCAAATTGATCAAATTCAAAAGTCATATCTAATTTTGATGACCTATCTATTTTTCTAATATTCATTGCTTATAAAAATCTTATATTATCCATATGAATCAAACTCTAAATTTGTTATGAAATATTTATCTAAATTATAAAGAAAATCACAAAAGACATGTTGAAAGATTAATTGTCTTAAATACTAATGCCACGCGCACCACCATGGTCTATTGATGTCCTTTGATAAAATTCTCTAAAAATCATATATCATAATTCATATCAAAAAATCATCTAAAAACTACTATCTTTATCACATGTATATGAATTATATGATAACAATTGGCATTATAATTGTTTACCACGGTTAGTGTTATGGTGTATTATGTGTGTATTGTGATTTATTTCAAGTTTAGATCTTTGAATCATCCTGATATCAAATCGAATTAAATCATCACTTCATTCTAGGTCTCTAAGTTGAAACACAATCAAACATTGATATAACATTAATCTCAAACTTATCATACTAACATTATCACCTAAAGAATATTTGTGTTTATGTTAGGCTTTATATGTTTACCAAGATATACAGGCTGGGTATTCTCATCTTGGGCTTATCCAAGATATCATTGTGCATGAACATTATTGTTAATCATTAAAATCATGCATATTTGATTTGTTCATTCATGTACTCTCTATTGAAATTGTTGAAGTGGAAGTTAGAAGCCTTTTGGACCTGGGCGGTCTGGGAGGAGGTCGGGCGGTCTGGTGTGATCGCACGACTTGGCGGTCTGCTTCTGCGGTCTGGCTTGTCTTAGCCTAGCTGCGGTCTCCTGGCTTGAGCGTTGGTATGGGTCCAAGGCGGCTGAAGGTGTAGGCCGCGCGGTCTGTCTGTGACCGCGTGGTAGGCTGTTCGTCTTCAGGTGTGCGCGGTCTATGCGTAACCGCGTGGTGAGCTATCTTCTTCAAGGCTGTGACGGTCTGGTGTGACCGCACAGTTTGATCCAGGTTTTCCAGAATGTGGTCTGGTAGCTGACCGGGCTTTCTGGTGGTATTCGCGGACTAAGGGTCTTAATCACGCGGTCTCAGGCTACGGTCTCAGGAGGAGACTGGTATGCAAGCTGGACGCTGTTCGCGGTCTCAGGCGGAGACCGGCATGCGGACAGCAGTTCGCAGGTTGATGGCAAACTGGCTGTGTTCGCGGTCTCGGGCGTGTTGGGGGGTGGACAGCTTCGGGCGGTCTGGCGATCTCCTTTGGAGTTGCGAGCTGCTGTGAGAGTGGCGGTCTCTCATGGCTGATGTTGAAGCTGGCGAGTTCACCAAAATGAAGCAGGAGTACTGTTGCTGATCGCGCGGTGTGACCAGTCAGGTCGCACGGTCTGGAGGGCGGTGATCCTATCTCATAGGGTGGTGACTGGATCAGGTCTCACGCCTATAAATAGGACCCATCGGCAGCAATAATAAAGACACACCAAGTGTAAGCCGAGTTCTCTTCTTTCCTGCGGTCTCTATTTGTCTGATCGGGCGGTCTGCTGATTGAACTCTTCTTGTGCAGCTTCTGCGGATAGTGTGGGCAGCAGCGATCACCTCTTCCTCTGAAAGTGTTCGGGCGGTCTGCGGCTTGGAGTTGTGGTGCTGGAGTTCGGGAGAATCAGGAGTTTGGAAGAAGGAGTGCGGTTTGGTGGTGTTCTGTGATCGGCAGGTCGCTGCGGTTTGGCAGCTTGCTCAAGTCACGGGGAGGTCGCGCGGTCTGAGCGGTCTCAAGTTATCTTCAACTTTGTAATTTTCTCTTTGGTATTTGTGCTGGCGAAATCATGTCTCGCCAAGCATGTCTTGCCTTGTAATTGAAGTACTGCTATCAATAAAGATTACTGGTTTGCCTCCATTTGCTTCTGGTTGTTTGGCTTGTGTCCTCTAAGTTGACTAACTCCTGCTCACTCCATAAAGATTCAAAAAATTTCACATGGTATCTGAGGTAGGTTGGAGTGGTTGAGCAGTGAGTGACTTAGAGTAGCCATCGCCTTTGTGAAGAAGGAACCAGTGGTAGAGCAATGGAAGCGAGGGGTCTTGGAATTAAGATGCTTACATCGACTAACTTCAAGAAGTGGAAGTCGTGTATGCAAAGCTATCTTCTAGGTGAGGACCTCTGGGAGGTAGTTGGAGGAGATCAGATGCAGGAAGTTGTCCCGGAAGGGAATAATGGGGCAGAGGTGAGAACTTGGAGGAGGACGAATGCGAAGACAGAGTTCACTCTGAAGAGAGCAATTTCACCTGAACTGTTTGATCACATTCTGGGATGTGGATCGGCTGCGGAGATCTGGAGAGCCCTGGATGGGCTGTTTAACAAGAAGAATGTAGCAAGGCTACAGTTCTTGGAGAATGAGCTGGCAAGGTCGGCTCAAGGTGATCTTTCTATCTCCACTTTCTTTCTGAAGATGAAGAACTTGTGCGCTGAAATCTCAGCATTGGATCCTGATGAGCCTATCTCTGAGGCGAAGCTGAAGAGGCACATCATCCGCGGCTTGCGGAAGGAATATGTTGCCTTTGTGACGTAGGTGCAGGGATGGGCAAATCAGCCATCTCTGTTGGAGCTGGAGAACTTGCTTGCATCGCAAGAAAGTTTGGCAAGGCAGATGGCGGGGGTGTCGGTGGCTGGGGGAGATGGCGAAGTGCTCTTCTCCGGCAAGAAGAAGAAGTGGGATAAGAAGAAGAAGACCGCTGGAGGAGGCTATGGGCCTTCAACGTCTAGGTAGCAGGAAAGGGGGTATGCTCCCAAGGCTAACGGGAAGAAGAAGGGTGAAGGTCCGAAGTGCTTCAAGTGTGGCAAGTATGGCCACATCAGGAAGGATTGCAAGGTGGTCACCCAAGATGGGCATGCTGCAGAGAAGGAGGAAGCTGAGGCCAGGCACTTTGAAGGAGGTTGTGTAGGAACCTTCTCAGCTTCTGTTGGAGCTTCCGCTCCTATCAACTGTCCGGAGGACTGGATCGTGGACTCGGGGTGTGGTCATCACCTCACCGGAGACAAGACCAAGCTTTCTTCTGCACAACCCTATACAGGTAACAATGCAATCATTACTGCTGATAGTATTGTGCATCCAGTAGAGAAGGTGGGGGTTATTTCCTTGGGCAGTGATAGAGGGACACTTACTTTGAAGAGTGTCTATCATGTGCCTGGTATGAGGAAAAACCTCTTCTCCGTGACCAACGCTGTAGACGCTGGGTATCACGTTCTGTTTGGCCCAACAGAAGTGAAGTTTCTACGCAATTTTGAGGCCGTAAAGGCGGAGGTCGTCCATGTCGGGAGACGGACAAAGGACTTGTTCATTTTATCGACAAGTTCCTACGTCGACAAGATGAAGACGAATGATGGTGCCGTTATATGGCATGAGAGGTTGGGGCACGTAGGGATGGACAAGCTGAGAGCTATGGCGGTGAGAGGTCTGGTCAAGGGCCTGCCAAATCTATATTCCTACGGTGAAGGTCATGTTTGCGTGGGATGTTAGTTCGGCAAGTCTCATCGACTACCGTTTGACAAGTCGCAGACAAGGAGTAGTGTACCGTTGGAGTGCATCCACGGTGACGTGATGGGACCAACTGCTACCCCAAGCCTCGGAGGTAGCAGATATATGCTGGTGTTGATCGATGATTACACCAGATATGTCTGGGTATATTTCCTGAAGGAGAAGGCGGAGGCGTTTGCCAAGTTTGTGCAGTTCAAGGAGCTCGTGGAGGGTCGGCTAAGACTGCGGGTGAAGAAGCTGAGGACTGACAACGGAGGGAGTTCACCTCCAGTGAGTTCTCTACTTTTTGCAGGAAGGCAGGCATCCGGAGGGAGCTCACTTGTGCACATACTCCACAGCAGAACGGAGTTGCAGAGCGGAAGATCCGTCATCTGACGGAGACCTGCAAGTGTTGGCTGCATGCCAAGAGTATCCCAGAGTCCTTCTGGGCGGAGGGAATGTCTTGTGCTACCTACTTCATCAACAGGATGCCTCTGAGTCCCATCAACATGTTGACTCCACATGAGATGATATTCAAGGAGAATCCAAGCGTGGCACACCTTAGGGTGTTTGGATCCACCTGCTACATGCAAGTTTCAGATGCTCTTTGGACGAAGCTAGATGCGAAAGCAAGGAAGCTAGTCTTCGTGGGATACAATGAGCGGAAGAAAGGTTGGAAGTGCATGGACCCGGAGACGCGGAGATTTGTGGTATCTCGCGACGTCGTGTTCGATGAGGTGACATCTTACAAGGGGTCTTCTGATGTGGAGCTACCAGAGAGTAGGGTGGAGGTGCCAGAGAAAGCTGTGGAGGATCTTCAGGTGGAGCTACCTGTGTTACCAGGTGGTCCATCTCCTTCTAGTTCCGAGACGGGGGCTTCTGGTTCAGGGAGCAAGGGGAGCGATGCTCCTAGCACGTCTGGAAGAGGAGCTAGGGAAGAAGCAGCTGGAGATAATGCGGTTCAGGGGAAGGAGCTGAGGAGGTCGAAGCGAGCGATCGTCGCCCCTGATCGCTATACAGGAGGAAACGCGGTGAGCTTCGTCTCATGTTTCTTCGCTGGTCCCTTGGATGAGAGGGAGCCGTCGAGCTTTGAGAAGGCTAGAGGTGTGAAGGAGTGGGACATTGCAATGCAAGAAGATATGGTTGCTCTTGAGAAGAATGAGACCTGGTCTCTTGTGCCCAAGCCCAAGGGCACCACTCCTGTTACATGCAAGTGGGTCTACAAGCTTAAGAAGAAGGGTGACGGCAGCATCGAGCGGTACAAGACTCGTCTTGTAGCTCGGGGGTTCTCGCGGCAATACGGTGAAGACTACGAGGAGACATTTAGCCCGGTGGCAAAAATGACTTCAGTTCGGTTTATCATTGCCTTGGCGGCGTTCAGTGGATGGGAGATTTGGCAGCTTGACGTCAAGAACGCTTTCTTGTACGGCGAGATTGACAAAGATATCTTCATGATCCAGCCACCAGGCTTTGTGTGTGAAGATTTTCCAGAGCATGTCTGCAAGTTGAAGAAGTCCCTGTATGGGTTGAAGCAAGCGCCGAGGGCGTGGTGCGGGAAGATCGCAGAATACCTCCTATTCTATGGATTTGGTGCTTCAGACTCAGACTCAAGCTTGTTCGTCAAGAAGAGCGGGGAGCTTTAAGTCATCGTGCTGTTATACGTCGACGATATGATCGTGACGGGGAACTCGAAGGAGGAGGTAGCGCAGCTTCGGGTCGAGCTGTCCATCAGGTTCGAGATGAAGGACTTAGGTGAACTTCACCATTTCCTTGGACTCGAGGTGCAGAGGAAGGAAGGTGAAGTGCTGGTGACCCAGGCCGATTATGCGGAGCGGATCGTGGAGCGATTCGACATGAAGGAAGGGAAGTGCACTTCCACACCTCTGGAGAAGGCTATGAAGCTTCGGAAGGATGAGGGGAGGATTATGCAAGATCCGTTGGTGTTCCGAGCTCTGGTTGGGAGCCTGATCTATCTGACGATCACGAGGCCGAATATTGCATATGCAGTTGGCAGAGTGAGTCGATATATGGCGGAGCCACGGGTACCTCATCTGCTAGCAGCCAAGAACATTCTGAAGTATGTCAAGGCGACCTCGGACATGGGTCTCCTATACAGGAGGGATGCGGGCTTCGAGGTGCACGGGTACATGGATGCTGATTACGGGGGAGATTCGGATGATCGGAAGTCGACGTCTGGATTTGTCTTCATGGAGGGCCCTACAGCTATATCATTGTGCAGCAAGAAGCAGGATTCCGTATCGATCTCCACCACGGAAGCGGAATACAAGGCTTCGGCCTTGGCAGCTCAGGAAGTCATCTGGCTTAGGAGGTTGGTGGGAGACGTCCACAAGGAGGTTCAGGAGCCAACTCTGCTACGCGGTGACAACGAGAGTGCTCTCAAACTGGTTACCAATCCAGTTTGTCACGCGAGGACCAAGCATATCGAGATCGAGCATCACTTCATACAGGAGAAGGTGCTGGAGGGATCTCTTTCGGTCGGGCATGTGCGGAGTACGGACAACGTGGCAGACATCTTCACAAAGGCGCTGGCAAAGGGGCCGTTCACACGGCTAAGGAGCCTACTGGGGCTAGTTTCAACTTCCCACTTCAAGGGGGAGTGTTGAAATTGTTGAAGTGGAAGTTAGAAGCCTTTTGGACCTGGGCGGTCTGGGAGGAGGTCGGGCGGTCTGGTGTGATCGCATGACTTGGCGGTCTGCCTCTGCGGTCTGGCTTGTCTTAGCCTAGCTGCGGTCTCCTGGGTTGATCGCTGGTATGGGTCCAAGGCGGCTGAAGGTGTAGGCCGCGCGGTCTGTCTGTGACCGCATGGCGGGCTATTCATCTTCAGGTGTGTGCGGTCTGTGCATAACCGCATGGTGAGCTGTCTTCTTCAATGCTGTGGCGGTCTGGTGTGACCGCACAGTTTGATCCAGGTTTTCCAGAATGTGGTCTGGTAGCTGATCGGGCTTTCTGGTGGTATTCGCGGACTAAGGGTCTTAGTCGCGCGGTCTCAGGCTGCGGTCTCAGGAGGAGACTGGTATGCAAGTTGGACGCTGTTCGCGGTCTCAGGTGGAGACCGGCATGCGGACAGGAGTTCGCGGGTTGATGGCGAACTTGCTGTGTTCGCGGTCTCGGGCGAACACAGGGAGTGGACAGCTTCGGGCGGTCTGGCGATCTCCTTTGGAGTTGCGATCTACTGTGAGAGTGGCGGTCTCTCATGGCTGATGTTGAAGCTGGCGAGTTCACCAAAATAAAGCAGGAGTACTGTTGCTGATCGCGCAGTGTGACCGGTCAGGTCGCGCGGTCTGGAGGGTGGTGATCCTATCTCATAGGGTGGTGACTGGATCAGGTCTCATGCCTATAAATAGGACTCATCGGCAGCAATAATAAAGACACACCAAGTGTAAGCCGAGATCTCTTCTTTCCTGCAGTCTCTATTTGTCTGACCGGGCGGTCTGCTGATTGAACTCTTCTTGTGCAGCTTCTGTGGATACTGTGGGCAGCAGCGATCACCTCTTCCTCTGAAAGTGTTCGGGCGGTCTGCGGCTGGGAGTTGTGGTGCTGGAGTTTGGGAGAATCAGGAGTTCAGAAGAAGGAGTGCGGTTTGGTGGTGTTCTGTGATCGGCAGGTCGCTGCGGTTTGGCAGCTTGCTCAAGTCACAGGGAGGTCGCGCGGTCTGAGCGGTCTCAAGTTATCTTCAACTTTGTAATTTTCTCTTTGGTGTTTGTGCTGGCGAAATCATGTCTCGCCAAGCATGTCTTGCCTTGTAATTGAAGTAGTGCTATCAATAAAGATTACTTGTTTGCCTCCATTTACTTCTGGTTGTTTGGCTTGTGTCCTCTAAGTTAACTAACTCCTGCTCGCTCCATAAAGATTCGAAAAATTTCACAATCTCATGCTTACATTTCCTATCATTTTCAAACTACATTGGTAAATATAAGCCTTAAAATATTAAAATGGAGATATAATAAAATATATCACTTGCAAAGTTTATTTGGAAAAGTCATATACAAAATCGCTAATGTCTCATGCACTTTGGACTATCTAGACATCTCCTAAAATTCTGAAATTTCAGCATGAAACTACTATTGGAACACTTAATCAAGATCAACAATTAAAAAATTCAAAATCATCAAAAATTGGGTACTGTTTCCCGCGCTAGCTCTAATGCCGGCGCTAGCGAACCTATTTGATTTTCTGCAATTTTAAAATTTTGAAAAATTCTTAAAAATATATTATTCTATATGAACTATTTATTTTTGCACTTCTGGCTTTATTTGATTTTTGAAAAATTAAAATACAAAATTACAAAAGCCAAATTACAAAAAAAAAATATTGTCTTTGGTTATTTGTTTGATTTCTATTCCTATATGCAAAAATCAAATATAAAAATATAAAACAAAAACAAGTATCAAAAATTATTATTTTGAACTTACACTTTCTACTTACATGTATCTTGCGAAAGGGGGATTTGGGCTATCATCCCATCATATCACCTAGTACCGGGCGAACCTCTCTCAAGGTAGTCCTCGGGAAGTCCAAGATCTATCTTATAAGTTCAAACTTTAAATAAAAATTATTCTTCAAAAATATCAAAAATACTGTATGAGCTTCATTGAAAATCAAGCATGATTTAATCTATTATTTAGAACTTCTATAATGTTGCAATTCATCTTTTCAAACTACTTTGAACATTGTTTTCATCATGCTTTGATATATCTATTAATATGTGCATAATTGTATTGAAAAAGTTGTGTAGAACTAAGCTTAGCATGCCTCTAAGTATGAGTAAATGTTTTATGTTTGATAATGATCGCTATTCACTCACTTATTTTCGCATTGTCTACATATGTGTTTAATCTAAGAATGCTTGTGTAAGTTTTGTAATAGTACAATGAATTAAAACTGCACAAGTATCTTACCTACACAACCTTTATTTGCACTTTTAAAAGCTAAGAAAAGTGGTTATGTTTTTCATAAATTATATTGGTTTGCAAAACAAGTGTATTCGGAGAACTTTGTACAAAACAAAAATCATAAAATAAAGTGACAAAGATAACTCCACCAAGCACTACTTGAACCTCCTGATAAGTCTTAATAAGCGTTGTGAGGTTAAGCACCTTGGAAAGAATAGTAAAGTATCTTGTGCAAACCGTAACTTTCTTTCAAAATAAAAAAAAACCACTTATTCTTATGTACACCGGATCACGAGTCTCAACATTAACAATAAAATATGTGATCCCTCAAGCACTACTTTGCACCCTGATAAGTCTTAATGAGCATTGTGTGTGCAAAGCACCTTGGTAGTTGTACATTTTTGTTTGTGCATTAAAGTGTGTGGAAGTGAAATTATTTGTGTTTTATTGTGCTCTTTACTTTTACTTGTATTTTTGATTAAAACATGTGTTTACTCTACTCAAAAATACACTTTTGTGCACATCATTATCTTTCATAACACTTCTTCTCATGAGTATTGGATCCTAATGCTAATTCTAGACTACTCTTTAAATATGAAATGCACTAGATAACCTAGCATGCTTTCTACAATGTTTGGTATGTTTTGAAATTGTGAATTAAAATAATATTGTAGTAATCTCTTTTTGATAAATTTATTTCATGCTTGGTTACTTTATTGTTAAACTTAAAGATTTTAATTGAAAAATGATTTACAAAAACATCTTCTTTTTGAAATTTAACTCATATATCTTTTTATGGATCATCATTAATTACAATAGGATGTTTCTTGTATTTCTATAAGTCTTCCGCACATAACCATATAATTGTTTTACCTTGCGCTTTCATGCTTATTTAAAGTCTTTTATTTTGTGTGCATCATCACTTGAATCTTCAAATTCCTTTCTTGCAACAAGTGGTAGACTTGCTTGGTAAACTCTATATTGGTTGCTTTTAACATGAATTGTTTTTTATATAAAACTCTGATTTATTTCTATGAAAATATTTTTATATTAAAAACTCTGATTCATTAATGGATTTCAAAATAGGTATGTGAGTGTTTGCATAAATTCAAATAAAAATATAAACCCATAGCTATGAACTTATCACTAAAGTTAAACGCTTAAATGTTTCCAATAATTATTATCCATGACTTCATTTCTCACCATAGAGGGGGCGTAGGGTTGTAGACATTAGATAACCTTATCTCTAGTCATGTCTTGTCCTTAACCAGGGAGGGTTCCAGTGGGGCCTTGCGAGGCACTGGGGGGAAAGAGTGCTAGGTTGAGTTGTGTCTAGTGTTTGCATTTGAGACTAACACCCCAACCTATGGCTTGTTTGCAGCTCCTCATGCCCATCTATCACTTAGTACGGGGCTAGGGTGTAGACATATTGTCTGGGTAGTTTAGTTACTTAGAAATCATTACATTTTTTTATGCTTAAAACTCTTATATAAAAAGGGGGATGAACCAACATAATAATACTTAAAAATGTTATATTGCTAAAAACTCTGATCTATCTCTATAAAAATTATTCTAAAACTCCTTATCATTTCATTCTCTCTAAAAGCTCGATCATGCTTTTATCTTATTATCAACTTTTAAGTGGTATCTCCTTACCCACTTTTGCTAATAACAAAAGGGGGAGAACTAACATGATAAATATAATCCGCTATCAAAATAGAAAACAAACATGATTAATTAAGATGATAGCTTACATATTAGGGGAGCATTCACTTAGGGGGAGCATGTATTTAGAGCGAGCAATTCTAAATGCTAAAATTGATAATTATCCTAAGTCATCACTCTCTCACACACACACAAGTAAGTTTCATCATGCTTATATATTAATGCTCTGATTTATCATTAATGGATTTGTTATTATCAAAAGGGGGAGTTTGTTGGAACATGGTCTTCCGCATCTCCTAGGTTTGAGAATAACAAATCCTATGTGTATTTGATCTTGTGTGTTTAAGTGTGCAGGAAAACAAGTCCACATGACTCAAGGATAACATAAGAATGTTGCGCACAAGTTTGGAGCCAAAACTCAAAACTGGCCGCTAGAGCAGGCACTAGCTCAGGCGGTAGTTCCGGCGGTAGGTGCTAAAGCAGGCGGTAGCTGCTAGCCCAGGCGCTAGTGCTAGCGCAGGCGCTAGCGCTTGAAAGCACAAAAGTGAAGTTCAAGCTGGCGGGATGCATATATAGAAAGCAGATAGCGCCGGCGGTAGCTGATAGCGCCGGCGGTAGCGCAAAGCAATAGAGGAAGGCGGCCGGCTTGCTTAAAATGAAGGATTCTCACGCGGAGAATATTTCCTAAACTGGGATAGCGTCGGCGGTAGCGATAGCGCCGGCGGTAGCGATAGCGCAGGCGCTAGCTCCAAGGCTATAAAAAGGACCCCTTGGCTCCGTCTTCCTCACCCTCTTGATATCCAAAATTCCAGAGCTTCGTGCCACAAGATAGAGAGGAAGGTTCAGAGAGATACTCCCATAAATCCATGAAGGCTTAAAGAGATCCGTGGAGAAGATTTCAACACGCGTCATCATCGTGATGAAAGACCGCATCGACTACGATCATACTCTACGTCTTCGTCTACTTCTCCAAGAGATCCACATATAGGGAGTTTTATATTATTGTCTTTTTATTTCACATCTTCTCTTTTAAATCGTGTAGTAAATTCGCCTCGTGTTGGCGACTAGGTCTGGGTAGGACTTAGGGGTGAAATTCGCCTCGTGTTGGCGACTAGATCTAGGCTAAGGTCTAGGGGGTGCTCGAGGCCATATCCGGGGAAGGGTTGGCTAGATCGGCTTGAGGCCGAATCCGGGGAGGATAGGCTAGGGCCACCAGTTCGTGGGGATGCGAGTTGGGATAAACAAAAAGAGTTTACTATTCATCGCCGCCGATTTCTAGCATTATAGAAGTCAAATTTTGTAAAGCCTTATTTGATATTAATAAAGCATGTCTCTACTTTATTTCAATTGTTTTACCTGACTTCTTATTGTCTTAATCTTGCATTATTACAAAGCTTTTCAAAATATAACTTAAGTTTTTGAAAACCCTTATTCACCCCCCCCCCCCCCTCTAAGGACGCCTACCGATCCAACAGAACCATCCAGCAGCAGTAAGGCACCTACTGATGCAGCAATCCTAGAAGATGTAGAGGAGCAAGATGTTGAAGAAGCTGCTGACCTAGTGGAAGAAATTCAGCATGTAGAGGAAAGACTGCATGTAGCTATAAGACATCTAAGGGATCATCCCTTGGAGTAGATTATTGGAAATATTCAACAAGGTGTGACAACTAAGAGCAGGGCTCACAATGAGGCCTTGTTCCTCAGTTTTCTGTCACAGGTAGAGCCTAAGAAGTTTGAAGAGGCCAACTTGGATCCATTCTGGATTCAGGCAATGCAGGAAGAAATCTTGTAATTCAAAAGATGTAAGGTATGGAAGTTGGTGCCAAGACCACAGGGACACAACATCATTGGCACCAAATGGATCTTCAGAAGTAAGATGGATGCGAATGGAACAATCATCAAGAATAAGGCAAGGCTGGTTGCAAAGGGGTATATGCAAGAGTAAGGAATAGACTTTGACCAAACCTTTACCCCAGTTGCAAGGTTGGAGGCCATAAGGCTATTCCTGGCATATGCAGCCCACAAAGGTTTCAAGGTATACCAAATGGATGTCAAATCAGCATTCCTGAATGGGAATCTGAAAGAGGAAGTTTATGTCGAGTAACCATCTGGTTTTGTCCTCCCACTCTCTCATCTCATGTTTATCTACTTAGGAAAGCTTTGTATGGTCTTAAGCAAGCCCCCAGGGCTTGGTATGAGACATTGACTAGCTTTCTCATCAAGAACAAGTTCTTGAGGGGAAAGATAGATAGCACATTATTTCTTAGGGAAACAAGGGGCAAGTATCTCTTAGTCCAAATCTATGTTGATG
The DNA here is from genome assembly GCA_033032865.1 of Dactylorhiza incarnata. Classification (NCBI taxonomy): domain Eukaryota; kingdom Viridiplantae; phylum Streptophyta; class Magnoliopsida; order Asparagales; family Orchidaceae; genus Dactylorhiza; species Dactylorhiza incarnata. The sequence continues at coordinate 7,433,160 of JAWHQI010000065.1, forward strand.
ACATAATATTTGGGTCTATTGATGACAACCTCTGCAAGAGATTTGCCAATATAATGCAGGGGGAGTTTGAGATGAGCAGTATGGGTGAACTTAAATATTTCCTTGGGCTCCAAGTGAAACAGTCTGATGAGGGAATTTTTATTTCCCAGACTAAGTACACCAAGGAGCTCATCAAAAAATTTGGGATGGAATCAGCCTCCACCATGAGAACACCTATGGGATCTAATGTATCATTAGATAAGGATGAAAAGGGGAAGGCCTTTGATGAGTCCATGTATAGGTGTATCATTGGATCCCTGTTGTACATGACTGCTAGTAGGCCAGACATTATGTATTCTACATGTGTTTGTGCTAGGTATCAGGCTTGTCCTAAGGAATCTCACTACACCTCTGTCAAGAGGATCTTGAGATACCTCAAGGGCAGCCTAAATCTTGGCCTTTGGTACCCTAGGAACAATGACTTTGAACTAATATGTTATTCAGATGCAGATTTTCAGGGTGCAAAGAAGACAGGAAAAACACAAGTGGCACTTGTCAATTCCTAGGGAGGAGGCTGATCTCTTGGAGCAGCAAAAAGCAAACTAGTGTGGCCATATCCACAGTTGAGTCAAAGTATATAGCAGCAGGTAGTTGTTGTGCTCAACTTCTGTGGATCCAACATCAATTGGAGGGCTACAACATAAAGGTTAGACAATCTCCCCTGCTGTGTGACTCATCCAGTGCTATTTCTATTGGCAAAAATCCTGTCTCCCATAGCAGGACCAAGCACATAGAAATAAGGTATCATTTTATTAGAGAGCATGTAGAATGTGAAGATATCAAACTTGAATATGTCCCCACAGACAATCAAGTAGCTGACATCTTCATAAAGCCACTGGATAAGGCCAAATTCAATTCCTTCAAAATTGAATTACGAATGTTAAATTTAGAATGAGTTCATTTATAAATCAATATCTGCTGTTAACATGCTTATATTCTCATCTGTTACGATAAACTGTACTGACAATATGTATTGTTATGAAATACTGACATCTGAACTGATCAAATTTACAGTAGGCATAGGCCATATGATAGGGTAGACAATCTCCCTAAAAATGTTAAATGTAGGATAGTATATAGTAGAATGATCAGCTGAATCAGAAATATCTGGATCAGTTGAGCTTCAAGTTCCCTTAAATCATAAAATCAATAGATATGCTCCAAATGAGGGGGAGCTAAAATGGATTGGTCAAAATGAACAAGATCAGCTATTAAAGATAATAATTCTCAAATTGAGGGGGAGCAAGTTCTTGCTCAGGTTGAGGGGGAGATGGCCAATGCTGCCTCCCAATCCTAAGGGGAAAATAATTGAAGAAACCAGAAAGGGGGAGATGGCCAATGCTATGACTAAATCAGAGTTAGCCCTCTGATAAAGTTATCAGAGGTAGTTATTATGAATAAGCTTAATATAATCTGAGTTAGAAAGGGGGAGATAACCTATGAGCTAGTCAAAGCTTTACAGAATCTGTCATAAGGTTTCAAAGTATGCTTAAACAATGTTATCTTAAGCAATGTTATCATGAATGATACATAGTTCATCTTCATGATATGTTTTTAATTGAGTATGTACCTTAGCATTGGGAATGTTTTGCCTTCTTCAAATAGGGGTAGATTGTTAGGAAATTGACCCTCAATGTTCCCTTGATGAAGAGGTCTCACACTCAATACTAAGTATAAGTTGTATTTGATAAACCCTATGTCTATCTTATAAGCATGCAGGGTTAGGACTTAACAAGGTGCAAGGGTTGTTCAGTTTGTTTACTGACAAAACCGCTGAGAGAAGCTCTCAGTCTCAGCTGAACCGCTGAGATAAGGCCAGGAGCCCCTGAGAAGGTGTCTGGGCCAGCTGAGCTGCAGATAGAAGAAAACCGCTGAGACAGCTGTCTGTCTCAGCGGATCCGCTGAGACAGGAAAGTTGCAACTGCTAAGACGAGGACAGCTGATGCTGAGAAGCTGCAAGAATCAACTGAGACTTGGATTGTTCGTCAAACGCAGAGAGTCGTTCATCGAACGCAGAACTCAGTTCGTCAAATGCTGAGATAGGAAAGAAGAAACATCTGAGACTTGAAGTGTTCGTCAAACGCAGAGAGTCATTCGTCGAACGCAGAACTCAGTTAGTCAAACGCTGAGACAGGAAAGAAGAAACAGCTGAGAAGCAGCGTGTTCGTCGAACGCAGAGTATGGCGAGTTCGTCGACCGCAGAGTTTGGCAAGATCGTCGAACACAGTATAGCAAGTTCGTTGAACGCAGATTATGAGTTTTGCTCGTGGTGCAAGCTGCAGAAGAGCGGTATGGGGATCACCAGTCTCTCACATACTTCTCAGAAGCACGGCTGAGAGCCGTTAAAGATCAATGGAGTACAAAAGAAAGAGTTAGGGCACTTTTGAAGGGGCCGAAACAAGAACAAATATTTTACTATTCCATTGACGGCCGAAACTCTCGTTTCTCTCCTCCTGCTCACTAAACAAGGGAGAAGAAACTGAGAGAGAAAGTTATCTCCTTTGCAAGAAGGAGCAAGATGATCTTCCACCCTTCAACTGAAGAGGAAGTTCAAGTTGTAGTTGTCGTCATCATCACCAGCTACAAGATAGCACAAGTTGTGCAGAAACTACAGGAGACAACTTTACTGTGATGTCAGCTGTAGTAAGTTCAAATAATCTTTCACTGTAGGGCATTTTGCCTGAGTTAGTAGGGCAGTTTGCCTGAGTTTGTATGACCATTTGGTCTGAGATTGTAGGAACCTTTGGGTTCTGAGCTGTAGGGCTGAAGGACTGAGTTTGTAGGATCTGTGAAGATCTGAGGTAGTGTTGTTTAGCCTAAGTTGTAGGGCATTATTGTCTGAGCTGTCGGAGGAGGATTCCTCTGAGGTAGGACCTGGAAGGGGTCTGAGCTGTAGGATCAGGAGCTGATCTGAGGTAGGGCTGTTTAGCCTGAGGTAGGGCTGTTTAGCCTGAGTTGTAGGACCTGCTGTGGTCTAAGTTGTAGGATCAGTGGATGTTCTGAGGTAGGGATGTTTAGCCTGAGGTAGGGTTTGGGAAAACTTGAGAGATCCCGAGGGATCTGTGTTGTAAGCTCTTAGAGCCGAGTTTGGAGGAGTTGGTCCTGTCTAACACACTGTTAGAAGGGTGAAGGGGGAAAGTGGACTACCCATAGACACCCTGTCTTGGGGAACCACTATAAACACTTGTGTGTTTTCTGGTTGTGCTTGATTTCTTGCTTAGAATTGTTTAACTGATTATATAAAACAAGTAAAAATCAAAAGACCTATTCACCCCCCCCCCTCTAGGTGAATTAGATCATATACATATATAATCTTTCACTAAGGTGGAAAAGGATTGGTGGAAGATCACCCAAAAGGGCAATCCAAGAGGGAGGATTGAAGAGGGGGTCAGCCTCTATTTATAGACAAAATTGGGTTGCACTTAGCAAAAGAAATAGCAGCTGGCGGTTTGACTGGAGAGGTTGGCAAGTTTGACTTGAGCACTGGTGGGGTGTAGATAGCAGCTGGCTGATTCTAGAAAGAGAGTGCTGGCGGGTTGGAGTGAGCTGGCAGGTTTGGGCCTCAGCGGCTGGTTCGTCTCAGCGGTTCGGGCTGAATCTCAGCGGCAGGTTCGTCTCAGCGGGAAGAACTGGTCTAAGCGGATAGTTTGTCGAACGCTGTGGAGAGTTCATCGAACGTAGTGGAGAGATCGTCGAATGCAGTGGAGAGTTCGTCGAACGCAGCGGAGAGGGATTTGTCTAACGCCGCTCGGGGAGAGTTCGTCGAACGCAGCACGGGGTTCGTCGAACGCAGCTCGGGGAGTGTTCGTCGAACGCAGCGCGGGGTTCGTTGAACGCAGCTCAGGGAGTGTTCGTCGAACGCAGCTCGGGGAGAGTTCGTCGAACGCAGGGCGCCTTTCGTCGAACGTAGTTTGCCTTTCGTCGTACGCCTGCAGACTTATATATATTATTATTATTATTTATTATATATACATATATATATACATATATATTTCATTATATTTATAATATATACATTATTATTACTATGTTATTATTTATACTATACGACTATGCAGTCCTATCCAAAAAGCCCGGCGAGCCCGGGCCAAGACTCGGCCTACCTGGCCCGGGCTTTTTTCCAACCGGGCCCTGCCCGGGCCTAGCCTTAATCGGGCTCGGGCTTTCCCTCCAAATGGCGGCCTGCCAAGGCCCCCAGGGCCGGGCCGGGCCCGGCCTTATGGCTGCCATAGTAGCAAGCTGCCATGGCCAAACAGGGCTTTTCAAGAGCCCGGTAAACCGGGCTTTGCCCGGCCCGGGCACCGGCCCGGGCATTTGCCTAATATGGGGGCCCAGTTAGGCCCCCTAAGCCCGGCCCGGGCCCAGGCGGGCTTTGCGCGGGCCCGGGCCTCGCCTGGCTTTTTCCGGGCCGGCCCCCTGGGCCCGGTTTTTTTGATCAAGTCTACTACTATATTATTATTATTATTATTATTATTATTATTATTATATATATATTCACAGAATTTTTATATTAATACATATTCAATAACTAACTTAATTATATTCAATATATATTTACATACTTAAATAGTTCCTCTTTACATATAATATATAAATATAAAAATTAGCTAAAACAAATTATTTATTCAATAATTTATATGAAATATGTACAATATTACCCAAAATTATGCTAAAAACTATACTAAAAATATGCATAATTTACTATTCATCAATTTTCCTCCCCCTTTCTGACTTCTTCATTAAGAGTTTGGATAATTTCTTCCTTGAAGCCTCTTATTGCAGAGTGAATAATCTGAGAATTTGCCTCTGTCGATCTCAGCAACATGTCTTGACCTCAAACTACTGTGTCAGCTTTTTGATATAGAGTAGACATTCCTTGCATTGGAGAGATTCATGCCTTGAGCAGCAGCATCAAACTTTTCATCCAATTCTCTTCTTAAAATCCCAATGTTATGGTTAATTGCTGCAAGACCATTGCTAACATCTAATTCCACCTCTCTGACTTTGTTGTATACTTGCCTTAGGGAGAAATCAAAGTGCCCAGTTTCAGTCCTGAGCAGAGCCTCAATTGATTGCAACAATTCAATAGAGGAGGGTGCTGCAGGAGCTCCAAAGCTTTCACCTCTAGATATGAAGATATGAGAGTCTTCCTTACTTGGAGAGGCTGGAGCAATCTCAGACTACACATCCTTGAATTGTTCATAGTGTACGATAGCATCTGATCTGATCTCCTCATCTCTTATTTCAGTTGTTCTGCTCTGCTCCCCCTCAGAACTTGCAATAACTTCTATATGCTCAGAAGCTGCAGCTGGGGCTTTACCTGCATCAAAAAGAATTCCACCAGATGTGGATGCTTGGCCTTGCTCAGATTCTTCCTTTTCAGAGAAGTGAGTCCTGATAACTTGATCTACTACTTCTACATTGATCTGAGCACAGGGGTGTTCTCCACCACTATCACCATCACTATCATGATCATCTTGATTATCAGTAGCTTTAGTCTCAAAATGAGATTTATCTTGAACACTTGCTCATGGAGAAGGAATAGGAGAAGGAATAACTTGAGGAGTTGCTGGAGAGATACTTGGGGCTTGAGCATTGAAGTCCTCCCTTTGGACTGCTCTTCTTATTGATTTTGACCTTTTCTTCCTTTTCAAACATGGTTCTTCTTCACTCTTTTCTTCTTTATCCTCTTCAGCAGGCCTCTTCAAACCAGGCCTAACAAATTTTCTGTCCCACTTTTGAAAAATTGAGGAGTCAATCCTTTTCATGGGGTGAAGAGCACTTCCAGAGGCCAAATCAAACAACTGGTCATCAACTTGATTAAGGAAAAGAGAGATGATCCTACCAAAATTTAGAGTCATCAAACTTACTTTAATCTTATCAAAAAGAATAGATCCCCAATCTACTTTCTTCCTACATATGACACCTCCCTGCATCTTGAACATCTTATTAGATAGGTAGTCATGAGAACCTACCTTGCATAGAAGAACTTTGCCCAAAATGTCGGAGGAAGTTTCCCTTCTTCATTCATGTTCTTTCTTCTGACTGATGTGGTGCCCCTAGGAAAACCACAGAATAGTAACATTCTGATGTGATCTTTTTCGAACAAGCATTCTTCCACTTCCACTACTGGCAGCCTCCGGAACTTGGTTAGACGAGAGGGTTTCATCTTGATGATCTTACCCTTGACGGAAGATTTGATTACCTTGCCAGAATGTCTAAGAGTGGCATTCTTAAAAAACTCAATCACCTCCTTCTCTAGAACACGACATGGATGTTCAAGAATGAACGACAGTCCAGCCTCTTCCAAACATAGCACAACATTTCGAAACTCATATGTAGTTGTTGCGAGCCGGCACGAACTAGCTCTCCCCCAACCTGAAGAAATCCATGGCTTTTGCGAGACATGGCGAGAGATTGCGACGAGAGCAGCTGACGCGAGACGAATCATCAGAGGGTTCGAGAAATAGATGATGGAGCGGCGTGTTGTGACTCGTGAAACCCTTAAATCTTTTATATAGTGTTAAAATTTTGAGGTAAAAAGGAGGCGCGTACCTTATTTTAATGAAAAAGACTCTTCGGATCCAATAGGTATACTTAGAGAAAGAGTTTTCTGATTTGACGAATTTATTTGAATAAAAATGCAATTCGTCGAAGGCCTTATCGTCACTCGACGAAATTTTGAGATAATATCCAGTTCGTCGAATAGAAAGACTTTACCTGACGAATTTGAGAATGACTCGTGAAATTTACTTGTCTTTTCAAAATTTCTTCTCTTGGACTGATTTCCTTGAGCTCTTTTAAGAGTCCTTGTTCAGCATACCTTGTTCAATTTTGAAGAAGTTGAACTTGGCCTCATCAAGCGACTTCGTGAAAATATCTGCAACTTGCTTATCCGCCGAGACGTAACTTAAATTTATGTCCTTGTTCTCCACATGCTCCCGGATGAAATGATATCGAATCTCTATATGTTTTGTCCGGCTGTGAGAGACTGGATTATTTGCAATTGCTATGGCGCTTGATGAGTCATAGAACATAGGAATCTCTTTAAGCTTCAAGTTGTAGTCTTCAAGCTAATTTGTGATCCACAGAAGTTGTGTAGAGCAGCTTCCTGTAGAGATATATTCCGATTCAGCAGTTGAGATTGTCACACAATTCTGCTTTTTGCTACTCCATGAGACTAGCCTTCTTCCAAGGAATTGGCATGTCCCGGAAGTGCTTTTCTTGTCATCCCTGCTACCTAAGAAATCAGCATCTAAAAATCTTGTTAGTTCGAAGTCATTACTTATTGGGTACCATAAGCCAAGATTTAGTGTGCCTTTAAGGTATCTCAAAATTCTCTTTGCAGCGGCATAATGAGATTCTTTGGAGTTCACCTAAAATCTAGCACATACGCATGTGGAAAACGTTATATCTGGTCTACTAACAGTAAGGTAGAGAAAGGATCCAATTATGCTTCTGTACTTGGTTTCATCAAAAGGTTTCTCTTTCTCATCCTTGTCCAGAATCATATTTGAACCCATTGGAGTCCTCATATAGGTTGCATTCTCCATTCCGAATTTCTTAATTAACTCTTTGGTGAACTTCGTCAGAGAGATGAAAATTCTATCTTCAGATTGCTTCACCTGAAGTCCTAAGAAATACTTCAGCTCACCCATACTACTCATTTCAAATTTCTCTTGCATCAAGTTAGAAAACTTTTTGCAGAGGTTATCATCCGTAGATCCAAATATAATGTCATCGGCATAGATTTGCACTAGCAAAATCTTGTCTTTTACTTCCCTAAGAAATAATGTGTTATTTATCATTCCTCTTGTGAACTTGTTCTCAAGAAGAAAGCTAGAGAGCGTCTCATACCAAGCTCGGAGAGCTTGTTTGAGACCATATAATGCTTTACGTAAATAGTAAACATGATCAGGTAGGGAGGAGTCAACAAAACCTGGGGGTTGTTCTACGTATACTTCTTCCTTTAGATTACCATTTAGGAAGGCTGACTTCACGTCCATTTGGTAGACTTTGAATCCTTTATGAGCAGCATATGCTAGGAACAACCTGATCGCTTCAAGTCTTGCCACAGGAGCAAAAGTTTGATCGAAGTCGATCCCTTCTTCTTGTCTATAGCCTTGAGCAACAAGTCTGGCCTTCTTCTTGATGATTACTCCATCTTCGTCCAGCTTGTTTCTGAAAAACACATTTTGTTCCTATGACATTTTGTCCTTTGGGTCTTGGTACTAGCTTCCAAACTTTGCACCTCTTAAACTAATTGAGCTCCTCTTGCATTGCAATGATCCACGAGACATCACTTTTTGCTTCATCGAACTTCTTTGGCTCAATCTGTGACAGAAAGCTTAAGTGCAAAACTTCATTAGATGTACCTCTTCTTGTTCTTACTCCAACACTGGTTTCTCCGATGATTTGATCAACCGGATGATCTATTTGGTGTCTAATCATCAGGTTTCTTCCATCATCCATGCCACGAGGAGGTTCTTCCACTTCTGGGCCCTCTTCTTCTTCTTGAGATTCTTCTTCCTCAGGTGGAATTGGAACATTTACTTCTATAGACTTTAGAGCATCTTCATTTGCTGCTCCTTCCAAGTTAAGTTCTTTGAATTTTGCACCTGCATCTTCAACAAAGACAGTAGAAGAGCTGCTATGGAGCATGCTTGTCTCATCAAAAATAACATTGTAAGTTTCTTCTACAACCAGGGTTTTCTTATTGAAAATCTTATATGCCTTACTATGGCTACTATAGCCTAGAAAATACCTTCAAAACATTTTTCACTAAATTTAGTTTTGTAATACTTCCCATTATTAAGCACGAAGCATTTACTGCCAAAGATTCTAAAATAGGACAAGGTTGGTTTCCTGCCTTTCAGAAGTTTATAAGGGGTCTTATAATGATTTTTGTTGATTAGTGCTCTGTTTTGCACGTGGCAAGCAGTGTTGATACCTTCAACCCAAAAGTATTTTGGAAGTGAAGAGTCACTCAACATTGTCCTGCAAGCCTCTATGAGTGTTCTATTCTTTCTCTCGATGACTCCATTTTGTTGTGGAGTACGAGGAGATGAAAACTCATGAAAGATACCTAAGTTTTCACAAAAATCTGTCATAACTCCAGATTTGAATTCTGTTCTGTGGTCACTTCTGATTTTGACTACGGAGCAGTTTAATTCATTATGTATTTGCCTGACAAAATTAGTGAAAGAGTCAAACGTATCTGACTTGTGTTTTAGAAAGAACACCCAAGAAAAATGTGAGTAGTCGTCAACAATAACCAGTGTATAAGACTTACCTCCTAAACTCCGAATTGGCATGGGACCAAATAAGTCCATATGGAGCAGATATAAGCATCTGGTAGAATCTTTGCCAATTATGCTCTTAAAGGTAGCTCTAGTCTGCTTGCCCATTTGGCATGCATGACAAGGTCTCTCTTTAATGCACTTAACATCAGGTGTATCACGAACTAAATTGTGAGAAAATAACATATTTATGGTTTTGAAATTTATATGTACTAGTCTCTTGTGCCATTGGTTACACAGTGATGCACTATCTTTTGCTAAAATGTACACTGGTGTAGAAGAATATAAACAAAGAAAATTTAAACAAAAGATATTTCTACTCCGAGTGTCTGTTAAAATAGTTTCTGACGTATCAGACGACTTTATCAAGCACTTGTCCTTGTAGAATTCTACCATATGACCCTTCTTGAACAATTTGAAACATTCTAGGATTCATAGCCTCCATGAATATTCTAGCTCTTACTTTTTTTAGGGCAAAGTTCTCCCTAGAATAAATAGCTATTCTTGATTCCATAGCTATGATGAATGGACACCCACTAGCAGATCTGTTCAAGCTGTTAAGCTTTTCTTTGAACAACCTCTCACTGATACCACTTGTTAGTTAATGGGTGTCGACTTATCACCTAGAGGGGGGGGGGGGGGGGGGGGGGTGAATAGGTATTTCAAATTATTTTATTCCCATTTTGGTGTTCTTCATTTCTTGTTAATAGATCTAGAAATTAAAAGCACTGCACAGAAAACACACAAGAATTTATAGAGGTTCCTCAAGACCGGGTGTCTTGAGTAGTCCTTTGTCCCTCTGCGCCTACCTAGCAGTGTGCTACACTCGGCAAACTCCGCCAATGTCTCCGGCCCGCAAGCCTTACAACTCGGACCCACAAGTCCCTGCAGCCTAGGCCCGCAAGCCCCTTCACTGCACCCAAGTCCGCAAGCTCGGCACTCAGGCCCTCAAGCCCTACACAGCACAAACCCGCAAGTCTTGCCTCTTGGACCCTTAAGTCCCTGCAGCCTAGGCCCACAAGCCCCTTCACTGCACCCGAGCCCACAAGCTCGACACGTTTGGACCCGCAAGTCCCTGCATCCTAGGCCCGCAAGCCCCTTCACTGCACCCGAGCCCGCAAGCTCGACACGATTGGACCCGCAAGTCCTTTGCCTTGGCCCGCAAGCCTCACAGATCTCAAGTTCTCAAGCTCGGCACTTAGATCTGAAAATAGAGTTTACAGAGTTGGCCCGAGAGCCTTTACAAGAAAGATATACAATATATTTTTTTTCTGCCTGATGGAGATTGGCTTCTTGTCTTGAAGAAGATGCCTCTGATTTGAATCTTGAAAGCACATATCTTCTTCAAGCCTTCTCTTTTGCCTAATGTTAACTGGCTTCTTGACTTGAATGATTCTTCTCAGTCGATGTGGCTTGACTGCAACTTGGAGAACACATGATAAGTTTTTTTGTTCTCCTCTTCTTATTCTTGATTCTTCTCCGCAGCTTTTACTGTTGTATTGCTTTGCGGGATTCTTTTTCGTTCCTTCGTTCTCATCTTTTTCACACATCGTTCATTAGGGCATCCATTGTTTCCTTTTATAGGACGGAGGAGTCGTTTAACGGTCTCCTATGATGTCCTTCTCTGACAGACGCCCATGCCTTAAGAGCACGCACTGATTGGACAATCAGGCGGCGACATTAAATGCTGACAGCGCGTCTGGCATTTTTTAATCTGTCTCGATGATGTTTCCATGGTTACGACAACATGGACAATATCTCGATGACATGACTTGTCGTTGTCTTGAGCTAGGACAGATCTTCGAATCTCCTTCCCTCTTCTTCAGATAGAGATATCTCGACGACACGGGACATCCCTTCTACTCTTGCACTTAAGACGACATGAAGTCATCTAACTGATGTCGGCGTAATCTCCTTGATTGCTTAATATCGTTGTGACCACCTGATGAGTCCTGATCATATACACTTTTATGGACTCATCTGGGCCGTTATTCAGTCATTTCACCGCACCTTAGTCTTGTTATAGTTTATATTTGATATTCCATGCTAGGTGCACCTCTAGGCCCATTTTGGTGTGGTTTCATGTTTATCTTTATTAGTAGTTTTCATGCTCTGTTAGGTGCCGCTTTCAGTGGCTGGATTCGTGGTTGTGCTGGAATAGGGGTCGTGCAGGTGTTCCCGGTGCAATTCTGCACAGGAACACTGCGCACGATCACTGGTTCTATTGCGCACGACCATTGGTCGTGCACCGCTGATCGTGTGCACTTAACCCTTTTTTCATGAGTTCTGTTTGGTGCAGTGCGCACGAACATCTACGCCAGTGCGCACGACCACCGGTCGTGCGCCACTATTCGTGCGCACTTAACAGTAATTTTATGAGTTCTGTTTCATCTAATGCGCACGACCACCGACGATAGTGCGCACGACCACCGGTCGTGCGCCACTGGTCGTGCGAACATTTTATTTTATAAATTTCGTGTCTTGCAGGTTCCACCCAGTCAGACGCACGATCACAGGATTCTAGTGCGCACGACCACTGGTCGTGCGCCAATGACCGTGCGCACTGTTTAATTCAGCGCCTATTTAATGACCTGTTCGCGAATTAGGTCGGGATTACGCTTTGGAGTTCCGTTCAGTCCGCCGTTTTCACCATTTTCAGAGGGCTTTCACACCCTAGGCCTCCTCCATCATCCAAGGGCTTAAAGGAAGGGATTCTACACTCATTTTGATCGCTAAGGAAGAGGTTCTTCGCATGAGACGTGGCCGGATGGTTAATCGCTGGAGAAGACGGGTCCATTGGGAGGTGTGACAGCCCTCCTCTACCCCGGACGCAGTTGGGACCGAGCTAGGACGCGGATTGACAACCCGGTGCTTCCTACCGTGAATCTACAACGAGACTCCGGATTCGGTCGTATCTCTTGCCTTTTTCTTCTACTTATGTGGTTGTATTTGTTTGTATTCTCTTTATCTTGATGATGAACGCTATGAACCATGTTTAATATTGTTTATTTCATGTTTATGAAATCGATTTGTTCATTGGTGTTAATGAGGTGCGCCCCCATCGATTTTCCGCTCCACCGTCATGTTCGGTGCCGCACTAGCAATTGTTAGTGGCGTGCTTGTCGAAGAGGTGCTTGCGACCCTCAATCCGTAAGCCTACTCGCCCATCCGCCTACCGAAGCGTGGCATCGCGGCCCGTATTCCATCCCGCCTAACGAAGCAGCGCGCTCAAGGCCTGCATTGTTCGATTCCGCTTGCCTACTCGTCCATCCGCCCTTGTGACGCAGCGCGCTCAAGACCTGCCTAGTATCCATCCCGCCAGCGAAGCATTGCATAGCGGCATTGCATAGGAGTAGTTGATAGCTTTTATTTTATTTTCCAAAAGCCAACCCAACTCCCCCGCATTCCATCCGATTTAAGGACTTCAATCTCAAGTCCTTCCTCGAAACCTAACTCCACCTTACTGTGTTCCTCAAGAGACCGACACTCGGGGATTTTCCCCATTATTATTACTTGCGCGACCGGTGCACTTGCCGAATCATCGCATCACCACCTTATCTTGTCGACGACATAATCGATATTACGTCGATAATCAATTCTTCAGCAACTGCCCGTCTTTGTTCGATCTTCTCTACTCTTCTCGACGACAGTCCTTCTTTACGACGATATCATTGACATCAGTCTTACTTAGCCTTTTCAACGACAAGGCTTCTTTACGACGATACCTATCTTGTTCAGCTTTATCGACGACATGCCTCTTTTACGACGATATTTGTTCTTCCTTAGCCTTATCGACGTCAAGGCTTCTTTTCGACGATATCGTCGACATGTGTATGCTATCTAGGCTATAACTGTCGTGGACCTACTACTTCGCTTCTGCACACCATTTCAATGATATGCCTATTCTTTACGACGATGTGTCCAGTTCTTTTCGACGATATTGTACTTGGGCAAGTTATTGAAGTACTGGACATATTGTCTGATCTCTGCAAGCATGAACTAGATATGACATTAAATACACAATGCTTTTATCATTGAGTTGAGTGCTTCTTTAAATCAAGAATATTCTAGAGCACATTTCCCAACATTTAGATATCATGAATGGCAAATTTCGCGGATGCCACAATTTCATTCAACTTTCTAATTACACATGTGTATAGCTGTAGTTAAGAATTTAAGTTTTGTTCTAAGTGTGTTAGTGAACACTTGCGTGTCTGACTTTAGGTTTAGAAAATCAAACAACCTAGAAATCATATTAGATACAGGTTTTCTTTGAAACTACATTTGATTGCAAGCATTTTGTTTCCCAAAAAATTTCATAACATCTCTTTACAACATTCATTACTAGCTGCTATAATTTCATAGTCATAGCCCAATTCCAGCAGATTCTAAGAAAATATATAATGGCAAAAAAGATGGTTGTTGCTGCTGTTATGGCTGCTGCTAACCTCAATTTCCTATTCACCATAGCGAAGATGGCTGCTGCTGGGGATGCTGGAAGACGATGGCTGCTGCTGGTATGGATCGAGGTTAGCAGAGCAAGAGGGTAGAGGTCGGCATGGAACTGGAGGGGCTCTTTGTTGTACACAACCAATGGAGCATGCAGGGCAGGCGTAATCCTTATTTCTTTGTTGATGACCTTGACTGCGACAGACGCTCCGTCTGCACGTGGCAACCCTGCATGCTTTTATTTTTATGTAAGGTGGTTGTTTGTTGGTGAAGTTTTAACTATGTGTCTTATTATGTTATTTTGGCATCTAATTCTTCACAGCTTATAATTCTGAAGAAATCTTCACAGTTTATCTCTCTCTAAATGCTTAATGCAAGATGTTTGTTCCTGCATTGACAAATTTAGGATGCAATGATGAAATGGCCATATATGATTGACAAATTTTGCTCAGGATTTTATTGTTATTTTTATTTAGGATTTGAGTGAGAGAATATCGAAAGCTATAATGTGATGTTGTCGAGGACTGCTCCCCCGTCAAGATTGTGATGTCGCCGGTTCTTTATTTTATTGCTTCGATTCAGGATGGTTTTCAATTTTAACTATGCACCAAGTTTAACTACTGCTTTTTCTATTGTTCATACGCCATTGCTAATTGCTATACTCCTCCCTCGAATTATTCTTTCAGCTTGAGATTTATTTGTATATTAATTTGTAGCTTTGTTCACAGTCAATACTTTTTATTTTGAATATATTAATTTCAAGGCTTGGCATAAAAAATACACAGATGAAAGCTTTCATTGAGTGAGAATCACTTGCATAGACTACATTGACCAAGCATTCATTATTCGATTTAATGGAAGGTTCTGATATGGGAAATCGATCACCTCCTAATGCGTTTTCACAAAATGTTCACGCTCTTGCATTTACTTTTCGATGCTACGATTTCGATTTCTTCTTTAATTTATTGGCAAGTCTGTCACGTGATGCAATTCTGTGATTGATTCTTTGACATCACAATCATAATATAATAAGTGTATCAAGTTACAATCATTTTTCCCAGAATACGAGCATCTTCGCACGGGCTACCGCCCGTGCTCGATGCTCTCCGCTTCGACAGTACCCCAGCAGTGACTGTACCTCCACCCAAACTCGCCCGTTCTAGGACGCTCGGTCAATTGACAGAGCATGGGTATCCCCAGTGCCCCGCGCGGCAGAACCCTCGCCTCGATAGTGTCCCGGCGCGAAGGCGCTCCCGCCGCTCGCGAACCCCGTGCGCACAACAAAATCGGGATGAGGGAGAGAACTGGGAACGGGGTTCGCGAGCGGCGGGAGCGCCTACGTGCCGGGAAACTGTCGAGGCGAGGGTTCTGCCGCGCGGGGCACTGGGGATACCCATGCTCTGTCAATTGACCGAGCATCCTAGAGAGGATGAGTTTGGGTGGAGGTACAGTCGTTGCTGGGGTGCTGTCGAAACGGAGAACATCGAGCACGGGCGGTTGCCCATGCGAAAATGCTCGTACATGTACATACATATGCATCTCTCCAGCCCTAGAGCATGCATATGTACATGTACATACATATGCATGCCTCCAGCCCTCTGTAGTGCAACGGCGGGCTTCGCCCGCACTGAAAGTGGGCTACGCCCGGTCCCAGCTGAGAGCCCGCCCTCCGCATGTTGTGCCCGCCGTCGGGCGGTCTGCAAACAGCGGCCAACACAAAATTAATTGGCTCCGCCATATCAAATATTTAATAAACACAATATACATTATTTAATGTCTAATGATAGTCTATAATAGTAGGTGTATGAGCTCTACTAAATTTTTTTGAATTTTATGGATTTTTATCGTTACTTTTAATTTTGCGATATGATGTAATTACTTATATGGACATTATATTTTAAAGTTGTTGAAATAGAATATAATATATGTTAAAGTCATTTTATTAAAAAAAAAGTAAGGGTAATTTTGGCAATTTTGAATAATGCGGCCGTGGTGAAAAATGTGCGTTGGGGCAAAAAACCGCAGAGGCGGAAAATGCGCGACGGGACGAAAAATGCGCGCACGGCTGGAAAAATGCGTTCCCGGGCGGAAAAATTTGCGCCCGTGGGGAAAATGCGGCCTGAACGGAAAATGTGCGACGGCCAGCAGAAAATACGCGCCCCGACAGGAAAATACGCTCCCGGGCAGGAAAATGTGTGTTCGGGGGGAAAATGCGTGCCCAGACAAAAAATGCCTCCGGGGCGAAAAATGCGCGCTCCGGAAAAATGAGCATTTTGGCAAAAAAACGCGCCAAAGAGAAAAATGCGTGCCCGGGCGAAAAAATGTGCGTCCGGACGTAAAAAGGCGCACCAGGGTGGAAAAATTCACAGCCGGGCGAAAAAAGCGAAAAAATTGTACGCCCGAACAAAAAAGTGCGATATGATGAAAAATGCACGGCATGCGGGAACAAAGTCCAAACTTTTTAAAAAACCTCGAAAACTTATCTTTTCAAGAAACTCTTTTGTCAACATTGCAGGAACAAAGTCCAAACAGACCCTTATGGTATGTTGGTTTTTTGAAAAGTTTTTTTTATCTAAAATAGGGAGCCCCAACTCTTTAAAAAACCTCAAAAACTTATTTTTTTTCAAGAAACTCTTTTGCCAATATTGCGCAAACAAACAACAATAAAAGTGTGATGAAGGTGGGAGTAGAATTTTTCCCACGGAGTCATTGACTCTTACAACATAATATAAAAAAAAATTACGTATGAACATATAAATATAACTACATGATAAGTTTGTTTTTTGTGCTCTTTCTGCTTGATTTGCATTATAATTTATTCGAGGAAAATAAATTTCAAATGCTATGCATTGGCAGCTAACTATTTCTTTAAATATCATTTTAAATATTTTCATATTTTTTTATTAAAATAAAAAAAAAACAAAAAAAAAACAGAAGAGAGAATACCTAGTACACAAATTATAAAATAAACGAAATAGTAAATGACACGAAAGATTTTAACCGTCTTAGCTCGTAAGCGAACCGAGCACGCAAACAGTTAATAAGTGAGTTAGTAAATGACACGAAAGATTTTAACATGAAAAACCCGGAAAGGGTAAAAAACCACGCGGTCGAAGTTGTGCCGGCCAACTTCCACTATCTTCTAAGGGGTTACAATTAGAGACTTAGAATTCGAGCGCGACAGTCCGCCGCTCGTTACAGTAGTGGAGAGAAAGAGAGAACTCCGAGGGTGACAGCCACCTCTCAGAAAGCTAAGTATTTCTTCTTCTGAGAACAACCGTGAGAACGAATGTGAGAATGCTGGTGAGAACAAAAGTGAGAATGCCGAGTCGTCTTTCTGGAGAAAGGAAATCTCCAAGTCCACGAAGGAGATCTTCAAGCTCAGAAGGAAAGCTCAGAGGAAATTTTCGCAGAGCTCTCTCAGGTCCGAGAAGCAAAGTCTCTTGAATGAAGGTTCTGGGCTCCTTTTATAGCTTTGGCCGGGGGTAGCCCGATAATTTTGTCGTCATAACCACCATAACCACCTGATGGGCGAATCACGCTGGTCGGTTTGGAGCACACGGATCGTCATTTTTTGTAAATGACCATCTCGCCCTTCGGGCAGTTCGGACAGCTTTGTTGAAGGTGAAAAAGGCGACATGCGAGTCCTGCAATCTAAGAAATTAAGAAATGTTAACTGCGCGCAAGTTCAGAATGTGGAAACGTTCTGAGCGTGCTCAGAACGTGGAAACGTTCTGAGTGCGCGGGGAAGCATTCTGAGCACGCGGGAAAGCGTTCTGAGCGCGCAACGAACGGGAGCGTTCTGAGCGTGCGATGAACACGAGAGCGCTCCGGCGCGCAACAAACTTTGGCGAATGAGGAGTCGCGCCTCAAAGGAAAAACGGATTCCGGCCGCACTCGACGAAAGGGCGCGGCTTCGGTCGTATCCACCGCAGGGCCCCTCCGGGGAGGGGTCTTGGCCACACCCTGCTGCGGGGGGCGCGGCTTGGCCGCACCCTTTGGAGGTGCGTCTTGGCCGCACCTCAAGAGGGGTGCGGATTGGCCGCACCCCTCCCGGGGTGCGATTTGGCCGTACCTCGTGAGGTGTGCAGTTAGGCCGCATCCCCCACCATGGGGGACACTGCTATCCGCACCCCACTAGTGGGGTGCAAACTAGCCGCACCCCAATAGTGGTGTGCGGTTACGGCGGCGTGTGGTGCCCGACGTAGTGCAAACTGGGCGGCGAAATTCTCCACCCCCATTGTTGAAACCAGAACTTGGTCTCTTGTGGAGCTCGGGCCCCCAACAAGTTGGGGGCAGCTAGCACATACTGATTCCTCGGAAGGAACAGACCGGAGTCTTTGAAATAGACACAGACCTTTAGTCGTAGCGAGAAGGTCCCACCACACACCCGGAAAATCTTTGAGCGCTTCCCCTCCCAAGCCAAAGCTGAGACTGGGCACCTTAGAGAGCCTGTGAGCTAAACCAAGATAACCTAGGGAGGAGGAAGCTCAGAGTACTGAGATTGGAATCCTCTCCAAAGGTGCCCTTCAAGGTCTATTTATAGTTTTTCCAGTCCGATCCGCTAATAGCGGGATTCCGCCTTTTGGTCTTACTAAACGCAGACCCAATTGGTCTACTAGCAGTCAAACTCCGCTGTTCCGAAGTGTTGTTGGCAGCCCACCGGGGTAGAAGGGTAAATTCACCCCTAATCCCCTCTGGGCGAGTAGCCCACTAGGGCGTCACTCGCCGACCCCTCAGCGAGTATCAGCCCGCAGGGTCCTCGCCGCGAGTGGCCTGTGAGATCACTACCCGCTAGCCTTTCCCGCTCCATACTCGCTACCCCCTCAGCGGGTCTCAGCTCGCGGGGTTCTTGGCGCGAGCGGCCTGTGAGGGCACTTCTCGCCGATCTTGCATGGTTGCGCGGAGCGGCGAGCCCCAATCCTCCTCGCCATTTCTAAGTGTCCCCCAGGGGCGCCGAGCCGCACATGATCTGCTACTGTACTATGTTCTCGCTCTCGTGCTAGGCACTTCCCTATTAAAGGCCGACCATGTTTATTCCTCCTAGGCGAACCTGGGGTTGTACACAATCCCCGCTCTTCGTGAGTTTAGTTAAGCTCGCGAAGAATCATCCAAACCCTGGTGTTCGCCAGA
The DNA here is from genome assembly GCA_033032865.1 of Dactylorhiza incarnata. Classification (NCBI taxonomy): domain Eukaryota; kingdom Viridiplantae; phylum Streptophyta; class Magnoliopsida; order Asparagales; family Orchidaceae; genus Dactylorhiza; species Dactylorhiza incarnata. Next base: position 7,452,080 of record JAWHQI010000065.1, read on the forward strand.
AAGATGCTGACCTGGCAGGAATCTTTCGTGGGGCCCCGCCCCCATGCTATAAATATCATCGATCGTGGTTGAGGAGTACCCCTCTTCTCCTTTCACCTTCTCTGTCGCTCTGTACTGTAGCTGTCAGAAAATGCATATTTCAGAGGAGACCCGGGCTCGCCTCAACGCGGCGCGAACTAGCGAGCACGCGGACCTCGCCCAGCCCGCCCCTTGGGCATCGAAGCCGGATCCTCCTAGAATCCTGAAGGCGAAGTCAATCCAGCGTCAACCGTGGGGAAGGGTCTTCGGCCCTGGACCTGTCGCCCGACCTCCTACTCGCGGATCAGGTATTCAGGTCGATAAACTGATCCTCCCCTCTTTGTTGCTAATACTCCTTTCCTTCAGAGCTCACTCCTGTTGGAGAATCTGATGGGTGAGGCCCGAGAGGACATTTACCTTGCTACCCCCGGGGAGGCGGTGTGGAGATAATGGATCTGGACGCCACCACACCCCACCCGACCTCGCCCCGACCCAGTAAGCCTTCTCGTGCGATTCCTCGATGAACCCACAATATTATCCTGATGACCCTGTCTTTTCGCAGAATCTCCTCTCGCGACTCCTGGGAGGCGAGCCACACCACTGCTCTCGCAGCCTCCTCCAGTGATAAATATCCCCGACCCGGGCTTTACCCTTCTGGACCAAGCGAACCCCGGAAACTCGCTCCTGGGCTCCATCCAAGGCCAGGGTGTCACACCTCCCCCTTCGGGCTTAGGTAAATAAATGACCCTGCCCCACGGAAATCCCTTCTAGGGCCGACCCAGTTCTTCTCGCGTACATCCCGGTAAAGCGACTCCTAACTCGCCTGATTGGCCTAAATCAACTGACACTCGGCCTCTCCCTTCTCTTTTGTTGACCTCTTTCTTTCGCAGATCGTCCCGAGAGCTCCAGCGACTTCGACTTTATGGAGGAGGAGTTATCGCCCCTTCCTATGCCGTAGGAGATTGATGAACTCGTTGACGACCCGCGGGACCCCGAGACTATGAAGAGGCGAACCTCAGAACTATTCTCGAAGCAGGGGCGAATGCTGCAAGACTTATACAGTCAGTTGAAGAAGGACAGGGAGGCAGCCGAGGAGCAAATTGCCTCGCTTGGGGATGAGTGTGCACGGCTCCAAGCCGAGCTGCTGCAGGATACTCGCGAGGAGACTACTTCCCCGGGGGTGCATCTCGCGTGAGTTGACGATCATGCTCGTTGAATACAGCGCGAGGTCCGCGCCGCTCGCGCATATCATTTTCCTGCGAGGCCGCCTAGCTCGGGGGTGCGAGGCAGAGGTCGATGGAGGAAGATTAATTATTGATATCTCTCACGCTAGCGTACACTTTCGACCGGGCATCCTTTTTGTAACTTTTAAATATAACAAATAATGGTGGCGACTTAAACTCCTCTAGCCCGCCCCCTCGGGCTTTTTCAATCTGAATTTTTTTCAGTGTTCGTTGGTATCATATATAAGTACTTGTTCTCTTTTGACTGCTCTGTTGCGCGAACAACGCAGGTCCACCTTACTGACCTTGTACTTTTTTCTGCTTTGCCTCTTATGGTCCTGGCACGCGACCCTCAAGGACTCACTCTACTTACTCACTATATCGCTTTATATTACTCTCAGACGCGAATCGATGTTATCTGATTGCGGCGAGCGGTTCGAAAGAGGGTGGCCCACACATCGAGGAACATCGTGGTGCTGATGCCGAAGGCCTGGCTAAGTGCGCCTGGACCTTCTACGATCACATGTTCCTCAACTGCTCGCTTACGGAGCGCGAGTACCACACGATCGTAGCGAACTATATCTCGCTGTGGTTTTCCGCCCGGCACCCCACAAAGGATGATGCGATCAACTTCCTCCTCCCGGATGAGCTCGCTATCCCGGGAGATCATTTTGAGGTGGGCTTGCGACGGCCCTTCTGGCCCGAGATCAGCCAGGTATTCGCTTGTCCTCTTACTTTCCCTTTTCGCACTCGCTAAAAACTCCCATCTGACTTCTCGTTACGAACCCGTTAGATGTTTAAGTACTACGGTGTGATCCCGAGTCAGATGACCCCCAACGCCATCGCCATGATGGTAGCTTTCGCATGCTACCTACGGGAGGAGCGGATAGAGTTCAGCCTATCTGTCTTCCGCAAACTGTTCTCCTCCAGGGCGAACAAGGACGGGACCCGCCTTTCTTGCGAGCAGCCACGCCAAGGTCCACGAGACGGTCAACAAAAGCCATTATTGGCCTCAGAAGTTCTTCATCGTGAAGGGGCCTTTCAGCAACGCCCCGTTCTCCCCCGTCCAACGCACGGAAATAACCTACCCCCCCCCCCCCCCCCGGTGCTCGGCGGTCATGCGGCCGAGCTTTTCAAGTACATGTCGACTAACTTCGTGGACGCCTACCTCCGAAGGAACGTCGACTCGCTACCTCCCGTGCCTCCAGGAGCAGGTTTTACTCGCATCCGCTCTTTTTAACCTTTGTTTTTTGCCTCTCGTTCTTCTAATCTTGAGTCGTTGCTTACTCGCAGGAGAGCGAGACATTCTGCTCCATCCCCCCTACGCAAAGGTTGGGTCTATCTCGCCCAGCCTTCTGCTCGCCACTTCTGTCATCGAGGCGTGCCGAGTGCCTGCCTCCACCTCGGCTCCTCTTCCCAAGAAGCGGCCCGCGCCCGCGAGCCGCGGATCGCAATCTCTGCCTCCCCCCTCCAAGAAGACGAAGACCCTTCCCCCGACCAAGGGGAAGGAGGTTCTCAAGATTTAACCCGGGGAAGATCGCCAGGCGGGCCTGCCAACAGATAAGGTGCCCAACGAGCCCACCAAGGTGGTTGTCGGCACCTCAAAAGTGTCTGGTCTGAAGCGCCAGCGAAATTTTGGCCTCGGTGCCAAGCATCTGGACAAGGCCAGCGCGCCTCTGTTGGTTTGGAATGAGGAGGCCAACCGAGCCTCTATATCAACTCTCCTCCCTTCCTGGGTGGAGCAGGATATGATTGGCGGTGACGCCTTCACTTTATCCTTTGGCCTTTATGGGCGAGAGGACGCGAGTGACTTCAACTCGCTGACTTCTTGGATGATCGCTCATGAGAGCGCGCGGTCCCAACTCCGCTATTTGGAGCTCGCCCATATGATGGGTTAGCGCAACTTCCAGACGGAGAGGAACTTCGAGGAGCTCAAGCGCGAGCTAAAGGACGCGACAAAGAAGATCGCGAGCCTGAAGAAGGAGAAAAGCTCTGAAGGACTTCGTGATGAGCTGAAGGCCGCGATCGAGGAGGTGGCAATCCTCAAAGACAAACTGGACATCTCAGAGGGCCTCGTTGCCAGCCTCCAGGGTAGAATGGTAAGTCTCGTTGGTCACTCGCCTACCCCTTCTCTCCTTTTTACATCCCTCCCTAATACTCTTTCTCGCAGGATGCCGAGACTGCCAATGAACTTCTCACTCGCACCACCGCCTTGGAGAAGCAAGTGGATGGGCTCAAAGCCCTCAATCTCGAATTGGTCCGGGCGACTCTTCCGCCCAGCCCTAGGTCTTTGAGGGAAAAGCGGCAGGAGCAGATGACAGAGATGCGAGAGGGAGCGCTTCATGCGGCGAGGTTCGCCTTCCACACTCTCCAAAAGGCCGGTCTACTTACTGTCGAGGCGGCGGAGCTCAACCTTGAGGACGTGATCCCAGATCTATTTGTGCCCACCACATCCCCCCGAGGGGAGCGAGGGCGAGCAGTCCGCAGATGAGCCCTAATACATTGCGTTTTACTTTCTTGTTTTACTTCTTCTCTCTTTTTTTGGCTGGCGAGATCGCCGCGGAACTTGTAAGACTCTCTTAATGAAATGGAAATGATATTTTGCATACGCTTATCGCTTGCTCATCTTCTCTGTGCATGCTTCTCTTATACATTTTTTTCTTGCTTCTGTGATTGATATTATACTCGTTGTGCTCACCCCCGCCCATCGCGCGGTCGCTTAGCTCAGGCGTATAACTCGCCTCCTTTCCTGCTTCCTTACCATGTGTCTACCTTAGGATCGTAATTTTTGGAAACTTCCCGCCGCGCCTCTCTCCTACGAGGAGTACGCCTTCCAATTTTCATCTCTTACGAGTGAGAGCTTCCCCTTGGCCTCTCGCACTTTCCCCGAGTTAGGAATAACCTTTTTCTCCCATCTCCTACGTCGATGAGTACTCGGTTTGCCCGCCTGGGGCATTCCTTCCTGCGAGGACTCTGTGTTGCGCAAGGACCTTCCGCCCTTTGTAAGCGAAACGGGTTCTCTATCGCCCTGCCACGCGAGATTACCCCTTCTTGCCGAGTGAGGCGACCCTTTTCTGGTAACCTTGACAGCCTCTCTGCGAGATCAACCTGACCCACCAGCTAGTGAGAGCCTGGCAGCGGGATCGTCCGGGGCATTCTAGCATATAATACTTTTTATCTTGCGAGCCTCTCTGCGAGATCAACTTGACCCACCGGCTAGTGAGAGCCCGGCAGTGGGATCGTCCGGGGCATTCCAGCATAGAATACTTGTAACCTTGTCAGCCTCTCCGCGAGATCAACCTGACCCACCGACTAGTGAGAGCCCGGCAGCGGGATCGCCCGGGGAATTCCAGCATGAAATATTTGTTACCTTGGCAGCCTCTCCGCGAGATCATCCCGACCCACTGGCTAGTGAGAGACCGGCAGCGGGATCGTCCGGGGCATTCCAGCATGAAATACTTATTATCTTGCCAGCCTCTCCGTGAGATCAACCCGACCCACTGGCTAATGAGAGCCTGACATCGGGATCGTCCGGGGTATTCCAGCATGAAATACTTGTTACCTTGCCAGCCTTTCCATGAGATCAACCTGACCCACCGGCTAGTGAGAGCCTGACAGCGGGATCGTCCGGGGCCTTCCAGCATAAAATACTTATTACCTTACCAGCCTCTCCGCGAGATCAACCTGACCCACCGGCTAGTGAGAGCCTTGTAGTGGGATCGTCCGGGGCATTCCAGCATAAAATACTTGTTACCTTGTCAGCCTCTCCGCGAGATCAACCTTACCCACCGGCAAGTGAGAGACCGGCAGCGGGATCGTCCAAGGCATTCCAACATAAAATACTTGTTACCTTGGCAGCCTCTCCGTGAGATCAACCTGACTCACCGTCTAGTGAGAGCCCGGTAGCGGAATCGTCTGGGGCATTCCAGCATGAAATACTTGTTACCTTGTCAGCCTCTCGGCGAGATCAACCTGATCCATTGGCTAGTGAGAGCCCGACAGCGGGATCGTCCGGGGCATTCCAACATGATATACTTGTTACCTTACCATCCTCTCTGCGAGATCAACCTAACCCACCAGCTAGTGGGAGATCGGCAGCGGGATCGTCCAGGGCATTCCAGCATGAAATACTTGTTACCTTGCCAGCCACTCTGCGAGATCAACCTGACCCACCGGCTAGTGAGAGTCCGACAGCGGGATTGTCCAGGGCATTCCAGCATGAAATACTTTGAGAATCCCTGCTTAGAAAAAAACTTGGAACCAACATATGATGAGTCAAATATGTAACAAATCAATATAAAACATATAAGGATAGAAACGTTTTAGGTCATCCCCGCTCCGAGCTCGGCCGAGAGGTACCCATTCCACATCCTGGAGGTGGTACCCTCCCGACTTGAGCACTTCACCTACAATGCATCGACCTTCTTTAAGACCAGGTCTCCCTTCTCAAACTGCTTCACCCGGATATGTTTGTCGAAGTATCGAGCCATCCATCGTTTGACTTCCTCTTGCCTGACGGTGGCTAAGTCCTGGAGCTCTTCCACCAGGTCCAAGGATAGCCTTTGCTCTTCCCCGTTCCCCACTAGCCATTCTTCATCCCCTTCACCCGCGCCGACCACCCGTGGTGATTTTACCTCAAACTCTATTGGAAGAACGACCTCGGACCAGTGAGAGAGTTTGAACGGAGTTTCCCCGGTGGCCGTGTTTGGAGTGGTCCTCAAGGCCCGGGGGACCGAGGGTAACTGTTTTACCCAGTTACCCCTCAAGTTCTCGACCTTTTTCTTCAATAAGTTCACAATTATTTTATTTGCCGCCTCCACTTACCCATTGCTCCTCGGGTGGTGGACTGACGCAAACCTGAGGTATATGCCGAGTTGGGTGCAGAAGCTGACGAACTCATCGCTGGCAAACTGCGGCCCATTATCTATAACTATTGATAGCAGGAGACCGTGCCTGCAAATTACTTCCCCCCATACGAAATTTCTTACCACCTGGGATGTTACCTTGGCTAGCGCTTTCACCTCCAAACACTTGGAGAAATAATCAACCATCACTAGTAGAAACTTCCTCTGGCCACTCGCTTGGGGAAAAGGACCCACCAGGAGCAGCCCCCATATTACAAAGGGTCAGGGGGCTGTGATGGTTCTGAGTCTTTGGACCGGCAGGAGTAGGAGAGGGGCAAACAACTAACACTTTGAGCATTTCCTTGCGAACTCTGCGACATCCTTGCTGAGGGTAGGCCAAAAGTAGCCTTGCCTCAACAATCTCCCCTCCAAGGTTCGACTCCCAGAATGGCTGCCACATTCTCCCGAGTGGATTTCCTCTAGGACCCTTAGGACCTCCTCCTCCGCTACACATCGGGCTAGGAGCCCTGAGAGCGTCTTCCTATATAATCCCCCTGCATGCAAGGAGTAGTATGCCAATTTATACCTGAACCGTCGTTTATCCACATCCCCTTCGGGGAACTTCCTCGATGTCAGGAAGGTGATGAAGGGGTCCATCCATGATGCCCGCTGGTCCACCTCCATCAGCCCCCCTCCTCGATGGATGGTCGGAAGAGGTCCGACATCGTGTCCTCGGCCTTGGGACCAAACTTGGCCAGGTGGTCCGCCGCAACACTCTCCTCCCTAGGCACATGATGGATCGAGAAGGTGCGGAACTGCCCTTTGAGACCCTTTACCTTTTCCAAGTATCGCTGAAGGGTCAACTCATTCACCTCAAACTCCCCCCTGACCTGGTAAGCTACCACCATGGAGTCCGTCGAGACCTCTGCATCTTGCACTCTCAACTTTCGGGTTAGGCGGAGCCCTGCTATCACGGCCTCGTACTCAGCCTGATTGCTGGTGAGGGAGAAGTGGATGATGATCGCCTGCTCGATCCTTGTCCCTTGGGGGCTCACCAAAATCACTCCTCCCCCAAAGGAACGCTTCCATGAGGCCCCATCAACCAGCATTCTCTAGGCCACCAGGTCAGGCAGCTCAGACTCTTCTACCTCGGTCGCATAATCTGCCAAAAAGTATGCCACCGCTTGCGCCTTTATGGACAATCTGGGAACATACGAGATATCAAACTCACTCAACTCCACTGACCACTTGGACAACCTTCCAGAGTGCTCCACCCCTTCCATGATGTTGCGAAGGGGATGGTCGGTCACCACCTTGATCAGATGTGCTTGGAAATAAGGTCGGAGCTTCCGGGCCGACACCACCAAGGCGAAGGCCAACTTCTCTAGGATGGGGTATCGGAGCTCCGCCTTCCTTAGCACTCGGCTAACATAGTAGATTGGGAGGTCTTCTTCCTTCTTCCTGGACCAGCACTGAACTCACTGCCTCGGGTCCTACCCCCAGGTAGAGGGACAAGTGTTTTCCCTGACTCGTCCCTCACGGCAATGGGGCTTGGGTCAACTGTTCCTTCAGTGCTTGAAAGGCCTTTTCACACTCAGGGGTCCACTCAACCATTTTGTTCCCCCGCAGCACCTTGAAGAAAGGTGCACACTTCTCTCCTGTCCTGGAGAGGAACCTACTAAGCCCATCCAACTTCCCCGTGAGGCGCTGAACCTCCTTCGCATTCTTTGGTGACCCCAACTCCACGATCGCCTTTACCTTGTCCGGGTTAGGCTCCACCCCAGCCGGGGTGAGCAAATGACCCAGGAACTTCCCTCGGTTGCCCCGAAGACACACTTCTGGGGGTTGAGCTTCATTTTAAACTTTCTCAAAGCCCCGAAGGTCTCTTCGAGGTCCCGAATGTGGGACTCGAGGTCCCAGCTCTTTATCATAAGGTAATCAACACAGACCTCCAGGTTCCTCCCCCTCTGTTCTCGGAAGACCCTGTCCATCATTAGTTGGTACATTGCCCCTGCGTTTTTCAACCCGAAGGGCTTCATTTTGTAACAATAGCACCCATCCCCCGTGATGAAAGAGACATCCTTGACGTCGGAGGGGGGGTGCATTCTGATTTGATGATAACTTGAAAAAACATCTAAAAAGACATCACAGAGAAACCGACTGCCTAGTCAACCAGCGCATCGATTCGGGGCAAGGGGTAGCAATCCTTGGGGCGTGATTTATTAAGTAAAGAAAAGTCAACGCACATTCTCCACTTACCTCCCACCTTCTTTACCATAACTATATTGGAGACCTAGCCTGGGTACTCGATCTACGATACAAACCCTGCTTGGAGGAGCTTGCCCACCTCCTCTCGGATGGGCCTTTCCAGCTTGTCAGCGATGGCTCTCTTCTTTTGTCAGATTGGTCGGATGCCGGGATCGAGGTTGAGTCGATGGCAAGCCACGTCTGCATCGATCCCGGGCATCTCCGCCGCTCTCCAGGAGAATAGATCCACATTCTCCTGTACGCAGGCCAGAATTTGCTTCTGCTCCTCTGGGCTGAGCTCCTCGCTGATCCTGACATTTTCTACCACCCCTGCATGGGTGGTGACCTCGAGCTCCACAACCTCATCCACGGATTCCAGCCGGGACTTCTCCACCCAGCCACTCTCCTTCTCATCCTCGTGAGCTAGCGCTTCGGCCTCCTCCTCTTTTCTCCCTTCTCGAACCTTCATCAGCTCCCCCCCCCTTCTTCCTGGGCCTGACCTTCTCCTACTCTTTCCTCCTCTCCTACCTCTTCGAGCCTCACCAGCTCCCCCATCTATCGATCTCATTCCTCTGCCTCAGCCATCCAGGAGATGGTGTTCACGGCAGTCACATCGCACTGCCTTGCCACCTTTGGATCTCCCCTTAGCCGGACTTGGATTCCTCCAGCATTGAACTTGAAGCATTGGCGAAAGGTGGAGGGGACGCAGTGAAACGCACTGATGAGTGGTCGTCCGAAGATGGAACTGTAGCTACTGGGGGCATCCACTATGACAAAGCGACAGTTCTAGGACTACCCCCCCCGGACTACATGGAGTCCCACTCCCCCTTCCACCTCCTTTCTCTCCCCGGAGAACCCAAACAATGGGCAACTGAGGCCAGCACCCTCCTAGCCTCCACCTTCATCTCATCAAACGCCTTCTTGAAGATGACGTTGACCGAGCTCTCTTTATTCACAAGGATCCGGGAGACTATGAAGTTATTGATCGCTGTATGAATGACCAGCGCTTCGCAGAACGGGTCTTCATGACCCGGCATATCCTTCTGGGTGAATGGGATCTTTTCTGCTGGGGGCGGGGATTGGGACGTTGAAGCCACGCTACAAAGATAGATGGTGTGGAGGCTTGCCTTCCGGTTCGCCTCGATCCCTACACCCCCCCCCCAAGGATCACACTGATCCCTCCTTGGGTCCCCACGTCGACCCGGTCTTCACACCTCTTGTCCTCCTCCTCCTGAGACAGGACCTCCTCGATCCTCACCGGCCGATGCTCCTATGGCACTGGCGCCCTGGCTCCATTCATCTCCAAGAACTCTGGGCAGGTGGTCGTTGCATGACCTCCTCCTCGTGGAAATCACAATAGGGCAACGCCTCCCCCCTCCTCTCGACCTCTGCCCCCCTGTTACTCCTCCTAGGACCAGCTCCTCCGACTCCTGTTCCTCTTCCTTTCCCTGGTCTCCCTCGACCGACTGCCATTGCCTGCTGAGGCGGGTGGGGATGAGGTCGCTTCGGGCCTTGCCTCCATCCTAGTTGATGGGGTCTTCCTTGGCCTCCTTGGAAGTTACCCCCTCCCTGGTGGAAACCCCTTCCCGGGCCTTGCCTCCCCCCTTCTTGTTGCCCCTACCCCACCTCTGGGGCCCTCGCCTCTTCTCTTCTCCTTGCTTCTGGTTGCTTGACCTCCGGCTCGCTCAGCCGTGCCAACCTATTCGTGAACTCGGGGTTGGCAGCCTCCCCTTCTATATCCTCCGCCGCTCTCTCCATCAGCTCCTCAAAGGACAAGGGAGCCCTCCTCTTGAGGTCCATCTTGAAGAACCCCTCCCGCAGCCCTACTATGAAGGCAAGTTGAAGGGTGTACGCTGGCACCTTTTGGATGAGGAGGACCTCCTCCTGGAACTGATCCACGTAGTGGGCTAGAGACTCCCCCGGCCTTTGCTTGATGTTTAAGAGCACCTCGGGGTCCTTCTTCCTCTTCTTTGAGGTCGAGAAGCGCAGTAGGAAGTCATGTCGTAGATCCTCATGACATAGATCGATCCGGAGGGAAACTGGTGGAATCATTCCCCGCCTTATCCTTCAGAGTGGCGGCGAAGAGTCGACACTTGAAGGCGTCCAACAAAGGTCTGATAGAGACCATGTCCTCGAACCACTGCAAGTGTTGAGTGGGGTCATCCTTGCCAGTGTACAATGTCATGGTCGGCTCACTGAACCCCTAAGGGAGTGGTGTCGAAAGCACCAAGTCATAGAAAGGGCTTCCCCCCTTCACATACCTGACCTGCTCCACTCGCCCCGCGAGCTCCCCGGGTGAACCGACTCCTCCCGGCCTCGCACTAGCCGAGGGACCACTCGTCGGGATCCCACTGGTAGGGATCCCTCCTCTCGGGATGGCGCTCGCCTGGACCCCACCCGGACTCGCCGGGCTGGGGAAAAGCTCCCGCCCCGCGAGGTCTCGCTCTGGCACAGGGGACATTGCCTCCTTCCCTGGCCTCTGCCCCGGGGCGCTCTCGCCTACTCCAGCTGGAGGGGCCACCTGGGGCGCAGGGGTTGCGAGACCCCCAAGGGCCGTGGCGAGGGCACACTGGAAAGCCCCGAGTAGGTCCCTCTTGAGGTCAGCCAACATCTCCACCATTGCTAGCGCGTCGAGTGGTGGCGAGCCACCGAAGCCTGCCTCTCGCTCGTTGTCTCCCGCCATGTCTCTTTCGTAGAGCTTTCTTGAACTAGAAGCGCTCCACGCTCACCGCACCAAAAATGTTGAAACTAGAACTTGGTCTCTTGTGGAGCTCGGCCCCCCAACAAGTTAGGGGCAACTAACACTTATTGATTCCTCGAAAGGAACAAACCGGAGTCTCTGAACTAGACACAGACCTTTAGTCACAACGAGGAGGTCCCACCACATACCCGAAAAATCTTTGAGCGCTTCCCCTCCCAAGCCAAAGCTGAGACTGGGCACCTTGAAGAGCCTGAGAGCTAAGCCAAGATAACCTAGGGAGGAGGAAGCTCATAGTGCTGAGATTGGAATCCTCTCCAAAGGTGCCCTTCAAGGTCTATTTATAGTTTTTCCGGTCTAGTCTGCTAATAGCGGGATTCCGCCTTTTGGTCTTACTAAACGCACCCCCAATTGGTCTGCTAATAGCCAAACTCCGCTGTAAATTCACCCCTAATCCCCTCTGGGTGAGTATCCCACTAGGGTGTCACTCGCCAACCCCTCAGCGAGTATCAGCCTGCAGGGTCCTCACCGCGAGTGGCCTGTGAGAGCACTACCTGCTAGCCTTTCCAGCTCCATACTCGCTACCCCCTCAGCGAGCCTCAGCGAGCGGGGCTCTTACCGCGAGCAGCCTGTGAGGGCACTACTCGCCGATCTAGCATGCTTGCACTGAGCGGCGAGCCCCAATCCCTCCTCGCCATTTCTAAGTGTCTCCCAGGGGCGCTGAGCCGCACATGATCTGCTACCGTACTATGTTCTCGCTCTCGCGCCAGGCACTTCCCTATTGAAGGCCGGCCCTGTTTATTCCTCCCAGGCGAACACGGGGTTGTACACCCAAGATCATGGTTTGGACTTTTGTCCCCACTCCCTCCACTTCTCCTTAGTGGAGCTTTTCCTAAGCGCACCCCATGGCTTTTATAAATTCATGGATGAACATCCTTTTTGTGGATGCACTGTAAAATTTTTAAAGTAGAAGTGGACTGCCCGGGCAGTCTGTTTTTGGAGACCGCGCGACCTGAGTTGCGGTTTACTTCTAGAATCCGTGAGCTCGGTGTGGCGACCTGGCTGGTGTGGTCGCGCGTCTCTGGTGTTGGCGGCCTGTGTTTGGTATGCCTGTTTTGCCCAAGTATCCTTGTTCTGGTTTAGACCGGGCGGTCTATACTGGAGGTCGCTTCTGCGGTCTCGTACTGCAGCTTGGTGTGTCAGAATGTTCCTGTGGCTCCGGTCTTATAAGAATCTGGGCGGGTTGTATGAGCTCATTTCTGGCGGTCTGCTCCTGATCGATCAGATGCTCATGTCCGTTCTTATAAGAGACCGGGCGGTTTGCCAGGTTGTCTTGGCGAGCAATATTTCATGGACACTTGTGCCTTAAGTAAATAAGGTCTTATAAGAGACCGCGCGGTCTGGTTCTGGAGACCGCGTGCTTCAATAAGGAAGGTGAATGTATCCCTTAGGGCGGTGACGACATCCGTTCGTTTCCCTATAAATAGGGACACCGGGGTAGCCATAAATATGCAAGAACTGTAAGAACCAAAGTTGGCTTGATTGTGCCGGTCTCACTTTGAGGTCACGCGATTTGAGTTGTCTGACCGGTTTGTTTGTTCGCAGGTTAGCGGTTAGCAGTCGCCGTCGGCATTCTCCTTTCTTCCAGCTTTGAATAAACCAGTTCGGCAGTTGTCTATCTATGCAGATTGTGTTTAGGTGTTCTTGGACTGTGCAAGTGAACTCAGTTGATGCAGGCAACCTTAAGTGGTCGAGCGGTCTTGAGTTGCGGTTTGCAGTAGGAAGCAGTTCTTCATCAAGTGTTCGCGGGTTCTTCTGTGATCTTGAAACCGTGCGGTCTGGGCGATCAAGAAGTGTGGGAAGGTGTTCTCTGCAGTTGAATAAAGCAACAAGTCGAGCAGTCAGTGGTTGTGGTCTGATAGCGTCGGTCTGTGCTTTGTTCGCGCTATCTCAGGGATAGCCGTGCGGCTTGTCTATTCGAGTGGTCTGGCGGTCTCTGCTTTGGCAGTTCGCTGGCGGCTTGTTTTTTGTGTCTTGTGCTTCTCTCCTCTGTGATTCTTATGAATCATGTCTCGCCATGTATGTCTCGAGTTGTAAAGAGATAGTGAATATCAAGTGCACTATTCTGTGTTCCCATTGTCATTGATTGTTATGCTTGTGGATTGTGTGAAGTGTTCCGCATTTTTACTTCACTCTGGACCTATAAAAATTTTAACATGGTATCAGAGAAGGTTCATGAGCAGTAATCAACGTTGTCTTCTGCTTGGATTTCTGCAAGTTGGTTATCAATCAGTGGGATAAAAATGAAAGGAGGATATGCAAGAGGTCTTGGTATTGAGCTCCTTACACAGACTAACTTTAAAAAGTGGAAGTCGTGCATGGAGAGCTATCTTCTTGGTGAGGACTTATGGGAGGTAGTTGGAGGAGAAGCAAGACAAGTTGTTGTTCCTGCTGAGGGGAATACTGAGCTCGTGAAGGCTTGGGAGAGAACTAATGCAAAGGCTGAGTTCACTCTCAAGAGAGCTATCATTCCGGAGCTGTTTGACTACATCATCGGGTGTAGGCCAGCTGCTGAAATTTGGACAGCCTTGGATGGCTTGTTCAATAAGAAGAATGTAGCTCGGCTACAGTTCTTGGAAAATGAGTTGGCGAAAGCAACTCAGGGAGACTTGTCCATTTCAACGTTCTTCTTGAAGATGAAGAACCTATGCGCAGAAATATCGGCAAGTGACCCAGATGAGCCTATCTCAGAAGCGAAGGAGAAGAGGAACATAATCCGCGACTTGCGGAGGGAGTATGTGGCTTTTGTTACTTTTGTGCAAGGCTGGGCCAATCAGACATCGTTTTTGGAGCTAGAGAACTTACTTGCATCGCAAGAGAGTTTGGCTAAGCGTTGGGACAAGAAGAGGTTCTCTTTTCTGGGAAGAAGAAGCGTTGGGACAAGAAGAAGAAGTCATCTGGTAACGATGGTCCATCAACTTCATATCAGCAAGGGAGGAGTTATGCTCCTATGTCTGAAGGGAAGAAGAAGAAGGAAGGGCTGAGATGTTACAGATGCAACAAGCTTGGTCATTTCAAGAGAGACTGCAAAGTCAATCTTCAGTCGGGGCATGCTGCAGGAAAGGAGGAGGCTGGTTCCAATGCAGATGATAGATGGGGTGATGGAGCTTTCAAGACGGGAACGTGTGTTCGGTCTATGGATTCCATCAACTATCAGGATGATTGGATAGTGGACTCGGGTTGTGGTCATCACCTAACCGGAGACGAGTAGAAGTTCTCTTGTTTGCAGGCATATACAGGTAATGATGCTATCATTACGGCTGATGATATTATACATGCAGTAGAGAAAGTGGGTGTAGTTTCTTTGAACGATGATAGAGGTACTCTTACGTTGAAGAGTGTCTATCATGTTCCGGGGATGAAGAAAAACCTCTTCTCGGTGACCAATATTGTGGATGCTGGCTATCACGTTCTGTTTGGTCCAACAGAAGTGAAGTTTCTTCAAAACGTGTCAGCGGTGGAGGCTGAAGTCACTCATGTTGGTAGAAGGGTGAAGGACTTGTTTGTGTTATCAACAAGTTCCTATGTTGATAAGATGAGGACTAATGATAGCGCTGCTATCTGGCATGAAAGACTTGGGCATGTTGGGATGGACAAATTGAAAGTTATGGCAGGGAGAGGCCTTGTGAGAGGTCTGCCTAATTTGTCATCCTTCGGCGAAGATCACGTTTGTGAAGGATGTAAATATGGCAAGGCTTATCGCCTTCCATTCGAGAAGTCACAAAGCAGGCGCAAGGTGCCATTGGAGTGTATTCATGGTAATCTGTGTGGACCTACCAAAAATGCCAGTCTTGGAGGCAGCAGGTATATGCTGGTTTTGATTGATGACTTCACTAGATATACTTGGGTATACTTTTTGAAGGAGAAGTCGGAAGCGTTCAGGAAGTTTGTGGAGTTCAAGGAGCTCGTAGAGGGTCAGCTTAACCTGCGGATAAAGAAGTTCAGAACCGACAATGGAGGGGAGTTTACTTCCAATGCGTTCTTCAACTTTTGCAGAAAGCATGATATCCGGAGAGAGATTTCTTGTGCTCACATTCCACAACAGATGACATTGCAGATCGAAAGATCCATCATCTGACAGAGACCTGCGAGTGCTGGCTTCATGCCAAGAGTATCCCAAAGTCCTTCTAGGCAGAGGGAATTTCTTGTGCAACCTATGTCATCAATCAGATGCCTCTTAGTCCTATCAACATGAAGACCCCTCATGAGTTGATTTTCAAGATAAAGCCCATGGTGGAACACCTTCGAGTGTTCGGTTCTACCTGCTACGTGCATGTTCCTGATGCCCTCAGAACGAAGCTAGATGCGAAAGAAAGGAAGCTAGTCTTCGTCGGTTATGATGACCGGAAGAAGGGTTGGAGATGCATGGATCCAGAGACACGGAGAGCTGTGGTCTCAAGGGATGTGGTATTCGACGAGTTGACGTCATACCAGGGTAGCTCTTCTGTTGAGTTACAAGGTAGCAGGGTAGATGGTGGACCAGGTGAAGCTACTAAGGAGTTTTGGTGGAGTTGCCTGTTTCTCCAGGTGCTCCAGGTGCTTCTAGCTCTAGGTCAGGTGCTTCAGGTTCTGTAAGCAGGGGGAGCGATGCTCCAAATATGCCTGAAAGGAGAGCTAGTCCAAAACAAGTAGCTGGAGAGGTGGATCAGAGTAAAGCTCTGAGGAGGTCCAAGAGGACCATTATACCACCAGATCAGTATACGGGGGGAAACTTGGTGAGCTTCGTCTCATGTTTCTTCTCAGGTCCCCTGGATGAGAGATAGCCATCTTGTTATGAAAATGTCGTTGGAGCCAAGGAGTAGGAAATGGCCATGGATGAAGAGATGGCTGCCCTTAGGAAGAATGAGACTTGGGACTGGTGCCTAAGGTTGAGGGTGTTACTCCGGTGACTTGCAAGTGGGTTTTCAAGCTGAAGAAGAAGGCTGATGGAAGTATCGAGCGGTACAAGGCTCGCCTTGTAGCTCGAGGGTTCTCTTAGAAGTATGGGGAGGATTATGAAGAGACTTTCAGCCCTGTTGCCAAGATGACTTCATTTCAGGTGGTGATAGCGTTGGCAGCTTGCCAAGGGTGGAAGATATGATAACTCGATGTGAAGATTGTCTTTTTTTATGGCGAGATTGATAAAGATATCTTCATGGATCATCCACCCGGGTATGTTTCTGAAGTCTACCCAAGACATGTGTGTAAGCTCAAGAAGGCTCTTTACGGCTTGAAGCAGGCGCCTCGAGCGTGGTATGGGAAGATCCTAGAATACCTCCAGTTATGCGTATATTTTGCTTCTGATTCTGATTCAAGCTTATTCGTAAAGAAGGCGGGGGAGCTTCAGGTCTTGGTGCTGCTATACGTTGATGATATGATCGTCACGGGGAATTCTGAAGTGGAGGTAGCTAGGCTTCGTGCTGAGCTAGCTATCAGATTTGAGATGAAGGATTTGGGTGAGCTCCACCATTTCCTTAGACTCGAAGTGGAGAGGAAAGAGGGTGGAATGCTTGTTTCCTAAAAAGGGTATGCAGAACGAATTGTGAAACGATTCGGCATGGAAGGGCGGAAGAGCAGCTCTACTCCACTGGAGGTTGATATTCATCTTCGAAGTGATGAGGGGAAGGTTATTTCTGATCCTTTGGTGTTCCGGGCTTTGGTCGGGTGTCTGATATATTTGATGATCACGAGGCTGGATATTGCTTAAGCGGTTGGCCGGGTGAGTCGGTATATGGCAGAGCCACAGAAACCTCATATGATGGCGGCGAGGAGCATTTTGAAGTATGTCCAGACCACCTCGGATTTGGGTCTCTTCTACGGGAAGGACTCGGCTTTTGCTTGCATGGATACATGTATGCTGATTATGGAGGTGATTCAGATGATCGGAGATCGACTTCTGGATACGTCTTTATGACGGGCTCTACAGCTATATCATGGTGCAGGAAGAAGCAGGATTTTGTGTCTGTCTCTACAACAGAAGCAGAGTACAAAGCTTTGGCTTTGTCAGCTCAGGAAGCCATCTGGCTTAGGAGGCTTGTGGAGGACATTCATAGGGAGGTGCATGGTCATACTCTGCTTCGGGGTGACAATGCGAGTGCCCTCAAACTGGTGAATAATACAGTTTGTCATGCACGAACCAAGCACTTAGAGATTCAACATCATTTCATTCGGGAGAAGGTGTTGGAGGGATCTCGTATGGTTGAGCATGTGCAGAGCAAGGAAAATTTCGCAGACATATTTATAAATCCATTGTCGAAGGAACCGTTCATACGGTTGATGAGGTTACTTGGGCTGACTTCCACTTCCCACTTCAAGGGGGAGTGTTCAATTTTTGAAGTGGAAGTGGACTGTCCGGGCGGTCTGTTTTTGGAGACCGCAGAGACCGCACGACCTGTGTTTTGGTTTACTTCTGGAATCTGCGAGCTTGGTGTGGCGACCTGGCTGGTGCGGTAGCGCGTCTCTGGTGTTGGCGGCCTGTGTTTGGTCTGCCTATTTTGCCTAAGTATCATTGTTCTGGTTTAGACCGGGCAGTCTGTACTGGAGGTCACTTCTGCGGTCTCGTACTACGACCTGTATGTGTTCGTTCTGGCGGTCAGCTTGGTGTGTCAGAATGTTCATGTGACTCCCGTCTTATAAGAATTCGGGCGGGTTGTATGAGCTCATTTCTGGCGGTCTGTTCCTGATCGGTCAGATGCTCATGTCCGTTCTTATAAGATACTGGGCGGTTTGCCGGGTTGTCTTGGCGAGCTGTCTTTCCTGGACAGTTGTGCCTTAAGTAAATAAGGTCATATAAGAGATTGCGTGGTCTGGTTCTGGAGACTGCGTGCTTCAATAAGGAAGGTGACTGTATCCCTTGGGGCGATGATGACATCCGTTCGTTTGCCTATAAATAGGGACGCCGGGTAACCATAAATACGCAAGAACTGTAAGAACCAAAGTTGGCTTGATTGTGCCGGTCTCACTTTGAGGTCGCGCGATTTGGGTTGTCTGGCCAGTTTGTTTGTTCGCGGGTTAGTGGCTAGCAGTCACCGTCGGCATTCTCCTTTCTTCCAGCTTTGAATAAACCAGTTTGGCAGCGGTCTGTCTGTGCGGACTGTGTTTAGGTGTTCTTGGATTGTGCAAGTGAAGTCAGTTGATGCGGGCGGCCTTAAGTGGTCTAGCGGTCTTGAGTTGCGGTTTGCAGCAGGAAGCAGTTCTTCGTCAAGTGTTCGCGGGTTCTTCTGTGATCTTGAGACCATGCTGTCTGGGCAATCAAGAAGTGTGGACATGTGTTTTCAATAGTTGAATAAAGCAGCAAGTCGAGCGGTCTGTGGTTGCGGTCTGACATCGGCGGTCTGTGCTCTGTTCGCGCGGTCTCAGGGATAGCCGTGCGGCTTGTCTGTTTGAGCTGTCTGGCGGTCTCTGCTTTGGCAGTTCGCTGGCGGCTTATTTTTTGTGTCTTGTGCTTCTCTCCTTTGTGATTCTTATGATTCATGTCTCGCCATGTATGTCTCGAGTTGTAAAGAGATAATGAATATCAAGTGCACTATTCTGTCTTCCCATTGTCATTGATTGTTACACTTGTGGATTGTGTGAAGTGTTCCACATTTTTACTTCACTCCGGACCTCTAAAAATTTTAACATGCACATCATAAGCCCCCCCAAACCGTCAGATTTCGGTACATTGCGTGGAGGAGAGCGAAGGTTTTGACTTTTGCACGTGGTGGCTTGGATGGAGTTGTTGCCGAGGGACAAGTGTGAAGTTGTTTTCACTTCATCTTCTTCAGACTCTTTTTGATTTGTGCAACTTTGTGTTGGCGTTTCTTGGCATCTTATGACTATGTTGCTCTAGTCATTGTTGAAGTATTAATCAGGGGACAAGCCCCAGTATGGTCGGTGAAGCGCATATGTATCAAATAATGGACGAACGTAAGAGGGGCAAGCCCTTACGACGCTGGGACCTGACTGCGGATGAGAAGGGAGAACCTTCAATTGACAGCAGTGTGAAGTCCCTAGGGCAAGGCCCCAAAGTGGTCGGTGAATAGCGTGTGTATTCAAACCGTGGATGAACATAAGAGGGGCAGACTCTTACGACGTCGGGACCTGACTGCGGAAGAGAAGGGCGAACCTTCAATCGACGGTAGTGCGAAGTCCCTGGGGCAAGGCCCCAAAGTGGCCGGTGAATAGCGTGTGTATTAAAACCGTTTACGAACATAAGAGAGACAGGCCCTTACGACGCCGGGACCTGGCTGCGGAGGAGAAGGGTGAACCTTCAATCGACAGCAGTGCGAAGTCCCCGGGGCAAGACCCCAAAGTGG
This sequence comes from Dactylorhiza incarnata, assembly GCA_033032865.1. NCBI lineage: Eukaryota > Viridiplantae > Streptophyta > Magnoliopsida > Asparagales > Orchidaceae > Dactylorhiza > Dactylorhiza incarnata. Next base: position 7,471,446 of record JAWHQI010000065.1, read on the forward strand.
CCGGTAAATAGCGTGTGTATTCAAACCGTGGACGAACGTAAGAGGGGCAGACCCTTACGACGTCAGGACCTGACTACGGAGGAGAAGGGCGAACCTTCAATTGACGGCAGTGCGAAGTCCCCGGGGCAAAGCCCCAAAGTTAATGATAAAAAGTGTTTGTGACGATGAAGAAGATAATAATATTTTTAACCAAACATAGGTGTTGGGATTATAACATATTTTTGCGCGAGTCCGAGTTCGCGGCGTTTTACGTAATATGAGATAAGTTTACGCGAGTCTGAGCTCGTGGCTTTTTTTACATAATAGAAGATAGGTTTGCGCGAGCTTGAGCTCGCGACTAGGAAAATTACTAATAAAAGCGGCGCAGGTTCTGGGCATTCCAGATGCGTGGCATGGTCTTTCCTTATGTTGTTCTCAGCTTGTACGTCTCGGGCTTTACGACTGCAGTGACGACGTAAGGTCCTTCCCATGTTGGTGAGAGTTTGTCTCCTTGCGGGCCTTTTCCGGCCGCCTCGATGCTGCGCAGGACAAGGTCTCCCAGTTGATTGGCCTGGGCTTCACCCTTCGATCATAAAGTTGGGTGACGCGCCTTTGGTAGTGAGTTATGCGTTGGGCAGCCGTGTCCCTAACTTCTGTAATCAAGTCTAGATTTTCTCGGAGCAGTTCGTTGTTCTTTTCCGGATCGAAGGTCTTTGCGCAACTACTGGGGACCCCGATGTCGACGGGGATGATCGCTTCTGTGTCGTAACAAAGATTGTACAGGGTTTCCCCTGTGGGGGTCCTTTTTGTGGTATGGTATGCCCATAGAACATTTGGGAGTGCGTCGACCCACTGCCCTCCTTCCTCCTGCAGGCAAGTCTTGAGTCCCTTGAGGATGGTGCGATTCGTTACTTCAATTTGACTGTTTGTTTGTGGGTGAGCTACGACAGTATGACAAAGATTAATCTTCAGGTCTTCGCACATCTTGGTGAATGACTTTCCCTTAAACCGAGTGTCGTTGTCGACGATGATTATTGTTGGAATTCCAAAGCGGCAGACAATGTTCTTCCACACAAACTGTTTGGCGTTCTCTTCTGTAATTTTGGTGAGGGGTTCGGCTTAACCCACTTTGTGAAGTAATCGATAGCCATGGTGATGAACTTTCTCTTGTCGGAGGCCATGAGGAGAGGACTGAGGAGATGGATTCCCCACTGAGCAAACGGCCAGGCGCCTTGGAGCGTTGTAAGGGCCACTGGGGTTGATGAGGGACGTTGGTATGGAGGTGACAGCTTTTGCACTTTTGGACGAATTCGGCGTCATCCTTCTTCATTGCTGGCCAATAAAAACATTGACGTAAGATCTTTTGGACCAGAGCTCTCACGCCTAGATGCTCTCCACATATCCCGCCATGGACTTCCATTAAGGCGTACTCTGCCTCCGCTGCCGGAAGGCACTTTAGATAGGGCCCAGAGAAGGCCCTCTTATAAAACTCCCCTTAGATGATGACGTATGAGGCGGCTCGTATTCTCAATCGTTGTGCTTCCAACCGGTTGTCGGGCAAGTCTTCGCGCTCAACGTAGGCTCGGATGGGTGTCAACCAGGATGACCTTTGTTCGCCCATTTATGCGATCTCCCATGCTTCGTGAATGCTGGGAGTAATGATGTCTTCGATCCGACGCCTTCGGGATTGAAGGAGAGGTTGCGAGGTTAGAGAGTGCGTCTGCTCAGGAGTTTTGCTCTCTAGGGATGTGCAAAATCTGGTGCGATGGTATTTTCTGTAGGAGGGACTTCACAAATATGAGATATTGTGTCATTTGGTCATTCTTTGCCTCATAATTCCCCTCGACCTGCGAGGCCACCAGCTGTGAATCGGTGTAGATTGTTAGATTTTCCGCTTTGCAGTCGACGGCGAGTCGTAGGCCGGCGATCAGGGCCTCATATTCAACGATGTTGTTGGTTGCCAGAATCTCAACTGGAGGCCATACTCCAAAGTGATGCCCTCTGGGCTGATTAGTAGCATTCCTTCTTTGACTTATTCGGCCGTGGAAGCCTCGTCGACGTAGATCGTCCAACGAGCGGCGGAGATGTCTTTTACGGGTGCGTCCTTCGGAGGTAGAGTATTTTCTACGATGAAATCAGCAAGTACTTGGGATTTGATGTCTGGCCGTGGTAGGAATTGGATGTCAAACTTGCCCAGCTCGACTGTCCACTTTACTAATCTCTTGGATACTTCCGGTTTCTGGAGAATGGCTCGAAATGGTAACTGAGTTAACACTTTTATCGCGTGGGCCTGGAAGTAGGGTCAGAGCTTTCTTGCCGAAGAGACTATGGAAAAGGCTATCTTATCGGCCATCAGGTATCTGGCTTCGACGTCGGTGAGGACCTTGCTGAGGTAGTAAACGGGTCGTTGGAATCCTCTTTCGTCTTTTACTAGCACCGAGCTGACGACCGTGGGGGATATTGCTAGGTAAAGGAACAAGACTTCTCCGGAGATAGGTTTGGATAAAAGTGGGGGCGAAGCCAGGTACTGTTTGAGGTGCTCGAAAGACGTCTGGCATTCGTCCGTCCACTGGAACCCAGAGTGACGTGCCCCGCAGAGGATTTTGAAGAAGGGGATATATTTATCTCTCGTTCGTGCCAGAAATCGTGAAAGAGCGACAATCCTTCCGTTTAAGTGTTACACCTCCTTGATGGAACGGGGTGGCGACATGTATCCTAGCGCCTTGATCTTTTTCGGGTTTACCTCGATCCCTCGATGGGTCACCATGAAACCCAGGAACTTTCCTGCCGTTACACCAAATGCACACTTGCTGGGGTCGGATCCTGCTGGGAGAGTGTCACTTCTATGAGCCCTTCGACGGGCGATCCGCGCTGTAGGGTGGCTTCGTCTCGCAAGTCGAAGTTATCGATATTGAGGGTGGTTGCTTCCATTGGTTGTGCCTGCTTTAGGAAACACGTTTGGGCCGCTTCTTGGTTTTCTCTTACGACCCCTATCCCTGAGGCAGTCGGGAACTTCATAGCCAGGTGCGGAATGGATGGGATTGCTCCAAAAATGGATTGGAGCATTCTTCCAAAGATGGCGTTATAGGCGGAGGTGGACTCCACCACCACGAACTGGATGTCGTGCGTCGATTGCTTCGGGAATTCACCTAACGTGATGGGAAGGATGATCATGCCCTGAACTGGAACTGGTTGGTTGTCGAAGATGTACACGGGTCCGGTTGCGGGGCTGAGCTGATCTTTTGTGAGTTTCATGCTTTGCAGCGAGGATAAGAACAGGACATCGACCGAGCTCCCATTGTCGACCAATATCCTTTTAACGTTGAAGCATGAATCCATAATTCCCGCCCTGATCACGAGTGGGTCCTGATGCAGAAGTCGTAGCCCTTGCAGATCCTCTTCTCCGAAGGTGATTGTAATGTCCTGCTTGAGCTTCTTATTTTCATGATCCCTCGGGGGTTTGTCAATCGAGAGGATTTGCGCTGCTAGGGTGGGAGGTTCGGCGATAGTCTCGACTTCTCCCACCATCAGCCTTCTCCCTGCCGCACCTCGGGGAACGGGAGTCTGCTCTCTCGTTTCCCTATGTAGTTGAGGCTGGTTGATGACCTGACACTGTAGAAAACTTCCCAGGAGTCCCTGGCAGATGAGACGCTCAATTTTGTCTTTTAATCTAGTACATTCTTCGGTAGTATGCCCCGTCCCTCGATGGAACTCGCAATATCTTGACTGGTCGTTCCTCGGATTTGGGGCGGGCACCCTTGGCCTGCGAAGCTCCGGGTGATTCTGGATGGAGTAAAGCACATTAGTCTTGGTGGTGTTTAATGGGGTGTAGACCCTGGGCGGTCGCGGATCCAAATCTCTTTGGGGTTGCGACGACGTTCATCGTTGCGGCACTCCTCGTTGCGCCGTTCTTCCGGTCCCCTAAGGGCTTGCTCCGGTCCCCTTTTCCTCCTTTAGTTGCTTTCGAACTGTTGACGGCGCACTTTGATGGTCTCATCGGCAGCTATCTGAGCTTCCATCCGGTGAACGAGGTCAGGATAACTTGATACGGTTTCCCCCATTAGGGCTGAGTAAAAGCTACTTGGGCAGAGACCTCCAAAGAAGACTCCCCGCAACAGCTCTGGGTCGACCTCCAGGATTTGTCGAGCCTCCGTAATGAAGCATTGAAAAAATTCCTTGAGAGTCTCACCGTCATTTTGGCGGATTCCTGAGAGATTGAAGAGATCTCGGACAATCCTACGATTGGCGATGAACTGGTCCACGAACTGTTACGCCATTTCTGCGAAGTTGCTGATGGCCCCATCTGGCAGGGAATGGAACCAAGTGCGCGCTTGTCCTTTCAAGGTTGCTGGGAACACTTGGAAGAGGAGTTGATCGGGGGCGCTGTAAATCCTCATGATGGTGGTGAAGTGATTGACATCTTCCAATGGGTTGTCTGTCCCGTCAAATGTTTCAATGTTGGGAAGCTTGAAACCATTCGGAACTGGATGGGCCAAGACCTGGGGCAATAGTGGGGAGCCGTGGTGCGTGGGACGGCGGGCGAGAGCTGCGCGCCGCCCTGCCTGACCGTACTCTTCCGCTATCATATCGTGCATCTCTTCTCGAGTGGTTCTCCCTATCACTTGTCTATGGACAGCTCTTCCCTGGCGCGGGTGATGGTGATCAGCTTCTGGTCCTGTGGTCGGCCGAGCAGGATGAGCGGAGCATGCGACGTCAGAGAATTCTTCTGAGACTTCTTCTTCTCGAACGGCCTCCTCATTCGGAGCATGATTCGGAGCCGTGGGGAGGCGAAACGTTCAATGATGGAGGTTGAACGGGAGCTCGAGGAACCCCATGTTTTCTTACGAGAGCCAGCATCTCGGCTTGCTGTTCTTCCATTTGCCGCATGCGCCCTTCCAGTGATGTCGTGGGCGCAAGCACTGCCTCTTCTGCGAGAGGTGCGTTGATAAGCGAGTGGGAGGGAGCTGGGTCGACGCTTCCCTCCGGGATTGATCCTTCAATAGTGCGAGCACTTCTTCTTGCCATTGCAATCGACGACAAGTACTACCTTCAGTGAGTCTTTATAGAGCTTTGGGAATCCTCGTTCCCACAGACGGCGTCAAACTATTGCGGATCACTCGGGCGCTCTGGTAGACCGGTTGAATTGAACAGCCTAGCTCGTAAGCGAACCGAGCGCGCAAACAGTCAATAAGTGAGTTAGTAAATTACATGAAGGATTTTAACGTGGAAAACCCAGAAAGGGTAAAAAACCACGCGGTCGGAGCTGTGTCGGCCAACTTCCACTATCTTCTGAGGGGTTACAATTAGAGACTTAGAATTCGAGCGCGACAGGCCGCCACTCGTTACAGTAGTGGGGAGAAAGAGAGAACTCCAAGGGTGACAGGCCACCTCTCAGAAAGCTAAGTTTTTCTTCTTCTGAGAACAACCGTGAGAACAAAAGTGAGAATGCTGGTAGGAACAAAAGTGAGAATGCCGAGTCGCCTTTCGGGGGAAAGGAAATTTCCAAGTCCACGAAGGAGATCTTCAAGCTCAGAAGGAAAGCTCAGAGGAAATCTTCGCAGAGCTCTCTCGGGTCCGAGAAGCAAAGTCTCTTGAAATGAAGGTTTTGGGCTCCTTTTATAGCTTTGGTCGGGGGTAGCCCGGTAATTTTGCCGTCATAACCACTGTAACCACCTGACGGGCGAATCATGTCGGTCAATTTGGAGCACACGGTTCGCCATTTTTCGTAAATGACCATCTCGCCCTTCGGGCAGCTCGGGCAGCTCAGGCAGCTCGGGCAGCTCGGGCAGTTCGGGCAGTTCGGGCAGCTTTGTTGAAGCTGAAAAAGGTGACAAACGAGTCCTGCAATCTGAGAAATTAAGAAATGTTAACTGCACGCGCGTTCAGAAAGTGGAAATGTTCTGAGCGCGTAGGGAAGCATTCTGAGCGCGCGGGGAAGCGTTCTGAGTGCGCGGGGAAGCGTTCTGAGCGCGCAACGAACGGGGAGCGTTCTGAGCGTGCGATGAACACGAGAGCGCTCAGGCACGCAACGATCTTTGGCGGATGAGGAGTCGCGCCTCAAAGGAAAAATGGCTTTCGTCCGCACTCGATGCGGGGGCACGGCTTCGGCCTTATCCATCGCAGGGCCCCCTCCGGGGAGGGGGCTTGGACCCACCCAGATGGTGAGGCGCGGCTTGGCCGCACCCCAAGAGGGGTGCGGTTCGGCCGCACCCCTATTGGGGTGCAGCTATGGCTTGGCCACACCTCGTGAGGGGTCCGGTTAGGCCGCATCCCCCACCATGGGGGACGCGGCAATCCGCACCCCACTAGTGGGGAGCGAACTAGCCGCACCCCAATAGTGGGGTGCGGTTATGGCGACGTGTGGTGCCCGACGTGGTGCAGACTTGGCGACGAAATTCTCCACTCCCATGATCATGGGTTGAACTTCTGACCCCACTCCCTCCAATTCTCCTTAGTGGAGCTTTTCCTAAGCGCACCCCATGACTTTTATAAATTCATGGATGAACATCCTTTTTGTGGATGCACATCATACATATATGTACATGTACATACATATGCATGCCTCCAGCCCTGTAGTGCAACGGCGGGCTTCGCCCGCACTGACAGTGGGCTACGCTCGGTCCTAGCTAAGAGCCTGCCCTCCGCATGATTTGCCCGCCGTCGGGCGGTCTGCAAATAGCGGCCAACGTACAAAATTTTTTGGCTCCGTCATTTCAAATATTTAATATACACAATATACATTTAATGTCTAATGATAGCCTATAATAGTAGGTGTATGAGCTTTACTAAATTTTTTTTGAATTTTATGGATTTTCATTGTTACTTTTAATTTTGGAATATGATGTAATTACTTGTATGGACATTATATTTTAAAGTTGTTGAAATAGAATATAATATATGTTAAGTAATTTTATTAAAAAAGTAAGGGTAATTTTGACAATTTTGAATAATGCGGTCGTGGTGAAAAATGCGCGTTGGGGCGAAAAATGCCCGCAGAGGCGGAAAATGAGCGCTGGGGCGTAAAATGCGTGACCGGGTGGAAAAAATGTGCTCACTGGCGGAAAAATTTGCGCCCGTGGGGAAAATGCGGGCCTGAGCGGAAAACGTGCTACGACCGACAGAAAATGCGCGCCTCGACTGGAAAATACGCTCCCGGGCAGGAAAATGTGCGTTCGGGCGGAAAATGTGCACCCAGGCTAAAAATGCCTCCGGGGCGAAAAATGCGCGCTCAGAAAAAATGCGCGTTTTGACAAAAAAAGAGCGCCAAGGAGAAAAACACGTGCCCGAGCGAAAACATGCTCGTTCGGGCGTAGAAAAGCGCGCCAGGGTGGAAATATGCGCCAGGGTCGAAAACTTATTTTTTTCAAGAAACTCTTTTGTCAACATTGCGCAAACAAACAACAATAAAATTGCGATGAAGGTGGGAGTAGAATTTTTCCCCACAGAGTCATTGACTCTTACAACATAATATACAAAAAAAAATTACGTATGAACATATAAATATAACTACATGATAAGTTTGCTTTTTGTGCTCTTTCAAATGCTATGCTTTGACAGCTAACTATTTTTTTATATATCTGATGGGTACTCATGATAGGAGTCTAGTATTTATAAAAGTATCTAGCGGGGATGTCCGTAAGAGGCAGCAAGATATTTCCAAAGGCGGATTATTTCCAAAGACGGATTATTTCCAAGAACGCGTGTTTCCAAAAACTCTTCCCCTCCTGATTCGGCAGGAGGAATAAAACGCGCAAAACCAACGCGGGCTTGGCCATACCCCCTTTGGGGTGCGGCCGAACCGCACCCCACGGGGGGGGCGGCCTAGCCGCACCCCGCACGGGGTGCGGCCTCGGCCGCGCCCCACCCGGGGTGCGGCCAAGCCGCACCCCACGAATGGGGTGCGGCCTAGCCGCACCCCGCGCGGGGTGCGGCCAAGCCGCACCCCACGCATGGGGTGCGGCCTAGCCGCACCCCACGCATGGGGTGCGGCCTTGGCCGCACCCCACGGGGTGCGGCCTTGGCCGCGCCCCCTTGGGGTGCGGCCTTGGCCGCACCCCGCGGGGTGCAGCCTTGGCCGCACCCCCTTGGGGGGCGGCCAAGCCGCCTTTCTTCGAGGCGCGCTCGGCCCGCACCCCCTCTAGGGCGCGCCCATGCCGCGCCCCCCCGAGGAGCGGTCGCGTTACGCGCCCTCGAGGCGCGGTCGCCCGCCCCTCTCTCCGCGCAGGGTGCAGCCGCCCGCCTATCCGTCTTCCCCAATAAGGGAGGGAGCTCGTGAGAAACCCTCGCGGGCGCACTTGTCGTCGGAACGCCTCCGCAATTCGTCACGCACTTAGAGCATTCTAGCACTAGCGCACGCTCAGAACGTCTCTGGGCGCGGTCAGGAAGTCTTCTCGCTTTTTGTCTTTCCGGCATCTCACTTTTTGTCTTTCAGGCATCTCACTTTTTGTCTTTCAGGCTTCTCACTTTTCAGGAACAGTCGGTCGCCTTTTTCACCTCCAACAGAACTGCCCGAACTGCCCAAACTGCCCAAGCTGCCCGAGGGGCAAGGTGGTCATTTACGAAAAATAGTGATCCGAGGGCCCCGAACCGGAGAATATGATTCGTCCACCGAGCATTTATGGAAACTGCCAACGGTAAAATTACCGGGCCGCCCCCGACAAAAACTATAAAAGGAGCCCCATGGCTTCATTTGAGGGGACCTGGACTTCTGGACTCGGGAGAGCTCCTTGCAGACTTTTGCGGAATTCTCCTTCGACACTTGAAGATCTCCTTCGGGACTTGAAGATCTCCTTCGGGACTTGAAGATCTTCATCTTCCAGGAAGACGACGAGCCTTCTCGATTCCGAAAGGCGACAAGCAGTTCTCAGAAGAGAAAGACGACGAGCCTTCTCGACTCCGAAAGGCGACAAGCAGTTCTCAGAAGAGAAAGGCGACCAGCCCTCTCGATTCCGAAAGGCGACAAGCAGTTCTCAGAAGAGAAAGGCGACCAGCCTTCTCAATTCCAGAAAGGCGACAAGCAGTTCTCAGAAGGGAAAGGCGACCAGCCTTCTCAATTCCAGAAAGGCGACTAGCAGTCTTTGAGGGGAAAAGGACTTAGTTTTTTCGTGAGGTGGCCTGTCACCCTCGAAGCACTCTTTCTCCAAATATTGTAACGAGCAGCGGTCTGTCGCGCTCGAGCTCTAGCTTCCAAGTTGTAACTCCTCCAGAAGATAGTGAAGTTTGGTCGGCACAGCTCCGGCCGCGTGGTTTTTTACCCTTTCCGGGTTTTCCACGTTAAAAAGTCTCTGCGTACTCATCGAACCTCTAATTAACTGTTTGCGCGTTTAGCCTGCTCACGAGCTAAGGCGGTTCAAGTGAACCGGTCTACCAAGAGCCCTAAGCGTCCCGCAACAGTTTGGCGCCGTCTGTGGGAATGGATTCCCAAATCCGAAGCAAAGGATTCCCGAGCGCAATCCCCCCTTCGCCGGAATCCTCGAAGCCAGCAAGAGTGGACATCTCCCCTGAACTGTCCGACGCATACAGCTCCTCGATTCCAGAAAGCCAGGCAAAGAGAGCGCTCACTGCCGCACCCATCCGGCCCCCTCGGCCGGAGTCAGCAGGCAAACCGGCCCCGCCGGCAGGAGGGCATGATTCAAGCAATGACCAATGCCAACAAAGGCGATCACCTCTCTCGAAGTCAATTTTGGAGTACCCAGTTCCGTCATGGCTAAAGTTCCCTTACAATAAGGAATTCCACGGGGCAGAAGATCCATATGAGCACGTTAATCGTTTTCTGATAATAACACGGGAGCTCGGACTTCCCGACCCAGCTAGCTGCAAAATCTTCACCAAAACGCTGCATGGAGACGCTCTCCACTGGTATCAATCCCTGCCTAGCGGAGCGATCCATAGTTTCTCCGAGTTGTCCCGACTGTTCATCAAGCAACACGAGTCCTACTCGGCAAAGATCCAGGAAGGCGATAAGCCCGGTGCGAGCAAACAACCCCACCTAGAAGAAGGGGAACGGAGCGTGCGATCAGAGAAAGTCGGCCCAAATTTTCACCAAGAGCGCCCCTGCGCATGGATGGATTTCATCTTGGATGCAAGCATAGGGAGTCCTCCCTGTGAGCTGAGGAAGGCGCTGATAACCCACCGCATCTCCTTCAACGTCCTGTTCTTGGCAGCAATAGTTCGGCTCAAGCTCCTAAGCGGGAACCTCAAGCTTAGGGCTAGCAAAGCAGAGCTCCCAGATGGAACCACGATACCCACTATAGGCGTCATCACCCTCCCCGTCCAAGTAGGAGCACATGCTGAACCGATCCAGTACGACGTACAATTCATTGTCGCCGAAGCGGACTCCCCCTACGACGCAATATTCGGGAGCCTCCTACTAGACGCCATGGACCACGACGTCTCAATGTCAGGACGCATGGCTAGCAAAGGAAATACCATCAAGAGCGCAATGCATAGTCTCAGCACGACCGCACCTTGGCCCTCCTGGATCAGCAGCAACCCGTCGCCGAAATCAAGGGCCGAGATACAGGGTTCACAAGAAGGTCAAACAGCTCCTGCGATAGCTGGAAAAGAAAAACTTCAGAAACTAACAGACTCGCCGCCCCACGATTCAGTCCGCAAGAGAAAGGGATGGCAACAGCAGCCCGAGGGAGCCGAACTGCCCACTCGGAACCAAGCAGACCGCTCCCGAGAGCTAGCAAATCAAGGCCTTCAGAACTTCACCCCGCTAAACACACCACGCGAGCATATATTGTCCGTGATCTGTCATAGCGAACTCATCCACTGGCCTAGGAAGCTCTCCTTGCACAAGGGAGCTTCGTCTCAATTCTGCCACTTCCACAAGGGCCGAGGGCACCAAACGGAGCAATGCGCCCGACTGAAAGAAGAAATCGAACGCCTTATCCAGCTGGGATACCTGGAGGCCTTCCGCAAAAAGACGCCGGCCAGCGAAGACCAATCTCCGGGCCGCCGTTGCCCACCAAGATGAACAACTACGAAGATTCGGGCAAACACAGCGCCAGCAAGGCTCGACGCCATCTTCTCGAAAGCCTGTATCGAAAACTTATCGCAAGACTGCATTTGCGAATGTATCAGTATTAATCTTCTAATAAAATCCTACTTGCTTCAATCCATTCTACTGCAGGTACCGCTTCGGGGCCCTGCCCCGGGGACTCTGCACCGCCGTCGATTGAAGGTTCGCCCTTCTCCTCCGCCGTCGAGTCCCGGTGTCGTAGGGGCCTGCCCCCCCTGCGTTCACCCCCGGTTTGAATACCCCCGCTATTCACCGGCCAAAGCCGCGAGCGCAGACTCGTGCACCAAAGCCGCGGGCACAGAACCGCGCAAAAAGTCGCGAGCAAAGGCTTGTGCACTAAAGCCGCGAGCACAGACTCGTGCACCAAAGCCGCGGGCACAGAACCGCGCGAAAAGCCGCGAGCACAGACTCGTGCAAGAAAGCCGCAAGCGCAGACTTGCGCAAACTAACTCGTTATATATGTATTCATTTGAAAGCCGCGAGCACAGACTCGTGCAAGAAAGCCGCAAGCACAGACTTGCGCAAACTAACTCGTTATATATTTGAAAGCCGCGGGCTCCGTCTCGTGCAAAACTCATCTTGAAAACAACCAAAACTATGCAGGTGCTAACAATCAGATAAGCAGAATCGTACGAAGAAGTAAACACGACAAACTCAATAAGAGGATACAACCGCGTCAGCTCAACGCTGCGTGCGAAGCAGACAACCATACAAACAAAACTCAGAACGAAACTCAGAACGACACACGAACAAACAACAGCACGGAGGTCAAGAAAATAGTGGGCGATCTGTATCAATCCTCGGCCGCGTCCGAGCACTCATCCTCCGAAAGATCTCCCGCTCCAAGACCAGCAGTGTCACACCCGAACTTCTTCCCCACCAAGCGAAGGGTCTTCTGAATACCGCGCTGGAAGGCGACCTCACGCTCGTCCTCCAACAGGGGCTCGACCTCCTTCGTCATGACCTCGGCGCGGATCTCCTCCGCCATCTGGAACCGCTCCTCGACGAAAGCAAGAGAGTCTCGGAACTCGGCAACTCCGGCCGCCTTAGCGTCCTCAAGGCTGCGCTCGACCGACGACAGCCGCTCCACCTCGCTCCGAAGAAAGCCCAGCTCCCCCTCCATGCGAAACATCTCCCCCTGGGCCTCGGATAGCTGACGAAGCGCGTCCTGGGCAAGCGCCTTATCTCCACCATACGCCTCCTGCAGCTTCTCAACCTCGGACTGGGAAGAAGAAAGGTCCGCCTCCAGCTGCTTAATGCGGGACAGATCGCGATCCCTCCTCTTCTGTAAAGCAGATAAGTCCCTCTTCATCACGCTCAGCTCCTCCTAGAGAGAGATGTAACTGTCCTTAAGGCCCACATAGCAGTCGTTCCACGTGAGGGCAACGTTGGTCAGAGCGTTCGCCTGCCAACACGAAGGAAACAATCAGGAAACACGAACAACAATGGCAGAGACAAGTCAAGACCCAGACAAGGAAAGATGGACTTACCGCAGAAGTCATCGCCTGGAGGGACGAGGAAACTCGCCGCGACGGCGGATGAGGGGGAGGTGGCGGCAAGTCTCCCTGCGCAACCTGCTCAGCAGTTGGGGACGCCAGAATCTCGACCTCCGGGTCGGGAGCAATCGGCTCCCCCCGACGGCGGCTCGGACCAGCTTCATGATCGTGACTCCTGGGCTCCGGCGGAGCAGAGCCCGAGCTAGGAGTTCCATTCCTGAAAACAATCTTTCTCTTTTTCCCACGCTCCAGGGGAACCGCCGCCTCCCGCTCAGGATCCCAAGAAAGCCCCACCGCAAGCAACCGACTCTCCTCCACACAGTTGTACACACTGAACAAAGCTTTTGACAGCCCATCTCGGCCAGGGAAGCCGGGGAGAGGAAGGAACTCGTCCTCCCGACCGGTCAGTCGGCGGCAGCGTCCAGGAAGCGACCTCCAAAGCTCGGGCAGCTCCCAACGATTCCGAACATATCCATAAAGAGTATTCCCGTGGCGATAATCCGCCTTCTCGCCAAAGTGGAACCAACTTTTGTTGCTCCGCACCTCAATCCGTCCGCCCAAATCGGTTGTAGCCTCACACCAATCCTTGAAAAGTTCAAGTGAAAAGCGCGTACTGTGTTCCCGAAAAAGCACCACCAGCCCCATGATATTCGCCATTCCAGCAGGCGTGAACTGGGTGATCGGGACGCCGCAGAACCGGAATATTTCAATAGCCTCCTCCGGTGGAGGAATTCGGAATCCAGACTTCAGGCAACTCTCGGAGAGTGTTATGTAACCCGTAGGCGGATTTTGAACACGCTCCTCCACCCCTGGAATCTTAATCTCGACGCTCGGAGGCAATCCAAACCGCTTGCGCCACACCTCGATTCGCGCGCTATCTAGAGAGGAGCGTAAACGCATCGGCCTCGATTGGCCGCCCCGCTTCGAAGCCTGCGAGGAAGAGCAAACACATAAAAACGAGCCGTGCTAGAAAATCCAAAAGACCACGAGGCATCTCACCGCACACCATGCACACAAGCACCAGAGGTCCGCACCGCCAACCTCACCCGCACGCAAGGAGCAGCCGCGCGCAAAGGCACAGTCCGCACGCAGGGGCCCACGCGCACCGACCGCACGAATGCACCCGCGCGCGGGAGCGCGCAGCGCGGCACCTGCGCGCGGACCCTTGCGCGGCGCCTGCGCGCGGAAGCGCGCAACGCGGCACCGCGCGCTCGGACGGGCAGCGCGGCACCCGCGCGCACGGGCGCGCAGGCACCCGCGCGCACGGGCGCGCGGGCGCGCGGCACCCGCGCGCGGGAGCGCGCAACGCGGCGCCCCGCGCGCAAGGGGCCGCACGCGCCCGGGCGCGCGGCACCCGCGCGGCGGGCGCGCGGCACTCGCGCACGCGGGCGCGCGGCACCCGCGCGGCGCCCGCGCGCGCGCGCGCGGGCGCGAGGCACCCGCGCGCGCGGGCGCGCGACACCCGCGCGCAGGAGCGCGCGCCGCGGCGCCCGCGCGCATGGGGCCGCACGCGCGCGCGGGGGCACGCTCGCGCCAGCCGGGCGCCCCGCCGCCGGCTCCGCCCGCGCGCGGTCCCCCCTGGGCATCACCTTTCCGGCCGCTTCGGCCGCTCGCGCACCGCTCACCGCGCCCCCTCATCCGCCGCCGGCCGTTTGATTTCCCCGCTCCTTTTTTCAAAAAGTTAAAGGCAAAATCTACTTACCCCAACCATTGTTCAACGCCAAACCGATTCCAACACGCAAACGTTTAAAAAAAAAACCCTCGCACTCCTTCTCAAGTTCTGGACTCCGACGGTTTTGGGGGGCTTATGATGGGTACTCATGATAGGAGTCTAGTATTTATAAAAGTATCTAGCGGGGATGTCCGTAAGAGGCAGCAAGATATTTCCAAAGGCGGATTATTTCCAAAGACGGATTATTTCCAAGAACGCGTGTTTCCAAAAACTCTTCCCCTCCTGATTCGGCAGGAGGAATAAAACGCGCAAAACCAACGCGGGCTTGGCCATACCCCCTTTGGGGTGCGGCCGAACCGCACCCCACGGGGGGGGCGGCCTAGCCGCACCCCGCACGGGGTGCGGCCTCGGCCGCGCCCCACCCGGGGTGCGGCCAAGCCGCACCCCACGAATGGGGTGCGGCCTAGCCGCACCCCGCGCGGGGTGCGGCCAAGCCGCACCCCACGCATGGGGTGCGGCCTAGCCGCACCCCACGCATGGGGTGCGGCCTTGGCCGCACCCCACGGGGTGCGGCCTTGGCCGCGCCCCCTTGGGGTGCGGCCTTGGCCGCACCCCCTTGGGGGGCGGCCAAGCCGCCTTTCTTCGAGGCGCGCTCGGCCCGCACCCCCTCTAGGGCGCGCCCATGCCGCGCCCCCCCGAGGAGCGGTCGCGTTACGCGCCCTCGAGGCGCGGTCGCCCGCCCCTCTCTCCGCGCAGGGTGCAGCCGCCCGCCTATCCGTCTTCCCCAATAAGGGAGGGAGCTCGTGAGAAACCCTCGCGGGCGCACTTGTCGTCGGAACGCCTCCGCAATTCGTCACGCACTTAGAGCATTCTAGCACTAGCGCACGCTCAGAACGTCTCTGGGCGCGGTCAGGAAGTCTTCTCGCTTTTTGTCTTTCCGGCATCTCACTTTTTGTCTTTCAGGCATCTCACTTTTTGTCTTTCAGGCTTCTCACTTTTCAGGAACAGTCGGTCGCCTTTTTCACCTCCAACAGAACTGCCCGAACTGCCCAAACTGCCCAAGCTGCCCGAGGGGCAAGGTGGTCATTTACGAAAAATAGTGATCCGAGGGCCCCGAACCGGAGAATATGATTCGTCCACCGAGCATTTATGGAAACTGCCAACGGTAAAATTACCGGGCCGCCCCCGACAAAAACTATAAAAGGAGCCCCATGGCTTCATTTGAGGGGACCTGGACTTCTGGACTCGGGAGAGCTCCTTGCAGACTTTTGCGGAATTCTCCTTCGACACTTGAAGATCTCCTTCGGGACTTGAAGATCTCCTTCGGGACTTGAAGATCTTCATCTTCCAGGAAGACGACGAGCCTTCTCGATTCCGAAAGGCGACAAGCAGTTCTCAGAAGAGAAAGACGACGAGCCTTCTCGACTCCGAAAGGCGACAAGCAGTTCTCAGAAGAGAAAGGCGACCAGCCCTCTCGATTCCGAAAGGCGACAAGCAGTTCTCAGAAGAGAAAGGCGACCAGCCTTCTCAATTCCAGAAAGGCGACAAGCAGTTCTCAGAAGGGAAAGGCGACCAGCCTTCTCAATTCCAGAAAGGCGACTAGCAGTCTTTGAGGGGAAAAGGACTTAGTTTTTTCGTGAGGTGGCCTGTCACCCTCGAAGCACTCTTTCTCCAAATATTGTAACGAGCAGCGGTCTGTCGCGCTCGAGCTCTAGCTTCCAAGTTGTAACTCCTCCAGAAGATAGTGAAGTTTGGTCGGCACAGCTCCGGCCGCGTGGTTTTTTACCCTTTCCGGGTTTTCCACGTTAAAAAGTCTCTGCGTACTCATCGAACCTCTAATTAACTGTTTGCGCGTTTAGCCTGCTCACGAGCTAAGGCGGTTCAAGTGAACCGGTCTACCAAGAGCCCTAAGCGTCCCGCAACAATATCATTTTACACAAATAGAATACCTAGTACACAAATTATAAACTAAATGAAATAAGCAAAATTACAAAGCTGTTAGAATATAAACTAAAAACAGACTCAGATTTGTTGGGACATTACGTTTTGTTAAAATCCGGCTGGACATAGCGCTTTTTTTTTTCCTGAATTTTGCTGGCGGTCCGATAGCAGATCGGACGGGTAATATCGCTCACCCGCACGATTCTCCCGTACGCTACCCGTGCGCAAAAATCCCTCCATTTGCTGAGGCTGAAATATTGCCATTAACGAAACGAGCCTTTCTATGCACGAGATCCTCACTAATGTATAGTTTTGCCCGAATCAAACTCTATATACCTCATAAGATGGGCGTCAAATTAAGAAGATCAGTTTTGCAAGAATCAAACTCTATACATCTGTTACCAATTGTAACTTTCACATAAAACAACAAGAAAAACAATTTTTTTTTTAAAAGCAAATCTGTTTAAACTTGGACACAAACTATAGATTGATGAAACAACATATATTAGTTGTTGCATCACAAAATATAGATCTTTATAAGGCTGCAAAGTGAGAGAGCTGAAGTAGGAGCAAATGGATAGTATGTCAAGCATCAGAGAAAGCATTAGGAAAGTGAGCCGTAGGGCTGCCTCATGGAGAGCAAGACGCGCCGCATTCGGTAGGTCCAATCGAGAGGAGAACGACCAGAGATATGCATCCCTGGAGAAGCTCTCCGCTGACGACCGCGGGGATAGAGTAGTTCTGACAGAAACAGACGACCGGAACCAGAAAGTGGACATCAGCGAGAAATTTCTTCTTAAGTTGCGAGAACGAATGGAGCGGTGAGTACTGCAACAAAGTTAAATATTCAAAAACCATCAACTATTCAATTAACTAGTGATTCATATCTCTGCTTCAGGGTGGGGATTGTTAATCCGACCGTTGAGGTCAGGTTTGAGCATCTAAACATAGAGGTTGAGGCATATGTGGGGAAAAGGAGTGTTCCAACTTTCCTAAACTTCTTTGTGAACAAGATCATGGTAATCAAAATTTGATTTTTTTTTTTTATGTAGTAGAAATTGTTGGACGGTCCAGCATGAACAAAAAAAGGCATGCCAAGATTAGTCTCACACCGGCTATCCAGACGGTCCACTCATGCTTATAATAGGCCCCACCTCTCCTATCTTTGACCCGGGTTTTGGAATGAAAAATGAGTGAGATAGTTTAACATGGTATCAAAGCGAGGTTCACGCTGAGGGGGCGTGTTGGACGGTCCAGCATGAACCAAAAAAAGACATGTCATGTTTAGTCCCACACCGCCTACCCCGACGGTCCACTCGTGCTTATAATAGACTCCACCTCTCCTATCTTTGACCCGGGTTTTGGAATGGAAAATGAGTGAGGTGGTTTAACAGAAATTGTCCATGCAAGAAGCTTCTCAATAGAATTTATTTATTTTAAATTTTTTTTTTTTTGAATTTTAGGGCGCAATGAGTGCACTTCATATTGTGCCAAGTGGAAAGAGACTTATATCTATCCTTCACGACATCAATGGGATTGTATGGCCTTGCAGGTGTGAAATTCTCTTTAGGCTCTATAGAAAAATGGCAACCGAGATAGACATGTGTTTGATATACCTCTATTTTGAAACTCCAATAATAATTAGGCTCAAGCTTGCAACAGAGCTCGAGCCCTTCATGGAGTGTTTTTCAAGCCGGCTTGTCGGGATATTGAGATGGGTCAACTCAACTTACACCACTATTTAATATTAAAAGAATCAACCTCCACAGTTTCGCTTTCCTTGCCGCATGTTTTGAACTTTCGAAGAAACAAGCAGTCGTGCACTGGGCTACCCGGTGCTCCGACGTGACCGTATACCCATAGTTCATTATCTCCATAAAATTCTCTCTCTCATATGCAGAATGACTTTGCTTTTGGGCCCTCCGGGCTCTGGGAAAACAACACTACTATTGGCACTGTCAGGAAAGCTTGATTCAACACTCAAGGTACATAGTTTTTATCATATGAAAAAACATTGAGCTCTGTTTTTTTTATCCAATTTATCCTCAAGATCTATAAATAGGCAAAAATTAATTGTACTTCAAATCCGCTATTATATCCTTTTTCATTTTCTTTTTCTCACCTTCAATTCCTCCAAAACAAACAAAGGGTCCGATTGGCACTGCTTTTTTGCTCCAGTGAGTTTGAACAAAAAAAATACCGTCATAGATGACTGTCATAGAAAAATAGTTTTGAACATAAAAGTGGACGAAGTTCTTAAGTGAGGTTAGGTGTTCACGAACAAAAGTTCATAACCACCGTGTTTGTGACCGCCAGCGCCGGGCCGAAGCGCCGGGCCGAACGGGGCCAAAGGCTCAAGGTAGTAGTGTATATTTTCTTTTGAAATTTTTAAAAGCCTTTGGCATATTCTTGGCGATTTGATTCAAGATACTTTTTTTTAAAGTAATGATCCCAAGATTAATCAATGTAATTCTCTACACCATCAATATATAAAACTCAGCCTTTGATTGATTTTTCATTTGTCTATTCTAAACTCTTAAAGCGCGTCTTTAAAAAAAAACTCTTTCGCACATTAGGGTTCGTTTTGCGCGGTGGTGGCGGTCGTGAACGCGGTGGTCATGAACTTTCGTTTGTGAACGCCCGACCTCACCTAAAACAATTCATGCATTTTATGCTCAAAACTAGTTTATTTTCTTGGTAGCGGTCATAACCTTTGTCTTGCCAAACATACATTCTATGATAATGGCGTTTTTGACCAAACTCACCAGAGCAAATAAGCCACGCCAAACGAAGCCTAGATTACCCCCTTATATTTATAAGTTAGAATAAGGTTTGTATGATTTCAAACAAGTACCTAAAGCATAATAACTTAGCAAAAAAAATTTGGCAAGTCATTTATTTTTCAAGATGACACTTGTGACGCAAAATAGTGGGACTTTGTGTTGTGCATGTAATGCATATTGACGTTTGACAAACCCATTGACTTTGTGTTATGTGATGCATGATTTATAAAGAATATAAATAAAGTTTCCTTCTGAAGTGATGCGGGTGCATTCGGTAAGGATTCTAATCATGGATTCAACATCATAAATAAAGAATTTACAATACAAGAAATCCAATAGTTTCGAGCTCAATAGTGTGATGGAAAAGAATTGAGCTCAAACATTAGTGGATAGCCACCAACAAACTAGAATATCAACTAATGACTACTAATACATTAAGAACTTAAATCTTGTCTCTCTTTTGAATTTAGACTATTTTGAAACTTCTTGATTGTACTAACCCATAAAATAATAAAAGAGTTATCATAATTTCATCAGGTTTCAGGAGAAGTAACCTACAACGGTCATCATATGGATGAATTTGTTCCTCAAAGAACCTCGGCTTATATTAGCCAACATGACATACACATTGGAGAAATGACTGTGAGAGAAACCCTAGCTTTTGCATTAAGATGCCAAGGAGTTGGAACGCGTCCTGGTAAGCAAGTAAAAGGTGTTCAATTTATAGATTTATCTTTGTTAAATTAAGTCTAGAGGCTTAGTTATTATTTCTGGAATGATTTGTAGATATGTTGATTGAGCTATTAAGAAAGGAGAGTGAAGCAAAAATTACGGCAGATCCTGAAATTGATGCTTTTATGAAGGTCAGTATTATAAGAACATTCATTTCTTTGTGATCTTTGAGCTAATAAACATAGATTTAAAATACTTTGCATGCAATTTTTGTAATATGTTGTTGCTAAAATTTGAGCAAAAGAGAAGAATAGAAACATTAAATCACACACAACGCATGAAATTATATGGTTAATATAACTGCAAAGTATTAATATCATTGAGATTTTCTTACATTGAGAAATAATGATAGATTATTTGTTTGGCATACCTCAAACCCTACATATAGATTCCAAAGTATTATAAATTTTTCAAAATACCCGGATTAAAAAATATTAGAAGATATCAAAAAATACACTGCAAAGTATACCATTTTTGCTAGGAGCTACTATCTCTGACAAGACTACTAAACTCTACTCGATTCCATCTGTTCCTTGTATAAACTACAAGACTCCAATAATGTTTGGAAGGAGGCAGAAATTTAAGGGCGATTCAACTGAACATGCTTCAAATAAATTAGGATTCAATACATCTCAACATATGATTACTCTTTAAACTTTCAAAATTAGGATCAATGTCATTGCATTTCTCCCTACCAGAGAAACTATGTGACATTTATTCTGTTGCATGATATTTGAATAATGAACAAGTATGTTCATAGTTTTCAATAACGGATAAAAAATTGCATACATACATTGTTAGACACTTCTTATATGGTAGATCAAAATCAATAGTTTTGACAAATGTAGGAAAAATAACAATGTGTTCACTCATGTGCTGATAATTTGTTTTCATTCACAATAACAAATCAATCATTTGTATGCATCAAATCAAAGAAAAACATTTTTGCAATCCAGCTAAAATAACTTTATGCTTAAACATTATATTCTGCAAAATCTGATTCAGACATTCCTTTTTTGTTTATACTATGGAAGGCCATATCAGTCAAAGGGAAGGAAAATGTTGTGATAGATTATATTCTAAAGGTAAGGCACGAAGCCTGCATGAATACGCATCCAACAAATATATTTATGTTTCTTATGAACTTAACAAGCAATACATTCTTACTTTGACACTTCCTCTCACTAAAGATCTTAGGACTGGAGGTTTGTGCTGACATGATGGTAGGAGATGCAATGACACGAGGCATTTCAGGCGGACAAAAGAAGCGTGTGACAACTGGTAAATTATTATGCGACTTGTTAAATTTCCTAGAATATATTCAAAAGTAACATAGTAGCATTGATTAGATATATAAACACCAATATAAAGGTGGTTTCTCCTCGAAAAAAAGAAAGGCAGCTGTAGAATAATAAGCTAGTTTTCAGTGAAGAAAGGCTGCTCCTTTTAAGAAAATATTTGCAATCCAATGAAAGTAACTTTGATTTTCTTAAAACACATGTATTGGAGGTGAGATAAGGTTACGAATCACATAGACT
The DNA here is from genome assembly GCA_033032865.1 of Dactylorhiza incarnata. Classification (NCBI taxonomy): domain Eukaryota; kingdom Viridiplantae; phylum Streptophyta; class Magnoliopsida; order Asparagales; family Orchidaceae; genus Dactylorhiza; species Dactylorhiza incarnata. Next base: position 7,492,613 of record JAWHQI010000065.1, read on the forward strand.
TGTATTGGCGGAATAACGTAATAGAATCACGGGATACAAATCACGTTCACAAGAGTAAAAAATTAAGAGAGAGTTCAATTAATATAGAAATATTACAATATCAACCATGAACATCACAAGATTACATCCAATCTCAAGCATCAAGAACCCCAAAAAAGGAAGATGAAGAATCGAGGAACTCCCCATATAATGTCGGTGATGTTGGGTTGGGCCTGATAGGAAAAGAGAAATCTATATCTATTCATACTAATAGAGGGTATATAAATACAAGGGAGAGAGGTGATCCAAGCACCCAAAGGTAAGCCTAAGATAAGTCTACCATGCTTCAATATACACAATATATAATATATATCTAACACCCTCCCCCCTTCTCAAACTCACGGGGGATCATACACCGAGAGTTTTCGACAGGAGATAAGGATGGTGTGTCTGTGTCTGTGGCCCAAGTAGCATCTTAGTAAGCACAGAGCTGCAGAGAACTGCTATTGGAGTAGAAGAGACCTCGTGAAGTCATCGTCCAGAGATAGTGCAGGAGCCGCAGTAGGCAAAGTTATCAAGACACGTGCCTGAGGCGCCGGGCGCACCCCGTTGCGCCCCAGCAAGGCTTAGGCGGGCGATGTGCCTGAGGCGCGCCAAGGCGCACCCAAGGCGCACCTAGGCGCAAAATTGTTGAATTTCAGCGAATTGGGCGCCCAAATCGGCGAAATTCAGCGAATTGGGCGCCCAATTTGAATTTCAGCGAATTGGGCGCCCAATTCACTGATTTTACATGAATTGCGCGCCCAATTCGCTGAATTTCAGCGAATTTGGCGCTCAATTCGCTGATTTTCCATGAATTTCCTTTGTGTCTCGGTGCGCCTTGCCTTTAATAACTTAGGCAGTAGGTGACTAAATGCACAGAAGTAGGCGCACTAACAAACTGGCTCAACACATGAACAGCCTGGGCAATGTCGGACCGAATAATAGTGAGGTAGACGAGACTCCCGACAAAGTGATGATAGCGAGTAGGATCAGAGAGTGGAACCCCATCATCCGGTCGTAGCTGAAGGTGAAGCTCCATAGGGGTGTCCACGATGTGAGAGTCAGAGAGGGCAACCCGAGCAAGAGATCTGATGTGTAACGTTGTTGAGAGAGCTAAAAACCACGATTTGTACAGGTGACCTCAAGACCCAAGAAATAGCTCAGTTGTCCAAGATCAGTCATCTGAAACTGCTGCTGAAGGTGATGCTTGACAAAGACCACATGAGAAGGATCATCACCAGTAATGATCATATCATCCACATAAAGTAACAAAAGAGTCCGGCCACGAGAGGAGTGCACAAACAGGGCTGGATCATGCGGGCTTGGCTGAAAACCGGCGGCAGTAATGGCTGAGCTGAAATGTGCAAACCACGCGCATGACGCTTTTTTGAGCCCGTAAAGAACCTATCTCAAGCGGCAGACAAGGCCTGGAGGAGAGAAGAGACCGGGAGGAGGGAGCATGACACCTCATGCTGAAGTTCACCGTGAAGAAAAGTGTTCTTCACATCGAGATAACAGAGACAAGTGGTGAACAGCTAGCTGCAACTGCAATAAGAGTAAGGATCGTAGTCATGTGAGTGACTTGAGCAAAATTCTCATCATAGTCTCATCCATGCTCCTACTGAAAACCACGAGCAACAAGTCGAGCCTTGTACCTCTCTACAGAATCATCTGAGAGAGTCTTGACCTTGAAGACCCACTTGCAAGTAATGAGAACAACACCGGGTGGAAGAGGAACAAACTCCCAGGTACGAGTGTGCTCAAGCGCCTCCAACTCACAGACTGCCACTCAGGTATCTGGGCAGCCTCATGATAGGAAGTCGGCTCTGGAGTACTACAGGCGGTAGCAGGAAGGGCAGGTCAAGTGGTAGTGTAGCAAGACTGAGGCGATCGGGAGGACATCTCTCACAAGGTGGGTTGCGACATGCAGGAGGATCATCCACAAAACACTCGCTGGAGGAGACAGACACTGAGTCGGGAGGCACTCACTAGAGATGAAGGAACATGAGGGTGACGAAGAATGTAGTGATATGGAAGAGGGACGATGAGCGCATCAGAAGGAGAAGTGGGTGGCAAAGAGGAGGGAGAAGGTGAGACTTGAGAGGTCGGAGATGGTGTGGACGGTGGCAAGGGGAGAGGAGGTGGACATACTGGTGGAGAGAATGATACATGAGGCGGTGAGATGGGAATAGTGAGAAATTGCACATCAGAGGGAGTAACAGATGACTGCGAGGTCGTGGGGCGGAGGACACAAAGAAAGGTTGAGACTCATCAAATGTGACATCACATGAGATACGAAATTGACGTGCAATAAGATCATAATATCGATAACACTTGTGCTCGGTACTATATCCAAGAAAAACACATGGTAGAGACTGAGCAGAGAGCTTGGTGCGCTCACGTGGAGGGAGTAGAACATAACACTGACATGCAAAAACACGAAGATGAGTGTAGCGTGGGGGGCAAGAGTACAGACACACATCAAGACTCTGGCCCTGAAGGAAAGTGGAATGCTGAAGGTTAAAAAGATAGACAGCAGTGGAAACAGCCTCAGCCTAGAAATGAGGAGGAATGTGGGAGGAGATGAGAAGGGTGCGAGTTGTCTCAATAATATGATGATGCTTTCTTTCAGCGGTGCCATTTTGAGCATGTGCACCAGGACAGGCAAGCTGAGGGAGAGTATTGTGAGTAGCGAGCAGATGTCGAATTGCATGAGAGAGGTATTCCCTCCCCCCCCCCCCCCCGAGTCGGAACGAAAGATACGGATGAAAGCGGAAAACTTGGTACGCAGCATAGCAGAAAACGTAACATAAATCTGAAAAAATTCAGAACGAGAATGCATAAAGTAAATCCAACAATTGCAGGAATAATCATCAACAAATAGAACATAGTATCGGTGTCCACCCTTGGATACAAAAGGGGCAGGACCTCATACATCAGAATGAACTAAATCGAAAGGACGCTGAGACTTAGACTCACTAGACTGATAGGGGAGTTGTAGCTGTTTATCAAGCATACAACCCGTACAAGTGTGAGAACTATCGATAGTAACACGACCGAGAAAACCATGACTGATGAGAGAGGCAAGACGCGAACCACTAGGATGACCAAGACGGTGATGCCACTGAGAGAAGCCCACCGAAGGAAGACAAAAGGTAGACGTTGTCGGTGACAATGGAGACAATGGAAGGTGAAGCCGATCAAGAACGTACACCCCGCTATGGCGACGACCAACTCCGAGCAGTGTCCCTGTCAGACGATCTTGCACACCAGCACACGACACGCAAACTCATTAAAAATAATAAGACAATCATGGGATGTGAGAAAAAATATACTGTGAACTAATTAACATGAAAACCATCCACACTTATAAAGAAAAATTAATATTGTGGCTAAAGCGGATGGACCTACATACCATTAACATTGCTACCCAGACACAAAAAAGACAAAAAATTAAAGAAAAGAAAGCTAAAGTAAACCAAAACTGAGCTAACAAAAATAGTCTAGAAAATCTTGCGTACACATAATTACTGCATTTACCTGGTCTAAAAAAATGGAGATTTGAGAATACTTGAGCTGGGTAGAGAGATTGGTGAGCGACGAAGATTTGAGAATATTTGAGCGAGCGGGCGAGATTAGTAAGAGACGGAGATTTGAGAATAGAAGATAAATTGGAATTGCACTAACAATTCTTAAGAGTTATCACAAAGATTATTTATAAATGACTACTATTAACTACATTTACAAGAATACTCTTAATGGATACATTGTGACTCATATTGTTCCATTATACTAAAAACATGGTCAGGTGAAATGCTTGTTTGCCCTTCAAAAGCATTTTTTATGGACGAAATTTCAACAGGACTCGATAGTTTTACCACATATCAAATAGTGAATTCACTCAGACAATCTATTCGCATGCTTGGAGGAACGACAGTGATAGCACTACTACAGCCAGCACCGGAAACCTATGAACTCTTTGATGATATTATTCTTTTGTCTGAGGGGCAGATTGTATACCAAGGCTCAAGGGAACATGTTTTGGAGTTCTTTCAAGTAATGGGTTTCAAATGTCCCGAGAGAAAAAGTGTTGCAGACTTCCTACAAGAAGTAAGTCGTAAAAAATAAATATTGCTTATCGCACCATCAATATGATGAGTCGCTACTTTACTTTTTTTGTTTTGTTTGCATCACTAGGTCACTTCAAGAAAGGATCAACAACAATACTGGGCACGTAAGGAGGAGCCGTACACTTACGTTTCTGTCAATAACTTCTCTGAAGCCTTTAAAGCATTTCATGTTGGGATCAAGGTAGGAGTAGCACTGAGCAATCCGTTCGATCGAAGTAGAAGTCATCCTGCAACATTATCAACTTCCAAATATGGGATTAGTAAAATGGAACTTCTCAAAGTGTGCACCTCAAGGGAATGGTTAATAATGAAAAGAAATGCATTTGTCTATATATTCAAAATAGCACAAGTGAGTAAAAAAAATCTTGAAACTTCAACCATCAAACTTTGAAGTGGTATAATTTGCAAAACAATTGAGAAATCTCTCATTAACCACTTCTCTTCCATGGAATGCAGCTTATCATTCTTGGTTTCATCTTAATAACGGTATTTCTGAATACGAAGACACGCCGTCGTGATGTAGATGATGGATTCATCATCTTGGGTGCAATGTTTCTTGGACTTGTCATTCATTTATTCACTGGGTTTGCTGAGCTTGCAATGAGCATTGAAAAGCTTCCCATATTCTACAAGCAAAGGGACCTCCTCTTTTACCCTTCATGGGCCTATGCATTACCTACTTGGATCCTCAAGATACCAATATCTTTTTTGGAGTGTGCTATTTGGATTTGCATGTGTTACTATGGCATTGGCTTTGATCCAAATATCAAGAGGTTAAACTACTAATCCAGATAACATCCTTTGAGTAACTAACTATCACTATCAGTTCAAAACTTCTTCTGTAAATAAATGACAAACCGCCCAACTGTTTTGCAGGTTTTTCAAACATTTCCTCCTACTTGTTCTAATTAGTCAGTTGGCATCAGGACTCTTTCGGTTACTTGCTGCACTTGGAAGGGAAATGGTTGTGGCTGATACCTTTGGATCCTTCGCGCAGCTTGTGTTGTTGATCCTTGGGGGCTTCCTCATTACACGAGGTACATGAATTTTACAAATTGAGCGAGCCATTTGTACGCATGGGTGTACTCAGTTTAGCTCCATATTTGATAGAAAAACAAGAATACTTCACCTGTATTGCGGTTTCGACATTCTTTTTACTGAGGAACTAATTTCTTATCATAGAGAAAATCAAGAAATGGTGGATATGGGGGTATTGGTGCTCTCCCTTGATGTATGCATATAATGCCGTTGCTGTGAATGAATTTCTTGGTCATAGTTGGGATACGGTAAGCGTATGTTGCTCAAATGAGATTTCTTTCGATTCGATTCGGAGATTATACCTAATGATTGCCTTATTGGCACAGCAAGTTCCCGGATTCACCGATACTTTAGGAGTTGAGATTCTGAAACTTCGTGAAATATTTGTTGATGCTCGCTGGTATTGGATAGGAGTGGGAGCACTTCTCGGATACATCTTCTTGTTTAACTCTCTCTTTGTTTTTTTTCTTAAGTGGCTTGACCGTAAGTATCAATATACGAAGAATCATCATTTATTAAATTTGTATGTTCTTGTACTAAGTCAATAGATTCTAGCAGCATTTGGAAAAGATCAGACGACTATTTCTGAAGAGCAATTGAGAGAGAAGCAAGCTAATAGAACAGGAGCAAGTCTTGAGCTTTTACCTTTAACCGATGAGTTATCAACATCAGGTACTTATTCTTCTAAGGTTGTTAGTCAAGATGGTGAATAACTTATGTACTAAGATACTTCAATCTTATTAAATTTAAGAAGCAAAAAAATATGAGTCTTATATCTTCTGAAAGATGTCTCATTTACAGGATGGATTTTTGATGAGAAAAATAAACATGGAGTGGTGTTACCGTTTTCTCCTCTTTCAATCACATTTGACAATGTTAGGTACTCTGTTGATATGCCCCAGGTAGTGGATAAATATAATGTGCTAAAAACTTTCCATATACATTAACAAATTGTTGAACTTATTTTTATGAAAATCTTTAACAGGAAATGAAAGCCAAAGGAGCAAAGGAGGATCGTTTGGTACTGTTGAAAGGTATTAGTGGAGCATTCAGACCAGGAGTTCTTACGGCTTTGATGGGTGTCAGTGGAGCAGGAAAGACGACCCTATTGGATGTCTTAGCTGGTCGAAAAACCAGTGGTTACATAGAAGGTGACATCCGTATATCAGGATATCCCAAGAAGCAAGAGACATTTGCGAGAGTTTCCGGATACTGCGAGCAAAATGACTTACATTCAGCGCATATTACAGTCTACGAATCACTCCTTTACTCTGCGTGGCTTCGACTTCCTTCTAAATTTGATGATGAAGCAAGAAAGGTTAGTGGAGTAAAAAAAAGTTAAAGCAGGTGATTTATAAACCACTCCGTGTTTTTGTTATTTAGTTGATCAACCAACCCTTTCTTGTTGTTCTTTTCATTTTTAACTATTCTAAACAAAATCATCAATAACCTTTGAAATATCAACAGGTGCTTTCATAGCTTGAGTAATCTAGAAATAAAGTAACATGTTCGTGATATTTACCAAACTTCTGTGACAATGTTTGTCCAGTCAATTCCTTATAGATTCTCTCTCTAGCCTCTATTTATAAAGAACTCCATATGGAGGAGGTGGAGGAGGTGGAGGAGGTGGAGGAGGGGGATAGAAGAAGCACACACAATTGGATATATTGTATATATACCCGACATAGAAATATAAATTGCATTATTTAAAATATAAATAATCCACTAATTGAAAAAGATATGAACATGATCCATAGTATAGATACATAACACTCGTTAACTAAAGATACATAACACTCGTTAACGAAAGATACATTACACTCCATATTACCTTCAATACCCTCAAGGTCGAGGAAAATATGACTAATTGGATTAGTGGGCCACAAGCTAATTCCAAGACTTCATACTCCGAGTCTTTGACTTACCACTAGAAGAGCTCCTTGTAGTTTTGTCCTACTATCGAGACATTTCAACAAACATGTGCAGCGGGAGAGGTAATCATTGCAGGTTGCTTATCACTTTTAAATAGAGCGAAGTAGAGAATGAAGGATGAGATGTGGCTTAGTGATGGGGATAGAAGAAGTCTGCGGCTAAAGGAGAACTTGCTGACTGTAGGCAATATTGGGCAATGGTGTAACTGTGGTTTGGCATATGAGGACAACTAGATCAATGATGGTGTGATAATTGTCAAATAGAATGTGGAGATAGGAGAGTTGGTGGTGCTGATCAAGAAGATTTACTCTAGCTAGTTCGCCTCAATTGTCAGTTGGGCCTCAACCTCTAGGCGTTGTGCTTAGTGGTTGTTTCCTATTTTATGTGCTAGTCAAGCTTTCCAATCACCTCATTTAATAGCTTGATGGAGTTCAAAAATGCTTGGAGACTCTGGTTTCAGAAGAAGGGGTTTTATGGTGTTTCCTGCTGAGATGGATAGAAGTGGCAATCATTCTGCTCTAGTGAATAGTGTTATGGTACCTTTTCAAAACCATATGGTTTGTTTGAGAAAAAAAATGTTGAGTCATCATGCTGGGAGAGTGTGTAGACCGAAAACAATTTGTGGGAATTATTTGTGGATAGGGTGCTCATGAATTGATACAAACCATCAGGAGGCGTTTCACGTCCAGAAGCTGAAACCGAAGCATTGAAGGCTGCATGAAGACAAGAATTACGACACGGCATAAGGAGTGGTTAGCAAAGAAGTGTGCTAGAGAGATTAGCATAATAAAATAAGGTATCAACAAGTTCGGGAGATCCACAGAATCTGTAGAAGAAGGTCGGCATAGATCTTAAGTATGCACATTGACATAACTTGGTAAGGATGGGTAAGGAGCGGACCTTGTAGTATTTATGTCGCTGGAAATTATCGTCATAGTCTATCAATTATCGTCATAGTCTATCAAACATTAAACACGTTAACTAAAGAAAATTTGATTGGGGGAAAAATCATTTTTAGATGATATTCATTCTATGTGAATTAGAAGAAAGAAGGAAATTTCTTATAAGGTTACTCTAAGGGTCCATTTGGGTGGACAGAATTGAGGCTCCTGATTAGAATTGAAAGTCTATCTCCAATTACAGAAAATTTGCCAAACTTTAATTATGTTATCAAGAAGCATATATCAATATTGAATTTGGAAAATATAAATATCGAAATTGAACATATAGGTATCAAAATTTTAAAAGCTAATTTATATTGAACATATAGGTATCAAAATTTTAAAAGCTAATCAGTTATTCTCATGCCAAGATGTAAAAATTTGATTTATTCATTGGAATTGGATTTTTTTTTTAAGAATTCATGATCAAATATTTTCTAATATGGCTGGCTAACCAGCAACACATGCTTATAAACCTTTGGCATAACATGAAACCTAACAATTCTCCATCTTAAACAAAGAGGTTTAAGATTAATTTTTGAGCTACTGTAATAAAGTTAAAATAAATTATGATAGATGTTCATAGAAGAGGTCATGGAACTTGTGGAGCTAAAGACACTGAAGGAAGCACTTGTAGGGTTATCTGGTGTGAATGGACTGTCAATTGAGCAGAGAAAGCGACTAACGATTGCTGTAGAGCTTGTTGCCAATCCTTCTATTATATTCATGGATGAGCCAACTTCTGGGCTTGACGCCAGGGCTGCCACCATTGTGATGAGGGCGATAAGGAACACTGTTGACACTGGTAGGACGGTGGTGTGCACAATTCACCAACCAAGCATTGATCTTTTTGAAGCTTTTGATGAGGTAAGTTTCGCAAAATAAGAATATGAACAAGTAAAATTTTCTTGAGATGTTTTACTAAGATAAGATATTGCTTTGGTTCTGTTAAACTGCAGCTATTTCTAATGAAACAAGGTGGAGAAGAGATTTATGTCGGTCCACTAGGGTGCAATTCAAGCCATTTAATTAAGTACTTTGAGGTGAGCATCATCATATATCAAAGAAAAAAATCTATGCGCGATGAAGTTTTCAGAGCATGTAATTAAAATTAACACTTTTTTTCTTCATTATTCTTCAGGATGTTGAAGGAGTACGGAAGATTAATGATGGTTATAACCCAGCAGCATGGATTTTAGAGATAACCACCCAGGCACAAGAGCAAACTCTATGTGTTAACTTTTCTGAGATCTACAAGAACTCTAACCTCTACCAGTAAGTTCACCAACAATATACTCCTGCATTTTCTAAGTAGCCATATATTTATCTTATATAAATTACATGTCATTTACCAAAATGCAGGAGAAATAGAGCTCTAATCAATAAATTAAGCGCTCCTCCTCCTGGCTCAAAAGATATTTTCTTTCCGACTCAATACTCGCAATCATTCTTGACTCAGTGCAATGCTTGCCTATGGAAGAAGCACAAGTCATACTGGCGCAATCCCTCGTACACAGCCACACGAATCTTCTTCACATCTATCATTGCCATAATTCTAGGGACGATTTTCTGGAATCTTGGCAAAAAAGTGTAAGCTTGTTCTTTGCATGCTTCCTTGAATAGGTTTGAAATGAGAACAAAAAATGTGTATATCTTGCAGGAACACACAACAAGATCTTTTCAACTCTTTGGGATCAATGTATGCAGCTATTTTATTCATTGGAATGCAAAATGCACAAACTGTGCAGCCTATTGTTGATGCTGAACGAATAGTTTTCTACAGAGAGAAGGCTGCTGGGATGTATTCTGCATTGCCTTATGCATTTGCACATGTATATGCCCATTGAATAGAAATAAATTGACAACCATGAAACTCTATTTTGCTTTATTCATTAAATCCTGTATGTTATTTTCCTATTGCAGGTCCTCATTGAGATACCACATATTTTCCTTCAAACTATCATTTATGGTCTAATTGTCTACAGCTGCATCTCTTTCGACTGGACAATAATGAAATTCTTTTGGTACTTGTTCTTCATGTTCATGACCTTCATGTACTTCACATTATATGGCATGATGGTAGTGGCGATGACACCAAACAGCAACATTGCCGCAATAGTCTCCATAGCAGTTTATGCAATATGGAACATCTTTGCAGGCTATCTAATCCCTCGACCGGTAAGTTTACTTTAAGTGCTCACAAATAAAACCTTTGGTGTACACGCATTGAAGTTGTTTCTGGCAAATTGCAGAGAATTCCTTTGTGGTGGAGATGGTACTCATGGATATGCCCGGTTGCATGGACCTTGTATGGATTGGCTGTCTCCCAGTATGGTGACTACACACACATGATTGAAACTGGTGAAACCGTCCAAGAGTTCTTGATAAGATACTTCGGGTTTAGACATGATTTCATAGGATGGATAGTCGTTGCCATCACTGCCTTTACTATGCTCTTTGCCTTTGTCTTTGCATTTTCCATCAAATTTTTCAACTTCCAACGAAGATGAAACTATGTCGTTGAAGTATTCCTTGAGAAAAGAAGTCATCATTTGTTAAAATTTGACATCTTCTGTTGTAATAATGAATGAAAAATAAAAATAAAAATTTGTTATAATTTCTTAATTGAATATTTTGCAAATATTCTAATGGGACTAAAGCGATGAAACATGCGACCATAGAGAACCAATGATTCACTCCCACTAATAGGTATTTATCTTCATCACCACAAATTAGATCGAAGTGGAAATTAGAGTTTCAAATATCATCATTCTATTGACAAGCTTATTTTTTGAAGATAAATGACAAATTCAAGACGGTTGAATTGGGTTATAAATTTTTCATTTGCACATTTTTAGTCAAGTACATACGTAAAGTTTTAGACGCAATCCAAGATAAATGAAAAGAGCAAAGGAATAAAAGAGATATCAAGACAACAAGTATACTGAAAGTTTTGCGAAATAATGAATAGATCAGAATATTTTGGTTAATTCAAGTTATCGGATTGATTATTATATTTCGATATTAATAGTATGAGCAGAAATAGAAATAGATATAAATGCAAACAAAACAAACAGAGAAGAAAAGCAAAAGAACATCCAGACGACACAGAGATTTTTATAGAAGTTCCCCAACAACCGAGTACATCTTCTCTTTCACAATACGTGGGAATGATGACACTTTTCCACTTGGGGACTCCAACCCAATGCCAACCTTTTCCACCTGGAAGCGACGGAACCCATTGGATCTTGATTTGGGTATCCAATCACTACACCACGATGAATCTTCGTTCGGGTGATCCAACCATAGCAATTTCTTTAAAAGGGAGCGATCAGAAACCCTTTACAAGTGAATGTTTTAGATCAAACAGATTTATCACACTGAAAATGATGATTCCTATATCCCAGAAGAGAGATGTGATCGGTTACATAGAGAGAAGAAGGGATACATGGAAGAAAGAGACAGAGAGGGATCTTCATCATCTTTTCTTCGTTGTCTCCTGTGGATATATATATATATGTATGGAGAGTTTCTTCCTTTGCACTTACTTTTTTTTATAATAAGTTCTGAAATGATTGCTATCTTGGAACTTGTTATTTCTGAATTCTCAATGGCTCTGTTCTTCAATGGTCATCAGGATCTCTGGTCGCTAACTGCTGAGCCACAGTTCAAACTTCAGTCGTTGAACATTATGTTGAGGTTCAGTCTTTAGTCGTTGATCATAGATCTAGTCTCCAGTCGCTGCTGCATCCTTGATTGTTGAGCAACTGGGAGAAAGGCATTGCCTCGCTGGGCGATGGGCCTTCGCTCAGTAATCCATGGTCAGCGATTGTTGATCGATGACTGCTTTCTCATTTTTCCTCTTGGCTCTGCCTTCTTTGACTCTACCTCTTTGGCTCTGTCTTCTTTGCCTTCTCCTAGTCCTAGCCTGGGCTAAGTTCTTATATGGGTTGTTTTTACCCGTGATTTATTCCATCAAATCAAGAAAATTTCCAACAATCTCCCCATATTTGATGAGAAAGGAAGCACACAAGAGAGAAATGGTAAAGAAAACCACATCCCGCATTAGCTCTATATTCAAACGTCGGGGAAGAATTGTTGGATCTTGAGGTGTCCTTAGAGGGGGGGTGAATAAGGGTTTTAAAAACTTTAAACTTTAATAGAAAACTTTTGATATTTTTGTAGAAGTAAGTTAGATCAAAAGTAAAGAGATAATAAAATTAGAAGTGAAATCAATTTTATTAAACAAGAAAAGACATGATTATCATTTATAAAATTGATTACAAAATCTGATTTCTTATGACGCTAGAAATCGCAGGCGATAAAGTAAAATCTCTTTTTGTTTTCTATACCGACTCGTATCCCCACGAACCGGTTGGCTTTAGTCGATCTCTCCCCAGATACGGCCTCAAGCCGCTCTAGCCTTCCTATCCCCAGAAAGGCATCAAGCACCCCCTAGATCTACTCCCTAGACCCAGTCGCCAACACGAGGCGAATTCCTCACTAAGTCCTACCCAGACCTAGTCGCCAACACGAGGCGAATTCACAAACCGATTACAATGATAAAATAAAAGACAAATACAAAAGACAAATATAAAACTCCCTATGGGGTAATCTGAAGGAGACGCCGAAAAATCGCTGAAGATCGTTGAAGTCCAAGCGTGCGTTCTTCGCGTTGTGTTAGCGTGTTGATCCAAGCTTCCTTTGATTCCTCCTTTTGAAATATGAGTGGGAGATGTGTTGGTCTGGAAATACGGCCCTCATAAAGTTTCTGAAGTGCTGGAATAGGGCTCTTGGCAATCAGTAGTAAGAGACATCGAAATCATCCAATTTATAGACTTTAAGCTAGCGTTAAGTGCTAACGCCGGGCGTTGACCATGTATAACAACATATTGATGGCTCGGATCTTCAGAAGTGGAAGGAGATTCTGTACTTTAGGAATTGTTTTATTTTAGGCAATACTAACGGCGGCGTTAAGGCTAACGCGGGCGTTGGGCAAATCATTCCTAAAGTTCCTCCTGCAATCACGGCTGCTTTCTCCTTGTCAAATTCGTCGAACGAATAGCGCCCAGCATTAAGACCTAACGCCTGGCGTTGAGTTTCTTTCTCCTTTTAATCAGCAGGCACGCCATTTCGTCGAACGTCATCTCATCTCGTCGATCGCCATTTCGTCGAACGGCATCTCGTCACGTCGATTCGCTGGCACGCCATTTCGTCGAACGACATCTCATTTCGTCAAACGACATCTCATTTCGTCGAACGCCATTTCGTCGAACGGCATCTCGTCCCGTCGATTCGCTAGCGCCCAGCGTTAAGACCTAACGCCTGGCGTTAGACAACTTTCAATCCTTCTGCTTGTGGTTAGTGTCAGACCATTGTTGCAGCAACCTGGTGTCATATCTGTCCAAACCTGCATGCTAAAAACACAATGGCAAACAAGATCAAATACAAGTAGAATTTGTTATTCTCAAAACAAAGGAATGGGGAAAACTATGTTCCAACAATCTACCCCTTTTGATAATAACAAATCCAATTAGAGATAAATCAGATTCATAGATAAAGAATTTGTGTTTTTATAAAGATATATGACACTAAGCAATTATAAGATAATGATAAGAATTATAGATCATTTAAAAGTGCTCCCCCTATAAAAGTGCTCCCCCTTTGTGTATGCACTCATAGACTAGATTCATGCTCCCCCTTAATCTAGTGAATCCTACTCCATTAATCATTACGATTTATCATTTTATTCTCCCCTTTTGTTATTAGCAAAAGAGGGTGGAGTGAAACAAAACTAGAATAAAGAAGACAAAAGTTGGGACATAACTAAGAGAGGATTAAGAGTTTTGTGTAAACAAAAAGTAAGTCATGATCGAGCTAAGGGAAAAAATATATGATAAGCTTGAAAGATCAACATTCCATGATTTTACCAAAGGAATTCTACCACTTGCTTTTCAAATTAATTTTTAAGGAAGAATATTACTTGTTGAAAGAGATGCAATAGTGTTTGACAAGCACAAGTGAAGAAAGACCCAAGAAGTAAGCATGATAAACCATGGTAAACGAAGTACATGACCAAAAGAGAAATGCGGAAAACAAAAACAAAACAAATAAGAGTAATATTTTTGTTATAGTTTGACCATTCCAACAATATGTCTAGACTATTCACATTTGAACATTTTAATTTTGAAAGTTTTTATAACTAATAGGCAAGCATGATTTAGCATTTTCAAAAAGATAATAGCTACAATGTAACCAATTCGTATTTCAAGTAAAGAAAACATTGTAGAAATCATGCATTGCAATCTAGTGATTTTACTTAAGTTTTTTTAGAGAATTATGTAATGTTTGCATTAGGATCCAATTCTCATGAGTGGAAGCTTTATCAAAAACAATGATGCGTGCATAAGGTGTTTTGATAAAAGTATACCAGTGAAATAATCAAAACACATGACATATATAATGAAATAGTGACAACAATATTAAGGATGCAATCTTATAATTACTTTCACACATCAATCTAGAATAAAGTTTCAAGGCACAAATAATGAGTACAACAACCAAGGTGCTTCGCCCACACAATGCTCATTAAGACTTATCAGGGAGCGAAGTATTGCTTGGGGGATCACATAAGCAATTTTATTGATTTTTATTTTTAGTGATCTGGTGTACAAATAGAAGTGATAAAAGATGAATGTGTTTGCACAAGACACTTTACAATTCTTTCCAAGGTGCTCAACCTCACAATGCTTATTAAGACTTATCAGGAGGGTGAGTAGTGCTTGGTTGAGTTATCTTTGGCATTTTATTTCATATTATTGTAATAGCGGGCTGAAGGTCTCAGAATTCACTTGTTGTTGCAAAACTAACAATATTGAAATAACACTTCTATGTGTGCAAGAAATTTATTGTTTGAATGAAGGTGTAGGTAATTTAGACATACAAATTAATATGTTAAGACTATTACACTACACAATCACGCAAGACTAAGATTATGAGCACATGTAGATTACCAAAATAGTGAGTGAATGAATCATTGATTAGCATAAAATATTAGCTTAGAGGCATGCTGGGCAATCATTCACAATTTTCTATAGACTATTTCATTGCACATAATCAGATTAAGGTCAAGACATGAAGATAAAATAATGTTTAGGAAATTTGGAATTAAAATTAGACATTGAAGATATTCTTTAAGTGTATGCCTAAACAATTTTGACCATTTGAAACAAAATAACTAAGAAGTTTTGCTTTTGTGAAATCTAATAGTCAAACCATAGTTTTGTAAATATTTAAAGCAAAACAAATAACAAAAATATATTTTTTATTATTTTGAATTATTTGAATTTTTTTATTTTAGAATAAAACAACCAAATTAATGACAAAATAATTTCAAAAACTGAGAAAAAAAAACAGAGAAAGATCATTATAAAATACCAGAAATAGTGTTGAGAAACGTTTGCCGTTAACTACTTAACGCCCAATCAGAACTCTGTTTTTTGAGATTTTTGAAAAAATTTCCTTTGGAATAGTGAATATGCATATCGTCCTTCTTGGTGTAGAAATTTCAGAAAATTTAAAGATGATTAGAAGGCTCAAAATTGTTGAATACTTTTCCATAAAAAGGTTGTAAAATTATTTTTAAGAATGTTAATTCAAATAATGTAAATCAGATTGCATGAAGACTGAACTAAGAGATATAGAGATCAGATACTATTCAGCATTGTGATATTGGCAATTTTGCACATAAGGCTAACGCTAGGCGTTAATTTCTAACGCTGACGTTAGAGGCTAACGCCTGTCGTTAACTAGTTAACGCCGAGACAGTAGATGATTTCATGCATTTTAAAAAAAAAATCTTTGATTTCGTGTTATTATAGAAAGGCCTTCTTAGTATATAAATTTCAGACATTTTGGAGATCATTAGAAGACTCATTAAGCATGTTTTATTTGTTCAAATAAGGTTTTTATATTTTTATTTGGTTTTCAAATACTTGTGTTTTACAAAATCATTAAAGATCAAAAATGATAAAATATGCAAAACACAAGATAAGCATGTTTGATTAAAACAAGAATGTATGAATAATATAGTCATAAAGAGTGCATGCAAAATATACGATATAGGAATGTCTTAGATAATAATACCCTAACTATAGGCCTACACACTAGCCCCGCACTAAGTGACGGATGGGCATGAGGAGCTGCACACATGTCGTAGGTTGGGGTGTTAATCTCATATGCACATACTAGAGAGTTCTCAACCTAGCACTCTTTCCCCCCAGTGCCTCGCAAGGCCCCACTGGAACCCTCCCCGGTTAAGGACAAGACATGACTTAGAGGTTAGGTCTTCTAATGCATACAATCCTACGCCCTCGCTATTGTGAGACATATAAGGTGGGTGAATGATCATGGACATCCTAAGCATTTTGTCCTATGGAAATAATTTAAAGTCACATAGTTATTTTATCTTTCAAGTTTTCTACTTTAAGATGGAATCATTATGACATTATTTGATAACTAGTATGAATGATAATATTTTATAGTTGATAATGCTAGTATGATGAGTTCATATTATGTCATAAGAATAATGCATGTCTTTTAAATTGATAGAAATTCACTTTGTAGACCTAGAATTAAGTGATGATTTGATTAGACGTTATTGATATCAAGGTGATTCTAAGGTCTAGATATAGTAAGATACATGCAACCACAATATAATTATCATGATCACCAATCATATGTTAGGTCAAAAAAAAGATCTTTTGTAGTTATATGTAATGTTTGACTTAAAAGATCTTTTGATATTATGATCATTAATTTTATCACATAGAAATTTTGATACTCATAATTAATTATTGCAAGTGAAATATATAAAACAATTCATATTCAACCTTTTCAAAATATTAAAGAGAAAGATTGTAAGGTGAATAATGAATACAATGAGAAACTATTTTTTGGTTATTTTTTAAAGGTTTTATAAATTTTCTCTTTGTTTTTTGAATATTAAACAAAAACATATATATATATTTTTTTTTCTTGACTTTTAATTTTCATTATTCTATTTTTCTTTCGCATAACATGGCATGATATAACTAGCATAGACATTTTATAGTGAGTGATGATGCTAGAAAAAAGGTTATGATAACAAGGTGCAATATTATGTGAAGCATATACTAGATTTGCATATATTCAACATGGAGTTTCAATCTAACTATCCATAGACCTAGAAAGATGTGATTTAACCTTGTGAGTTATTTTCAATAGGTATAAGTTTGATTCTAAGGTCATTGGAATGGTACTTAGGAGCATGTGATGTACAATCATTTAAAAAAAATTGCCGAAAAGGAAAAACTGAGATAACCTCTAAACGGAGTTGAGTTTAGCAGTTTTGAGGGTCGAAATGAACTCAAACGAGCAAAGCTGGTTTGCCATTACATAGATCTTCTCGTCCTCATTCCGAAAAGTTATTATGGGCGAAAATCAGACAAGCGGATCAAAAGTTATGATCGTTTGAAGTTTGTGTCAAAATCTCGCATATTTTTGTAAATTTAATTTTGGTTTTTGTTTAAAAACATATGATTTTTGCAATTATTCAATTCCGACTTATCGCGATTATGATTAAACATATTAGAGGTTATCAAATGACATAAGAATATTAAATATAATCAACCACTTGTGCATTTTGTAAGTTTAGCCTAAGACTCCTAAAATACCTTTTAAATCCATTTCGACAATTATTTCATTTGTCTTAATAATATCATATGACATATTTAGAGTTTGATTTTATGATGATAGGAGACTTTTATAGGTAATAGATTTAGAGAGATGAAAACAAAAAGGATTAGAAGATCACTTGAAAAATAATATGACTTTTTATTCAATTTTATTCAATTTATTTTATTAATGAACTTTGGCTTAATATGAGAAAATCATACACAAGTTATGTAAAGTAATCATATCATGTTGGTTCAACAAAAAGAAAATAAACAAACAAGGAGAAGTTTTAACATATCATGAAGTAAAATAATGATATTTCATATTTAATTATTTCTACTTCATGCATTTGTATGATACCTAATGAATAAGAGATTTAGGTATCCAAAGGGGACCAAGTGGGATGGTTCCTTTGGATACCCAAATACATCGTGTTTGCTTTTGGGGAGATGGAAATGAATGAGCACTTTTAAGTGGAGTTTGTGTTTCATCTTTAACTTTGGGTCTCCATTCAAACCTTGGTTTAATATTATTTTTATGTATCAAATTTTCATTGTGATTGTCTTTATCTTTTAGATTATAATTGTAATGATTATTGAAAGTATTTTTCATAGGAAATTTGTGAACATTTAATTTTATGTTGGGAGAAAATTGATGTTGTAAATGATAATGATGATTGTATTTTGGAATTTCATTTTCAATCTTTTGAAGTTTTTTATTTCCATTGTTTGACTTATTCAATTTTTAAGAAATCATATTCAACTTGCTTTTGGATTTTGCTCTATATTGAGAATGTATGTTTTGAGAATTTTTCTTTATGATTTCCTTAAGAAAGTTGATTTTAGTTTCTAATTTATTATTCTTAATTTTTAAATTATGTCTAGCTTTATTATAAGCTATTGTGCTATTTTTAAGAGTGGAAACAATTGAATCAATATGATTTTGAGAGTTATTTATATATTCATCAAATGTTTCATCCATCTCTTTAATTTCAATTTTATAGTCTTTACACCGCACAATTAGTTTTCAAAGATGAATTTTCTAAACATAATATTTCATTTTGTTCTTTACAAAAATAAACTCCTTTTCAAGTTTCTTGTGTTTTTCTTTTAATTCATTATATTCTACACAAGGTGTAATGTTTTCAACTAAGGAGCCATTGGTAGACCGAGATAACTCAAAATTTGATTCTTCATTAACTTTTGCTTTTAAACCTTTATTTTCTAAGCGCAATTTGCAATTAGCATTTTTCAATTTCTTAATTTCTCGTTTTTTGTTTGAAGCAATTGTAATGTAGAAATAGAATTACATACAATAAAAGATTTTGATTTCCTTACAGCGCTTGTGGATGAAGCAAGATTTGAACATATTGTTCCTTTGTCTTCTTCATCTTCCTCTTCCAAACAAGAGTTTTCATCATCCTTTCCGCTTGATGAGCATTCTATGTATCCATCATTTGAGTAGCTTTCTTGAATATTTGTGCAAGCTTGTATGTTCTCCAATTCTTGTGTTTATTCCATACCTACAGAAGGAAAATCATAAGTTCTTTCAAGAAAAATGCAAATCTCATAAGCGATAGGTAAATTATAAATAAGTTTGAAAATATTTTGATCTAACGCATAAAATAAACTATTTATAGATTTTGCATTTAAAACAATTTCGTTGCTAGTTAGTACGTTATGTGGCTTTTCAATAGTAATATTCCAAACTTTTTCATCTAAATCTTTAAGAAATTTTTTCATTAATATTTTTCACCCTTTATAATTTTTGCCCATAAATAAAGGTGGTGATAATACTTTTTCATTAATATTAAAATTTTCCCCACTAGTAGAAGCGAGATCATGATCAAGAGACGTCATTATTCCCGGTTGTTAAGCCGATTTGGAATAACCTAGCTCTGATACCACTTGTTGGATCTTGAGGCGCCCTTAGAGGGGGCGGGGGTGAATAAGGATTTTAAAAACTTTAAATTTTAATAGAAAACTTTTGATATTTTGGTTGAAGTTAGATCAAAAGTAAAGAGATAATGAAACTAGAAGTGAAATTAATTTTATTAAACAAGAAAAGACATGATTATCATTTATAAAATTGATTACAAAATCTGATTTCTTATGACACTAGAAATCGTGGGCGATAAAGTAAAATCTCTTTTTGTTTTCTATACCGACTCGTATCCCCACGAACCGGTTGGCTTTAGCCGATCTCTCCCCAGATACGGCCTCAAGCCGCTCTAGCCTTCCTATCCCCAGAAAGGCCTCGAGCACCCCCTAGATCTACTCCCTAGACCCAGTCGCCAACACGAGGCAAATTCCTCTCTAAGTCCTACCCAGACCTAGTCTCCAACACGAGGTGAATTCACAAACCGATTACAATGATAAAATAAAAGACAAATACAAAAGAAAAATATAAAACTCCCAATGGGGTAATCTAAAAGAGACGCCGAAGAATCGCTGAAGATTGTTGAAGTCCAAGCGTGCGTTCTTCGCGTTGTGTTAGCATGTTGATCCAAGCCTCCTTTGATTCCTCCTTTTGAAATATAAGTGGGAGATGTGTTGGTCTGGAAATACGGCCCTCACAAAGTTTCTGAAATGCTGGAATAGGGCTCTTGGCAATCAGTAGTAAGAGACATCGAAATCATCCAATTTATAGACTTTGACCTAACGCCGGCGTTAAGTGCTAACGTCGGGCGTTGACCATGTATAGCAACATAATGATGGCTCGGATCTTCAGAAGAGGAAGGAGATTCTGCACTTTAGGAATTGTTTTATTTTAGGCAATACTAACGCCGACGTTAAGGCTAACGCGGGCGTTGGGCAAATCATTCCTAAAGTTCCTCCTGCAATCACGGCTGCTTTCTCCTTGCCAAATTCGTCGAACGAATAGCGCCCAGCGTTAAGACCTAACGCCTGGCGTTGAGTTTCTTTCTCCTTTTAATCAGCTGGCACGCCATTTCGTCGAACGACATCTCATCCCGTCGATCGCCATTTTGTCGAACGACATCTCGTTCCGTCGATTCGCTGGTACGCCATTTCGTCGAACGACATCTCATTTCGTCGAACGTCATTTCGTCGAACGACATCTCGTCCCGTCGATTCGCTAGCGCCCAGCGTTAAGACCTAACGCCTGGCGTTAGACAACTTTCAATCCTTCTGCTTGTGGTTAGTGTCAGACCATTGTTGCAATAACCTGGTGTCATATCTGTCCAAACCTGCATGCTAAAAACACAATGACAAACAAGATCAAATGCAAGTAGGATTTGTTATTCTCAAAACAAAGGGATGCGGAAAACCATGTTCCAACAAGAATAACCAGAACCTCATGCTCTTCCTGAGTAATCTTGCTTCTACCTCTTCTTGGTAGATAGCTAGTAGAGGAACCAGTCACCATCCATTAACAGTTGTAGATGCATGACTTGGAGGGCATCCAGGTTTTCTTGGCCTTTCCCTGGCTAGGTGGGCATCTTCTCGCATACGTCCAGGTTTTCTTCTGCCTTCCTTAGTCCTCCAAGGATAGGTGTCTTCATTCTTACTCCCTTTCTCCATATCTTCCTTTTCTACAAAATCTTCATTAGTCCGAGTCTTAGAGAGCTCTGAGTGAGACTTAGACAACCTGCATTATTGCACTTAGAGAAGAAGTGGTCCCAAAGAAAAGGGGCATTAGTAGCAATTCCCTCAACTTGCTTCGATATCTAGGGATTTATAGAACTATGGGGATGAATACTCGTGTGACATGGGATAATCCAGCAGTTAATATCATGAAACACTGCCTTCCCATAAAATAAACTTTTGAATTTATTATTATGTTTTTGAAAAGTGGCGACTAAAAGAGTGCCTCCGTTTACGATAGTGAAAGCTTTATTCGAATCATCCTATCATAAGGGCGTGGAACTCTAGTAGGTATGGAAAATTGTTTAGGCCTTATGACCTATCTTTTTGGATTCTTATAGATAAGAGGGAGCCGAACTGTCATAGGGATTCCCATAAACTGTGCCTTGTTTGACCGACTAAATGGTCTTCGATCAGCATTTGATCAGACAAGATAAACAATCATTGAGCGAGAGCATGTTCGGTGATCATAGATCATTTAATGTCGGATTGCATATCAGATTTACGCAAGATGAATCGTTGATCAACCATTTGGAGATCAGTGATTCACAGGATCACCATTCTGGTGGATTGCTAGAGTGGCGATCATAGACCGTTGATTGAGATGGCTTATTTTAATTTACTTTTCCCTTTCTTTTCAAATCAGAAAATATTAGATACCAATTGAGATATGATACCAATTGAAGATTATTTGATACCAATTGCGAATTTTGGGAAGAAGGAAAAGAACTTCCCCTAAGTTGATGCAGTTTTTCTGACGCGTAATCTGAAGATCATATATCTTTACTCCAAGCTTTATTGGAGCTACTTTTGTCTAAGTCCCAAGTATATAACTTGGTGAACTTGAACTACCTGCTATCTGCATTCAGAATTGGTAGGGTCCCAAAATGTATTTGGGACCATTATCAACATTGTTAACATAACCAACCATGAAATGACCAATCTTGCCACAATAAAAGTAATTAAATCTATTATATCTACTCTTTCTTTTAGGTAGGTAAGGAGAAGAGAAAGATGTGAAAAATTTCATAGGTTGAGCAACATGTGGCCTATCAGTCAGATGACAATTCGTTGACCGTTGAAAAGAGAGGCAGCGAGCGATCGCTAAGCGATGAAAAAGCAACGATCTACAATCATTGACTAGGGGAAAGAGAATTGCTTAGCGATCACTGAGCGATGCACATTCTTATCACGACGTCGCCTAGGCGTCCAGTCGGCCGATTGAAAACAAGGCGAAGGCCGCCCTATTTTTTTTTTAAATTAAGGGTATAGACAGCGGTTTATATATAAACCGTTGTCTATACTCTCATAGACAGCGGTTTATATATAAACCGCTGTCTATTGTAACATTACGTGTACAATAGACAGCGGTTTATATATAAACCGCTGTCTATTAACCGCTGTCGAATAGGGATATAAACGAAAGAATTTACCCCGTCTTTTTACTTTTTACCGTCGCTGGATCGTTTGCTGCTCTGTGCGAAAACCCTAAAGGCGATTTCTCCTCGACAAGTCAACATCTTCCTTAGGTTCGTTTTTACGGTTTTTTTCTTGCTCTTCTAATTTCTAAGTTGAATGGTATAATTTCTAAGTTGAATGATCATTTCATAATTCATATTTTCCTACTTCCTAGTTCCTACTGCTTCTATAGTTCTGTATTTATGTGTGATTGACTTAATGTGTGGTAGACTAGTATTACCTCAATATCATTGCCGTTTTGTAAAAAATTTGTTTAGGTTTTTTGGATGGTTTAGGTTTTTTTTAGGGCTTTCTTATTACAGGAAAATGACTGATAAAGGATCCTCATCAAAGTTAACAAGAGGCTTCACTAAAATGATGGGGATTGAATAAGCTTAGAGCAGAGGGGAAGAAGATTTTTATTTCTGTTAATGATGATGGCCACATTATTCCCGGGCCTGAGTGTGATGAGTCTAATTGGTTCTCTTGTGAGGATGTATGTTCCAATCACATGTGCTGGATGGAAGGAAGTTGATAAAGAAATTAAAGATCGAATATGGGAAGAAGTAAATGTACGTAATTTTGTTATTAGCGATTAGATATCAGTGTTTTTTTTAGTTATTTATTAATAATATTGTCTATTATTTTCAGAATTATTTTGATAATGTTGATGGTGTTCGTCATGAATTGATGAAAAGCATGGGTGAAAGTTGGCGGTCGTGGAAATCTAAACTTTATGTCCATTACGTAAAGGATGTTGATTTGGAGCATCGTTACAATGTTCCAGTCAAGTATAATTTTATACCTCCTGAAGATTGGAAAATTTTTGTTGACAATCGCACCACTCTGGAATCTATGGTTATGTGTTCTTAAAAACTCAATGTTTTATTGCATCTACTAACTTTGTAAGCATTATACTCTAAGTATTAACAAATATTTATTTGTGTAGGAGAAAAGTAAACTTAACACAGAGAGAGCAAAAGCACAGAAGTCATTTCATACTACTTCCAGAATGGGTTATTCTGGATTAGAAAAAAGGATGGTATTAGTATTTACTATTTAGTTCTCTACTTTTCTCTTGTATATTTTGTTTTAAAAATATGTTTTTTCAATAATTTAAATGATAATTTATTTGCATTTTATTGTCAAGATTGAACAAGGTGCAAATGCACCAATTTCACGTGCGGAGCTATGGAAAGTCGGTCACAAAAGAAAGATTGGTGAATACATTAGTCAGGATGCAGCTGATTTGGCAGCTAAAATTGTATGTTTAAATTATCATTTCATCATTTGTAAATTTTCATTTCATCGTTTGCATTAATATTTATTTATTTCACTTAGGATGAGGTCTCGAGCCAAGAGTTTGCTGCAAGTGAAAAAAAATTGTGTATCTGAATGCTGAATGACTTCTGGAGTTTTGGGAGTGTTGAAAATTCTCTTTCAGTCTTTTTAAAAAAAATGGGACTATAGACGGCGGTTATTTCAATAACCGCTGTCTATAGTCCCCTGGCAGTGACTATAGACAGCGGTTATTAAAATAACCGCTGTCTATATTCACGGTTAAGTGACTATAGACATCGGTTATTTCCATAACCGCTGTCTATAGTCACTGGCAGGGGACTATAGACAGCGGTTATTGAAATAACCGCTGTCTATATTATAAACAGCGGTTATTTCAATAACCGCTGTCTATAGTCCCCTGCCAGTGACTATAGACAGCGGTTATTGAAATAACCGCTGTCTATATTCTTCATTTGTTTTAAAAAAAAAATTTAATGTCGCCTAGCATTTGCTCGCCTTATTGTCGCCTAGGCGTCCGCCTTGTCGCCAAAGCGTCAAGGCGGTCGGGGCTCGCCTTGGTACGCCTTGACGCCATGATAAGAATGGCGATGCAACAAATAGCGATCAACGATTGTTGACCAGTAGAAGGTCGGTCTCCGATCGTTGACCACTGTCTTTGGTAGGCTTCTTTCTATAACCTTTACTTTTCTTTTCTTCTTCTGAAAAAGTTTTCTTATCTTTGGAAAAGAGGACAATGATGAGAGACACTGTTGTTAAATGGATGAGAAGATTGAGGAGCATGTTGCCACTTTTTCCTCACAGGTTTAGGAGATTTTTTTCTTTTCCTGAGAGAATTTGGAGCACCAGGCGTTGCTCTTCTCATTCTTAGTTCCTCCATATATAAAGGTGGAGGAGCTTTTCTCAGGGGAAGAGATCCTCGTGTTGTAGCCTATTAGAATCTTGTGATATAGAAGTAATCAAGGAATTAATCTTCATGTCAATGTAATATGAGCCTATAGGGTCGCACATAAGTACGTGCGAAAAGCAGAATATTGATCATGTTTGTTTATGTTATATTGGATATAAATGAAACCAAATCCTAAATATTATTAGTTGGGAATTAATATTAAATATCCTCTCTTGGGATTTATGTAATCTCATTCTCTCTACTAATAAAATGCATGTAGTTTTTGAAACAATAGTGGGCGTGCTTTTAGGTATGCTTGATGAAGTGTGCCCTATCAAGTTTTTCAGGAGCATCTTGGAGAGAAAGGAGCCGTGATTCTGCTATCTCATTCCTATAGTGAGAAAACCGAGAGAGAAGAGGAAGAGAATCTCTATAGAAACAAAACTAGCATTTCTTGTAGCAAAAATTGATCATCTTCAAGCCCCGGGCCCATTGGATGGAATGCGAGGTGTTTTCGACATTCATGTGGATACCTCTAGAGACGCATATACTATTTTGTGCTTTCGTCTCAAATGCTAGTTATTCTTCTAGAAATTTTATTTCGACACTGGTATAAAACTCATTTCTTGATTTGATGGTTTCACATGAATCTATCGAGGGTTTCATGTATTTTCTACAGCGCATTTGATGCCTTAAAAACCCAACAGTGGTATGAGAGCAGGCTGCAAAACCTCTCATTCAGAAAGCATTTCCTCCTTTTCGTAAAACCATCTATCTCTGCTCAATTTCGAAAATTGAAGTGTTTAACATTGATTATTGATCTTCGTGTCCCGATCACCAATCGTTGAGCGTTGATAGTTGATCGTAAAGTGTCGATCACAGATCGATGTATATTTGATACATCGATTGCAGGTTTACAAAGTTTATCAACGATCGTTGGGTGACAATAGTTGATCGTTGATCGCAGATAGAAGAGCTTGTTTACTGACTAAGGAGAGATGGATAGTCGATCGTTGATCACTGCCAATAATTGAGCGCTGATCACCGATCACTGAGCAATAATAGTTGATTGCTGTGCGCCAATCGTCGAGCGCTGATTGAAATATATGCATGTAAATTTGATAGTTTAAAATGGTTCTGAACCATCATATTTACTCCTGGAATATCAAATTCCCCTTAGGGTGTTGCCCCTAAGACCTCGCCAGGGGTGTTGCCCCTTGGAACCCCATCAGGAGCGCTTTGTATTTCGATGTGGATTGTATGTATATCTGAGATGTATCATCAATGTGAATGGTGTAATACTTTATCATCTTATTTAAATAGTTTAAATAAGCACTCGACTAAATGTTAATCATATATATTATATTTAAATAGTTTAAGAATGTGCACGATTAAATGTTAATCACCTTTTTTGTTTAAAAAGTTTAAATATGTGCACGATTAAATGTTAGTCATATTTCATAAAAAAATCCCTTAAAATAATATTAAGTGTTCATATGCTTTCCGAAGAATGACACTATTTCTGCCCTAATTGAGGAAGTGTGGGATTACCAAAGCAAGGTGCACAAATCTATCTTAGTGGGGTACTATCAGATAATTGTGATATCTAGTTATGGGCATTGGGTCTAACTTAACTAGGTGACCTTAACGGTTGAGTGCCTAGAGAAATATGGTTGGCATGCACCATAATATGAATGCAAATAATGGTTATTCACCAACCTTGCAAGAGTTGCATGATGATGCAATTGACATAAGTTGTCTACCTAAATAGCCACATTGTGGGCGATCAGCCAAAACTGACTCATGACGGGGGTGTAATGCGGATCTTATCCCACTAAAAATCAGCTCACTTAAACTCTCTGAATTGATATTAAGGGTTATTAATTTGAAGAAAATAGTTGGAGTATTTTAATAAAAGACCTTATTAAAATAAATTATATTTTGAAATATAATACTAAAATGACTTTGCATACTTTTTAGAATTTTCATAGTAAGTAATACACATCACACCTTATCCCTACGATCAGTCCTTGAGAAGGACAAACTCAATGTCACAAACTAACTTGACTGATATAGGAACTTGAGGATTATTCTCAAACATGAGCGTAAACTTTATGTCTTAGAGAAAGATCTCCCCGAAGAGCCACTCAGACCTACCTCCCGTATAGATAAAGATGATTATAATAAGTATCACAATGACTCATTGGATATTGAGTGCCTCATGCTAGATACTATGAACTCTGAGCTTCAGAAGCAACATGAGACCATGTGTGGTTATGAGTTTATCGAGCACCTTAAAAAAATATTTCAAGGGCAATCTCGACATGATACGTACGCCGTGTTAAGGGAGTTATTTCAGTGTAATATTGGAGCTCGTGACCTAGTGGGAACTCATATGCTCAAAATGATCGGGTATATTATGAACCTACAAAGATTGGGTTTTCCGTTGGGCCAAGAGTTGGTCACTGACTTGATCCTGCAATCGTTATCAGACAGTTAGGAGCAGTTTGTCTTGAATTACAATATGAATGAAATTGACAAAACACTGCTCGAGCTCCTAGGCAAGTTATGAACTACCGAAATCAATATGAAGAAGATCAAGCCTATTAGACCCATATTGATGGTGCATAAAAGGAAGAGCAAGGCCAAGGGATTTAAGAAGATTAAGTTTGGATATAAGTCTAACTTTAATCCCATATCTTATACACTGAAAAGGAAAGGACTGCATGTTCCAACAAGGACTAGCTAAGGAAGAAAATTGCCACCATTATAAGAAGGCAGGGCATGGGAAGAGGAACTGTACTCTATACCATGAAGATCTGAGAAAGAAGAAAGGAAGTGAGAGTTCCACTTCAGCTAGTTTTTGTTATATAAGTCAATCATTCTACTTCTTGATCTTAGGTATTGGCTACCGAATGTGGTTCTCACATATGTGTTAATGTGAAGGAAATGAGGAGTAGAATGTTGGCTAATGATGTGGCAGACCTATGAGTTAGAAATGAAGCAAGGGTTACTAACATTGTTGTAGGGTCTTATCATCCATCTTTTCATACTAGGATTGCAATAGAGTAAGAGAACTGATATTATGTTCAAACGATTACTCAAAACATTATATCCATTTCTTGTTTGGGCTTGAAAGGGTTTTCGTTCATATTAAGAACAATATTTATTTTATATATTTGAATGATATTTATTTTGTAATTGTATAAGTGTTTAATGTTCATTATGTTTTGAACTTAGACCAGTCCATCTATAACATTAATGATACTAAGAAGTTAAACACAAATGAATCTAATCCTACGTATCTCTGACACTATCGTTTGAGTCATATAAATGAGAAGTGTATTTTCAAACTTCATAAAAATGGACTGTTTTGCTCATTTGATTATGAATCATTTGAGAGATGTGAATCTTATTTGTTATGCAAGATGACTAAAACCCTTTCACTGGTCATACTGAGAGGACGGGTGATCTCTTGGGTATAATACATAGTGATGTATGCATACCCATGAGCTCGATGGTTAGAGGTGGGTTTCACTATTTCATTACATTTAGTGAGATTTCAGAAGATATATATACATGTATCTTATGAGACACAAGTCTGAATCCTTTGAAAAGTTCGAGGAGTTCAAGAATGAAGTACAAAACAAACTAGGAAAAATAATTAAAACACTCTGATTTGATCGAGATGGTGAATACTTGAGTCAGGAATTTCAAGATTATCTTAGATAGTGTGATATTGTATCACAGCTCACTCCAGCTATGACACCACAACATAGTAGTGTTGCTGAGAGAAAAAATGTACCTTATTGGACATGGTGCATTTAATGATGAGTCATGTAGATCTTCCTATTTTCTTTTGGGGATAATCTATAAAGACAACTGCTCTTACACTAAATCATGTTCCTACTAAAATGATTTAAAAGACATCATATGAGATATGGACTAGGAAGCATCTCAGTATGTCTTTCATAAAGATTTAGGGTTGTGAGACATACATATGATGTTAAATGACTGACAAACATAAAGTCAAGCCTGATCAATGTTATCATGTGGGGGTAACCTAAGAAAACTAAATAGTACTATTTTTATAAACACTCTGAGGAAAAAGTACTTATCACAAGGACTGGTGTTTTTCTGGAGAAGTTCATATCCACACAAAACTACCAAGATAGAACTTGAAGAAATTCAAGAACCACAAATGATGAATGAACCTGAAATGGAACTTGGGAAAGGACTATAAGTTTTTGTAACTAGAGAGCCCGATCAAGAAACACAAGTCCTGCATAGATCCGATAGACCATAATTTGAGCTTGAGAGATATGGATTTCTCAAAACTCAAGATGGAAATGTGTTGCTTATGGATCATGATGATGAGTCTACAACCTATCAAGATGCTATAAGTGTACCAGACTCCATGAAGTGGCTTGAGGCCATGAAATGTGAAATGGACTCCATGCACATAAACCAGGTTTGTCTATTGGTGAAACCACCTGAAGGGGTACGACCCTTATGATGCAAGTGTATTTTCAAGAAGAAGACCGACATGGAAGGGAATGTGCATACGTTCAAAGGGCGATTAATGGCTAAATGTTTTAAGCAATTCATGATATTGACTATGATGATTTTCCCCACTTGCACTACATCATTTTTGTCTTTAGCAATACTTAATTTGACAACATGTATAAACTGTTGTCTAAATATAGAATAAGGAACAGTTTATAATTATTGCAATAAAGTAACAGGTTTAAGCAACATTTTGGAGGTAACATTTAGTAAATGTTCCCTTATCCATTTTTGGGAACAATTCCTAAATGTCGTATTTATCGACGCACTTTAAGCAACAATTATAATATGTTGTCTTATAAAACAGAATTTTACAACTCTTGACAAATGTTCCTTCTGATTAATAAATTGATCGCAAAATTAATTTGATAATGATTCAACTCTTAACTCATGATTTGATAATGTGGAGGCTTACCCTTAATTAATTTTATAATAAAATTTTCGCTCATTCCCGCTTCCTTGAATAACCAGCGCGCGCTCGATCACTACCCTAAATCCCCCTGTATCCACCGAATAAAACCGGCGCCACGCTAAATCCCGACCCGGCTAACTCCCGAAGACCTCGCACTCGCACGGGCTACCACTGAAGCCTCGCCGTCGCCGTCGCCGTCTCACGCGCTACCACGGAAGCCTCGCATTTGCCATCGCACGGACTACCACCGAAGCCTCGCATGCGCCGTCACACGTGCTACCATCGAAGCCTCGCCTTCACCGTCGCACGGGCTACCACTGAAGCCTCGCCTTCGCCATCGCACAGGCTACCACCGAAGCCTCGCCTTCGCCGTCGCACAGGCTACCACTGACGCCCGACCTCAGGGGAGGAGAAAAGAGGACTTTGCTGATAATTAACTGATGTCTGAGTAAGATCTATGTTTCTGTTTTATGGAATTAATCTTCTGCGTTTGGTAGGGGTTTTGGGAGGATGAATCTGAAGAAAAGGTTTTGTTTTTTTTTATTTGGTACTTTGTTTCTCTCTGAATGGTTCATGTGAGGTATTTTTTTCTTGAGGGGGGGTGGGTTTTTTAATACCAAAGAAGAGGTGAGTGCGAATGTGATGGTTCTATTTTGGGGTTGTTGGTTTACAAGTTTTTTGCAGTAGAAGAGGTGCTACATTAGAAATATTTTTATAGTTTACATCAAAATCCTCTGAAAATGAGATACCTACAAGCTGCAACCATTTTTGAGCCCTTTGGTGAATCGTCATCAAGTTTTACTTCGAAAATTCATTCAAATATGCATCCAAATAAAAGCAGAGCATTCCTTTATGCTTCCTATCTGTTGGAATAGCCCATATAGAGGGCCCATATTTGGGCCCATGTATTCTTCCCCTCTTTAGTCCCACATCTTGTATAGGAATATCTCTCTCCTCTCTCCTATATATATGTACTCACTCTCTATATTTTGTGAATAAGATAAGACATACAAACTGTTGTGTACAACCCTCATATTTCCCGAGTCGGTGTGACCCGACCCGGATGAGGCCAAGATTACGAAGGTGACCGAGACGGACAAAACGACCGCGTGGAGACGGCGAAACTGACTAAGGCAAAGCAGGCCCGGGAGAGTGGCCTCATTCTCCCGCCTAAGGGGCGAGTGGGGAGCTGCCCCACTCGCCCGCCTAAGGGGCGAGTGGGGAGCTGCCCCACTCTCCCGCCTAAGGGGCGAGTGGGGCGCTGCCCCACTCGCCCGCCTAAGGGGCGAGTGGGGAGCTGCCCCACTCGCCCGCCTAAGGGGCGAGTGAGGAGCTGCCCCACTCGCCCGCCTAAGGGGCGAGTGGGGAGCTGCCCCACTCGCCCGCCTAAGGGGCGAGTGGGGAGCTGCCCCACTCGCCCGCCTAAGGGGCGAATGGGGAGCCGCCCCACTCGCCCGCCCCTGGGGTGAGTGGAGTGCCTTCCACTCGCGGCCAAGCTCGCGAGTGGGTCGGCGTCCACTCGCGCAGGTAAGGTGGTCTTGGTTTAGGTCGTCCCCTCTCATTTGGGGGATTTTTGCTATCCGCAGTCCGATTTTGGCTATTCGCAGTCCGTTTTTGGGAAAGTCTATAAATAGACCCCCATGGGCACCTTGGGAAGGGTTGGTCACTACCCCCTCCCTCGCGTGGTCTTGTGAGCAAGCACCTCCCCTCCCCTGTCACCTTCCAGTTGACGGTGAGGTGGTTCTTAGTGCCCTCTAAGGTGCCCAGGCTCAGCATTGGCTTGGGAGGGGAAGCGCTCTAAGATCTTCCGGGTATGTGGTGGGACCTCCGCGCTGCAGCTTAAGGGGTCCATTTGTGGATTCAAGTGTTCATCAAGTCCAAGTCTTTCAGTTCCTAGTGACCGGTCAAGAGTCTAGGCTTAGGTCAAGTAAGGGTTAGTCGCAACCCCCTTTCGAACGCTGAGACCGGGAAACTGGTTTCAACATTATGGTGCGGTGAGCGTGGAAGCGACTAATTCGGAAAGCTCTGGGCCGAGTCTCATGGCGGGAAGCAAGGAATCAGGGAGCTCGCCTCCTCCCAACAAGTTGCGGCCCTTGACGGGGGAGGAGGAGGCAGAGGAGGGAAGTCGTGCATTGGATGATCTGACCAAGTTGGAGGTGGCGGAGGAAGTGAGTGAGAAAGAAGTCATTAGCGGCAGTGGAAGGCCGGAGAAGATACGGATTAGCGGGAGGCTGAGCGGGCAGGATCAGGAAAGGATCCGAAGGTGTGTTCAACAGAACATAGACGTCTTCGCATGGAGTGCTGCAGAGATGTCGGGTATTGATGCGGATGTGGCATGTCATCGCCTCAACCTCGACCCGAGCGTTCGCCCCATTCGCCAGAAGAAGAGGAAGGCGTCACCCACTCTCGCTGGCCCGATCAGAGAGGAGGTGAGAAAACTGTTAGAGGCCGGGTTCGTGGAAGAGATCCAATACCCAGGGTGGGTTTCAAACGTAGTGATGGTACAGAAGGGAGAGGGGAAGTGGAGAATGTGTGTAGACTTCACTATGCTAAACAAAGCGTGCCCTAAAGACTGCTATCCGTTGCCCCGGATCGATGCGTTGGTAGATTCAGCGGTAGGCTTCCCGGTGATGAGCTTCTTGGATGCGTTCTCCGGCTATCATCAAATTCGAATGCACTCGCCCGACGTCAAGGATGTCTCGTTCATCACAGACGATGGGTGTTACTGTTATAAGATGATGTCGTTCGGGTTGAGGAATGCAGGGGCGACCTATCAAAGGATGATGGATCGAGTATTCAGAGAGCAGAAGGGGCGCAACTTAGAAGTCTACGTGGATGACTTAATGATTAAAAGCAAGGATGTGGAGTCCCACCTGCAAGACCTAGTGGAGACCTTCGCTACCCTTCGGAGGTTCAAAATGAGGCTGAACCCATCTAAGTGTGTTTTTGGAGCAAGCCGAGGAAAATTCTTGGGACACCTCCTCACCCCGGAGGGGGTCGAGCCCAATCCAGATAAGGTGAAGGCCATCTTGGAGTTGGAATCGCCGAAAAACGCGAAAGAAATTCAGAGACTGACGGGGAAGTTAGCGGGGCTGAGCCGGTTCCTCTCCAGGGCGGGAGAGAAGTGCTCTCTTTTCTTCAGAGCCCTACGCCAGGGTCAGAGATTCGAATGGACACCAGAGTGCGAGAAGGCTTTTCGGGCCTTGAAGGAACAACTGACGCGAGCCCCCTTGCTCCAGGGGCCAAGGGAAGGGGAGGACCTTTTTCTATACCTGGGGGTAGGGGTCGAGGCAGTGAGCTCAGTCCTGGTCCGGGAAGAGGGGAAGAAGCAGCTGCCGATCTACTATGTTAGCAGAGTCCTAAAGAAGGCAGAACTCAGATACCCTGTCCTGGAAAAGCTGGCGTTTGCTTTAATCATCTCAGCCCGGAAACTGCGTCCGTATTTCCAAGCTCACTCGATCAGGGTGGTGACCGACCATCCCCTTCGCAACATTATGGAGGGAGTAGAGCATTCGGGCAGGTTGGCAAAGTGGTCGGTCGAGCTCAGCGAGTTTGATGTCAGCTTCGTCCCCCGGTTGTCAATGAAAGCGCAGGCGGTAGCAGACTTCCTGGCAGAATACGTCAAAGAGGTGGAGGGGCCGGAGCCCGCCGGTTCGGTAGCATGGGATTTGTTCGCGGATGGAGCATCAGGAAGTTCCCTCGGCGGAGGGGTGATCCTGGTCAGCCCACATGGGACCAGAATCGAACAGGCAATCCACATTCGGTTCCCTGTGACTAACAACCAGGCCGAGTATGAAGCAGTGGTGGCAGGGCTCCGTCTAGCAAAGGAGTTGGAAATCCGGGACGTGAAGGTTTTCACAGATTCAATGGTAGTGGCCTCCCAGGTTCGAGGGGAGTTCGAAGCAAAGGAGCCAACCCTCCAGAGATATCTGACGAAGGTTATGGAGCTCATTGGATGGTTTCACACCTTCTCCATTCAGCACATCCCGAGAGAAGAGAACACACGAGCGGACCAGTTGGCGAAGCACGGTCCTCGCGCAGGAGGGACGGTGACCGAACTGTTCCGCCCATCTATCGAGGAAGGTGAGTTGATGGAGATTGATCAAGGGGCCTCGTGGATAGACCCGATCCTCACCTTTCTGACTTCGGGCAAGTTTCCGGAAGGAGACCTAGATAAGAGGCGATTCAGGTACAAGTCAGCATATTACATGATGCGCGGGGGAAGTTTGTACAGGAAGACTTTGACCGGGCTCCTGGCAAGGTGCGTGACGGAAGATGAAGTTCCAAGGGTCCTGGAGGAGATCCACTCCGGTGAATGCGGGAGCCATTCGGGGAGTCAGACCCTAGAAAAAAGGGTGCTGAGGCAAGGGTATTTCTGGCCGACTCTGCGGAAGGATGCCATGGAATTTGCAAGGAAATGTCAGAAGTGTCAGCTCTTCGCACCACTCCAACTTCAACCCGCGCAGAGGCTCAGAACAATCACTGCGCCTTGGCCCTTCGCCATCTGGGGGATGGACTTGGTCGGCCCGTTCCCTCAAGCTAGCGGTCAGAGGAGGTTCTTGTTGGTTATGATCGACTATTTCTCCAAGTGGGTGGAGGTCAAGGCCCTGGCGAAGACGACCTCGCAGGTGATAAAGAATTTCATCTGGGGGGAAATAGTTTGCAGACACGGACTCCCCCTTGCCATAGTGACAGACAACGGGCCACAATTCGCCAGCGAGGAACTCATCACCTTCTGCGGTCAAGTGGACATCGACCTCCGTTTCGCGTCTGTCCATCATCCTCGAAGCAATGGGCAAGTGGAGGCCGCCAACAAAGTCATAGTCAACTTGCTAAAAAAGAAGGTGGAGAACCTAAAGGGGAACTGGGTGGAGCAACTTCCCTCGGTCTTGTGGGCCTTGAGAACGACTCTAAACACGGCAACGGGAGAAACGCCATTCAAACTCTCCCATGGGTCGGAAGCTGTACTCCCAGTAGAGTTTGAAATCAGATCCCCCCGGGTCGTGGCTGCCGAGGAGGGGGACGAGGACTGGAGAGTGAGCAACGAAGAGGAACAACGACTCTCGCTGGATGTGGTTGAGGAGCTCCGAGACCTCGCAACGATTCGACAAGAAGAGGTGAAGCGCCGGATGGCCAGGTACTTCGATAAGAACATTCGAATCAAACAATTCATCCCAGGAGATCTAGTCCTCAAAAAGGTTGACGCCGCGGGAAGGTCGGCAAACGTAGGAAAGCTCCAGCCCAATTGGGAGGGGCCCTATGTAATCTTAGAGGCCCTGAAGTCAGGGGGGTATCGCCTTCAAAATGTTGAGGGAAGTCCCCTTGGTAACACTTGGAGTGGCGATGATCTTAAACGCTTTTATCCTTAATAAATATGTTAATTTTCCCTGTGATCATGTCTCTTACTCCGGCTAATGATAGTTACTCTAACCGACGGGGGCACAAGTTGGCAGGGTCCCAAGAGGGAGAACGGTATCGCGAAAGCACCAAGCCCTACCACCTCCAATCGATAAGGGGACTGGGAAGGTGTTGAGTTCCTCCACCCCCGGTTGAGCTAAGACTCCCAGGACATGGATGGGTACTTCCACCTCCAGTCGGATTGGGAAGGCGTTGAGTTCCTCCACCCCGGTTGAGCTAAGACTCCCAGGACATGGATGGGTACTTCCACCTCCAGTCGGATTGGGAAGGCGTTGAGTTCCTCCACCCCGGTTGAGCTAAGACTCCCAGGACATGGATGGGTACTTCCACCTCCAATCGATAAGGGGACTGGGAAGGCGTTGAGTTCCTCCACCCCTGGTTGAGCTAAGACTCCCAGGACATGGATGGGTACTTCCACCTCCAGTCGGATTGGGAAGGCGTTGAGTTCCTCCACCCCGGTTGAGCTAAGACTCCCAGGACATGGATGGGTACTTCCACCTCCAATCGATAAGGGGACTGGGAAGGTGTTGAGTTCCTCCACCCCCGGTTGAGCTAAGACTCCCAGGACATGGATGGGTACTTCCACCTCCAGTCGGATTGGGAAGGCGTTGAGTTCCTCCACCCCGGTTGAGCTAAGACTCCCAGGACATGGATGGGTACTTCCACCTCCAATCGATAAGGGGACTGGGAAGGCGTTGAGTTCCTCCACCCCCGGTTGAGCTAAGACTCCCAGGACATGGATGGGTACTTCCACCTCCAGTCGGATTGGGAAGGCGTTGAGTTCCTCCACCCCGGTTGAGCTAAGACTCCCAGGACATGGATGGGTACTTCCACCTCCAGTCGGATTGGGAAGGCGTTGAGTTCCTCCACCCCGGTTGAGCTAAGACTCCCAGGACATGGATGGGTACTTCCACCTCCAATCGATAAGGGGACTGGGAAGGCGTTGAGTTCCTCCACCCCCGGTTGAGCTAAGACTCCCAGGACATGGATGGGTACTTCCACCTCCAGTCGGATTGGGAAGGCGTTGAGTTCCTCCACCCCGGTTGAGCTAAGACTCCCAGGACATGGATGGGTACTTCCACCTCCAATCGATAAGGGGACTGGGAAGGTGTTGAGTTCCTCCACCCCCGGTTGAGCTAAGACTCTCAGGACATGGATGGGTACTTCCGCCTCCGATCGGTAAATTTCCCGACTAAAGACGACCATTCTCCAAGATCAGTCATATCGGCAGATGGGAAACTCATCGGTTCAATTGACTACTCGACGGTCGATTCAAGTAAGGCTTGGAAGAGAAAAGCAGACACAAAAGTTACATAGTTCCCGTGAGGAACGGGAAGGAAGAAGACATCACAGGCCATCCTCATGATCATGGTGAGTAGCCGCCGCTACTAGGGGGCGAACCGGACCGCCCAGGTGAAGGAAAGAACTCAGGAAGGATGTCGTCGGCAGAGACTCCCCTCCAGCTGTCTCGGAGAGCATCCGCCTCATGAAAGCGGCTCCCCAGGGCTTGGGTCGTTGACGTCACAATCCTCCTGCGAGTACACTCGGCTTCAACAGGGCAAGGTGGGGCAGCCGTCGCTGCCCTCGAAGGTTCGCCTCTTTCTCTCTCCTTTTTCCCTTAGCTGTCTTTGGGCTTCAGCAGGCGAGAAGAGAAACCGACGCGCGGGCTCTCGTTGAGCTGCCTCCACTTCCAGTTGAGCTCTGCTCCCTGGAAGATGTTGAGTTCCCTCCACCTCAGGTCAAGGTTAATCCGACCCAAGGTGTTGAGCTTTCTCCACCTCCAGTTGGGCTCGGCCCATAGGAGGGTTCTTAAGTGGAGAAAGGTTTTCCTCCCACCTCAGGTCGAGCTCGGTTCGACGAGAGGTGCTGAGTTCTTCCTCCACCTCAGGTCGAGGTTAATCCGACCCAAGGTGTTGAGCTTTCTCCACCTCCAGTTGGGCTCGGCTCATAGGAAGGTTCTTAAGTGGAGAAAGGTTTTCCTCCCACCTCAGGTCGAGCTCGGCTCGACTAGAGGTGCTGAGTTCTTCCTCCACCTCAGGTCGAGGTTAATCCGACCCAAGGTGTTGAGCTTTCTCCACCTCCAGTTGGGCTCGGCCCATAGGAGGGTTCTTAAGTGGAGAAAGGTTTACCTTCCGTCTCAAGTCAGGATCAACCGGAAAACTCGGCAGGGATGCCCCGTTGGCAGATCTTTTCGCGGATTCCCCTAAGGTCCCACCTACTCATCAAATAGGTGGGTTGGACTTTCTTTCCGAGCTTAGGACAAGCTCGCAAAGAGCGGGGATTGTGTACAACCCTCATATTTCCCGAGTCGGTGTGACCCGACCCGGATGAGGCCAAGATTACGAAGGTGACCGAGACGGACAAAACGACCGCGTGGAGACGGCGAAACTGACTAAGGCAAAGCAGGCCCGGGAGAGTGGCCTCATTCTCCCGCCTAAGGGGCGAGTGGGGCGCTGCCCCACTCGCCCGCCTAAGGGGCGAGTGGGGAGCTGCCCCACTCGCCCGCCTAAGGGGCGAGTGGGGAGCTGCCCCACTCGCCCGCCTAAGGGGCGAGTGGGGAGTTGCCCCACTCGCCCGCCTAAGGGGCGAGTGGGGAGCTGCCCCACTCGCCCGCCTAAGGGGCGAGTGGGGAGCTGCCCCACTCGCCCGCCTAAGGGGCGAGTGGGGAGCTGCCCCACTCGCCCGCCTAAGGGGCGAGTGGGGAGCCGCCCCACTCGCTCGCCCCTGGGGTGAGTAGAGTGCCTTCCACTCGCGGCCAAGCTCGCGAGTGGGTCGGCGTCCACTCGCGCAGGTAAGGTGGTCTTGGTTTAGGTCGTCCCCTCTCATTTGGGGGATTTTTGCTATCCGCAGTCCGATTTTGGCTATTCGCAGTCCGTTTTTGGGAAAGTCTATAAATAGACCCCCATGGGCACCTTGGGAAGGGTTGGTCACTACCCCCTCCCTCGCGTGGTCTTGTGAGCAAGCACCTCCCCTCCCCTGTCACCTTCCAGTTGACGGTGAGGTGGTTCTTAGTGCCCTCCAAGGTGCCCAGGCTCAGCATTAGCTTGGGAGGGGAAGCGCTCTAAGATCTTCCGGGTATGTGGTGGGACCTCCGCGCTGCAGCTTAAGGGGTCCATTTGTGGATTCAAGTGTTCATCAAGTCCAAGTCTTTCAGTTCCTAGTGACCGGTCAAGAGTCTAGGCTTAGGTCAAGTAAGGGTTAGTCGCAACCCCCTTTCGAACGCTGAGACCGGGAAACTGGTTTCAACATGTTGCTTTTTTCTACATGGTATCAGAGCTACGTTCCGATCAGAGAGGGCGTAATTCTACTTGGCTAGCCGCAGCTGCTCATTAACTCTGGTTTAATCAAACTCCCGTGTTCCAAGCTCGAACTTCTACCCGCATTTCAGATCTCTACCCGCAGCTGCTCCCCCAATCCGCCAATTCAGACCGCGCTTCTGCGGTCTCCCCTCCCTGCCCGCCTCCGTCTCGTGGCTTCCACATCGCCTCCTTCTCCTCTACCCTCTTATAGGCATCACCAGTCTAACCCGTGGGGCCTATAAGAGGGCGGCCTTCTACGTGCTACGTTCATATTCCGGTGTACGTGCTACGTTCAACATACACCGGAAAATCTTCTGGTGTACGTGCTACGTTCATATTCTGGGACTGTCTAAGGACAAGCTGGATCCCAGGGCGGCCAAGCAAATTTTTCGTTGGCTACTCAAGTACACAGAAGGGCTACGTCTATTATTCTCCTACTACTCGCAAAGTCTCTGTGTCGCCGGATGTTACCTTCCGGGAGGATCAGCCATTCTTCTCTGCTCCAGTACCCACACCTACGCCAATACCTACCCCACTGCCTGTCCTCCGCCCTATCATTCCCGTTCACACACCGGCTCCTCCTTCCCTGAGTTCTGCTCCTGCCCCCACCAAGCCACCTCTCATCCATGTCTACTCTCGTCGCACTCGAACTCTCGTTGCCCCTACGCAGTCAGCCTCAACCTCGGGTACTCAGCGTCTGCCTGATCCGGTAACAGAATCAACTGCTCATCCGATGGCGAACTATGTTTCCCTCCATCGTCTCTCTCCTCAACTCCAGACACTTGCTACCTATTTGTCCACAATTGCTATTCCTAACTCTGTGCAGGAGGCACTTCAACATCCTGGGTGGCGCGCTGCCATGGAGGAAGAAATGACTGCTCTTTTGGCTAACAAGACATGGACTCTGGTACCCCGTCCTCCAGGACAGAAACCCGTTGGGTGTAAATGGGTTTTTGTTTTCAAGCATGCTCCTGATGGCACCATTGACCGGCTGAAAGCTCGCTTGGTTGCTCGTGACTACACTCAACAACAGGGTATCGACTATGAAGAAACCTTCTCTCCGGTGGCTAAACTCAACACTGTTCGTGTGCTTATCTCCGTAGTCATACATCGTCAGTGGCCATTATTCCAGCTCGATATTAAGAATGTGTTCCTTAACGGAGATCTCCATGAAACTGTTTTCATGGAGCAACCTCCCGGGTTTGAGACCACGGGGGAGTCCTCTCTGGTCTGTCGTCTATTGCAGTCTCTGTATGGTCTCAAACAATCACCTCGCAACTGGTTCGACAAGTTCAGCAAGGCTCTTCGGGAGATTGGCTTTACTCGAAGCTCGGCAAACTTCTCCTTGTTCACTCGTCAACAGGCAACGGGAACAGTTATTCTCCTGGTTTATGTGGACGACATCATAATTGCTGGAGATGACGTCAAAGGAATACAGACGGTCAAACAACATCTAAGCTCTTTATTTCAGACAAAAGATCTGGGTCACCTTCACTATTTCCTGGGTCTGGAGGTCGCCAGAAGACCAGATGGCCTTGTCCTCTCTCAGAGAAAGTACTGTCTCGATCTCCTTCATGATGCAGTATACTCAGGCTGCAAACCAACGAACACCCCAATGGATGTCAATCACAAACTGTGTGCTCAAGCTTCCGACTCAGACCTGCAACTACAGAACCCAGAATACTATCGTCGTCTTGTTGGAAAATTAATCTACCTAACGGTAACGAGACCTGATATATCCTTCGCCGTGGGTATGGTCAGCAGATACATGCACTCCCCTCGGAGATCTCACCTTCAGGTCGTCGAAAGGATTCTTCGGTATCTCAAAACAGCTCCTGGTCAGGGACTGGTTTATAAAACATCATTGTCAACTCCAAGATTGGTGGCATACTCTGATGCTGACTATGCTGGGTCCCTGGACGATCGACGGTCAACAAGTGGGTTCTGCACATACTTTGGAGGACACCTGATTACCTGGCGAAGTAAGAAGCAAGTTGTTGTTGAAAGATCATCAGCTGAAGCAGAATGCCGGGCAATGGCATCTGTGGTCTCTGAACTCACATGGCTTGAGAGCCTCCTGACCGACCTTGGTGTAAAACTTCCTTCACCAGCTCTCCTTTTGTGTGATAGTCAAGCTGCTATACACATTGCCAAGAACCCAGTTTTCCACGAAAGAACAAAGCACATTGAAGTAGATTGTCATTTCATCCGGGAGAAAGTTCAAATGAAGAAGTTAGAGTTAAAGCATGTTCCGGGTACAGAACAAGTGGTGGATGTCTTCACAAAGGCCCTATCCAGTACTCTCTTCTATCAATGTCTGTCCAAGCTTGGATCCTACGACTTGTACGCTCCAGCTTGCGGGGGAGTGTTGGAATAACCCATATAGAGGGCCCGTATTTGGGCCCATGTATTCTTCCCCTCTTTAGTCCCACATCTTGTATAGGAATATCTCTCTCCTCCTCTCTCCTATATGTATGTACTCACTCTCTATATTTTGTGAATAAGATAAGACATACAAGCTTTTGCTCTTTTCTACACTATCCATATTTATCCCTTTCAATTATTTTAAACTATAAATAAATTGATAACCTTTCAGATATAATACTTTCCTTCACAACTTCAATTCACGATGAGTAGCACGTCATTCCCAAATACCCATAATAAAATATGCCAAGCCACAGTATCCTAATTATTTTTAATCTCAAAACCGTGAATAAAATGCAGAGCTCCATTATTCATAGGAGCCTCAAGTGCTCATCAATGCAGATATTCTAATTAAGCTTGAGTTGCATAAACCTTTGCATGCACTGAACTGGTGGTTGAACATTACTTCTAAGCAAAAATCTATATTAACTTTCATATAAAATTATCCTGCATTTAAAGAGGCTTGCAGTTTTCTCCGTGTACAAAATCAACAAGTACCAAGATATCAATTACACGTGTTATGTGTAGCACTTAGTGCAGTTCACTGAAATGGTGGTTTTGACAGAACTTAG
Source organism: Dactylorhiza incarnata (assembly GCA_033032865.1). NCBI lineage: Eukaryota > Viridiplantae > Streptophyta > Magnoliopsida > Asparagales > Orchidaceae > Dactylorhiza > Dactylorhiza incarnata. The sequence continues at coordinate 7,534,331 of JAWHQI010000065.1, forward strand.
TTACAAAATTTATTGGATAAAAGAACTGGTTTAATTTGAGTATCTCTTTTGAAATTTTGGCCGGATGGCCATTAAAACATGGCCGCGAATGACTGAATATCCAACATTGTTTACTCCAGTTTTATCTATCCAACTTGTTTGTCATCTCGATTAAGCATTTAAAGATGTTCAATAGACATAATTTTTTATTCTCATCAATTCTATTTTAAGCACTAATTCCTATGATTTGTTCATGACTTACTACATGATTAAGCATTTTGTCCTGTTAGTATTCAGTTTTGGAGTTTCATGATTATAATAACAGTTTTGTTTGTGCATAAGAAATTTTTAAACATTTGTATAGAGTTTTTATCTTGGATGTTAAAATGGTTAGTGTATTAGTTCATTATTGGTCTACCTGAAAGCATCGTGCATGTGGGGATCAAACTTATTTTAGATTACATGATGTTTGCAAAGTGTGGATCAATTTGTTATTGAGATTAGGTTTTTAGTATGCAGTTTTTTCTTTGTTTTACCTTTTATTTTTAATGCAACTTAGTAATTCTTGATGAATGTTCATCCGGCTTTTCAATTCAATTTATAATACAAATTACTTTAGCTCTCCTATACGTTTATTGGTCTAAGCCTACGAGTTTGATTTTGTTTATTATCACATTCAATTTTTTTCCAAAGGTGTTTGATAAGATTTTGTATCTTATGCATTTTATTTCAATTTTTTTGCTTATTCAAATTTTAACTCTACTTTTGTAAATTTTACTTTATAATGTAACTCAATATAATGTATTTATTTTGTTTAGGTACTTTAAACAAAAAATGATGGGAAAGGATTGGATTAATTTGCCTCGTTATGGTGAAGATTATATTAATGGCGTTAAATATTTCTTGGATGTAGCGTTCAGTAAAGGGTTGTTCGAAGGAGAAGAGATTTTATGTCCATGTGTTATTTGTTGTAAAGGTATTTGGGGGAAAAGAGACATGGTGTTCGACCATTTGGTAAGTAAAGGATTTGTAAAAGGCTACAAAGATTGGATTCTCCATGGAGAAGACATTAAACGTATGGATCTTGATCAAGATACTAATGATGATGTCTCATCTAATGATATTGATGGCTTATTATTTGAGACATTTAAAGATGCGTTTAAAGAAGATGGAGTGTATGAAGGCCTAAATGAAGATGCAAAGAAATTTTATAAGCTTGTTGAGGAAGCAAATAAAGAACTATATTCTGGTTGTAAAAAATTCTCTACATTATCTTTCACTATTCGGATGTATCTACTGAAATGTCTTCATGGATGGAGCAATGCATCATTCACATCTCTCTTAGAGTTATTGAAAGATGCTATACCTGACTTGAATATCCCTATCTCTTTTAATAAAACAAAATCTATGATAAGAGACCTGGGCTTAGATTATTAAAAGATTGATGCAATTCCTAATAATTGCATGTTATTTTGGAAATTACATGAGAAGGATGATAAATGTCATGTTTGTGGCGAATCTCGGTGGATTGTATATCCTGAAGTGAATTGCGAGTCTGAGATATCTAAGAAAGCTCATAAAATTTCCGCAAAAGTGTTGAGACATTTTCCTTTAATTCAAAGACTAAAAAGACTCTACATGTGTTCAAAAACTGTTGATTCAATGAGGTGGCATGCAGAAGAGCATTCAAAAGATGGTAAGCTAAGACATCCTGCTGATGGACAATCATGGAAAGACTTTGATGTGAATCACCAAGATTTTACTCTTGATTCTCATAATGTAAGGCTTGGATTGGCTAGTGATGGGTTTAATCCATTTGGCAATATGAGTCTGTCACATAGCACATGGCCTGCGGTATTAACAATATATAATTATCCTCCAAATTTATGCTTGAAGCCAGAAAATTTTATGATGTCTTTGCTTATTCCTGGACAGCGATCACCTGGAAATGCTATTGATGTGTACCTACAACCACTAATTGAGGAGCTAAAGATATTGTGGGATGTCGGGGTAGAAGCATATGATGTTTCCAAAAATCAAACATTTTAAATGTGTGCTGCTCTTTTATGGACAATTAGTGACTACCCTGCATATGCAATGTTATCTGGTTGGAGCACTAAAGGAAGGTTGGCATGCCCTGCTTGTAATTATGAAACATCTTCTAGTTATTTGAAACATAGTCGGAAGATGTGCAACATGGGTCATCAAGTATTTTTGAATGCAAATCATGAGTGGCGGTCTGATAAAGTTTCTTTTAATGGAATGACAGACTATAGGTCTGCCCCTTCCTTGCTAAATTAAAAAAGAATTTTAGAAGATTTACAAGATTTTTCTGACATATTTAAGGAGAATGATAAGAAGAAAAAGTTTGGTCCATGAAAGAAAAAATTCATCTTTTGGCAGTTACCATATTGGAATGGTAATACTTTACACCATAATTTAGATGTCATGCACATTGAGAAAAACATACGTGATAATATAATTGAGACTCTCTTAGAGATTGAAGGAAAGAAAAAAGATCATGCAAAGGCTCGTTTGGACCTACAAGATATGGGGATAAGAAAGAAGCTTCATTTGAAGGCAACAAGTGATGGTAAGAAAACTCAACTCCCAAAAGCTTGTTTCTCCCTAACAAAAAATGAGAAATCCATTTTTTGTGGTGTTTTAAAGAATGTAAAATTTCCTGATGATATAGCCTCTAATATTTCTCGATGTGTGCATGAAGATGAATGGAAAATATCTGGGTACAAAAGTCACGATGCTCATATTATACTACATTACTTACTACAAATAGCAATAAGAGGTATAACCCTCAATCAAGTTGCAATTCCATTGATTAGACTATGTTCCTTCTTTCGTTGTTTATGTCAAAAGGTTATTGAAGTGAGAAGTTTAGATCATTTGGAAGTAGAGATTGCTGAAACACTTTGCCAGTTTGAGAGAATTTTTCCTCCTAATTTTTTTGACATAATGGTCCATTTACCTATTCACCTAGCAAATGAGGTTAGATTAGGCGGGCCGGTTCAATTTCGATGGATGTACTATATGGAAAGATATTTGGGTGAATTAAAATCATTTGTTCGTAATAAGAGTCGCCCAGAAGGCTCTATTGCTGAAGCATATTTGGCGAAGGAGTCTTTGACATTTTGTTCTCGATATCTATCCAGTGATGTTGATACACGGATGAATAGAGTGACACGAAATAATAATGAATTTTCTAACACCGGCCATCCTATTGGGGGGGGGAGAATCTCATTTCTCTTGATCATAAGTTACAAAACCAAGCTCATGGTTACATTTTATTCAATTCTGATGGAGTTGAAGATTACATCAGGTACTATCATCATTTACTTATCATAATATTTTAAAAAATAAATTTTACATTTGTATTAGTAATGACTTATTTATTTTGTAGAGAACATGAGATTTATCTTCAGAATTTCAAAAAAAGAAGTACATGGAGCAAAGGTAAAAGCCAAAGAGATGATTTCATTCAATGGTTTGAAACACGTGCCATGAAGGATGATGTACCTGATTTGATAAAAGAGTTGTCTCGGGGACCAAATAATATTTCAAAAATGTATTCTGACTATCTTATTAATGGATATAGATTTCATACAAGACAACGCGATGCAAGACGAAAAACCCAAAACAGTGGTGTCACTTTAGAAGCGGTAACTAGAAGCTTCAAAAGTGTTAAGGATTAAAATCCTGAAAAGATTTGTATGACATATTATGGAGCAATAACTAATATCATAGAGTTAGATTATTATGGCATTTGAATCATGTGTTGTTCAAATGTGTTTGGTTTGAGGCTGAAGAAGACAAATATGGGATGACATTCGTTTATTTTAATAAAGAATGTTACAAGAATGATCCATTTGTCCTAGCATCTCAAGTGTAACAATGCTTCTTTGTCGAAGATCCTTTTAATAAAAATAAGCAGTATGTTTTGAAAATACTTCCAAGGGACTCATTTGATATGGGAGATGATACAAATTCAAATACTCAAGAAGCACCTGAAATTCCCATAAATATTGCTATATCAGAAGATGATTGTGAAGTTGATTTGACTAGGGACGATGTACCAGATGATATTATTGAAATGCCTTTATCTAAAATCCATGTTCAACACAAGGAGCTCGACTATGAGACCATATTTGAAAGTGAAAATGATAGTGATTCTGACACTTTTTTTAGTGATAATACAAACAAGGTAATGCTCGTTTATTTATTAAATAGATTTTTTTCGATTTATTGCACACATGCATATTGAATCTTAAACTGCGTTTAATGATTTGATTTCATAACTACAGGAATGAAGAAAGCAACAAGTGGTTTTGAATTGGCTATCCAAGCAAAGTCCAGTGCTGAGTTAGCGAGGAAATTTCGTCAAGTTAAGCAAGAGAAAGCTGATATCTTGCATAAAAGGCTTCGAGACAACAATAAAAATAATATTCAAAAGGTTGACGACAAGTTAGACAAAAATATGGCTAAAAATAAAGTTGAACTGGTAAAAAGGAACAAGAGATGCCCATCAATGTTGATTGATGATTTTGTTGGGGTTTATGAGGTTTCTCATGAAGGAAGTAATCAACACGTTCAAATTCAGCCTCCAATTAAAGTGAATCAAAATCAGCCTCAAGTAAAAGTGATTCAAAATCAGCCACCATCTAGACAAATAGATGTTGAGCTTAGTGGGAGAAATGAGTTACTTCTAGTTGATGGAGCTATCAATCAAGAAGGTGAAGTTGAAGAACCATATAAAGAAACTGGTATGCAGATAATTCTCTTTCTTCTTGTGTATATTTACTTTTGATTGAGTTGTTTTAATTATTTATTTATGCTAACGGCTAGATATTGAAAATAGGAGCAAAGATTAAAAGAACTCGTGGAAAAACAATATGCAAAAATATTCATACAAGAACTATGGAGGAGCGAGAAGAAGTGACCGTAAATGAACACGGTCAGCCTATGAGACCTACTGATCGTGTAGTATCAGACTTATCTCTCTTCTTGGGCACACTGGCTAGAAATTCAGCATTTTGTCCTTTAATTTACACAAGCTGGACAACCATGCCAAATGACAACATAGAGCGTGTCTGGAATTATACAATGGTAAGTGTACATATATTTTACTTTCCTTATTTTATTTGTATAATTATTAGATTCAAACACTTATTTTTATTTTGGATTTTGTAGTCAAAGTTTATTTTGCCAGAAGAGACAAAAAATTGGATAAAGATTACTGTTAGAGATGCTTGGAGACGTTATAAATACATAATTAAGAAGAATCATTTTTTGAAGTATTCCAACATGACTGATAGGATCAAAAATCGTCCTCCAAAAATGTGAGAGTCTGAATTTAAAAAGCTTTGCAATTTTTGGAGTTTGGAAACTATACAAATAAGATTATTAGTTTTTTTTATTGTTAATAGTAGAGAATATATAATTATGTACTTTTTCTCATATTTTTTAATTTAATGTTAATGTGTAGTCAATCAGCAGAAGGAATACTCAGAGTAGAGCTACACAGAAGTGGAGGCATCAAATGGGCCCCAAAATCTTTGTTATAATTTGAGAAAGAATGGTAATACATTCCACTCACATCCTTCGCATCTCTTGCTAAACACCTTCTTATGTGGTGCTGTTGTTATTGCAATGATATAATGTACCTTGGGGTAGGTCTTAATTGCACCAGATACTATGGTTGTCTTCCCAAAAAAAATTAGTTCTTAGTTAACTCGTGAATTGACCATACCTTTTTTTTGAGCCTTGATATAATTGAGCCGTGTTCTACGAACTTTCTAATTGTATGCCAGGTTTTTCACCCTCATATTTTGCAACAGTACTTGTTCTAGTTTATCATCCCTTATCCTTAAAAACTCTGGTAGATAACCATTATTTTTATTCTGCGAACTCCACGTGCAGTTCATTGAAAATCTGCGAACTGCACTTGTAGTTCACGGAAAATTTGAAGTTCAAGATAGATGTTTCCAACTAAATGCATTTAAGCTTTCAGTAATGTTTATTATGCATTTGTAGCGTTTAAAAGAGAAGAGAGACCCCACTCAAGCTGATGTTTTTATTCAAACTCGAAAAAGAATTAATGGAAAGGAGCTGGACTTAGAAACCAACAATGCAATTGTGAGTTAATTTTTTTTATTAAGATCAAATAAAATTTGCTTATTTTTTTTATTTGGAAACCAACAATTCAATTTGTTATCGGTCTCAACTTCAAGATATTATGAATAATGAAGAAAGTAATGTAGAAGCATTTAAAGTTGTGTTTGGGAAAGAACATCTTGGATTAATGCGTTGCTTTGGGAAAGGTATTACACAAACTGCTTTGAAGCGAAAAGAAGAGATTACAGCATTGAAGAAAGTGCATAATGAAGAGGTGGATGTATTGAATGCAAAAATGCATAATATAGAAGATACACTGAATAATTTAAAAAGTGTGCTTAAGATTATGCTACAACAAAGCAACCATGCTGGAATTGATATAGAATTATTGGAGAATCTATTAGGTTCATCTCCTGGGGACGCAAATAGTGCACAAAAGAGAGTCGGACAACCGCATGCACATTCTTCTACATCAACACACGTTCCAAACTATGGAGAGGTATGATGTTGTAGACTTTCATACAATTTATTATAGTATTATTATGTCTGTAACTGATTAATTATATATTTATCGTTATGTTTTTTGTGCAGAAAGTTTTTAATGTTGGGGAGACAAATGAGGAGTTGCAATATGATGACCACATACCATGAAGATCATTTGATGTTTATGTTGATTTAGATGTTATTTTTTTTAGACTCTGATGTTAACTATTTGAAAGAATTTTGGTTCCTTCTCTGCTTGGTTCTGAAAGTTCAAGCAGGTTGATTTATTTTCATGCATTTGTTATGGAGTATTCTATAGTCTATATTTTCACTCATGGTTTGTTTCACTCATGGTTGATTTATGGAGTATTCTATATTCTATAGTCTATATTTTCACTCATGGTTTGATCGTCCACTGCATGAGTTCAGGATCATCCACTGCAGTCTTCAGGTTATATAGTTCCTTTCCTGGATCACCAAATTTTTCTTGGATCCACTGCAGTCTTCAGGTTATATAGTTCCTTTCCTGGATCTCAAATTTTGGTTTCCATGTTGATATTAATACAGTTGGTTAAAACAAACATTGACACATTTCTATAATTTTGGTTTAGTTTGCAGATCTATGATGAGTTTTGTCCCATTTTGTTGACCCAGGCCTTACAATTCAAAACAATGTATTCACTACTCAACGAGTGGCCAGAACCCATCGTCGTCGTTCAGTCCATTGCAGAGAGCGGAGCAGCATTAATCCCTGAAGGCTACATATATAAAACCCATCGCCGATCGCCCCGCCGCCACCGTCACAGCTGGCAATGATCTGAGTATCCCGGTGATCGACCGTCGCAGCTGTCAATTGGTTCCAATGATTCCTTTTTCATTAGAAGATTGACAACCATCCATGGAAGGTTCAGACTTTCATATGCAAGCTATTAGAATTTTTAAACATTGCTACACTTCTTTGATAGGTGGGAGTTTAGATAGATATTCATATTCTCTTAATGTGTGATTTGGTTTCCAATAAAGAAGCTGTTTTAATAACCTCGTAATAATCAATTGGTCACAGAGTTCATGCTTGCAGTTCAAGAGATCACAATACAGTTTTTCAACCCGTCTTCTACCATTCATAGTTCAGCCATTAACCTACTAATGCAGTAGTAGAGAAAAAATCATATCTTCATTTATATTCATTGGCGAACGCAGGTGAAGGCATACCCGGGCACGTGCTCGGGTATGAATTCGGAAAAAATTACAGTGGCGTGCGATAGCTTCTTCGCCAAAGGCAGAGCCGTGCCCTAAGCCCCTCCTCGATCCACGCCGCCCTCGCCCTCGTTGCCGCCGGATCGAAAGGAGAAACGCAGCAGCAGTTCCTGTCCGTACTATTTTTCTTAATCCCAATGGTTTTAGTTTATTCTATTTTTTTTTAATTTCAATGCTCATGCATGTGCTGTTATTCTTGTAACAGGCAGAGCTTCCAACTAGGTTGAGCGTATGATAGGGAACATTGATGAAGGTGTTATCCAGGAAACAGTTACAGGTTCATTTGCTCACTCTCTTTAGATTTTGCCCGGGAAATAGTTACAGGATCATGAATCAGACTAGAATCTGATTTCAATTAGGAAATTCTCGATTAATTCCTGAAGGAGACCTCTAATTACTTAATTTGTTATTTTGTCATTAAAGAATTACTTAATTAGGCTCTGTTTGGCACGGTGGCGGTGGTTATGAACGTGTTGGTTATGAACCATCGTTCATGAACGCCCGACCTCACCTAAGGAACTTCATCCATTTTATGTTTAAAACTAGTTTTCTTTCCTTGGTGGCGGTCATAAACATTGTCATGCAGAACATAAATTGCCAAACGTACATTCTATGACGGTGGCGTTTTTGGCCAAACTCACCGGAGCAAAAAACGCCGCACCAAAAGGAGCCTAAGTCTTTTCTATTTTAAACACTCTATGTCGTAAAAAAAACCTATATGAATGATTTGATGTTGCCCTGCGCTCTTTTATGTTTTGTTGGTTTTTCCTTGAACTTGAGGATTTTTTGACAATATGTGCATATCCTTCGGCTTAATTTTACTTATTAAATATTTTTGTGATTTTGTGCAGAAAGCTAGCAAACAAACTCGCTCTTGTCTTTGGACATTCACTTTCAAAGCAGAAAAAAAAAGTTCTCAGATTCTGAGAAGTTCCTTGACAACCATGGACCATGAAGATCATTTGATGTTTAAGTTGATTAATTTAAATATACTCTAGTTATTTTTATGTAATTTGGTAGACTATAATTAAAAGATGCATATAAGATTGTATAATTGATCATGATTAATATATATTCAAATTTTGTTTAAACTCTATATATTAATTGTTGATTAATTTTGGATTTCGTGTACTTTTTGGATGTGCGACTTGTATTTCACGCTTTTCATTTTACTAGGAACTCCGGTGTACTTTTTGGGTATGCTTTTGTTAAATTTTAATTTTTTTTATTATTTAGATACTTTTAGCAACATTTATTAAATGTAACATATAAAGACAACATTTCAAAAATGGTGCAATAGATTTACCTAAAAACTGTTGCTTTTATTAAGGGTAAAGGCAACATTTTTTTATAGTGTTGCCTAAAAGTATGAAAAACTGTTGCCTTTGAGAATAGGTAACGCGGGCATAGACACTATCCTATGGTAACAATTATTTATGTTTAGACAACAGTTTGCAGTTTTAGGCAACATTTTTGAAGTGTTGTTAAAGGCCGAAAATGTTGTAGTGTTGTCATGGTTAAGTCCATCAGAATCCTGCTTATTATTACTGCTTACAATGATTATGAGATCTAGAAAATGGATGTAAAAATGGCTTTCCATAATGAAAACCTCCTTGAGGATGTGTACATGACATAACTAGAGGATTTTGTATCTCCACATGAAATCACTAAAATATGCAATTTGTAGAGATCCATTTATGGATTAAAACAAACTTCTCGAAGTTGGAATCTTCATTTTGATGAGAAAATCAAAGAGTTCAGTTTCATCAAAAATGATAATGAGCAATGTGTTTACAAAAGGATTAGTTAGAGCGTAGTTGTATTTCTAATATTATATATGGATGACATATTATTGATTGGGAATGACATTCGAACCCTATAGTTTGTTAGAATAGGTTAGGGGAATGTTTTTATGACGGACTTGGGTGAAACAACTTACATACTTGGTATAAAGAAATATAGAGATATATCAAAGAAGTTTCCCGTGTTAACCCAAATTATGTACACTGATATGTTGTTGAAGCGGTTCAACATGCTTGAGTCTAAGAAGGGGTTTACCCACGTATTATGGTGTGAGTTTTTTTAAGACACAATATACTAAATCTAAAATCGATAAGGACCGCATGAGTTTGATTTTCATATGCTTTGGCAATTGGATCAATCATGTATGCAATGTTATGTACTCATCCTTATGTAACATTTGTATTGAGCTTGACAGGAAGATACCAGTCAGGTCTATATGATGGTCACTGGATGGCAGTCAAGAATATTCTGAAGTACTTGAGAAGGACTAAGGATGCATTCTTGATATATGGTGTAACACCCCAACCTAGTTTAACAACAAATCAGCAGTTCGGTCAGGCCCCGCGATAAGAAGTAAACTAAGCAACGGTAATAAATTGGTACATAGCAGGCATAATAAGAAAACACTAAAAGTCAGCTTACAACGGAAGTAAGAAAAGCAGTTAAGGGTAAACATGAGTACCTCAAAACTGATTCACAGAGCCAACTAGTAATGAAAAGAGTCATAAAGTTGACTTACTGAAAACTTATACATCGTATAATACAATGAAAACATTAGATAATCTTGATACAAGTCCAAAATAAAATTACAACAACTGAACTGAAAGGACAACTGAAATGAGAGACGAACAAAATGAAGAACCACGATGCTTATCCTATACGCAGCTCCCCACTGGTGACCCCTAAAAAGAAATGTATGAAGACGGGTCAGCCCAACTGGTGAGTAAGAAAGACTACTCCTCTCAGTAACACTAAAAAATAAATAATTTGTTTGTATAAAAATAGGAGTCTTGACTTATTAATGTGGTTCTGTATAATCTGTTTGTAGAATTATTGGTCACTTTCTGTAAAGGAGCATAAGAGATTCCATCATATTATACGAGTTCTTGTCTGCTCTGATTTTAGGTCACTAATTTCTTCTAAAAATTTAGTAAATCAAATTTTATGACTTATGATTTGTTGCACATATATTGATTTTGGAGCCCAAATGGCAACCTGAAGATGCCCTGAACTGAACTGAAGTGCTCCCTGAGTGGAACATGGCTCGCAACTGAAAATCTCTAAGTCTGGAACTGTGTTTGATGAGTGATGACCCCAAGTCTGAGGCTCATACGAACTGTAGGTCATATGAGAATGAGGTCACGGATCTGAAGTTTATTACCAATTTAACAATTCTTCTTTGTCTGAGTATATTTAAATTCATAATTGTATTGGTTCTTACTGTGGAGGTAAGTAATTTTATTGTACTATGTAGGTTTCATCATACTCAACAACTGACTTTATCATGCATTACTTAGTTATGAGATCGTTGTTTTTCTGTGTTTTCTGATGCAATTTAATTATTGATACTGGCTTGAATAATTAAATTACGTAAACTTCTTTAAATAACTTTAAAAAATGCAATTATATAAAGTGGTATATCTAGCCAAAAGGAGTCGAATTTCTTACCGTAGTATTGCAGCGTTCGTACACAAGACACGACGACATAGCTGTCTAGGTTACGTTGAAACTCCTAAAATTTCTTTTCCGATCTTGCGTTGAGTAGTAAGATCGCGCGCAGTCTGAAATTCACATACACCGTATTTAATTAGTAGGGCATACTAACTATAACCCGTAAACCTAAAAGGATTGAATCAAAGTATTATCTAAAAGGGTTGTTACCTTGTTCCAAAACAGTGGAACCCTAACACAACACGGCAACCAAATTCTGAATAGGAGGGGTCGAATGTTTCGATTCCTGAATTCGAAATGGAGAACACATAAAATGACTGAAATTTGCTAGGAAAAATGACGAGGTTACTTTTTGAATGCCGGAAAAAGTGCTGGGGTTGGCTGCACTGTCAAAGCTTCACAGAGAACTCGCTCAGAAAGGCACAATCTGCAGATTAGTGCTGGAAGAACATTGCCCTTTTTGCAGGATCTGGGAAGGTGAGTCGCCGCCTCGAAACTGTGGAGTAGAAGAAAACCCATATTCGATTGTTGGAAGGAAGATAGGAGATAAGAGGGTCGGCTAGGGTTAAGGGCAGGGTTTACCTTCTCTGAAGTGACGAAAACCCCAGGCGAGATCGGCGTTTGGTGCCGTCGAGCCACAGGGCTGCCGAGGAAGGAGGGGTCGATCGATCTCCTTGAATGTTGAGTGCCTTTTTTACGATGGATCTCCTTGGCTGTCGAGATCGGCGTTTGCTGGCGTTTGCTGCCGTCGAGCATTGCCCTTTTTTTACGGAAGGAACCGAAAATAAATTCCAAAATCGTCACTGCCTCCTACGACACTACTATCAATAAGTGTATATGCTCCGGCGAACCTCCAAAATTTCGCTGAGGAAAAAATTCTATAGTTTAATTTAGTTATATTTGCATGATTTATTGATTAATGCGCCCAAGTGATCAAAATAAGATCGTACCTCATCACGACGATGGTTCCATCAATTTTCGGACTCTGAAATTTACAGAGCACGATGCATAAATTTTTGGGTGTTACAAATCTTTTCTCCTAACGAAATTTTCATCCTCGAAAATTACAAACGTACCTGAGTCAAAAAGGAAGGCATAGTTTTCATTGCCCCTAGTTCATCTTCACTTTCCCAAGTATACTCTGGTTGACCACAATTCATCCAAAGGACTTTAACAAAATGGATCTCTCTATTCCCTCTGAATCTTTGAGTTCATTATTCTGACTGGTTTGATACTGATGCTGAGATTTGATTCGATTGGTGTTTCCTCAGTACTCTGATTATCTGACTGGGATCTCTAGTTGCTCTCCTTAGATAAGAGACGTGGAATATATCGTGTAGACCACTCATTTCCTCGGGCAAGGCCAACCTATAAGCAACCTCACCTATGCGCTCCAGTACCTCGAAAGGACCAACGAACCTTGGGCTTAATTTCTTCATCTGCTTGATTCGAGAGACACCCTTGACTGATCTGGCCTTCAGATAAACATAGTCTCCCACGCTGAATTCCACTGATCTATGTATCTAATCATAATATTTGGTCTGACAATCCTCAGATGTTTTCATGCGTTTCTGGATAAGTTTGACTCGAGCTGTGGTCTTATCAACCCGTGATTCTTTATTGGAAGACCTTTCTTCACTTTCAGCCCAACACAACGGTGTCCGACAACGCCTACCATAAATAGCCTCAAAAGGTGTTATACTAATGCTTGCTTGGAAACTGTTATTGTAGGAGAACTCAACTAGGGTGACATACTTCTCTCACTTACCACAAAAGTCCAGAATGCACATTCGAAGCATATCTTCCATGATCCTATTTGTGCGCTCCGTCTGTCCATCTGTCTAAGGGTGGAACGTTGCACTGAAAAGTAGCTTAGTGACTAAACGCTTATGTACGTGTTTCCATTCCTTAGAGGTAAACATGGCAACTCTGTCTGAAATTATAGTCATTGGGACACCATGCAGTCGGACTATCCCGTCTACATACAACTGAGACAATCTCGGACCCTGATCCATTCTCTTATTAGGAATGAAGTAGGCAACCTTGGAGAGACGATCAACTATAACCCATAAAGAATCATTCCTACTCTACGATCGGGGAAGACCGTGAACAAAATCCATCGATTTATCCTCGAAATTCCATTCTGGAAGTATATACTTCTAACAGTATGTCCTCTAGAAAATGACTAACATCTGGAATGCACACTATACTATCGTGCAGCAGTAAACCCTCCTGAATGTTGAACTTCTCCTTCTGACTTGACTGAGTCAAATCCCAAATCTCCACCATCCTCGGATCTAGGGATAAAGCTATTCTGATCCTATCTTTAATATCACAAGTGATTTCCATCCAGCTTAAACTCACAGAACCAATGCTAGAGCGCGGTACGACACTGATCTCCAATCTCTCCAAAGCTCGCACAAGCTCCTCCTACTGAGTAATGAGGGAATAACTCGAACATCTTCTACTAAGAGCATCAGCTACCACGTTTGTTTTCCCTGTGTGGTACTGGATACCAATATCATAATCTGAAAGGAATTATACCCGCCTATGCTGCCTCATATTAAGCTCTTGCTGATCAAATATATACTTAAGGGTTTTGTGATCCGTAAAGATCTCACAACAAACTCCATAGAGGTAGTGTCTCCAAATCTTCAATGTGTGGATAACGGCTATAAGCTCCAAATTGTGTACAGGATAATTAATCTCATGAACTTGTAACTATCTAGAGGCGAAAGCTATGACCTTACCATGTTGCATAAGTACACAACCCAAACCTTGACCCGAGACATCGCTATAAATCTGAAATTCATCTGAACCTGAATATAAACTCAAAATCGGGGTGGTCATCATTCTAGATTTCAACTCCTCAAAAGCAAGCTCACACTCAACTGTCCATGCGAAGGCTTTCCCTTTCCTGGTAAGTGTAGTATTCGGTAAAGCTATTTTTGAATAGTCCTTAATGAATCTCTGATAGTATCCTGCTAAACCAAGAAAACTGCGAACTTCGGTAGCTGCCTTCGGCCTTGACCAATCCTTTATTGCTTCTATCTTCTTTGGATCCACTGCGAGGCCTTTCGAACTAATAACATGGCCCAAGAATGCAATCTCCAAAAGCCAGAACTCTCACTTTGAGAATTCCTCTAAGATAACTTCAGATTCCCCTAACAACACTGAAACCTTACACTTTTGGCTGGTTTGCATAATTGAACCGTTAGGCATCATGACATCTCGTGAGATTGAGTCTGGAAGGATTTCTAGATCGTGTCTATGCGCAAAAGATTCTGCAATAAATAAGTGTGATGGCACCAGTGTCAAAGAGGACTGAAAGTGCACAGTGTGCCCTTGAGATATACTCTAGAGGGGGGGGGGGGGGGGTGAATAGAGATTTAAAATTATTTATATTATATTTGTGCAGATACAATAAAACAGTAAGTGTTTATGCTCCAACAAAATCCTAACACAGAATAAAACAAAGTTGTATAAAATAAAAGCTAGAAAACAGTTAATTAAATGTGGACAACACAGAAAATTATCAACCAGAAGACACAAAGATTTTATAGAGGTTCCTCAAAATATGGGTAGTCCTCTCATCTACCACCGGGTAGGATTACACCAACTGTGCCTGAGTTTTTTGACAAGGAGACTTTCAGAACCACTGATCTTTTTATAAGGAGATCATGAACCACCAGATCTTTTGATAAGGAGATCTTGAACCACCAAATCTTTTGATAAGGAGATCTTGAACCACCAGATCTTTTGATAAGGAGATCTTGAACTACTGAATCCTTTGGAAGCGGGATTCTTAAAACTCTTTTACATGAGAGAAAGAGAAGGAGAAAGAAGAAGAGAAAGGTAAGAATTCTGTTTTTAGAATTCTTATGAAGACTGTATGAACAGCTTCTTGAATCTTTCACTGGATCTGCTCTTGATTAACTCCTGCTTATGATAGTGATGTATTGCAGGAGCTATGGATGTCATATCATTTCTGTTTCTACTGATTGAGTTCTAGCTGCTATATGATTGTGATGAAGAGCAGCTTTCAGATCCTTTGTTCTATAAGATGAAGAGCAGTAGTTGTTTCTTCTCTGTATGTTCTCTGTTAGAGATTCCTGAGGAAGAAAAAGAAGAGGAAGCCCTACAAGAAAGGTGTAGCCGATTGTGATGAATGCTCTTGTTTTCTCTTTTCTTTCTTCCCTTTTATTGTCCCTGTTCAATTTGAATTTGTTTCCTTTTCTGGAAAGTCCTGAAAAGGTATTTTTGTCTGGGCAATTACTCATTTCCTTCCTTCTTTAATTCCTGATCAGTCCACCAAAAATAAGCTTGTTTCCAAGAAAGCTTTTTTCTGTCCTCTGATAATTCTTGATTCTATTTGAGGCAATTAAGGAGCTATTGGGGAACAGTCTTGAGTGAGGTGGGCCATGAGAGAGGGTCCAAAAAAGACAGCTAAAAAGGTTTCCTTTTCAGAATGTATTCGACGTAGCGTCGAGTTCTCTTCCTCTCTTATCGACGCACCTTCGAGTTCTTGTAGGAGCAGCTTCGAATTCATCATTGCTTTGATTGAACTCTGCTAGTCGACGTTGCATCGATATCTTATCGACGTAACCGTCGAGTTGAGGACATTGCTCTAAACTCCATTATCTGCGTCGAGATGAAGTAGACATTGCGTCGACTTTAGATGGCTTCGATAGATACTTCCTTCTACATTGAGTTGAAGTAGACGCTGCGTCGACTTCTCAGGATACTTCGACAAGTCCATGACCCCTACGTCGATATCTACTCGACGTAACGTCGACTTGATCTACTTCGATAGAAGGGGTGAGTTGCTTGGACATCTAGTCAGAGTAGCGTCGACAATAACTCGATGTTGCGTCGATCTCTATTAGACGTAAATGATAACTTTGCCCAAATTTTGCTTCTCTTGATCTGGTCTTGACACCCTAGGTTGAGTGTGACATCCTAAGACATCTAATGACAAGATTACCTTCATTATACAATGGGTAATTTATCCTAAGAGATAAAATCACTTTTAGGTAATTTGTTAAGCTAAATCAAAGGGGTTTTCCCAATAATCTCCTCCTATTTATCTTAACAAATTTTACAGTTTGTTCAAAGTGATTTTACACAGTTTTTGCATAAACAATACATACAAGACAATATGATCATAGAATAAGACAGATTTGAAATCATAAACAATCTCAGTTATTTGTCAAGAGATAACATTTGTTCTTCCCACCATAGTGTTATTTTCCAGAAGACAATAATCAGAGAGTACCTGAGCTTTAGGAATCCTTCTCAGGAGTTTTTCTTTTCCTGGTGAAGACCTTTGGAATTTTCTTTGTGCCACTTGAAGAGGCTCATTATCATCATCTGCTTTTTCAGCATCATCTTTGTCCTTGAGAAGCTCCCCCTGAGTGTGTGCATTTTGTTCAGCCTCCTAGGCAGCCTGGGCAGCTAAAAGAGCAATCTGAGCCACTTCATCTAGCAGATTGTCATTCCGAGGCTTCTCCTGATCAGTTGTTGTTCCTATAGCTGCCATCTCAGCTTCCAGATTCCTTTGAATACTTAGAGCAGACTCCTCCTGAATATCTGGGAGCTCCTCCTGATCTGCTGCATCTGTTTGCTCCTCATTCAACTTTTCTGAAGTAGGCTCCCCCTGGACCAGAGCATCTTGAAAGTTGGTAACTTTTTCAGGAGCAAAAGCTTCATCAGCATCATCTTTACCATGTCCACTCAAATCTAGGATATGTCTTTCTTTCTCCAAAATGTTCTCCCCCTTCTTAACCTTGATGTGAAAAGAGGTTAAGAATTCTTTTGTGAACATGGAGGAAGGCACAAAGTCCTTGAGACTTTGGAAGGATCTTGTAGAATCTAATAACACAACCTCCATTTGAGAGTACTTCCTGTCAAATTTCTTTGCTTGAGAGGCCACCATGTCTGCAAATGTGGAGGAGGCAAGGCCAACTGCTTTGGATATTATTTGCTCAAGGTTAATTGGGGGTATGAAGGAGGTAAATGGAGGAAAATCTTCTTGGATAGGTGAGAGAGCATGATAGATTTCAGGTGAGACCTGAATAAGTGGAGGAGGTGGAGCAAATGTGGATGGTAGTTGATGAGAAATTTGAGGAGATGGCTCTGGGGCTGAAAAGGATTGGTGTTGTTGTTGTTGTTGTTGTTCTTGAGAAGAATGTTGAGCTGGAGCATCATCCTGAGAGAGATCTGGAACAGTGTCCAGTGGAGGGATATTATCCCTTGGGGGGGGTCTGGTATTTGCCTCTCTGACTCTTGAGGAGGAGGAGAGTGAGGAGGTGAGGCTGAAGCTTGACCAGACTTTAAGATTTGCCTGTTCCACTTAGAAAATATCTCAATATTAATCCTTTTCCCAGGAGGAATGGGAACTCCTTTGGATTTTCAGATGCTTGGATAATGTTGGAAGAGCACTTGATTCATTATTCTCATGTAAGCATTTTCCTTGTGAGCATACTTATGCCCAATCATTCTTAGGAGTAACTTCCCCCATTTTATCTTTTTCTTCAGAACAAGAGTGCTCATAATCTGCAGCTGTTGCTTTGGAATTGCATCATGAGCTGAGATTTTGCACAATAAAACCTTCCCAACTATGTCAGCCAGGAACCTGTACTCTTCTACCAAGTCAATCTTCTTCAGATTTATAGGTCTGCCTTTCTTAATTTCATTATCTCCAGGACATTCTTCGTCTCTTCTCCTATTAATTCTTCTGAGTCACCACAGGTAAGTAGATCAAATGTTTGAGAGAGAGTTTCATTAGTTATACTGATATCTTGTTGATGTAAACTCGACTTGGGTTTTGAAAATTAAATTCTTTTAATTGAAAATATTTTATTTTGTTATAAAAATGAAATTATGATTTTCAATTAATACGCGGATTTTAAACTTGATGAGGGGCCGAGCGGCCCAAACGAAGCTTTCGCGCGCACAACTACTCTTAACGATGAATTTCCCAAAAACCGTCATTATTTGAGAGAGATTCCATAGCGTCTAACAAGTTGAATCCCCGCAAGTTTTGCACAACCACAAGCATAATCCACAAACAATAATTTATGCAATTAATGGAAAAATAAAGTAGCGAGAACGTCGAAGGCAAGCTCTAATCAATTAATTAGGACACATAAAATTAAACTAAGATAAGTAGCAATGTTCAGACAAAGTTACCCAGGGGCGGGATTCATCCATGTCCAAGCCCAGTTGGTACAGTGGAAAGGCCAACAGTTACGACAGGAATGAACGAAACAGTAGACTGACGGAAGGATTGGCTCGATGTCGACGTCAGTCGGGAAGGTCGTCGGAGTCGGTAGTGAGGTCGACGTCAACCTAGCAGACGGAGGAGGTCTCCGAACGACTCAGAGGCATGGGATCTGACTAGCGGCAGCAGTTGCGGGCGGCGTGCGGCAAGGAAGACCCGTCGAGGAGTCCGAGCGGCTGGTGTTGCTTCGGCGGTTTTCCCAGCGGTTGTCCCAGCGGCTGCTTAACTTCGCCAGAGAGAACGAAGGAGGGAGGTGGTGATTCTTGGGGAGGGGTTTGCCGCCGGTATTATAGAGGGAACGAAAATAATTTCGTTCCTCTATTTTACCCGGTCTTCTTTCTTCTTCAAGGCTGATGGATTTAATCGAAAAACTTGGCTTTTGTTTTTAATAATTTTCCAAACAAAAAGTCCCCAAATATTTCCTTCCAAATTCTGCCGGGTCTCAAATATTTCCTTTCTGCAGTGTTTCCAAATTTCCATGGGGCTTCAATTTGAATTTAAATTTTCCTCAATTAAGTTTATACGTCCTTAAATAAATTAAGCTTGCCTTTTTCATTCCTACTACCTAAATTCCCGGATTTTTTTATTCAGGGTCTCATCGGGCGATCTATCCGACGAGCCAAAACAAGTACATGAAATGAAAACGAGTACATGAAATGAAATGCAAAAATAAATATATGGGAAAGAACTACGATGTGATGAAGGATGGATCAATTCTCCCGGGGTTGAAAGAGCTCGACCCCGACGAGACTTCACAAAAAGTGGCAGTGGAGAGATCTGACATCGTCGCTGGTGCTAGGTCGGGTGGAATATCTGGGGCCTTGACGGGTGGCTCAACTGATGACCCAATGCGCTGCTGGACATGAACTAGACCAAACATCCTGCAATAAGCAATCACCTGACCTCCCTCTGAATAATACAACTCATGGCGATAACGAACGACCGTGAGTTTGTAATGTTCAAAGGTTGCTCGCAAAATATTAGTAGTAATTTTATGCAATCTTTTTAAATAGTTGATATGAGCTTGTGCATCGAAGGAAATATGTTCATAGAATGAAAGATGATGACGGTCAGGTGGGCGGGGCAACACATAGAAAATCTTGAAAGGAGATACATGAAGAGAGTGGATTTTAGAATTATTACAAGTGAAATTTGCCTGTGGAGGTACAAAGTCCCATTGCTTTAGATTCTCCCCGTGTAAACGCCTAAGAAGGTTCCCCAAACTCTGATTAACGATTTCAGTCAGTTTATCGGTTAGAGAGTGATAAGCGCTACTAAACTTGAGTTTGGCGCCCCCTCGACCACATAATATGTTCCAAAAATCTGACATAAAATATTTAATGTATTGTTGCACTTCTACAAATTCGCTTATATCTAACTTAATACTACAAAATTTTAAATTGATCCCAATTTTATCATTTAAAAGTTTCCAGAGAAATCCTTTAAAACGCGTGTCTCTATTAGGAGTGAAAATTTTAGGAATTTCTAGGAACCTTCTAGCATAAATCTTCCTAAACTGTTAAATAACATGCCGATAAAATTCAGTGTGCAAGCCTAAATTCAGAGGATAGTGAAGTGGACTAAGAGTGTGAACACCAAATACAAAGTCAAAATAAGGTGATGATGCTAGTGTGAGTAACAAGTGATCATCAAACAAAATTCTTTCGGGCTCAAAGACAGACAACTGTAGTAGACTAGGTGACTTAAGAAAGTCTGAGATCGATTCTGTGTCATCTAAGGTGAGTGACACGTTGCTAGCAAATTCTTCTTCCTGGAGTAGAAGCTCGGGAAGAAACTCAGTGACTACATTGGGTGATTCAGTGGGTGATTCAGTGGGGGTAAGTAGATTCACTACTTCAATCGGGATGACATAAATAGGAGGAAGAAGCTCTTCTTTCTGGAGCTGGGGCTCAGAAAGAAACTCATCCACTAGAGGAGGTGTTACACTAGAGTTAAGGTGCTTGTGGGGGAAACGACGCTTCTAGAAAGATAACTATCAGTAGACTGAAGCCCGATTTCCACTTGTGGATACAGAGTTGGGAGATAATCAGGAAAAACATATTGCTTGCGCTACGTCATTTCAAGGTTGTGTACATCAGTGCACATTCCATTCAAATTCTGCTTGAATTCAGCAGTGATAAACTCAACGTTTTTAGTAAGGTTTTAATGCGCTCGTCGATTTTTTCCATTAATTTTTTTTCTTTAAGACTTAATTAATTAATTAATTTTTGTTTAACTTTTAAAATACCAAACAAAAAATATTAAAACCCTTTTTTTTATTTCAAACTCGAATAAAATGATATTATTATTTTTCTTTCAAATTAACTTGATTTTTAATTTTCTCAAAAATTTTAATTGATTTTGAAAGTTAACTTAAAATCCTTTTGAAAAAAAAAACCTTTTTTCTTTTTGCTTAAAAGATATCTCTAATATGTAAAAGAATTTTTATTATTATTATCTTAAAATTAAAATGCAAGATTGCTCGAGTGGGTGTAAAAATAATATTGATTTTGGTTTTAAAAAAAAAAATATTTTTAAAGACAAATAAAATTTTAAAACTCAAATTAAAATTCTCCTTTTTTTGAACAATCAAGAATAATTTTTTTTTAAATATTAACTAAAATAAATCTCTTATTATTATTCTTTTTATTATGTTTTTTTATTTTTATTTTTGAAAACCCGGATCGCTCATTCGCGATAGGAGCGAATCAAAACCCCTCTGATACCAAACTGATGTAGACTCGACTAGGGTTTTGAAAATTAATTTCTTTTAATTGAAAATATTTTATTTTGTTATAAAAATGGAATTATGATTTTCAATTAATACGTGGATTTTAAACTTGACGAGTGGCCGAGCGGCCCAAACAAAGCTTTCGCAAGCACAACTACTCTTAACGATGAATTTCCCAATGAGAGAGATTCCATAGCATCTAACGAGTTGAATCCCCGCAAGTTTCGCACAACCACAAGCATAATCCACAAACAATAATTTATGTAATTAACGGAAAAATAAAGTAGCGAGAACGTCGAAGGAAAGCTCTAATCAATTAATTAGGACGCATAAAATTAGACTAAGATAAGTAGCAATGTTCAGACAAAGACCCACCCAGGGGTGGGATTCGTCCAAGTCCAAGCCCAGTTGGTACAGTGGAAAGGCCAACAGTTACAGCAGGAATGAACGAAACAGTAGACTAACGGAAGGATTGGCTCGATGTCGACGTCAGTCGGGAAGGTCGCCGGAGTCGGTAGTGAGGTCGACGTCAACCTAGCAGATGGAGGAGGTCTCTGAACGGCTCAGAGGCACGGGATCTGACTAGCGGCAGCAGTTGCGGGCGGCGTGCGACAAGGAAGACCCATCTAGGAGTCTGGGCGGCTGGTGTTTCTTCGACAGTTGTCCCAGTGGTTGTCCCTGCGGCTGCTTGACTTCGCTAGAGGGAACGAAGAAGGGAGGCTGCGATTCTTGGGGAAGGGTTTGCCGCCGGAATTACAGAGGGAACAAAAATAATTTCGTTCCTCTGTTTTACCCGGTCTACTTTCTTCTTCAAGAGTGATGGCTTTAATAGAAAAATTTGGCTTTTGTTTTTAATAACTTTCCAAACAAAAAGTCCCCAAATATTTCCTTCCAAAGTCTGCCGGGTCTCAAATATTTCCTTTCTGCAGTGTTTCCAAATTTCCATGGGGCTTGAATTTGAATTTAAATTTTTCTCAATTAAGTTTATACGTCCTTAAATAAATTAAGCCTGCCTTTTTTGTTCCTACTACCTAAATTCCCGGATCTTTTTATTCAGGGTCTCATCGGGCAATCAAACCGACGAGCCAAAACAAGTACATGAAATGAAAATGAGTACATGAAATGAAATGCAAAAATAAATATATGGGAAAGAACTATGATGTGATGAAGGATGCATCAATTATCCCGCGGTTGAAAGAGCTCGACCCCGACGAGACTTCGCAATAAGTGGCGGTGGAGAGATCTGACATCGTCGCTGGTGCTAGGTCGGGTGGAATATCTGTGGCCTTGATGGGTAGCTCAACTGGTGACCCAATGCGCTGCTGGACATGAACTAGACCAAACCTCCTACAATAAGCAATCACCTGACCTCCCTCTGAATAGTACAACTCATGGCGATAACGACCGACCGTGAGTTTGTAATGTTCAAAGGTTGCTCGCAAAATATTAGTAGTAATTTTATGCAGTTCCTTTAAATAATTGATATGAGCTTGCGCATCGAAGAAAATACGTTCATAGAATGAAAGATGATGGCGGTCAGGTGGGCGGGGCAACACAGAAAATCTCGAAAGGAGATACATGAAGAGAGTGGATTTTAGAATTATTACATGTGAAATTTGCCTGTGGAGGTACAACGTCCCATTGCTTTAGATTCTCCCCGCTTAAACGCCTAAGAAGGTTCCCCAAACTCTAATTAACGATTTCAGTCAGTTCATCGGTTAGAGAGTGATAAGCGCTACTAAACTTGAGTTTGGCGCCCCCTCGACCACATAATATGTTCCAAAAATCTGACATAAAATATTTAATGTATTGTTGCACTTCTACAAATTCGCTTATATCAAACTTAATACTACAAAATTTTAAATTGATCCCAATTTTATCATTTAAAAGTTTCCAGAGAAATCATTTAAAACGTGTGTCTCTATTAGGAGTGAAAATTTTAGGAATCTCTAGGAACCTTCTAGCATAAATCTTCCTAAGCTGATAAATAACATGACGATAAAATTCTGTGTGCAAGCCTAAATTCAGAGCATAGTGAAGTGGACTAAGAGTGTGAACACCAAATACAAAGTCAAAATAAGGTGATGACGCTAGTGTGAGTGACAAGTGATCATTAAACAAAATTCTTTCGAGCTCAAAGACAGACAACTGTAGTAGACTAGGTGACTTAAGAAAGTCTGAGATCGAGTCCGTGTCATCTAAGGTGAGTGACACGTTGCTAACAAATTCTTCTTCCTGGAGTAGGGGCTCGGGAAGAAACTCAGTGACTACAGTGGGTGATTCAGTGGGTGATTCAGTGGGGGTAAGTAGAGTCACAACTTCAATCGGAATGACATAAATAGGAGGAAGAAGCTCTTCTTTCTGGAGCTGGGGCTCAGAAAAAAAAAACTCCACTGGAGAAGGTGTTAAACTGGAGTTAAGGTGCTTGTGGGGGAAACGACGCTTCTAGAAAGATAACTATTAGTAGACTGAAACCCGATTTCCACTTGTGGATACAGAGTTGGGAGGTAATCAGGAAAACATATTGCTTGCGCAACGTCATTTCAAGGTTGTGTACATCGGTGCACATTCCATTCAGATTCTGCTTGAATTCAGCAGTGACAAACTCAACGTTTTTCAGTAAGGTTTTAATGCGCTCGTCGATATTTTCCATTATTTTTTTTCTTTAAGACTTAATTAATTATTTTTTGTTTAACTTTTAAAATACCAAACAAAAAATGTTAAAACCATTTTTTTATTTCAAACTCGAATAAAATGATATTATTATTTTTCTTTCAAATTAACTTGATTTTTAATTTTCTCAAAAAATTTAAATGATTTTGAAAGTTAACTTAAAATCCTTTTGAAAAAAAAAACCCCTTTTTTCTTTTTGATTAAAAGATATCTCCAGTATGTAAAAGAATTTTTATTATTATTATTATCTTAAAATTAAAATGCGAGATTGCTCGAGTGGGTGTAAATATAATATTGAATTTGTTTTTTTTAAATTGTTTTTAAAGACAAATAATTTTAAAACTCAAATTAAAATTCTCCTTTTTTTGAACAATCAAGAATAATAATTTCTTTTAAATATTAACTAAAATAAATCTCTTATTATTATTCTTTTTATTATGTTTTTTATTTTTATTTTTGAAAACTCGGATCGCTTGATTCACGATAGGAGCGAATCAAAACCCTTTTGATACCAAACTTATGTAGACTCGACTAGGGTTTTGAAAATTAAATTCTTTTAATTGAAAATATTTTATTTTGTTATAAAAATGAAATTATGATTTTCAATTAATACGTGGATTTTAAACTTGACGAGGGGCCGAGCGGTCCAAATGAAGCTTTCGCGCGCACAACTACTCTTAACGATGAATTTCTCAAAATCCGTCATTATTTGAGAGAGATTCCATAGCGTCTAACGAGTTGAATCCCCGCAAGTTTTGCACGACCACAAGCATAATCCGCAAACAATAATTTATGCAATTAACGGAAAAATAAAGTAGCGAGAACGTCGAAGGCAAGCTTTAATCAATTAATTAGGATTCATAAAATTAGACTAAGATAAGTAGCAATGTTCAGACGAAGTTACCCAGGGGCGGGATTCGTCCAAGTCCAAGCCCAGTTGGTACAGTGGAAAGGCCAACAGTTACGGCAGGAATGAACGAAACAATAGACTGACGGAAGGATTGGCTCGATGCCGACGTCAGTCGGGAAGGTCGCCAGAGTCGGTAGTGAGGTCGACGACAACCTAGCAGACGGAGGAGGTCTCCGAACGGCTCAGAGGCACAGGATCTGACTAGCGGCAGCAGTTGCGTGCGGCGTGCGGCAAGGAAGACCCGTCGAGGAGTCCGTGCGGCTGGTGTTTCTTTGTCGGTTTTCCCAGCGGCTGCTTGACTTTGCCAGAGGGAATGAAGGAGTGGGACCCTACCTAACCCTGCACAAGTAATTCAAACATTAGAAGGGACCCAGGTTACCTTGGGCCCTTTGCATTTACCATTGTAGGGTTCAATGAAAGAATAAAATGGTCTTTCATGATACCCTTTTGGATGATAAGGAATGAGTTTCCCAAACCTATTATCTTGATACTTGAAATGAGTACAGAATGTATCTATGTATAATAAATCAGTAGAATGTTTTATTATCCTAGGTTTTGATTTAACCTTTTGGTTGAGATTATTTAATTTCTCTTCTTTATTCTTGTCAAAGGATTTTTCTTTCTTATTCTGGTTTACTTTGTTAGGTTCATCTATCCCTTCTGAATAACTACTAGCCTTACCCTTAGATGGTGCACTCTTCTCACTTGATTGGTACTCACTAGGTCTGACAAATGATACTGGATTTACAGGCATGTTTCCTAGGTGCTTCTGTGCTGGTGGAGGGCTCTGCTCTTAAACCTAGGTGATTAAATCTCATAGAGAGATTTTCTGTGATGTCTTTGAGCTTCTGACTCCTCCTATTGAGTGAGTCCTCAAAAGCCTTTGCCTTTGCTAACTCTTCTTATAATTTTATATTTTCTTCTCTCAGGATAATCAATTCTGACTCTTTATTTTTAATTTCATTTGTTAGATTTTGGTTTCTTAGGTATACCTCATCTTTCTTAATGTTCTCTAATTCAGTTATAGCTGTGTCTAATTCTTTTTCTACCCTAAGATGATCAATGCAGAATTCTTTAAAGCAAGATTTAAAATCATATGAATTGAAATCAAAATTATCAAATACTGATACCTGTTCCTCTTCATCTTCTGATGACATCCCCAGTGTCATCATGTAGTCTGCTTCTGCTTCTGCTTCATCATCACTTTCAGATGATGAGGAGCTTAACTTAGCTTTTGAGTCACTCCATGTTTCAGCTATAAAGCCCTTGGCTTTCTTCTTGTCCTTTCCTCTGAAGGACTTCTTCTTCTTGTTCTCCTCTTTATTGCTTCTTCTTTCCCTTTGCTCTTGTGGGCACTCAGGAGCAATGTGCCCTGGCTTGTTGCAAGTGAAACAGATAATCTCCTTCTTTGGAGTTTTATCATACCTGGGCCTTGAGTCCTTTTCTCTTCTCCTTGAGTCTTCAGTCTTGACCCATTTCTTGAATCTCCTTGCCAGCAGACTGAACATTTCATCTTCAGGAGTAGAAGGCTCTCCTTCAGTAGCTTTCAGAGCTAGGCTCCTTTGAATAGAAGCTGGAGTAGTCACCCTTTCTTCTGACTCAACTCTGTTCTTTAGGAGCATCTCATATGACTTAAGATTTTCTAACAAAGCTTTAGTAGAGATCTCTCTGTGGCACCTGGACTCTCTGATTGCCCAGATTCTGGAATCCCATGAGCTAGGGAAGCACATACAGATTTTATCATTAATTTCAGTTAAGGATATCTCCTTGTCCAAGCCTCTGAACTCATTAATGATAATACTGGATCTGTCATACATATTAGCAATAGATTCTTCAGCTTTCTTCTGAAAGTTCTCATACTGGATATGAGAAGGGAGTTTCTGTCCTTTCTTTCATCAACACTTCCTTCCACCATTGTGGTGAGTGAATCCCAGATTTCTTTTGCTGATTGGCATTCAGCAACCTTCTGGAAAATATCATCTGACATTGTTGAAACCATAATGTTCATGGCCTTGGCATCACATGCCTTGACCTTCTTCTCAGCCTCTGTCCATTCCTTTCTTGGGATAGCCTCTATTGTTGAGTATTCTCCTGCCTTTTGTCTGACTGGGGATGGAGGACTGTGAGAAGAACATTATAGATGTCTTCATCAATGGAATTCATATAAAGTCTTATTCTGGACTTCCAGAGCGTGAACTTATTCAAGTTACACATCGGGGGTCTTGTGGAAGCATAATCCTTAGAACTCATTTTCTTTAAAGAAAAATATTTGAAATAGAAATGAATGTTGAAGGTCTTTTTGATCAAGGTGTTAACCTTTTAATGATCAACCTCCCTCTGATACCAATTGAAAGCGCATAGTGTGCCCCTGAGATATACTCTAGAGGGGGGAGGGGTGATTAGAGATCTAAAATTATTTCTATTCTATTTGTGCAGATACAATAAAACACTAAGTGCTTATGCTCCAACAAAATCCTAACACAGAATAAAACAAAGCTGTATAAAATAAAAGCTAGAAAACAGCTAATTAAATGTGGATAACACAATAAATTATCAACCAGAAGACACAGAGATTTTATAGAGGTTCCCCAAAATGTGGGTAGTCCTCTCTTCTACCACTGGTAGGATTCACCAACTGTGCCTGATTCTTTTGACAAGAAGACTCTCAGAACCACTGATCTTTTGATAAGGAGATCACGAACCACCAGATCTTTTGATAAGGAGATCTTGAACCACCAGATCTTTTGATAAAGAGATCTTGAACAACTGAATCATTTGGAAGAGGGATTCTTAAAACTCTTTTACATTAGAGAAAGAGAAGGAGAAAGAAGAAGAAGAAGAGAAGGGTAAGAATTCTGTTTTCAGAATTCTTATGAAGACTGTATGAACAGCTTCTTGAATCTTTCACTGGATCTGCTCTTGATTCATTCCTGCTTATGATAGTGAAGTATTGTAGGAGCTACGGAAGTCAGATCCTTTCTATTTCTACTGATTGAGTTTTGGCTGCTATATGATTGTGATGAAGAGCAGCTTTCAGATCCTCTGTTCTATAAGATGTAGAGCAGCAATTGTTTCTTCTCTGTATGTTCTCTGTTAGAGATTCCTGAGGAAGAAGAAGAAGAGGAAGCCCTAAAAGAAAGGTGTAGCTGATTATGATGAATGCTCTTGTTTTCTCTTTTCTTTCTTCCATTTTATTGTCCCTGTTCAATTTGAATTTATTTACTTTTCTGGTAAGTCCTGAAAAGGTATTTTTGTCTGGACAATTACTCCTCTCCGTCCTTCTTTAATTCTCGACCCGTCCACCAACAATAAGCTTGTTTCCAAGAAAGCTTTTCTTTGTCCTCTGATAATTCTTGATTCTATTTGAGGCAATTAAGGAGCCGTTGGGGAACGATCTTGAGTGAGGTGGGCCATGAGAGAGGGTCCAAAAATGACAACTGAAAAGGTTTCCTTTTCAGACTATATTCGATATAGCGTCGAGTTCTTTTCCTCTCTAATCGACGCACTTTGAGTTCTTATCGGAGCAGCTTCAAATTCATCCTTGCTCTGATTGAACTCTGCTAGTCAACGTTGCATCGATATCTTATCGACGTAACCATCGAGTTGAGGACATTGCTCTGAACTCCATTATCTGCGTCGAGATGAAGTCGACATTACGTCAACTTTAGATGGCTTCGACAGATACTTCCTTCTACATTGAGTTGAAGTAGACGCTGCGTCGATTTCTCAAGATACTTCGACAAGTCGATGGACCCTACGTCGATATCTACTCGACGTAACGTCGACTTGATCTACTTCGACTAAAGGGGTGAGTTGCTTGGACTTCTAGTCAGAGTAGCGTTGACAATAACTCGATGTTGTGTCGATCTCTATTCGACGCAAATGATAACTTTGCCCAAATTTTGCTTCTCTTGATCTGGTCTTGACACCCTAGGTTGAGTGTGACATCCTAAGACATCTACTAACCAGATTACCCTCACTATACAATGGGTAATTTATCCTAAGAGATAAAATCACTTTTAGGTAATTTGTTAAGCTAAATCAAAGGGTTTTTCCCAACAAGGACCTTGGAGAGTACATTTTGAATCATGAGTTTACCTATATTCATGCTTGTTTTACTTTAGTTCTGCATTACTGGGAGGAAATATTTAACAATTTTAAAACATCAAATTCATACCTGTGACCACATCCTTTTCCTCCTCCTTAGCCTCCCGATGCCCAATTCCATAAGATCTTGGTTGCACTAGACCTCGTCCTGAAGCTGGCTTTGAGTGGGCGTCCACAGCCGCTTTTACATTGTTAGTCCTGCTTGGACCACCAACTTCAAACTTCGACTATAAGACATGTCACATGAAAAGGTCTTAGACTAAGAATAAGGGGCTTAAAAATATATGCGGAGAAGCATCAAACTTAAGTTATTTTACCTGATTGCCCGCAAATCTTGGGCAGGAACGGGCAAAGTGTCCTGGTTGCTGGCATTTGTAGCAGACTCCAGAAAAAGCAAGACATTCCCCTGGGTGGTGGCAGTTGTACTTTGGGAAAAGGGGGTAATGTTAAATTTTTGAAGTGGAAGTGGAATGATGCTGGGCGGTGTGCAGATTGGAGACCGCAGAGACCGCGCGGTCTGCGCTGGTGCTCTGGCCGGTTTTGTCTCAGGCGATCTGTTCTGAGCGGTCTGATCTGGAAGACCGTAATGTGGCCGGGAGGCTTGCACGGGTTGTTCTGACGACTTGTTCAAGTTGGCCAGATGTTCAAGTAGGTCTACCTTCTTGTAGTGACCGTGCGGTCTAACGTGTTGTTCTAGATGGTCTGGGTTACTGAAGTTCTTTGCTTATGCAATAAGAACGGGCGGTCTATTTTGATGACCGCGGTAACCGGGCGGTTTGTGTATAACCGTATGGTTCAATAAGGGAGTTGTTAGCCTTGCTGAGCTCGGGCAGTCTGTCTTGTGAGATCGCTTGCAATCTGATGGGCGGTTATTGTATCCCGGTTTGTGCGGTGATGACATCCATTTACTCGCCTATAAATAGGGGTGCAGGGCCCGTCATTAGTAACGAAGAACTATTAGCAGCTTACAGTTCGTGGTCAGCATTCTCCCTTCTTCCAGCTTTGAATAAACTAGTCCGACAGCGGTCTGTCTGGGCGGACTGTGTTTAGGTGTTCTTGTACTGTGCAACAAACTCAGTTGATCAGGCGGTCTTAAGTGGTCAGGAGATCTTGAGTTGCGGTCTGCAGCAGGAAGCAGTTTCTTCTTCAAGTGTCTTCAGCAGTTGAATAAGCATCAAGTTGGGCGGTCTGTGATTGTGGTCTGACAGGTGCGGCTTGTGCTATGTTCGCGCGGTCTCAGGGATTATCCGTCTGGCTTGTCTGTTCGCGCAGTCTGGCGGTCTCAAGTTGTCAAGTTGCCAGCAGCTTGTTGTTTTTTTGTGTTTGTGCTTCTCACCTCCGTGATTCTTATGAATCATGTCTCGCCATGTATACCTCGAATTGTAAAGAGATAGTTAATACCATAGCACTATTTGGTCTTCCCATTGTCATTGTGTTGCTATACTTGTGGAACGTTTTGTGAAGTGTTCCGCATTTTACTTCATCTCCGGACCTCAAGTTTTTTTAACTTGGTATCAGAGCGAGTTTGCTGAGTAGTAGTTGTTGATACTTCTCTCGGGTTCCTCAAGTTGGTTAGCAACCAGTGGGATAGCAATGGAAGGAGGATATGCTATAGGTCTTGGTATTGAGCTCCTTACGCAGACTAACTTCAAGAAGTGGAAGTCTTGCATGGAGAGCTATCTTCTTAGCGAGGATTTGTGGGAGGTTGTAGGAGGAGAAGCAAGACAAGCTGTTATTCCTGCTGAAGGGAATGTTGAGCTCGTGAAGGCTTGGAAGAGAACGAATGCTAAGGCAGAGTTCACTCTCAAGAGAGTTATCATTCTGGAGCTGTTTGATCACATCATCGGATGTAGATCAGCTGCTAAAATTTGGACAGCCTTGGATGGCTTGTTCAATAAGAAGAATGTAGCTAGGCTACAGTTCTTGGAGAATGAGTTGGCGAAAGCAACTCAGGGAGATTTGTCTATCTCAACGTTCTTCTTGAAGAGTGAAGAACCTTTGCGCAGAGATATCGGCATTGGACCCGGATGAGCCTATCTCAGAAGCTAAGCTGAAGAGGCACATAATCTGCGAATTAAGGAGGGAGTATGTGGCCTTTGTTACTTCTGTTCAAGGCTGGGCCAATCAACCATCATTGCTAGAGCTGGAGAACTTACTTGCTTCGCAAGAGAGTTTGGCTAAGCAAATGGCTGAGATGTCAGTTTCTGGGGGAGAAGGTGAGGTTCTCTTCTCCGACAAGAAGAAGAGATGGGATAAGAAGAAGAAGACATCTGGAGATGATGGTCCGTCTACTTCATATCAGCAGGAGAGGAGCTATGCTCCTAGGCGTGATGGGAAAAAGAAGGAAGGACCTAGATGCTTCAGGTGCAACAAGCTTGGTCACTTCAAGAGAGACTGCCAAGTTAATCTTCAGCCAGGGCATGCTGCAGGAAAAGGAGGTGGCTGGTTCTAATTCTGAAGGTAGTTGGGGTGGTGGAGTTGCATTCATGACGGGCACGTGTGTTCGGGCTATGACTTCCATCAATTATCAGGATGATTGGATAGTGGACTTTGGGTGTGGTCATCATCTCACCGGGGATGAGTCGAAGTTCTCCTCATTGCAAGCATATACAGGTAATGACGCTATCATTACGGCTGATGATACTATACATGCAGTTGAGAAGGAGGGTGTGGTTTCTTTGAACGATGATAGAGACACTATTATATTGAAGAGTGTCTATCATGTTCTGAGGATGAAGAAGAACCTCTTCTCAGTGACCAATGCTGTGGATGCTGGCTATCACATTCTGTTCGGTCCAACAGAAGTGAAATTTCTCCGAAATGTTTCAGCTGTGAAAGTTGTGGTCACTCATATAGGGAGACGGGTGAAGGACTTGTTTGTTCTTTCAACAAGTTCTTATGTTAATAAGACGAGGGCTAACGACAGCACCGCTATCTGGCACGAAAGACTTGGGCATGTTGGGATGGATAAGTTGAAAGCTATGGCAGGAAGAGGCCTGGTGAAAGGTCTGCCTAGCTTGTCATCTTTCGGGGATGGTAATGTTTGTGCAAGTTGTCAGTTTGGTAAGGCTCAACGTCTTCCATTTGACAAATCACAAAGAAGATGTAAAAGACCATTGGAATGTATACATGGTGATCTGTTTGGACCTACCAACACTGCCAGTCTTTGAGGTAGTAGGTATATGCTGATTTTGGTTGATGACTTCACCAGATATACTCGGGTATATTTTCTAAAGGAGAAGTCAGAGGCGTTCGAGAGGTTTGTGGAGTTCAAGGAGCTAGTGGAAGGTCGGCACAACCTGCAGGTCAAGAGATTCAGAACTGACAACGGATGGGAGTTCACCTCCAAGGCATTCTTTAACTTCTGCAGGAAGCATGGCATCCAAAGAGAGCTTTCTTGTGCTCACACTCCACAACAGAACGGAGTTGCAGAGCGGAAGATCCGTCATCTAACGGAGACCTGCAAATGTTGGCTTCAAGCCAAGAGTATCCCAAAGTCCTTCTGGGCAGAGGGAATGTCTTGTGCGGCCTATGTTATCAACCGGATGCCTCTCAGTCCCATCAACATGAAGACCCCTCATGAGTAGATGTTCAAGGAGAAGCCAAGCGTGGAACACTTTTGAGTGTTTGGTTTTAACTTCTACGTGCATGTTCTGGATGCCCTTCGAACGAAGCTAGATGCAAAGGCAAGGAAACTAGTCTTCGTCGGTTATGATGACCGGAAGAAAGGGTGGAGATGCATGGATCCCGAGACACAGAGATATGTGGTCTCTAGGGATGTGGAATTTGACGAGCTGACGCCATACCAAAGTAGCTCTTCTGTAGAGTTACAAGGAAGCAGGGTAGATGTTGGACCAGAGGAAGCTGCATAGGAAGTTCTGGTGGAGTTGCCTGTTTCTCCAGGTGCTCCAGGAATCTCTAGCTCTGGGTTAGGTGCTTCAGGTTCTGGAAGCAGGGGGAGCGATGCTCCCTATTTACCTGAAAGGAGAGCTAGTTCAGAAATTGCAGTTGAAGAGGTGGTTCAGAGTCAAGCTCTGAGGAGGTCCAAGAGGACCATTATTCCACCTGATCGGTATACGGGCGGAAACTTGGTGAGCTTTGTCTCAAGTTTCTTCGCAGGTCCCCTGGATGAGAGAGAGCCATCTTGTTATGAAAATGCCGTTGGAGTCAAGGAGTGGGAAGGAGCCATGGATGAAGAGATGACTGCCCTCAGGAAGAATGAGACTTGGGACTTGGTGCCTAAAGTTGAGGGAGTTACTCTGGTGACTTGCAAGTGGGTTTTCAAACTAAAGAAGAATTCCGATGGAAGTATTGAGCGGTACAAGGCTCACCTTGTAGCTCGAGGTTTCTCTCAGAAGTATGGGGAGGATTATGAAGAGACGTTTAGCCCAGTTGCTAAGATGACTTCGGTCCGGGTGGTGATCGCAGTGGCAGCTTGCCAAGGGTGGAAGATTTGGCAACTCGACGTGAAGAACGCTTTCTTATATGCCGAGATTGACAAGGATATCTTCATGGATCAACCACCTGGTTATGTATCTGAAGAGCACCCAAGATATGTTTGCAAGCTCAAGAAGGCTCTTTACGGCTTGAAGCAAGCGCCTCGGGCGTGGTACGGGAAGATCGCAGAATACCTCCAATTCTGCGGATACTTTGTTTCAGATTCAGATTCAAGCTTATTCGTAAAGAAGATGAGGGAGCTTCAGGTCCTGGTGCTGCTGTATGTTGACAATATGATCGTCACAGGGAATTCTGAAGTGGAGGTAGCTAGGCTTCATACTGAGCTAGCTATCAGATTCGAGATGAAGGATTTGGGTGAGCTCCACCATTTCCTTGGGCTCGAAGTGGAGAGGAAAGAGAGCGGTATGCTTGTTTCCGAAAAAGGCTATACAGATCGAATCGTGAAGAGGTTCGGCATGGAAGGGAGGAAGAGCAGCTTTACTCCACTGGAGGTTGGAGTTCATCTTCGACGAGATGAAGGGAATGTTCTTACCGATCCTTTGGTGTTCCGGGCTTTGGTTGGAAGTCTGATATACTAGATGATCACGAGACCAGATATTGCTTATGTAGTTGGCAGGGTGAGTTGGTTTATGGAAGAGCCTCGGAAGCCTCATCTTGTGGCGGCTAGGAGTATCTTGAAGTATGTCAAATCCACCTCTGATTTGGGCCTCTTCTACGGGAGATATTCGGGCTTTTGCTTGCACGGGTACATGGGTGCTGATTATGAAGGAGATTTAGATGATCGGAGATCGACGTCTAGATATGTCTTTATGACAGGCTCTACAGCTATATCATGGTGCAGCAAGAAGTAGGATTCCGTGTCTGTCTCTACCACAGAAGCGGAGTACAAAGCTTCAGCTTTTGCAGCTCAGGAAGTTATCTGGCTTAGGAGGCTTGTGGAGGACATTCATAGGGAGGTGCGAGGTCCTACTCTGCTACGTGGTGACAATGAGAGTGCTCTCAAACTGGTGAATATTCCAGTTTGTCACGCGCATACGAAGCACATAGAGATTCATCACCATTTCATTCGTGAGAAGGTGTTAGAGGGATCTATAACTGTGGAGCATGTGCAGAGCAAGGAGAATGGTGCTGACATATTTACTAAGCCGCTGTCGAAGGGACCATTTGGTCGGTTGCGGAGTTTGCTTGGGCTGACTTCCACTTCCCACATCAAGGGGGAGTGTTAAATTTTTGAAGTGGAAGTGGAATGGTGCTGGGCAGTCTGCAGAATGGAGACCGCAGAGACCGCGCGGTCTGCGCTGGTGCTCTAGCCAGTTTTGTCTCAGGCGATCTGTTCTGAGCGGTCTGATCTGGAAGACCGCAATGTGGCCGGGCGGCTTGCGCGGGTTATTCTGGCGGCTTGTTCAAGTCGGCCAGATGTTCAAGTAGGTCTGCCTTCTTGCAGTGACCGGGCGGTCAGACGTGTTCTTCTAGACGGTCTGGGTTACTGAAGAAGTTCTTTGCTTATGCAATAAGACCGGGCGGTCTGTTTTGATGACCGCGGTAACCGGGCGGTTTGTCTATAACCGTATGGTTCAATAATGGAGCTGTTAGCCTTGCTGAGCTCAGGCGGTCTGTCTTGTGAGACCGCTTGCGATCTGATGGGAGGTTATTGTATCCCGGTTTATGCGGTGACGACATCCGTCTACTCGCCTATAAATAGGGGTGCATGGCCCGTCATTAATAACGAAGAACTGTTATCGGCTTACAGTTCACGATCAACATTCTCCCTTCTTCCAGCTTTGAATAAACCAGTCCGGCAACGGTCTATCTAGGCGGACTGTGTTTAGGTGTTCTTGGACTGTGCAGTGAACTCAGTTGATCAGGCGGTCTTAAGTGGTCAGGCGATCTTGAGTTGTGGTCTGCAGCAGGAAGCAGTTTCTTCTTCAAGTGTCTTCAACAGTTGAATAAGAAGCAAGTCGGGCGGTCTGTGGTTGAGGTATGATAGGTGTGGCTTGTGCTCTGTTCGCACGGTCTTAGGGATTATCCGTCTGGCTTGTCTGTTCGTGCGGTCTGGCGTTCTCAAGTTGTCAAGTCGCCAACAGCTTGTTGTTTTTTTGTGTTTGTTCTTATGAATCATGTCTCTCCATGTATGCCTCGAATTGTAAAGAGATAGTTAATACCATAACACTATTCGGTTTTCCCATTGTCATTGTGTTGTTATACTTGTGGAAAGTTTTGTGAAGTGTTCCGCATTTTACTTCATCTCCGGACCTCAAGTTTTTTAACAGGTAGTCTTTACCCTGGACTTTGGGCTGATTTCCTCTCTTCTCACCTGTCTTCTATTTTTTGCTCCAGTTTCTTCCTTGATTGTTTTTTACTTTGATGCTGGTGAGGTGCATCCTGAGGTCGATTGGAACGGAAATTAATGCGTCTTTGCACTCTTTGCTAATCTGCTTCTATCCACCTTACAGTATCGACCAGGCTTCTGTAATCAACATTAACCATGGTCATCACGGGATGTCTCAGAGAGTCCCGCAGGACATCAACAAAGCGATTACACTTCTGAACTTCATCCCCTTACAATATGCCCTCATAGCGGGATAGGCGGGTAAGCTCCTGTTCATAAGTCGTGACTGTCCTGTCCCCTTGATTATGTCGGAGATACTTTTCTTGAAGGCCTCGACATTCAGAAGGAGGCACAAACCAATTCGCTAGTGCCGTAGAAAAGTCATTGCAGGTGAACATATCTGCAATACAACCTGGCATAGGAGGGGATCCCATTAACATTATAATTAGAAAGGCAAAGAATTCTAAAGTAAAACAATTTAACTTAAGTGCTTACCAGCATGATTGTCCGCTAGATGTCTGTTCCACCAGAGATTGGCTTCCCCCTGCAGGAGGAAAGCTACTAAAGGTACCTTTTTGTTCTTTGGGCACTGCATCACGTTCCGTAAATCTCGAGTCTTTATCAAACAATCATTTGTCTCCATCAGAGTTTCCTCTCCACTGAAGTTGGAGGGGTGGAGGTCTCTGAAGTTTCTCAGGTAGTGAACTATCCCGACCTCCATGGCAGCTGGAGCAGCGACTGGAGCTGGGATTCTAGGGATCCCCGCAGGTTGATCTTTCTGGAACTCCAATAAGGCTAAGGGTACTGCCCTGACAATCTGAGTTGCAAAGTCAGTAGGTTCTAGCACTGCCGACGCGGTTTGCGCATTAGCGTCATCCATGGCGATCTCATGAGCAACGTTCTGATGTGAAGGTTCGCCTGTCTCACTGGTTCGAGGTGCCTATAAGACACGAAGAAAGGAATTATTGATGTACACGACTTAAAATAAGGGATCAATTTTGAGGGATATCTCCATACACATGCATAACTAAGAGGTATTACAGACCTGATGACTCTAACAACGAAGGAGTGACACAAGTGAAATCCTAAGGCTCTATGAATTTTTTGGGTCATGTGATCCTAAAGCTATCTATGATACCAATTGCAGCACCCCAACCTAGTTTAACAACAAATCAGTAGCCCGGCCGAGCCCCACGATAAGAAGTAAACTAAGCAACGGTAATAAACTAGCACATATCAAGCACAATAAAAAAATACTAAAAGTAAGCTTACAGCGAAAGTAAGAAAAGCAGTTAAGGGTAAATAGGAGTACCTCAAAACTAATTCACAGAGCTAACTAGCAATGAAAAGAGTCATAAAGTTGACTTACTAAAAACTTATACATGGTCTAATACAATAAAAACATTAGATAATCTTGATACATGTCCAAAATAAAAGTACAATAACTGAACAAAAAGGACAACTGAAATGAGAGACGAATAAAGATGAAGAACCGCGATGCCCCAACTGGTGGGTAAGAAAGACTACTCCTCCTAGTAACACTAAAAAAATACATAATTTATTTGTATACAAATAGGAGTCTTGACTTGTTAATGCATGGTGAAAGTGGAGGTTTGATCTTAAATTAACTCTAGAGGGGGGGGGGGGGGTGAATAGAGTTTAAAACTTTTTCCCTTAGTTTTTATAGCGGAATTAAAATAGTGTTAAATATATGTGTAAACAAAGTGAGATATAAAAAAAAATAAAAAAAAAATAGAATAAGTAAAATCACACAGCACAGCACAAAGAAATAGACAATCACAGAGGACACAAGGAATTTATAGTAGTTCCCCAAAACCTGGGTACGTCTACTCTGCTACCACACTTGGTAGGATCCACTAGGAGGTTTGATCAGGTGCCCTCACACCAAGGGATTTTTGATAAGGTGTCCACACACCAATGGGAGTTTGATCAGGTGCCCAAATCACCGATAAGCTTTTGATAAGGTGCTTAAAAACCACACAAGGATTTTTTGATAAGGTGTCTTGCCACCAGTACGTTTACACTTTTGAGGGGAGTATTAACCCTGTACAGAATGGAATGGAGAGGGGTTTAGATGTTCTTCTCTGTCAAGAAGTATAGAGAAGACTCTAGTGGATTTGATGTTGTAGAAAGGCTCCTCTGTCCGATTGAAGTTGTTTGACAGTTGAAATTGCTGGAGCCTTCTCTTTGAAAAACTTGATCCTCCTGTAGCTAATTAATCTGAGAGAAATATTTCTTCAGATTATAGTTGCTCTATTGAAGATCTGTGTTTGCAGCAAAAGACTGAGAGAAGAATTTAAGTTCTCAGTTGAAATGAGATTACTGCTGTTGAAGAAGAAGAAGATGATTTGTATTTCTGTTCTTCTTTTTCTTCCTGAAACTTTTCTCCTTTCTTGATCTGATTCCTGCAGCAGGAAATCTGAGGGATGGTGTAGCTGTTCTCAGAAAAATGTGTTTGCTGTTGAAGGAGGAAGACGATGAAGATTTTTTGTTCTCTGAATAATGCTTAACAGGAAGAAGATGAAGATCTGTTATTTTATTCTTCTATTCTTCCTGTAAATCTCTCTCTTCCTTTTCTGTCGATTTCCTGTACATCAAATATGTAAAGTCTTCTATATTTGATCTGTCATGAAGGCTTGAATATAATCTGCAGTATATCTTCTCCCTTTTCAAATATCTGACAGCTATTAAATGTAAATCACTTATATTAAGGAATATATTATATCTGAGAAGATATTCAGGGAACAGTACAGCTGCACGCTGTAAAACCTTTCCTTTTCCACGATTTGTCCTTTTCTGCTAGAATTGTCAACGGCTATAACTTAAATAATAAAGGAAATATATTTCCTTACTTGATCTGAAGGAAAGAGTCATTGCTGTAGTCGATCTGAGTTCAGAGAATGAATAAATATAATATTTTGAAATTAAATCTGCACTTTAAATAATATTTCTTCGATCTGAACAAAATTCGTCGAACTCAGATTCGTCGACCTCAAGATTTTCGTCGAACACAACATTTACTTCGTCGACCTCAAATGAATAATTAATTTTATTGATCTATGAGAATTTTCGTCGAACTCAAATTCGTCGAGCTCAAGAATTCGTCGACCGCTGAGCCTGGATAAAATCGTCGACCGCTGAGCTTGAGCAAAAGCGTCGAGCGTTGCACTTAGACAAATTCCTCAACCGCTGAGATGGGTTCGTCGACCGCTGAGAACAAGCCTGTTCGTCGAACGTAGAGAGCTTGCCGATCGTTGAACGCAGATAGCCGTTCGTCCAACGCAGAATTTGAATGAAATCTTTAATTCTAATAGCCAAAACTCTTCCTAAACCCTTGACCCATAAACTATACATTGGGGTCAACTTGTCCTTAGTCAACATATAATGATCCTAGCCCAAATCAGAAATAGGGTTGTTCCAACACATGGTTCTGTATAATCTGTTTGTAGAATTATTGGTCACTTTCTGTAAAGGTGCATAAGAGACTATGTCATATTATATGAGTTCTTGTCTGCTCTGATTTTAGGTGCCTTAATTTCTTCTAAAAATTTAGTAAATCAAATTTTATGATTTATGATTTGTTGCACAAATATTGATTTTGGAGCCCAAATGGCAGCCCGAAGATGCCTTGAACTGAAGTGCTCCCTGGGTGCATCATGGCTCACAACTGAAAATCTCCAAGTTTGGAACTGTCTGATGACCCCACGTCTGAGGCTCATACGAACTATAGGTCACATGAGAATGAGGTCACAGAGCCAAAGTTTATTACCTATTTAACTATTCTTCTTCATTTGAGTATATTTACATTAATAATTGTATTGGTTCTTATTGTGGAGGTAAGTAATTGTATTGTACTATGAAGATTTCATCATACTCAACAACTGACTTTATCATGCAAAGTTATGGGATCATTGTTTTTCTGTTTTCTGAAGTAATTTAATTATTGATACTGGCTTGAATAATTAAATTACGTAATTTTGAAGTGAAGTTGAGGAGACCGGGCAGTCTGTTTTGGGAGACCGCCGAGACCGCGCGAGTTGTGTTTATATTTTGCCGGTCTGGCTCTGGCGGTCTGTTCTGGCGGACTGCTGGTTCTTCCGGTCTATTCTTTGTAGCTGTGGTTTGTTCCCGAGTTGGTCAGCTGGTTTGCCTGTCTTCCTTGTTGGAAGACCGGGCAGGTTGTTCTTGTATGACCGCCTGTCCGGGCGGTTTGTGCTTGGCGATCTGGTGACTTGTTCTAAGTCGTCCAGATGGTTCTTGTTTTCTCCTGGTGATCTAAGGGAGGAACGAACTTTGTATCCGCGCGACTTGTACGCGGTCTCGTGTTCGCGCGACTTGTGCATGATCTGCCTTCTGTTCTGCGGTCTTGGTCGGATGATCGTCCAAGTGGTCTGGTCGCACGGTCTGTCTTATGAGACCGCTGGCGATCTGACGGGTGGTGACTATATCCCGGTTTGTGCGGTGACGACATCCGTCCACCCGCCTATAAATAGGGGTGCATGGACCGTCTTTCATAATGAGAACTGTAAGAACTGAGCCTGGGTTAATTCGTGCGGTCTCACTTTGAGGTCGGGCGGTCTCGGAAGCGAGGTGACTGTTTGTTGTGTTCGCAGGTTTGCGGTCTGCAGGTTGCGGTCTCCTTCCTTGGTGATTCCCAGCGGCTTGAATAAACAGTTCGGCAGCGGCCAGTCTGCAAACTGGTTTATGTTCGTTCTTGTGCTGTTCGCAGCGAGCTCAGTGATCAGGCGACCTTCAGCGGTTAGGCGGTCTGAGTTGCGGTCTGGCAACAGCTTCAGTTCTTTGTTCCAATAAAGCTCTAGTTCGTGCGGTCTGAGGTGGCGGTCTTGCAGTGCAGTCGGCTTGTCTGTTTTCTGTTCGCGTGGTCTCAGGATAAGCCGGGCGACTTCTGGAGTCGAGCGGTCTGTGCGGTCTCAGCTTGTCTAGCCGCCAGTTTTGTTTTGGTGTGTTTTGTTCTTCCCGTCTCCGTGATTCTGATGAATCATGTCTCGCCATGTATACCTCACACTATAAATGTAGTTTGTGTTTCAATAAAGTTTCTTGTGTTGCTGTGTGGCATTGTGGTTATTTGGCTTTAACTCAGTTGATGCAACTCCTGCTTACTCCTAAACGATTCAAATCAAAATTTTTAACATGGTATCAAAGCGAGGTTGTTGGAGTGGATAAGCAGTGATCAACTTGAGTTGCCATCGTCTTTGTGAAGAAGAGACCTCATAGATTGCCATGGAATGTGGATTCGCAAGAGGGCTTGGTATTGAACTCCTTACATCGACTAACTATAAGAAATGGAGGTCATGTATGGAGAGCTATTTACTTGGCGAGGATCTATGGGAGATAGTTGGAGGAGAAGACACACAAGAGGTGTTTTTAGCAGGAGATAATATGGCAGAGGTGAGACTTTGGAGGAGGACGAATGCTAAGGCAGAGTTCACTCTCAAGAGGGCTATCTCACCAGAGTTGTTTGACCACATCATTGGATGTAAATCTGCTGCTGATATCTGGACGTCTTTGGACGGGTTGTTCAATAAGAAGAATGTAGCTCGGCTACAGTTTCTTGAAAATGAGTTGGCGAAAGCCTCTCAAGGCGATCTTTCTATTTCTTCCTTCTTTCTCAAGATGAAGAACCTCACAGCAGAGATTTCTGCATTGGACCCTGATGAGCCCATCTCGGAGGCAAAACTCAAGAGGCATATCATCTGCGGGTTGCGGAAGGAGTATCTTGCCTTTGTGACTTCAGTTCATGGCTGGGCAAATCAACCATCTCTGATGGAGCTGGAGAACTTACTTGCTTCGCAAGAAAGTTTGGCAAGACAGATGGCGGGGACTTCTATCTCTGGGGGAGATAGTGATGTGTTGTTTTCTGGGAAGAAGAAGAAGAAGTGGGAGAAGAAGAAGCCGGGTTATGATGGACCCTCTACTTCAGGTCAGCAAGATAGGGGTTATGCTCCTAAGTCTGATGGGAAGAAGAAGGGATATGGACCAAGGTGCTTCAGGTGCAATAAGACCGGCCACTTCAAGAAGGATTGCCGAGTTAATCTTCAGTCGGGACATGTAGCAGAGAAGGAGAAGCCAAAGTCTGATGAAGCTAGATGGGGAGGAGCCTTTGCGGTTAATATGACGGCGATGACCGTTAAGGCCTTGGCTGCCATCAACTTCGAAGAGGATTGGATTGTTGATTCAGGGTGTGGACACCATCTCACCGGGGATGAATCAAAGTTCTCTTCTTTGGCGCCTTACTCAGGTAATGATGCTATCATTATGGCTGATAATTCTGTTCATGCTGTC
This sequence comes from Dactylorhiza incarnata, assembly GCA_033032865.1. Lineage (NCBI taxonomy): Eukaryota > Viridiplantae > Streptophyta > Magnoliopsida > Asparagales > Orchidaceae > Dactylorhiza > Dactylorhiza incarnata. The sequence continues at coordinate 7,576,464 of JAWHQI010000065.1, forward strand.
GAGCAAGAAGGTGTTGTCTCCCTGAGCAGTGATAAGGGTCCACTCACCTTGAGGAGTGTTTATCACGTGCCTGGTATGAAGAAGAATCTCTTCTCTGTGACCAATGCGGTCGATGCCGATTATCACGTTCTGTTTGGCCCAACATAAGTGAAGTTTCTTAAAACTCAACCGAAGATAAAGGGAGATGTTATCCATGTTGGAAAACGGGTGAAGGACTTGTTCGTGTTATCGACAAGTACCTATGTTGATAAGATGAAGACCAACGATAGCGCGACTATCTGGCATGAAAGGTTGGGGCATGTTGGCATGGACAAACTGAAGGCTATGACGGTAAGGGGCCTTGTCAAGGGCTTGCCTAGCTTGTCCTCTTATGGAGACGGTCATGTTTGTGTTGGATGTCAATTTGGTAAGTCTCATCGACTTCCATTTGATAAATCACAAACAAGATGCAAAGCGCCGTTGGAGTGCATTCACGGTGATTTGATGGGACCAACTGCCACCCCAAGCCTTGGAGACAACATATATATGTTGGTGTTGATTGACGATTACACTAGATATGTCTGGGTGTATATTCTGAAAGAGAAGTCAGAAGCCTTTGTAAAGTTTGTGGAGTTCAAGGAGCTGGTGGAGGTCGGTTAGGCCTGCGGGTGAAAAAATTGAGAACTGACAATGGTGGGGAGTTCACCTCTAGTGAGTTCTCAAGTTTTTGCAAGAAACACGACATTCAGAGAGAGCTCACTTGTGCCCATACTCCACAACAGAATGACATTGCGGAGAGGAAGATCTGTCATCTGACGGAAACCTGCAAATGCTGGCTTCATCCCAAGAGTATCCCAAAGTCTTTTTGGGCGGAGGGAATGTCTTGTGCAGCTTACATCATCAACAAGATGCCTCTAAGTCCTATCAACATGAAGACCCCTCACGAACTGATGTTCAAGGAGAAGCCGAGTGTTGCACACCTTCGGGTGTTCGGGTCAACCTGTTATGTGCATATTCCTGATGCTCTTCGGACAAAGTTAGATGCGAAAGCAAGGAAGCTAGTCTTTGTTGGGTATGATGAGCAGAAGAAAGGATGGAGATGCATGGATCCTGAGAGTTGAAGATCTTTTGTATCTCGGGATGTGGTGTTCGATGAGGTGACTTCTTACAAGGGGAGTTCAGGAGTTGAACTACCGGAGAACAGGGTTGATAAAGAAGGGAAGGCTGCGGAAGATCTTCAAGTGGAGTTGCCTGTTTCACCAGGAGCTCCTGTTGTGTCAAGCTCTGAGATGGAGGCTCCAGGTTCTGGAAGCAGGGGGAGCAATGCTCCAAGTTTGTCTGGAAGAGGAGCTTGCACAGAAGAAGCAGCTGAGGAGGTGGTTAGTCAGGTGCAACCTCTTAGGAGGTCGAAGAGGACTATCAAGCCACCGGATCGTTACACATGAGGAAACATGGTGAGCTTCGTCTCTTGTTTCTTCGCTGGTCCCTTGGATGAGAGGGAACCGTCGAGCTTTGAGAAAGCTAAAGGCGTGAAGCAGTGGGATATTGCTATGCAAGAGGAGATGGATGCTCTCAAGAAGAATGAGACTTGGTCTCTGGTGCCCAGGCCCAAGGGCATTACCCCTGTGACATGCAAATGAGTTTATAAACTCAAGAAGAAAGCTGACGGCATGATCGAGCGATACATGGCTCGCCTTGTAGCTCGCGGGTTCTCACAGCAGTATGGTGAAGATTATGATGAGACGTTTAGTCCAGTGGCAAAGATGACTTCGGTCCATTTTGTTATTGCTTTGGCGGCATCCTGTGGATGGGAGATTTGGCAGCTCGATGTTAAGAATGCTTTCTTATACGGAGAGATTGACAAGGATATCTTCATGATCCAGCCACCGGGTTTCATCTCGGAGGATCATCCGGACTATGTCTGCAAACTGAAGAAGGCCTTATATGGGTTGAAGCAAGCGCCTCGGGCGTGGTATAGAAAGATCGCGGAGTATCTTCTATTCTGCGGATTCTTTGCTTCAGACTCTGATTCTAGCTTGTTCGTCAAGAAGGAGGGGGCGCTTCGGGTTATTGTGCTGCTGTATGTGGATGACATGATTGTCACCGGGAACTCAAAGGAGGCAGTAGCAAGGCTGAGAGCTGAGCTTGCTATCAGGTTCGAGATGAAGGATCTGGGGGTTCTTCACCATTTCCTTGGACTCGAGGTCCAGAGGCCAGAGAGCGGAGTGCTTGATTCTCAGGAAGGATATGCGGAGCGGATCGTTTAACGATTCGGCATGGAAGAAGGGAAGAGCAGCTCTATACCTCTGGAACAACATCATAAACTTCGGAAGGATGAGGGAAGAGTTCTATCTGATCCGTTGGTGTTCCGAGCTCTTGTTGGGAGCTTGATTTACTTGACCATCACGAGGCCCGATATTGCTTATGCAGTTGGCAAAGTGAGTCGGTACATGGCGGAACCACGGAAAGCCTCATCTTCTGGCGGCAAAAGGGATTCTGAAATATGTGAAGTCGACCTCTGATTTGGGTCTCCTATTTAGGAGAGGGTCAAGCTTGGAGTTGCATGGATACATGGATGCTGACTATGGGGGAGACATGGATGATCGGAGATCAATGTCTGGTTATGTCTTTATGATGGGCCCCACAGCTATCTCTTGGTGCAGCAAAAAGCAGGACTCGGTGTCCGTATCTACCACAGAAGCGGAATACAAGGCTTGGGCCTTAGCCGCTCAGGAAGCTGTTTGGCTCAGGAGGTTGGTGGAGGACGTTCATGAGGAGGTTCGAGGTCCCACTATGCTACGCGGGGACAATGAGAGTGCTCTCAAGCTGGTTAATAATCCAGTCTGTCACGCGAGGACCAAGCATATTGAGATTGAGCACCATTTCATTCGTGAAAAGGTGTTGGGAGGATCTCTTATGGTCGAGCATGTTCGGAGTGCGGACAATGTCGCAGACATCTTCACAAAGCCGCTGGCGAAGGGACCATTTACACGGTTGCGGAGTTTACTCGGGCTAGTCTCCACTTTCCACTTCAAGGGGGAGTGTTGAAATTTTGAAGTTGGAGGATACCGGGCGGTCTGTTTTGGGAGACCGCCGAGACCGCGTGGGTTGTGTTTATATTTTGCCGGTCTAGCTCTGGCGGTCTATTCTGGCGGACTGCTAGTTCTGCCGGTCTGTTCTTTGTAGCTGCGGTTTGTTCCCGAGTTGGTCTGCTGGTTTGCCTGTCTTCCTTGTTGGAAGACCGGGCGGGTTGTTCTTGTATGACCGCCTGTTCGAGCGGTTTGTGCTTGGCGATCTGGCGACTTGTTCTAAGTCGGCCAAATGGTTCTTGTTTGCTCCTGGTGATCTAAGGGAGGAACGACCTTTGTATCTGCACGGCTTGTACGCGGTCTCGTGTTCACGCGACTTGTGCACGATTTGCCTGCTGTTCTGCGGTCTTGGTCGGATGATCGTCCAAGTGGTCTGGTCGCGCGGTCTGTCTTATGAGACCGCTGACAATCTGACGGGTGGTGAATGTATCCCGGTTTGTGCGGTGACGGCATCTGTCCACCCGCCTATAAATAGGGGTGCATGTCCCGTCTTTCATAACGAGAACTGTAAGAACTGAGCCTGGGTTAATTCATGCGGTCTCACTTTGAGGTCGGGCGGTCTCGGAAGCGAATTGACTGTTTGTTGTGTTCGCAGGTTTGCGGTCTGCAGGTTGCGGTCTCCTTCCTTGGTGATTCCCAGCGGCTTGAATAAACAGTTCGGCAGCGGTCAGTCTGCGAACTGGTTTATGTTCGTTCTTGTGTTGTTCGCAGCGAGCTCAGTGATCAGGCGACCTTCAGCGGTTAGGCGGTCTGAGTTGCGGTCTGGCGACAACTTCAGTTCTTTGTTCCAATAAAGCTCCAGTTCGTGCGGTCTGAGGTGGCGGTCTTGCAGTGCAGGAGGCTTGTCTATTTTCTGTTCGCGCGGTCTCAGGATAAGCCGGGCGACTTCTGGAGTCGAGCGGTCTGTGCGGTCTCAGCTTGTCTAGCCGCCAGTTTTGTTTTGGTGTGTTTTGTTCTTCTCGTCTCTGTGATTCTGATGAATCATGTCTCGCCATGTATACCTCGCACTATAAATGAAGTTTGTGTTTCAATAAAATTTCTTGTGTTGATGTGTGGCATTGTGGTTGTTTGGATTTAACTCAGTTGATGCAACTCCTGCTTACTCCTAAACGATTCAAATAAAAAATTTTAACAGGCTACACTATCAAAACTTCACGGAGAACTCGCTCGGAAAAGCACGATCTGCAGATTAGGGCTGGAAGAGCATTGCCCTTTTTGTGGGATCTGGGAAGGTGAGTCGCCGCCTCAAAACTGTGGAGAAGAAGAAAACCCATATTCGATTGCTGGAAGGAAAATAGGAGGTAAGTGGGACGGCTAGGGTTAAGGGCAGGGTTTACCTTCTCTGAAGTGACGAAAACCCCAGGCGAGATCGACATTTGCTGCCGTCGAGCCACAGGACTGCCGAGGAAGGAGGGGTCGAGGGATCTCCACAAGTGAGAGGAGACGACGACGATGATTTCTGGAGGGGTAGGCACGACTGGCACTTGGCGTCGATGGTGAAAATTGTAGAGATCTCTCTCGGGCGGCTTGAAGATGGAAGGGGGGGGGGGGAATCTTAGGGCTCGATAGGATGCGACTTTCTCTTAAAAAGACACCTCACAACGCACTGTGGATAAAAGGAGGGAGTGTGGGGGGAGCGGTTACACAAATCGTGTTGTTACAGGAGAGAAAACGCGTGCGAAGCAGCAGTACGGAAGCAAACAACACATTTATTTATGGAAGGAACCGAAAATAAATTCCAAAATCGCCACTGCCTCCTACAACACTTACTATTATGAGTGTATATACTGCCACGAACCTCCAAAATTTTGCCAGGAAAAAAATTCTATAGTTTCATTTAGTTATCTTTACATGATTTATTGATTAATGTGCGCAGGAGACCAAAATAAAATCATACCTCACCACGACGATGGTTCGATCAATTACGCTCGTGGTTGGACCCTGAAATTTACAGAGCGCGACGCATATTTTTTTGGGTGTTACATATGGTGGCGAGGAAGAGTTTATTATAAAGGGTTACACGAATGTCAACTTTCAAATTGATAGGGATGACTCAAAGTCCCAATCAGTTTTTGTATTTTACCTTAATAGAGGTGATGTAAGCTGGAAAAGCTTAAAGCAAGAGACAATAACCGAGTATATTAATACTTTTGAAGTGGAGAAAGATGCTGTTTGGACTAGGAAATTCATCAGTGAGCTAGATGTAGTTCTTAGCATTATTAGTCCGGTGAGTCTTTACTGTGACAATAATGGTGCACTTTCCCAAGCTAAAGAACCTAGATCTCATCAGTGCTCTAAGCACATACTTTGGTGGTTCTATCTCATTCGAGAGAGTTTCAATCGAGATGATGTAAACATATGTAGTGTACCAACTGATGAAAATGTAGCAGATCCACTAACAAAGGCTCTTCCTCAGAGGAAGCATGATGATCATACTAGATCACCTGGTATTAGATACCTAAATGATATATTATAGTGGGAGGCTTGTGGGTTTGGCTTTGTTGATTTTGAGCTCATGTGATGACTTGTAATATGAGTTCATTTATATTTCAAGGCATGACTTTTATTGTGTTTATTCACTTCTATAGAGATACCATAATTGAATATAATAAATGTCCAAACAATGGTTGTTTAATTTTGTAAGAATTCAAGCACGTGACTTGAATGAGAGATCCTATATTTAAATGAACATCATTCATAAATGATCCTTGGTCAAGGTATCATTGTAGAAATTGGGCAATGATAATAATTTGAGACTAGTGTGTGGGATTGACTAATGACCGAGTCCCATATGTCATGATATTAGATATTAAGTCATCACATAAGTACTTGTTGAAGAATAAGTTGTACTGGATAGACGCACCATGCGTTTACTTTGTGAATTGTTATATATGTGTCACAAGTAGTTCTCGTAGTGACAATGGTGTATATGGTCCTTTGACTTGAAGTCTCTGCAATCATTGCCTAAGGAGGAACATACTTAGGTACCATCTAATGTATTCCTTGAGAAATATTGATCATATGGATGGTAATTGGGTGTATGTCAAATCATGTGGGTGATTGCGAGTGATGTAGCAAGGATTTGTCCTCCTATATAATATGAGTAACATCCATGGGCCCCTTGATAGAGTGGGACTACAAAATGCATGGCCATTCTAAGTCGAGTCAATATATGGTATTGATCTCACCTTTTCATATAGTCTACTTGGAGATTAGGAAAAGAAAGATTAATAATTAAGAGGGTGACACAATCCACACCTTGAGTTTAGTCTGGATGTTAAGGGAAAAGGGACTACACTACACATTTGGCACTAAAAAGTTCTTTATTCAGTTACCAACTCTTGTATTATTTGGGTAGCAATGATGCATTGCAAGATGCCGCTCAATATTTGTGATTATGGTAGATACATTCTAGGTGAAGTGGGAGATTATTAGAATCTTATGATCTAAAAGTAATCATGGATAAATCTTACTGCCAACGTGATATGAGCCTATAAGGTCACAAATAAGGGTGTGTGAAGAGTTGAATATTGATCGTGTTGGTTTATGTTATATTAGATATAATTGAAACCAAATCCTGAATATTATTAATTGGGAATTAATAATAAATATCCTCTCTTTAGATTTGTGAAATCTCTTTCTTTCTCAACAATTAAAAGACGTGTAGTTTTGGAAACTATAGTACGCGTGCTTTTAGGGTGTGCTTATTGAAGCATGCCCTATCATGTTTTCCAAGAGCGTCTTGGAGAGCAAGAATCTGTGACTCTGCCATCTCATTCCTGTAGTGAGAAACCTAAAAAAGAAGAAGAAGAAGAGAATCTCTATTGAAATGGAACTAGCATTTTGTGTAGTGAAAGACGATCATATTCCATCCCCGAGCTCATTGTCTTGGAAAAACCCTTATGATTTGATATAACAGATTAATTAAGTGATCTAAAAAAATACCTAAATATGCATAGAAAGGCATTATGTTGTATAAGTATGAGTTGTAATCAGGTACAAGATGCCAAAGTTTCAGAATGCACTTAAGAAGAAGAATTAAATAAGTTAAACTTATGTGCATCAAGAAGTATTCGACGCACGTTGACAAAGACTAAGTCTATACGTTGAAAAGTAATTGACATATGTCGAGAAGTTAACTTCATGCATCGAGAAGTAATCGATGCACATCAAAAGCAACGATCCTTCCTTAAGTTGAATTATCCTAAAGGAAATTCGACTCTGAGTTCAAACTATTCAACTTACATTGAATTCATCCACAAAACAATTCAATGTACGTCGATAAGTATTCGACACATCAGTGACAAAATGTTGAAATCTCTATAGACTTCTGTCATTAATCTCAGAGTGGTTTATGGCCTTGATTGATAATCAATTCTAGTCATTATTGATTCATTTCAAGAAGGTGTCCAGCTGATTGACACTAAAAAAGGAGGGCATCAATTGCAGCAGTTGTATATATGCTAAGAAAATTTTGAAAGAAAAACAGTCGTGCACTCATTCTGAATCCCTCTCTTCTCTCCAAGATTCAAAACTCTCCTTCCCTCTAGATGAAGATCTCTCCAAGAACCCTAGCCGAAAAGATCTCCTCTCTTTGATCTAAGGATCTCCTTATCTCAAGGTCTCTTCATATTCTTCCTCAAAAATCCTCATAGTATAAGATGCATCTTTCTCTATTGAATCCAGTCTTGACTTCCTAGAGGAATTGTCGAATGTTGCTGTTGAAACATTCAAAATCCACACAGTGCTTCAGAATCTTAGATCCTTTAGAGATTTGTTGACGGAGGATCATATTGTGGAAAAGATTCTACATCTACCCTTTTTAGAAGAGTTTTTAGAATCTCTCTTAAAAATATTCAGTTGGTTTTAAGAGTCTCCTTATCAAAAGATACAACCGGTCTTAAGAATCCCCTTATCAACTGATTCAGTTGGTTGTGTAGATTGTTGGACATGTGTGTCACATCCCTTTGTTTGAGAATAACAAATCTCATATTGTATTTGATCTTGCTTGTCGTGTGTTTATAGTGTGCAGGAACTATAGGTGCAATACTCCACATGATGAAAAAAAGGATAATAGATCACTCTTGATCTATCAATATGAGAACTTCAAAAATGGTCAAGAAGAATTTGTGGCAGACATGTACCAAAGATTCAGCCTATAGTTAGTTACTAAGAGGGCTAGAAAAGGAAATCTCATTAACCGAGATTAATGATAAACCTCTAATGTGCTTCCCAAGTTCATGAGATTCCAAAATCTAGGATATCAGAGAAGCAGGATGCAATAAGGAGATTTCTACAAATGCACTCATTGGAAAGCTCAAGTCATATGAAATTCTATTGAAGACTAGAGCTTAGAATGAAGCCAAGGAGAAAACTCCATCCTCCTCGATAGAGAAATCCATTGCTCTTAAGTCTTCTGATGAAGAAGGATCATTCATGGATGATGAATTAATGAGTCTCCTGGATAGAAGATTTAAGAAGTGGATCACATCTGAAGATTTTATAAGAAGCGATAGAAGTCACACCAAACTAAGGTATGACAAAATTCCTGCTAAAGAAATAATCTTCTTTTCTTGCAGGAAGCCTATACACATTGATCTAGAATGTTCAGAAGAGAACAAAGATAAAATTTATGAGAAGAATAAATATCATAAAAAGAATTATGATCAAAGAATAAAAGGCAAAAAGAAAGATAAAAGCTTCATTTCATATACATGGAGTGAAACTGATGAAGATAATAGCTCTAATTCTGAGAATGAAGAAAGCAAGGATGAAGAAAAATGCATTATGGAATTGGATCCTCCTGAACATGAAGATGAGGTAACTTGCTTTAGTAATTTTGATTTCATATCAGATGAATTCAAAACTGCTTTCAAGGAATTATGCCAAGATCAACTTGCTGTAGAAAAACAAATTAAAATCCTTAGAGAATAAATTTCATCTCTTAAGAAAAATTAATTGAAGAAAACTCAACGGTAGTTAATTATGAATTAAGAGTTGAGAATGGTAAACTCAGAAAGGAAATATAATCTCGGAAGTTGGTAAATATAAATTTGAACAAACAAGTGGAGAAGGCAAAAACATTTGAGGACTGTTGGATCGATATGCGCTCTTAGAGGGGGGGGGGGGGGGGGGGGATAAGGGAATAAAAATCTTTTTATAAAATTAACAAATTTACTAAATTATTTTAAAGCAAATGAGAGCGAAATAATAATTTAGGTGAAAGAAGGAAATAATGTAATTTGCAATTTAGGAATTAACGCCAAATGAAAGAAATCAAGTAAACACAAATATATACATGATTATATTATATAAAAAGGTGTTTACATAAATTTGATTTTAATATCATTAGAAATCAGAGGCGTACAAATACAAATACTTTTTCCTTTTCTATACCGACTCGTATCCCCACGAACTAGTTGGCTTTAGACTATCCTTCCCCGGATATGACCTCAAGCCGCTCTAGCCAATCCTTCCCCGGATGTGGCCTTGAGCACCCCTAGATCTAATCACCTAGACCTAGTCGCCAACACATGCGACAAATTTCCCCTAAGCCGCGCAAGAATCTAGTCGCCAACACAAGACGACTTACCTATAAAAATTCACAATAAAGAAATAATACAAATAAAAACTCCCTCTATGAGATTTTCTGTAGTTGATGATGAAGGACGGCTGTAGCATAAGCGAGGTTGAAGCGATCGTCCTTCGGATGCAGCGTGATGGCTTCCTTCTCCAGAAATCTTCTTTTAGCTTTGAGTGGGAGAAGACTGTTGGGAATCTTGCCCACATGATTCCTGAGTTGAAGAAGTCACTAAGTCAAGAAAACTTCACTTTGTATTTGATCACTTCTCTAGCTCATAATCCCAGGAACTTAAAAGAATGCTGTTCGTCGAACGCAGAATGCTGTTCGTCGAATGAAGAATGAAGTTCGTCGAACGCAAAGTCAGGACAGAAGCAAATGCTGAGACTTAGCAAGTTCGTCGAACACAGAATGCTGTTCGTCGAACGAAGAATGAAGTTCATCGAACGCAGAGACGAGACATAAGCAAACGCTGAGGCTTGGCGAGTTTGTCGAACGCAAGACCGAATGAAGAATGATGTTCATCGAACGAAGAATGCAGTTCGTCGAATGCAGTACGAGTTCCTCGTCAAACGCAGAATGCTGTTCGTCGAACGCAGAATGAAGTTCGTCGAACACAGAGAAGACTCGAAGATATCAAAGGAAGGAATGTCGTCGAGAAGATGCTGTATCGTCGACATCAACGAAGTATCATTGTCGTCGAGAAGAACAGATATCGCCGTGAAGAAGCCGTGTCGTCGGAAAGGCTAAGTGAGACTGATGCCTATGACATCGTCGTAAAGAAGGCGTGACGTCGAGAAGATTGAAGAAGGTCAGCTAAAGCAAGCAGTTGCTAAAGTAGAGTCTGTCGACATGATATCGCTCATGTCGTCGAAAGAACAAACTGATTACGACGACAGTCTACAAGAAAGAAGATCACGACGACACAGTCAGAGATAGCATATCGCTGTATATGCAGAAATGGCAGAATATCTTGTATCGTCGAGACATCAGCGTCAGAGGCAGAAGCTAGAAGGCTTGAAGATCTACCAAGGCCTAAGGCATCGACAAAGTCCTGTCGTCGAGATATTATCCCTATAGTCGTAACAATGGAAATATCGTCGAGACGGAATTCAAAATTGCGGACGCGCTGTCAGCATTTAATGTCGTCGCCTGATTGTCCAATCAGCGCGTGCTCTTAAGGAATGGGTCGTCTGACTCTTAAGGAACTTTTTCAGAAGACCGTTGGGAGCCTCACAGTCTTATAAAAGAGATAAGAGGTTGCCCTAAAAAAATAAGAAAGAACTTACGCATACAACAAATGGAACAGTAAAAGCGGCGTACAGAAAGAAAGAGAAAGACAAGTATTCTAAAAGTGTTCTCGCAAGAATCAGTCATTTGATCGACTGATAAGAAGCCATTCCTCCTCTGGCTAAGAAAAGAGATTGAAGAATAAATGTGCTTTCAAGATCTGAATCAGAAACATCTTCTTCAACCTCAAGTCGTCGATCTCCATCAGGCTAAGTTGCCAATCTTCATCAGGCAGGAGATTCAATTTTTATTACTGTAAAATCTTTTATTGTTGTAAGGATTGTGGGCCTAAGTGTCTAGCTTGAGGGCTGGAGAGCTGTGAGGCTTGAGGGACAGGGCAGTGGACTTGCGGGTCCGACTTTGTCTAGCTTGAGGGTTGGAGAGCTATGAAGATTGAGGGCCAGGGCAGTGGACTTGCGGGTTCGATCTTGTCGAGCTTGAGGGCTTAGGTGCAGTAGGGCTTGCGGGCCTAGGCTGTAGGCATAGGACTTGCAGGCATGTGTTGTGCAGGGCTTGAGGGCCTGATTGTTGAGCTTGCAGGCTCGGGTGCAGTAGGGGCTTGCGGGCTTAGGCTCTAGGACTTGCGGGTCCGTGTTGTAAGGCTTGAGGGCTTGAAGTTTTGGCAGAGTTTGTCGATCCTAGCACACTGCTAGGTAGGCGCAGAGGGACAGAGGACTACTTAAGACACCCGGTCTTGAGGAACCTCTATAGATCTTGTGTCGTCTGCTGTGATTTTCTTGTGCAATACTTGTGTGCTCTGCTTAAATAGTCATAAATCGCAGTAATATTTTGAAAAGAAGCGAGATCACCTATGTTAGAACCTAGTCTTAATTTGGATTAGGATCCCAACTCAAATAGGGGGAGATTGTTGGAACCTTAGTTTTGATTTGAGTTAGGATCCATCTGTAAATGTCTAAGTTTCTATCATAACACATCTTATAACTTAGATCAAATCCCATTAAGATAGAAGACTGAAAATATATATAACTAATAGGCTGAGAAAATAAGAGAAAAATAAAAATTATATATGTTCTCTGCGTTCGACGAACGGCTATATGAGTTCGACGAACGGCTATCTGCGTTCGACGAACGGCGCTCTGCGCTCGACGAAAGATGTTCATTCTGCGCTCGACGAAATCCAGCTATCTCAGCGGTCGACGATCCCATCTCAACGGTTCAGCGGTCGACGAACAGATTGTCTCAGCGTTCGACGAACAGACCCCGGTTCAGCGGTCGAGGAACAGATTGCCTCAGCGGTCGACGAACAGACCCCGTCTCAGCGGTCGACAAACAGTTGCTTTCGACGAAATCAAGTCTGCGTTTGATGAAGAACTCAATATCTCACCGGTCGACGATCCAGCCCGTCTCAGCGCTCGACGAAAAGTTGCGTTCGACGAACGGCTATCTGCGTTCGACGAATATTCAGCAGAAGCTCAGAACGACGAATTAAATGTTCAGATCGACGAACTTGAAGCTGAGCTCGACTAATTTCTTCCAGCTTTATAAATTGATATTCTCAGTTCGACTAATATTCTTATATCTGATTAAAGCAATATTTTAATCATCTTTATTTATATATTGCTATATATTGCTTCCTTTATATATTAACATTATAGCCGTTGCAGCATTAAATAATATAGCCGTGCAGATAAGCTAAAGACGGCAATTTGTCTGTTCGAGGAATCTAGGAAATTAAAGAGATATTATATCCTTCCTTGTAGGGCAAGAATTCAAATCAGCCCAGAAGTTTTCTCCAGAATATATACAAAGAGAAGATCAGAGAAGAAAATAAGATAGAACAAAAACATATAACAAAGTAGAAGAGAACATGAAGAACCAGGAAGAGAAAAACAGAGAAGCAAAAAGAAGAAGCAGATCTAATATATTATTTATCTTCTTTTTGCTAACTCCTTTTTGCATATCGTCTTCATCCTGAGACACCAAACTATATCATTTGCTCAGGATCAAACTACATAAGAAGAAAAGGAGTTATTTCAATCAAGAGAAGAAGCCTCCACAAACTGTCATCAATTCAATCAGACAGGGGGAGCTCTTCAACATCATCAAAAATCCAATCTCAACAACCCATCAGGATCATCAAGAGTCTTCTCAGCAAAGAGAAGAACAATATATCTTTTCTCCTTCTTACCCCATCTTGTACAGGGTTAAAACTCCCTTTAAAAGTTTACCCATTGGTGGCAAGACAACTGATCAAAAAATCCTGCTTGGATTTTGGGCACCTTATCAAAAGCTCATTGGTGCTAGGACACCTGATCAAAAATCCTAGTGGATTCCTACCAGTGGGTAGAAGAGTAGATGTACCCAGGTTGATTGGGGAACTACTATATTTCTTGGTGTCTTCTGGTTGCTTGTCTTATATTTTATTTTCTTGTTGCTGTGCTGTGATATCTGAGATTTGTTTGTGTTTGTTTTTCATAACCCACTTAATTACACATACTTATACATATCACTACTTTGAAATAACCTAAAAAGTGCTTTTAACTTAAGAACTAAACTCCCCTTTCAATTGATATCAATGCAAGGTTGATTATATTAATCACCTTCAACTGATATTCAATTGCACTTTCAATTGGTATCAGAGGGTAGTTGATTTTATATACAGGCTAACACCTGAATCATAAAGATCAATTAGTTCTTAATTTTTTTGAAAGGGTTTTTCTAAAATCTAATGTCACAAGTAGAATTTTCAAATCCACCAATCTGTAATTTGGATAGATTTTCCTTATGGCAAGTTAGAATTAAATTATATATGAAAGCCATAGATGAAGAAATTTATAATTCTATTTTGATAGGACCTCCATCTTCAATTTCTTCAATAGATGATCAAGAGATGTTGATAAGTGCTGATGCAAAGGCCATGGACATATTGACTCAATCAATGTCAAAAGACATTCTTCAAAAAGTGGCTGATTGCACTTCAGCAAGGGGCATCTGGATCTCCCTCTCAAGGATGGTAAATGAATATTCTTCCAATTCTTCCACTAACTGTATTTATGATGCAGAACCATTTTCAAGTCTAAGTGAAGAAGAAGAAGAAGAAGAACAAAAAGCTAGAGCTTTCTGCATGTTGGCCATATATGACTCAAACCACATCTCAGATGCAGAAAAGGTAAATGAGGTAACTTCAAATCCCATCTCTACCTCTGAAAATTATAAATCAGATTTTAAAATTCTATATACAGATATAACAAAATCTGAGAAGAAAATTATAAAAGAGTTAATATAAATAAATATTTTAATTCCAAAAAATAATAAACTTAAAGAAAATTTGAAAAACTCAGAAGAACAAATTATTTCTTTAAAAAATAAGTCATTTAGGGCTAAAGAAAAAGAAATATTTTATGTTCAGCAAAATCAAAATAATTTTTCAAATTTATATTTTAATGAGATAAAAAGGCCAATATATCTAATTATAAGGCATTTATTTTTATCTATTTTAAAACTTTTATAATTAAATAGTAACTATAAGATTCATTTAAATTTTTCTATCTTAAAAACAAAGTCAGATAACTTCACATTCTTACAGGTTTTCTCCAAAATCATGTTGAGCATTCTACTCAGATTGCATAGATCAGAAATGATCAGAGCACTAAGTGTGAGTCTCTTCTCATTAAGGGGATTCTATAGAAGGAAGGTATTAGACAATGTTTTTCTGATTTTAAAAATTCATTAACAACTGTAGCGATTCATATCATTAAAATCTCATTTAAATCAAAATCTAGGAAATCAGAAATTGCTTGGTCTTAAAAGAAGAATTTTAGAATTTAAAAGAAGCGGAAAACAATATAATTTATGATTAAATGTTTTCAAAAAGAACAAATAAATTCTAAACAAACTTTATATTATTCTCAGAAATAATCTCTGACCCTTAAGCCTTAAGTTATTCAATACTTCTTATGCTTAGGTATCCTAAACCAAATAGGGGGAGATTGTTAGAACCTAGTCTTAATTTGGATTAGGATCCCAACTCAAATAGGGGGAGATTGTTGGAACCTTAGTTTTGATTTGAGTTAGGATCCATCTTTAAATGTCTAAGTTTCTATCATAACACATCTTATAACTTAGATCAAATCCCTTTAAGATAGAAGGCTGAAAATATATATAATTAATAGGCTGAGAAAATAAGAGAAAGATAAAAATTATATATGTTCTCTGCGTTCGACGAACGGCTATCTGCGTTCGACGAACGACGCTCTGCGCTCGACGAAAGATGTTGATTCTGCGCTCGACGAAATCCAGCTATCTCAGCGGTCGGCGATCCTGTCTCAGCGGTTCAGCAGTCGACGAACAGATTGTCTCAGCGTTCGACGAACAGACCCCGGTTCAGCGGTTGACGAACAGATTGTCTTAGCGGTCGATGAACATACCCCATCTCAGCGGTCGACGAAAAGTTGCGTTCGACGAACAACTCAATATCTCAGCGGTCGACGATCCAGCCCGTCTCAGCGCTCGACGAAAAGTTGCGTTCGACGAACGACTATCTACGTTCGATGAATATTCAGTAGAAGCTCAGAATGACGAATTAAATGTTCAGATCGATGAACTTGAAGCTGAGCTCGACGAATTTCTTCCAGCTTTATAAATTGATATTCTCAGTTCGACTAATATTCTTATATCTGATTAAAGCAATATTTTAATCATCTCTATTTATATATTGATATATATTGCTGCTTTTATATATTAACATTATATCCATTGCAGCATTAAATAATATAGCCGTTGTAGATAAGCTAAAGACGGCTTTGTCTGCTCGAGGAATCTAGGAAATTAAGGAGATATTATATCCTTCCTTGTCGGGCAAGAATTAAAATCAACCCAGAAGTTTTCTCCAGAATATATACAAAGAGAAGAGCAGAGAAGAAAACAAGATAGAACAAAAACATATAACAAAGTAGAAGAGAACAGGAAGAACCAGGAAGAGAAAAACAGAGAAGCAAAAAGAAGAAGCAGATCTAATATATTATTTATCTTCTTTTTGCTAACTCCTTTTTGCAGATCATCTTCATCCTGAGACACCAAACTATATCATTTGCTTAGGATCAAACTGCATAAGAAGAAAAGGAGTTATTTCAATCAAGAGAAGAAGCCTCCATAAACTGTCATCAATTCAATCAGACAGGGGGAGCTCTTCAACATCATCAAAGATCTAATCTCAACAACCCATCAGGATCATCAAGAGTCTTCTCAGCAAAGAGAAGAACAATATATCTTTTCTCCTTCTTACCCCATCTTGTACAGGGTTAAAACTCCCTTCAAAAGTTTACCCATTGGTGGCAAGACACGTGATCAAAAAATCCTGCTTGGTTTTTGGGCACCTTATCAAAAGCTCATTGGTGCTAGGACACCTGATCCAAAATCCTAGTGGATTCCTACCAGTGGGTAGAAGAGTAGATGTACCCAGGTTGATTGGGGAACTACTATATTTCTTAGTGTCTTCTGGTTGCTTGTCTTATATTTTATTTTCTTGTTGCTGTGCTGTGATATCTGAGATTTGTTTGTGTTTGTTTTTCATAACCCACTTAATTACACATACTTATACATATCACTACTTTGAAATAACCTAAAAAGAGATTTTAACTTAAGAACTAAACTCTCTTTTCAATTGGTATCAAAGCAAGGTTGATTATATTAATCACCTTCAACTGATATTCAATTGCACTTTCAACCTAACACCCCCCTCTAGGTGAACGTTCCATTAACAACAAGTGGTATCAGAGGGAGTTTGATCAAAAGAAGACTTAACTGTCTGATCTAGATCGTGGAACGAATCGCCATGGCTGGTGGAGATCAGAATCGGGAAATGAGAGCCATGAAACTCCCATTCTGCACAAAGGAGAACTTTCCCATCTGGAAGGAAAGGGTAAGGCTTTTCATGGAGGCGGCTGATCCAAGAATTTACTTAACAGTCCAACAGGGTCCCTTTATCCCTACAACTCCCTCCACCATTGATCCAACAAGGAAGGTGATAAAGAAATATGAGGACATGACCAAGGACGAGCTAGCCCTGGCAGGCCTAGATAAGAGGGCCCAAAATGTTATTGTGAGTGCCATAGATGACTCTACCCTCCAGAATTTGATTCACTACAAAACGGACAAGGAGATGTGGGACTCCCTAATCGTTTACATGGAGGGTACTGAAGAGGTAAGGGATGATAGAAAATCCCTTCTCAACCAGGAGTATGAGGCCTTCAAGCAAGGAAAGAATGAAACAATCTCTAACTGTTATGAGAGATTTTTTAAGATAGTGAATGGATTAAGAAACTATGAAAGAGAGTTCACTAACTATGACCTTAATGACAAGTTTCTTAGATCCCTCACAAAAGAATGGGACATCAAGATCTGTGCCATCAGAGAGAT
Source organism: Dactylorhiza incarnata (assembly GCA_033032865.1). NCBI lineage: Eukaryota > Viridiplantae > Streptophyta > Magnoliopsida > Asparagales > Orchidaceae > Dactylorhiza > Dactylorhiza incarnata. The sequence goes on from JAWHQI010000065.1 coordinate 7,593,780, forward strand.
GGGTCAGCTGGGCATCATGGAGCCCAAGAACCTATATGGGAAGTTGCTGTCTCATGAACTTCAGCTCAACACCAGGAAGGCTGAAGAAGAAAGCTCAAAAGGGAGCTCAAGAGACAGATCTGTGGCTCTAAAAGTAGAGAGCACGAGAAGATCCAAGGGCAAGACCTCTGCAACTCAGAACAGATCTAAGCTCCAGGAGACAACTGAGAAGCTGGCTACTATGAGCAAAGAAGTGGACAAGTTCAAGGAAGCCATAAGGCTTAAGAATGCTGAATTAGGACAGAAGAACAAGGTCATCAAGGAGCTTGAGGAAATGCTGTTGGATGAGAAGAAACTTGCATCCAGCTTCTCTATGCCCAAAACTATCCTGCCCATCATCGACACCTTCTCTGGACAGTTCAGAGCTGGTATCGGTTTCAATCAGGAGAAAGTTACGGGCAAAGATCCTGAAGCTAGACCTTCCTATAAGAAGGTGTGGTGTCAAGTCCTTCAGCCCACAAACCTGCAGCAACAACAGTCAAAGGCAGGGGAAAGGATGTTCCTACAAAGCCTGTTCCCATGAAGGTGAACCAAAATGTGGTGAGACCAATTCCTCCCCAGACTCACACATATGAGGTTCAACCAAGATTTGTTAGGCAAGAAGCCTTCTCTCCTGCTCATCAGCACTGCCACCCCATTCAGATGATGAAGCAGAAGAGAACATATAACAGATATGAATGCTGGTGCTGTGGGTAAGTAGGTCACTTTGCTTTGGACTGTTGGTTCAACCCAACATGGCTCAATGCAAATAGAGTGCAGAACCCTCAGAGGTTTGTTGTTCCATCATACCACCCTAATAGAAACCAAGTACCCAATCCATATTGGGGTACCTAAGGGGAAGTGATTTGTTTTGCAGGTATGTCCAAATGCCAACCAATCTCCAATTTGGTATTTGGACAGTGGCTGCTCCAGGCACATGACTGGAGTCAGAAAGTACTTAAGAGAGTTCATCCCTGTGGAGAATGGACCAACCGTGATCTTTGGAGGTTCAGAAAAGGGGGTGACCAGGGGCCATGGCAACTTCTCTAATGGGTTAGTTACCATCACAAAGGTAGCTTATGTGGAGGGGTTGAAACACAATCTCATAAGCGTAAGTCAACTTTGTGATTTAGGTTTTGTTATTACTTTCCACAAGGACAAGTGCCTAATTAAGAAGTCCTCAGATTCTGAGGCTACCTTAACTGGCACATGGCGTGACAATATTTATTGCTTAAACTTTCTCAATACAAATTCTTCCATGCCCATATGTCTTGTAGATGATGGTAAAGAGGCTCTATGTGTACAATGGCACAAGAGACTTGCACACATAAACTATAAAACAATAGACAAGCTTCTCTCACAAGACCTAGTTAGGAATGGACCTAATATTAAGTGCATAAAAGATGGTCCTTGTCAAGCTTGCCAACTTGGAAAGCTGACTAGGACCAGCTTTAAAAGCATATCTAACAAAGAGTCCTCAAGGTGCTTATTTTTACTGCATATGGATTTGTTTGGTCCTATGTCAATTCATAGCTTAGGAGGGAAGGCCTACACCCTTGTAGTCGTTGATGATTACTCAAGGTTCACTTGGGTATTCTTCCTCAAAAAGAAATCAGATACCCTAGATATATTGAGAAATTTTATCAAGCAGATCTAGATTGAGATGGACTGTACTGTGGTCAAACTCAGAAGTGACCATGGGACATAATTTCAGTCAGGGGCCATGACAGAATTCTGCCAAGAATTGGGTATCTCCCAAGAATTTTCCTCACCCAGAACCCCTCAACAGAATGGGGTTGCTGAAAGGAAGAACAAAACTTTGATAGAGGCAAGTAGGACAATGCTAAGTGACTCATCTCTACCAGAATACTTCTGGGCAGAGGCTTTCAACACTGCTTGTCATGTGATAAACATGGCTTCAATCATCAAAGACCACAAGAAAGCTCTCTATGAGTTAATGAAGGGCAGAAAACCAACCCTATCCTACTTGAGGATCTTTGGTAGTAAATATTATGTCCTTAATAATGGGAAATCCAAACTAACAAAGTTTGCTGAGAAAAGCAGTGAGGGTATTTTTATTGGCTACAACTCTCATAGCAAGGCCTATAGAGTGTACAACATCAATACCCAAACAGTGGAAGAATCTGTACATGTTGTATTTGATGAGACCAGCCTCATTCACAAAGGCTGGTCTAGTTCTCTAGTGAATGCAGGTACTGATGAGAAGATGGAAAAATTATGCATTAATGACCAAGCTGGAACCTCAACTAAAAGTAAAGATCAATCAATAGATATTGAGCTTGAAACAGATGCTGTGGAAGACACAGAAACAACAAAAGAAGTGCAACCTGAAGGACCTGTAGCTGAAGAAATTCCCAGAATACTGCCAGCCACCTTGAAACAGGTAAGAGATCATCCTCAGGAGCAAATTATAGGAGCTGTCAACCAAGGTGTGCTGACAAGGAGTAGAGCTTGAAATGAAGCATTGTACTCGAGTTTTCTCTCTCAAATTGAACCCAAGAAATTTGAGGAATTAAATCAGGATCCATTTTGGATTGCAGCAATGCAGGAGGAACTGAACCAGTTTAAGAGATGCAAAGTTTGGAAACTGGTTCCAAGACCCTAAGGACAGAACATCATAGGAACTAAATGGGTCTACAGAAATAAATTGGATGAAAATGGAATCATCACCAAGAATAAAGCAAGGCTTGTGGCAAAAGGCTATAGACAAGAGGAAGGGATAGATTTTGATCAGACATTTGCCCCAGTAGTCAGACTGGAAGCTATAAGACTGTACGTTTCTGGCTTATGCAGCCTACCAAGGTTTCAAGGTCTACCAGATGGATGTGAAGTCAGCCTTCCTAAATGGTGACCTCAAAGAGGAAGTATATGTAGAGCAGCCCTCAGGTTTTGTAGACTCTACTCACCCTGATTATGTTTACTTTCTTAGAAAAACACTTTATGGCTTAAAACAGGCACCTAGGGCCTAGTATGAGACTCTGTCAAGCTTTCTAATTGAGAACAAATTCTCAAGGGGAAGGATTGATAAGACATTGTTCCTAAGGGAAGTAAAGGGAAAGATCTTACTAGTGTAGATCTATGTGGATGACATCATCTTTGGCTCTACAGACAACAATCTCTGCAAAAAGTTTGCCAACTTGATGCAGGGAAAGTTTGAGATGAGCAGTATGGGTGAGCTCAAATACTTCCTAGGTCTCCAAGTGAAACAATCTGAAGATGGTATTTTCATCTCCCAGACCAAATTCATTAGGGAGCTAGTCAAGAAATTTGGATTGCAGAGGCTTCTTCAATGAAGACTCCAATGGGAACAAATGTGTCTCTGGACAAGGATGAGAAAGGCATACCCTTTGATGAAACTAAGTACAGATGCATGATTGGATCTTTGCTTTATCTAACTGCAAGTAGGCCTGACATAATGTTTGCTACATGTGTCTGTGCTAGATATCAGGTGAATCCTAAGGAATCTCATCATGTCTCTGTCAAGAGAATCTTAAGATACCTAAAGGGTACATCAAATATTGGCCTATGGTACCCTAGGAACAATGGATGTGAACTGACTGGCTACTCAGATGCAGATTATGCAGGGTGCAAGGAAGATAGGAAGAGTACCTTAGGGACATGTCAATTCCTTGGTGGAAGACTGATCTCTTGGAGTAGTAAGAAGCAGACCAGTGTGGCAATCTCTACAGCAGAATCAGAGTATATCTCTCCTGGAAGCTGTTGTGCCAAACTGCTATGGATTCAGCATCAACTTGAAGACTACAATCTAAAGATGACCAAAACACCCCTGTTTTGTGACTCTTCAAGTGCAATCACAATTGCTAAGAACCCTGTCTCTCACAGCAGGACTAAGTATATTGAGATTAAGTATCACTTCATCAGGGAGCATGTTAAAAATGAAGATATCACCCTTGGATTTGTCCCAACTGACAAACAAGTGGCTGATATATTTACAAAGCCCCTAGATGAAGCTAAGTTTAACTTCTTCAAATTCTAATTGGGGATGTTAAACTTAGAGTAATCCTTAACTTATTCCTCACTAACCCCTTTCTAGATGACTGGTTAGAAAATCTCTCAGGATTTGGATGAACTATGACTGAGCAAGGGGGAGCTTGGACTATTGTCTACCTAAAGGAGAGCTGCATGAAAGAAGTCAGAAAGGGGGGAGAAATGGCATCAATATGTTCAAGACATGATGCTCAAGAAGACCTCAAAGTTAGGGGGAGCAAAGGAGTAGGGGGAGCCACATAAGAAGAGACATCAAATCAAGGGGGAGCTACAAGCTTGATGTACTCATAAGTGTTGGAGCATGCGTTCCGCACTCATCCGGTTTGAGAATAACAAATCCCGAATGTATTTGATCCTATTTTTGAATAATGGTGTGCAGATAACAGGTGCAAGAATAACATGTTTTCAATTGGAGCAAAATGACATTTTCCAGAAATTTGAGCAATCGGATTTCCGACAGCCCTATCGGATTTCCGACAGCTCGTTTATTTGATCTCTGCACAATGGTTAAGAGCTATCGGATTTCCGATATCGCTATCGGATTTCCGACAGCCCACGATCTTCCAATAACGGCAGGACGTACAACAGTTACCTTAGCTAACAGATATCCGACAGTGCTATCGGATATCCGACAGCCCACGTCTCAACCACGACCTCAACACCACGCAGAAACTTCGTTTTAGTGGGACACGTGGCAACCTCTGGAGATATCGGATTCCGGCGACAGTAGCTATCAGACGACGGCAACTCTTTTTTCTTAAAAGAGCTCAAAACTTCGTGGAATTCAGTTCTTGAGATTTCCAGACCTTCTTCCAGAGTGCATTCGAACCAGAAAGCTCCAGAACTCCATCAACTCCCATTTGTGCTAGAAGGATTGAGATTGAAGACGAGATCGAACACATTTCTACATCAACGATCATCTCGAGGCTTCAACCCTCCTTTCAGAGATCTGATTTTCTAGGGAGTTCTTCACTTGACTTTGTATTTTAATTCATTTACATTCAACTTTGTATTGGTAGAGAAATCGTCGTCTTGCGTGCGGCGTCTAAGTCCTTGCGCGACTTAGGGGAAAATCGCTTCCTTGTGCGGAGCATCCAAGTCCTTGCGTGGCTTGGTAGGAAATCGTGGCCTTGTGTGCTACGTCTAGATCTTGGGAAGATCTAGAGGGTAGGCTTGTGCTTGATCTAGGGAGAGACAAGTGATAACCTTCCGATCCTTGGGAGAAGGATTGGTAAAATCAAAATTAGTGAAATTTATATTATCATATTTGTGCATTGATCTTAAGCATTGTTAAGATCATTTTATTGTATGTAAATTTCATGATTAATATAATTATGCTTCTTTCATTAATTGCAAATTTGGTTGCTTAATCTTTAACTTAGAATTTTGTGTTTGGTTTAAAACAAAAATTACATTGGTTTGAAATTGTTTATAAGTAAATTTTTAGAAAAGTAAAATCCGTTTAAAAAATTATTAAGTAAAAATTATACTTTAAACACACCCTTATTCACCCCCCTCTAAGGGCGTCACACGATCCAACAAGTGGTATCAGAGGGAGGTTACTCCAAAACGGTTTTACCACCGGGAGTAATGGCGCACAACGATCATGCGTTCGTTGAGGGGCAAGGCATAAGTAGACCACCTTTATTAACGGGCACAGACTATAATTATTGGAAAACACGTATGCGTTGTTTTCTAATTGCTCTAGTTATAGAAGTCTGGAATATGGTAGAATCTAGTTACACTTCTCCAACATTTGTTGTAGGAGATGTAACTATGGATAAACCCAAAGACAAGTGAGATGACAATGATAAATTAAAATGTAAGAACAATGCAAAAGCCATGAATGCTTTATTTTACGCACTAGATCACACTGAATTTAATAGAGTTTGTGCTTGTCATACTGCTTTTGATATTTGGAATCTTTTAGAAATTACTCATGAAGGTACTTCGCAGGTAAAGGATTCAAAGCTATTTCAACTGGAGTCTGAATTTGAAAGGTTCAAAATGGAGGTAGATGAAGAGATTGATACGATGTACACACGATTCACAAAAATCATGAACGACTCAAAGGTGCTAGGAAAGGTGTTCTCAAATGGAGACTTTGTAAGGAAAATCTTAAGATCACTTCCCCCAAAGTTCAATCCTAAAGTGACTGCAATTTCTGAGTCACATGATCTTAAGACCTTACAATTGGAGAGCCTCATTGGGAACTTGAAAACTCATGAAGTTGAATTGAAAATTCAACAACAAGAGTATATAGAGCCAAGGAAGAAGGGATTGGCTCTAAGATCTAAGAAGGAAGAAACTAGTGATTCTGAGGAGAAAGAAGAAGATGAGGAAAGTTTATTTGTTAGAAAATTTAGAGAATTTATGAAAAATACTGAGAGGAGGAATTCGTTTAAGAAGTATTTTAAGAAGGAGACGTTTAGGAAGAAAAAAGGAAAGGAAGGCGATGAGGAGGAAGAGAGACCGCCACCGGAGTGCTATCACTGCAAGAAGTTAGGACACATCCGAAGCAAGTGTCCAAAGTACTTAAAAGAACTTAAAGAAAAGAAGCACAAAGGGTCGAAGAAGGTGTTGAAGGCGGAAACATGGGATGATACTACTTCTGAGGATGCAAGCAGTTCAAGTTCAAGTAAAGAAGAGGAGGCCAACATGTGCTTAATGGGAAAGAGCATCATATCTGATGATGAATGCAGTGCCCAAAGTGACACTGAGGTAACTCGATCCTCCAACCTACGATGAATTATTTTCTAAATTTTTAAAGACTTGCAAATTTTTTGTAAAGAGTTTAAAAGATAATGATCTTCTTAAATCTGAAAAATGAAATTTTGCTTAAAGAAAACAAAAAATTGTTAAATGAAATTAAGACTATTGGAAAAAGAGATATTTCTTGCCAAGAGTGTGATCACTTTTTGGGAAGAATTAAAGAACTTGAAGAATCTCTTTCCAAATCTCATTCTACAATAAAAATTCTTACTAAAAATGAGATTTTAGAGAGAGATCTGAAATCTTCAATTTCCAAAGTCCATGAGTGAAAGAAATCTTTTGAACGTAGATGTGTAAATCTAATATCCGAGAATACAGAAATGAGAAACCAGATTCATGACTTAACGCTAGCCATGAAAAAATTTGGAATGGGACGAAGATCACTGGATATGATCTTAGGATACCAACGCCATGGATCTGGAAGGTTTGGACTCGGATACACGTTAGGAAGCTATCGCCGGCGACAGTGAAAAGTCCAGAAAATCTATTTTTACAAATTCTGAAGTTAATAAATTGTTTAATACTGCATCCTCATCCAGTAAAAGTCCAGAAAAGTTATACTCATCTTAATACATTACATGTGCCAAATGCAATAGATTTGGTCACACTACGAACTCTTGCTGGAGGAAAGGAAAAAGTAAAATTAAACAAATCTGGGTGCCTAAGGCTTCTACCTATACTATGGGTGGAACCACTTGGGTAACCAGATCTTTACTCACCTCTTCTTTCTAGGTGTGTTGGCAGGCTAAGGACAAAGAAGACGTGTGGTACTTGGACTTGGGTTGTTCAAAGCACATGACGGGCAATAAAGAGAAGTTCCTTAGCCTGGAGATGAAGAAAGGAGGAGTTGTTACATTCGGAGATGATGGAAAAGGAAAAATCATCGGCATCGGAGTTGTGGGTAACAAAAATTTTTCAATTTCAAATGTTTTATTTGTAGAAGGATTAAAGCATAATTTGATTTCTATTAGTCAATTATGTGATAAGGGTTTAGATGTTTTATTTGAATCTTCTACAAATTTGTGCAAAATTATTAATTCTAAAACAAAAGAAATTGTTTTTACCGCACCTAGATGTCATAATGTATATATGATTAAATTTCTTGATTTTTCAAATTCTACTTTAAAATATTTTTTATCAAAAAATGATGAATTAGAATTATGGCATAGGCGACTTGGACATACTAGTGCCAAGTTAATTACAAAACTTTCAAAAGATAAATTAATTAAAGGTTTACCATTGTTAAATGGAAATTTATCTTCTTCATTATGTGTGCCTTGCCAAAAGGGAAAATTTTCAAAATCATCTTTCAAAAGTAAAAGTATTATTTCTACCACTAGGCCACTTCAATTAATACATATGGATTTATTTGGGCCAATTGGAATTCCTAGCTTAGGAGGTAGAAAATACATATTTGTATTGATTGATGATTATTCTCATTTTTGTTGGACTTTATTTCTAACCTCCAAATCCGATGCATTTTCAGAATTTTCAAAATTATGTTTGCGTATTCAAAATGAATTTGAGTAAAAATTAAACACATACGATCAGATCATGGAGGAGAATTTGAAAATGAAAAATTTATTTCTTTTTGTGCGGAGTTAGGAATTAAACATGAATTTTCCGCTTGCACACCACAGCAAAATGGTGTAGTGGAGAGGAAAAATAGAACTCGTCAAGAGTTAGCCCGTACGATGCTATCTGAATTTAAATTATCAAAATCTTTTTGGGCTGAAGCGGTTAGTACGCCATGTTATGTAATTAAGAGAGTAATGCTTCGCCCTATTTTAAAATTAACTCCTTATGAATTAATTTTTAGTAAAAAACCAAATGTTTCTTATTTCAAAGTTTTTGGGTGTAAATGTTTTATTTTGAATTCTAAAGATTCCTTAGGAAAATTTGATGAAAAATGTGATGAAGGTATTTTTATTGGCTATTCTTCAACTAGTAAAGCTTATAGAATTTTTAATAAAAGAACAAAAATAGTTGAAGAATCTATTCATGTTAGGTTTGATGAGTTTGTTTCATGTGTAAAAAAGAAAATCACAGGAAAAGAAGATGAACCCCTTCCTTCGGTGGAGAATGATGATGAAGAACTTGGAGAAAATGAAGAAGAAAAAGAAGAAGAGAGAGAAGGAGAAAGAGAAGAAGATAGAGAAGGAGAAGAAAGAGAAGAATATGTGCCTCCCAGTGAATTGAGATTTTCAAAGGATCATCCAAAGGAGCTTATCATTGGAGATCCGCAAAAAGGGGTTAGTACTCGTTCATCGTTACATGTCTTATTTTCAAACCTTTGTTTTGTCTCTGAAATAGAACCAAAAGATGTTTCCACCGCTTTAAATGATGAATTTTGGTTTTTAGCTATGAATGAAGAACTTAATCAATTTGAACGTAATAAGGTTTGGAATCTTGTAGAACGACCCAAAAATCATCCTGTCATTGGAGTTAAGTGGATTTTCAAAAATAAATTGGATAGTGAATCTAGAATTATTAGAAATAAAGCCAGATTAGTTGCAAAAGGTTATGCACAAATTGAAGGGGTGGATTTTGATGAAACTTTTGCACCCGTAGCAAGATTAGAAGCGGTTAGGATATTTCTTGCATTTGCTTGTTTTAAAAGATTTAAATTATTTCAAATGGATGTCAAAACTGCATTTTTAAACGGGTATATAAAAGAAGAGGTTTATGTAGAACAACCCCTGGTTTTATAAATGAGAAATATCCAAATTATGTTTATAAATTAGATAAAGCGCTTTATGGATTAAAACAAGCGCCTCGTGCTTGGTATGATCGATTAGCTCAATATTTGTTAAAGCATGATTATAAAATAGGAAGTGCCGATTCTACATCTTCATTAAGCAAATTTATCATGATTTAGTTATTTTGCAAATTTATGTTGATGATATTATTTTTGGAGCCACTAATGAAGAGTTGTGTAATGAAATAGTTCAAATTATGAAAAATGAATTTGAAATGAGCATGGTAGGAGAACTTTCATATTTTCTAGGTTTTCAAATTACACAAAAACATGATGGTATCTTTATATGTCAATCCAAATATATTCATGATATGTTAAAAAGATTTGGATTTGAAAATCTTAAGCATGCAAACACTCCTATGAGTACTTCACTAAAATTAGGAAAATATGAATGTGGTGTTTCAATTGAGCAAACCCTTTATAGAAGTATGATAGGATCTTTATTGTACTTAACCGCCTCTAGACCTGACATTATGTTTGCCGTTTGTTTATGTGCTAGATTTCAGGCTAATCCTAAAGAGTCACATTTAAAAGCGGTGAAACGCATCTTTAGATATCTTATAGGAACATCTAAATTAGGATTATGGTATCCTCATAATGATTCCTTTATTTTGCATGGTTTTTCGGATTCAGATTATGCAGGATGTTCTTTAGATAGGAAAAACACTAGTGGCACTTGTCATTTTATCGGCCCTTCACTTATTTCATGGTCGAGTAGGAAACAGAATTCTGTTGCCCTCTCTACTGCCGAGGCCGAATATATTGCACTAGGTAGTTGTTGTGCCCAAGCTCCTTGGATGTCACAAAAGTTAGAAGACTTTGGCATGCAACAAAGTAGTGTAAAATTAAAGTGTGATAATAAAAGTGCTATAGACTTAACTAACAATCCCGTATTACACTCTAGATCTAAGCATATAGATGTCCGACATCATTTTATAAGGGATCATATTAAGAAGGGTAATATACATATCAACTTTATAGGCACGGACAATCAACTAGCGGATATATTCACAAAACCGTTACCGGATTCCCGTTTTTCTATGCTTCGGCTAGAATTGGGAATCCTAGACATTTCATAATAATTATATCTCTACTTATAACCTATAAAAATTAAACAAATCACCATAGCCTTACCATTTAAAAAGAAAAACAAACTCTTAATATAGACATTCACCACATAAAACATGTCCAAATATTCAAAATTATTACAAAACTTTAATAAAAGGTTACTTAAAATGTCTCATAATAACAGTTCTCAAAATTAGGAAGAAATCTGGGCTGGGCAGCTGTCGGATGGCGACAGTGAGCTGTCGGATGACGATATCCCCCAGAACTCTGTTTCAATCCGACTCCTCCTCATTCTGACTACCTGCTCCACTGCTTTCAAGAATATCAAAATCTGATCTCCTTACTACTGTCTTCCTCCGTCGACCATGACTGACCGATTGACGACGAGGCTCCTCCTCTGTAGGCATTTCCCATTCCGCGGCTTCAGCAGGAGTAGGCTTTAATTTAAGTCCCTTAACAAGGAACTTCATAAATTTCTGCATCCGCGTCTGATCCTTTTTCACCTCCACCTTATGTTCTTCAAATGACCTTCTATGCTCTTGGAAGTCGTCTATATGTTTATCCAACTTTGTTTGGAACGTTTCGAGTGCCTCCCGCATTGACCCCCCCACGTGCAATAGGAGGCTCTCTCATTTCCACAGTAGGCGTCCTCCGTGGATTTTTCTTACCCATGGCCGCCGTTTGATATATCTCCGTGCAACAATCTCCAAGATAAAAAATTTGATCTATCCAAGGGTATTTCTTGTATAGTATACGCTGGATAATCGCACCCAAAGGGAGAGTGTGTGCCTTTTTCTACTCCGGATTTTTGAGGCGATATGTATAACGAATCATAAATAACAGAAGATCGGCCACATCAAATAACTCCTTCTCCACTATAAAATAAGTCACAAGACTAAGTTGAGCCGTAATACTATGCGTATCACCGGACTTCAACATAATCGTGTGCCTTAGTATATCTTGTACAAGACGAGCATCGTCTGTCAATATCGTCATAGTGGATATGAGGTTTTTGGTGGAATTTCCATGCAAAGACATGTTCATTAACGTCCAATCTCTCTCAAGTCTATAGTTTTCCACTATATCCAAGTTATTCTCACTTTCCATTAGACCAAACTCACTTCTTAAATCAAATGGAGTGATCTCCACATATTGCCCTTGAATTTTGGATCTCACTCCTTCATTCAAATCGGTATATGCAGGATCCTCCAGATGATTATAAAATTCTCGGACTAAAAATGAGGAGAAAATATCTTGGATAATAACAGAAAGTATACCTGCCTCCGCAAGCATATAATATACTCGTTCATGTCTTGGGAGATCGAATTCTACAACCTTTGAAACTCCAATTTGGGCCTTTTCTATGCCCGAGAAACTTTGATAAGAGGAATGCGCATCTCCTGACTCACCCCTTCTCGATCTCCAATTAGAAGACATATCTGCATAAGAAATAAGGAATTTTTTTTAAAAAAAAAACAAAGATAAATTCTGGCACTGTCGGATTTCCGATACCACCTTTCGGATATCCGATAGCTAAAAAAAGTTTTGCTTCCCAAAATTTTAATTTCACAAAAATCTTCCTATCCCAAATCTAAAAATTTTTCACACTGCAAAAATTCTTCAACATCTCTAATATTTTTGAAAAATCAAAACTTTAGTGCAAAACACTATTCATCATCTTCTTCCTATAACACTTCAAAATTTTTTATTGATCATCATCTTTTTCCTAAATCTGATAACTATGAACTTCTAGATCTACAAAAAAAAGGAAACTTATGTTTCAAAACATAAAATAACAAAAATTTCTAATTTCACCTACAAAAAACAAGATCTACATCTCTTATACAACCCAAGATCTAAAATATCTAGATCTACTAAACCTTTAACATTTTATCTTAAAAAAACTCCATGAAAATCAAGAGGAATATGAGAATCACAAAACTATTGGAGAAATTTTAACCAAAACTTGAAAAACCAACAAATCTCACCTTAGATCTGAAGTTTTCCGGCACCTGGAGCTCTAGATCTCGAAATTTCTCCTCAAACTGAAGTGAAGTGTCGGTCAAAAGATGAAACACGTCTTTTTATCCTTTCTGAGCTATCGGATGGCGACAGCTAGCTATCGGAAATCCGACAGCTCTCAAAAATAATAAACTTTTTTTCTGTATAATTTTCTGAGAATTTTGGTATCTTGCATAAAGGATTCTTCTTGTGTTATTATTCAAAACAAAAGCTTACCACATGATTATGATGTTCAATCTTAACTTATCATTGTGATGACACATTCATCTAGTAATTACGAATTGTTTTCGCATGCCTCTAAGTATAAGAAATATTTTATCTATGACAATGAGCAATCACAAACACTTACTTTGGTAATACATGTTAATGAAATTTATTTTATACATACATCATGATTGATCGAACATAACAAAATACATTTCATAAATGTCACCTTCACCTTTGATACTTTGCACTTATTCAAATTTTACCATTTATGGCATGCAAGTGAATTCGGAGATCCTTCACATCTATGAATCCTCAAAACAAAAAAAGGAGGAAAATTCATATGCAAAACATTCATTTTGCCAAAAATGTTGAAAGACATACAAAAATTGAAAAGGATCCTCCACCAAGCACTACTTAGCCTCCTGATAAGTCTTAATGAGCATTGTGAGGTTGAGCACCTTGGAAAGAATTGTAAAGTGTCTTGCAAAAACAAAATGGTCCTTTTATGTATATTTGCAAAGTTTCTGGTTCAAAAGTATGGGCTTTATGTATATTTATGTTATGTTTACCAATTCCATGGTCATGTATATTTTAAATATATTCATATGTATTCTTTCTCAAAGTATCCCTACTACACTTCATTGTTATTTATAAAATTTCTTCTTATGAGAATTGGACCGAAACGATTCAATATTCTATATCCTCCTGTGTCTCTCTCTGATAATTGAAATTGAATCTCATCATGGTTAAGTATATTTGCTTCTATACATTATAACACATTACTAGAATGCTTAGCCTCATCTCTATGATTACTTATCTCAATATTCTATCACTTACAAAGCTTCCGCCAGTATACTCTGACTCTCCCTATATTCTTTCTTATTTTCTAAAAAGATCTTAATACTCTTTCCTCGTCTCTATTCCCTATATTCATTACTTTTGATAATATCAAAGGGGGAGAAGATAATGAGAGAAATCACTTAAATCACTAAAAACACTTAATTAATTAAGTGAGCATTCATGTAGGGGGAGTTTATAAGTCGGGGGAGAATAATTTTAGAAGGAGCTAATATTAAGGGGGAGATCATATTAAGGGGGAGATCATATTAAGGGGGAGATCATATTAAGGGGGAGATCATATTAAGGGGGAGAACATGAAGATCATAAGTTCACACTTGTACACACATAATGTACTTGTCACTATCTATATATGATTTATTCGATTTCCTTTTATAAGGATTTGCTATTATCAAAAGGGGGAGATTGTTGGAGCATGCGTTCCGCACTTGTCCGGTTTGAGAATAACAAATCCCGAATGTATTTGATCCTATTTTTGATTAATGGTGTGCAGATAACAGGTGCAAGAATAACATGTTTTCAATTGGAGCAAAATGACATTTTCCAGAAATTTGAGCTATCGGATTTCCGACAGCCCTATCGGATTTCCGACAGCATTTATTTGATCTCTGCGCAACGATTAAGAGCTATCAGATTTTCAATATCGCTATCGGATTTCTGACAGCCCACGATCTTCCAATAACGGCAGTACGTGCAACAGTTACCTTAGCTAACAGATATCCGACAGTGATATCGGATATCCGACAGCCCACGTCTCAACGACGACCTCAACACCACGCAGAAACTTCGTTTTAGTGGGACACGTGGCAGCCTCTGGAGATATCGGATTCCGGCGATAGTAGCTATCGGACGGCGACAACTCTTTTTTCTTAAAAGAGCTCAAAACTTCGTGGAATTCAGTTCTTGAGATTTCCAGACCTTCTTCCAGAGTGTATTCGAACCAGAAAGCTCCAGAACTCCATCAACTCCCATTTGTGCTAGAAGGATTGAGATTGAAGACGAGATCGGACGCATTTCTACATCAACGATCATCTCGAGGCTTCAACCCTCCTTTCAGAGATCTGATTTTCTAGGGAGTTCTTCACTTGACTTTGTATTTTCATTCATTTACATTCAACTTTGTATTGGTAGAGAAATCGTCGTCTTGCGTGCGGCGTCTAAGTCCTTGCACGGCTTAGGGGAAAATCGCTTCCTTGTGTGGAGCGTCCAAGTCCTTACGTGGCTTGGTAGGAAATCGTGGCCTTGTGTGCTACATCTAGATCTTGGGAAGATCTAGAGGGTAGGCTTGGGCTTGATCTAGGGAGAGACAAGTGATAGCCTTCCGATCCTTGGGAGAAGGATTGGTAAAATCAAAATTAGTGAAATTTATATTATCATATTTGTGCATTGATCTTAAGCATTGTTAAGATCATTTTATTGTATGTAAATTTCATGATTAATATAATTATGCTTCTTTCATTAATTGCAAATTTGGTTGCTTAATCTTTAACTTAGAATTTTGTGTTTGTTTTAAAACAAAAATTACATTGGTTTGAAATTGTTTATAAGTAATTTTTTAGAAAAGTAAAATCTGTTTAAAAAATTATTAAGTAAAAATTATACTGTAAACACACCCTTATTCACCCCCCTCTAAGGGCGTCACACAATCCAACAATAAGTTCAGCAAAAGATAAGTAAAATCTTAAATGCTCATGTCTTCCATTTAGGATTATAACATTTATTGTCAAGTGAAAGTAGTCTTGAATTGAGATTCTGACTTCTTCAAATATGGGGAGATTGTTGGGAATCTTGCCCACATGATTCCTGATTTGAAGAAGTCACCAAGTCAAGAAAACTTCACTTTGTATTTGATCATTTCTCTAGCTCATAATCTCAGGAAGCTAAAAGAATGTTGTTCGTCGAACGCAGAATACTGTTCGTCGAACGAAGAATGAAGTTCGTCGAACGCAAAGTCAGGACAGAAGCAAACGCTGAGACTTGGCGAGTTTGTCGAACGCAGAATGCTATTCATCGAACGAAGAATGAAGTTCGTCGAACGCAGAGACGAGACAGAAGCAAACACTGAGGCTTGGCGAGTTCGTCGAACGCAAGACCGAACGAAGAATGATGTTTGTCGAATGAAGAATGCAGTTTGTCGAACGCAGAACGAGTTAATTGTCAAACGCAGAATGCTGTTCGTCGAATGCAGAATAAAGTTCGTCGAACACAGAGAAGACTTGAAGATATCAAAGGAAGGAATGTCGTCGAGAAGATACCGTATCGTCGACATCAATAAAGTATCCTTCTCATCGAGAAGAATGGATATCGTCGTGAAGAAGTCGTGTCGTCGGAAAGGCTAAGTGAGACTGATGCCTATGACATCATCGTAAAGAAGGCGTGACGTCGAGAAGACTGAAGAAGGTCAGCTGAAGGCAAGAAGTTGCTAAAGCAGAGTCTGTCGACATGATATCGCTCATGTCGTCGAAAGAAGAAACTGATTACGACGATAGTCTACAAGAAAGAAGATCACGACGACACAGTCAGAGATAGTATATCGATGTATATGCAGAAACGGCAGAATATTTCGTATCGTCGAGACATCAGCGTCAAAGGCAGAAGCTAGAAGGCTTGAAGATCTATCAAGGCTTAAGGCATCGACAAAGTCCTATCGTCGAGATATTATCCATATCGTCGTAACAATGGAAATATCATCGAGACGGAATTCAAAATTGCAGATGCGCTGTTAGCTTTTAATGTCGCCGCCTGATTGTCCAATCAACGCGTGCTCTTAAGGAATGGGGCATCTGACTCTTAAGGAACTTTTTCAGAAGACCGTTAGGAGCCTCGCAGTCTTATAAAAGAGATAAGAGGTTGCCCTAAAAAAATAAGAAAGAATTTACGCATACAACAAATAGAACAGTAAAAGCGGCGTAAAGAAAGATAGAGAAAGACAAGTATTCTAAAAGAGTTCTCGCAAGAATCAGTCTGTTGAAACCGATTTCTCGGTCTCTGTGGAGTTCGGGACCCTCAGCAAGCCGAGGGGAGACCAACCCTTACTGCCCCCAAGGGAGAGCTCTAGGTTGAAGCTTGAGGAACTATGGGCTGGACCAAGGGCTTAGTGGGGAGGTCCTGCCACATACCCGGAAGCCCCTTAGGAACTTCCCCTCCCAAGCCACTACTAAGCTTGGGCACCACTGGAGGCTCTCCTCACCCACTAGAGAGAGAAAGTGGGGAGAGAGAGAGAGCTAGCCTAGAATGAACCTCTTTCCAAATGGTGCCCCCTTGGTCCTATTTATAGGATTTCTGGATTTGGGCTGCAAATAGCCAAAAACTGGCCCGCGGAATTACCAAAATACCCTCGGATTGGGATGCAGATAGCCAAATCCCGCTGTTCTGGAACGCTAAACACAGACCGACCCCTCCCCCCGGAACTGGGCAAGAGGGGGTACCTCGCGGGTCTCGGCGAGCACCCTGCTGGTCTCGGCGAGCCCCCTAACTGGGGTACCTCGCGGGTCTCGGCGAGCACCCTGCTGGTCTCAGCGAGCCCCCTAACTGGGGTACCTCGCGGGTCTCGGCGAGCACCCTGCTGGTCTCGGCGAGCCCCCTAACTGGGGTACCTCACGGGTCTCGGCGAGCACCCTGCTGGTCTTGGCGAGCCCCCTAACTGGGGTACCTCGCGGGTCTCGGCGAGCACCCTGCTGGTCTCGGCGAGCCCCCTAACTGGGGTACCTCGCGGAGAAATGATACTCTGAAATGCCTCTTGGCTCAAGAACCTACTCGGCGAATACAGGGTTGTACACAATCCCCGCTCTTTTCGAGCGAGGTACACGCTCGGAAAGAAACCTCCAACCCTGCATATTCGACGAGTGTCGCTGGGAATCCGGCTAACAGTGTTATCTCGGAAAAAACATATAGCCTCCCCGAGAGTTCCTCCAACCTTGCCGGCTAGCGAGAGCCCGGCCAACAGAGCCACCTTGGGGGAAAAACGCTTAGCCTCCCCGAGAAGTCTTCCAACTCTGCCGGCTAGTGAGGGCCCGGCTAGCGAGACCACCTCGGGGAAAAATTCTTAGCCTCCCCGAGAGGTCTTCCAACTATGCCGGCTAGTGAGAGCCCGGCTAGCGAGACCACCTCGGGGGAAAAAACTTAGCCTCCCCGAGAGGTCTTCCAGCTATGCCGGCTAGTGAGAGCCCGGCTAGCGAGACCACTTTGGGGAAAAAAATACTTAGCCTCCCCGAGAGGTCTTCCGACTCTGCCGGCTAGTGAGGGCCCGGCTAGCGAGACCACCTCGGGGGAAAACACTTAGCCTCCCCGAGAGGTCTTCCTACTCTGCCGGCTAGTGAGAGCCCGACTAGCGAGACCACCTCGGGGGAAAAATACTTAGCCTCCCCGAGAGGTCTTCTGACTCTGCCGGCTAGTGAGAGCCCGGCTAACAGAGCCACCTTGGGGGAAAAATGCTTAGCCTCCCCGAGAGGTCTTCCAACTCTGCCGGCTAGTGAGGGCCCGGCTATCGAGACCACCTCGGGGAAAAATACTTAGCCTCCCCGAGAGGTCTTCCAACTATGCCGGATAGTGAGAGCCCGGCTAGCGAGACCACCTCGGGGGAAAAATGTTGGATCGTATGACGCCCTTAGAGGGGGGGTGAATAAGGGTGTGTTTAAATTTGTAATTTTTTCCTTAATAATTTTAGACAAATTTACTTTAATAAAAAGTTACTTAAAAATAATTTTAAACCAATGCAATTTTTTGTATAACTCCAAACACAAATTTCTAAGATAAAGATTTAAGCACACAAATTTGCAATTAGTGAAAGGATCATAATTTTATATATATCATGAAATTTGCATACAAATAAAAATGATCTTAACAATGCTTAAGATCAAGGCACAATTATGATAATAAAAATACAATAATTTTGGTTTACCAATCCTTCTCCCAAGGATCGGAAGGCTATCGCTTGTCTCTCCCAAGATCAAGCCCAAACCTATCCTCTAGATCTTCCCAAGATCTAGACGTAGCACACAAGGCCACGATTTCCCACCAAGCCACGCAAGGACTTGGACGCTCCGCACAAGGAAGCAATTTTCCCCTAAGCCGCGCAAGGACTTAGACGCCGCACGCAAGACGACGATTTCTTTCCCAATACAAAATGAAATATGTGTAAATGAAAATACAATATGAAAAAGACAACTCCCTAGAAATTCAGATCTCTGAATGGATTGTTGAAGCCTCGAGTTGATCGTTGATGTAGAAGCGCGCCCGATCTCGTCTTCAATCTTCAATCCTTCTTTGCACAAATGGGAGTTGAGGAGGTTCTGGAGCTCTCTGGTTCGTATGCACTCAGGAAGGGACTGGAATTCTCAAAAGCTTGGAAGGCACGAACCAAAGGAACCATTTTATAGAATTTCACTGTCGCCTGGGCGACAGTGACTGTCGGAATTTTCCGACAGCGCTAAACTGCCGCTGTCGTGTCGTCGAGCCGTCGTGCGGGCAGTTGCTGGAATCGTGGAGCTGTCGCCTGGGCGACATCGATGTCGGATTTCCGACAGTGCAAAACCGCCGCTGTCGTGGGTGAAGTCGTGGGCAGTTGATGTAACCGCTGAGCTATCGCCTGGGCGACATCGCTGTCGGATTTCCGACAGCCCAAAAACTGCCGATCGCTGTTGTAACCTCTCTGCTGTCGCCTGGGCGACAGTGGCTGTCGGAATTTTTCGACAGTGAAATTTTCCCACTATCAATTTTTGCTCCAAGAGAAATGTGAATATTGCATACCTGTTATCTGCACATCATTAACAAGAATAGAATAAAATACAAACGGGACTTTGTTATTATCAAACCGGAGGAGTGCGAAACGCATGCTCCAACAATCTCCCCCTTTTGATAATAGCAAATCCGTATAAAAAGAAATCATGTCTATTTAGATTGTTGATTTTAACCTTTGGTGTGTGCACCTACAAAATAACATGAGATATTTCTCTTAAAATAAATAATCTCCCTTTAAATGAAAGCTCCCCCTAAATGAATGCTCCCCCTAAATGAATGCTCCCCCTAAATATATGCTCCCCCTAAATATATGATGTATTGTGTAGGTGGAATATTTAGGTGGAATAGATTGTTGATTTTTCTTTTTATACTTGTTAATTCTCCCCCTTTTGGTATTAGCAAAAGTGAATATTAGATAAGAGAAATGATTCTAAAGGGAAGGTATATAGGATATAGAAAGTAAGATTAAGCGGAAGCACTGTTTTCTGGAAATGAGTGAAGGCCATGAAATAATAGGAATATGCCATAGTAAGAATAAACTCATGAAGTGACAGTATAGCCATATGAAGTAATGAAGGAAAATAACTGAAACATGAGTAAGATCATTTGAAAGTATCATAGAAAGACACAATAGTGTAAAGAAGTATGGAATCGTTTCGGTCCAATTCTCATGAGATGAATATTTATATAACATAATGATGTGTACATGTGATACTTAGAACAAACATATGAACTTATTTAATTTACATGATCATTGAAATGTAGAACATAATAAAAGCATATAAAGGCAACTTTAACGTTGAAGATATAGCACAAGATGAATAGAAAACCATTTTCTTTTGCACAAGACACTTTACAATTCTTTCCAAGGTGCTTAACCTCACAATGCTCATTAAGACTTATCAGGAGGGTAAGTAGTGCTTGGTGGAGTATCCTTGTCTTTATTTTGAAATTTTTTTTGATTACAGATGTGATATCGTATTTTTTTTTTATATATTGATAATGTTTTAATTGACCAAGGATCTCCGAATTCACTTGAACCGCAAAAGATGGTGTACTTTTGTTGTGCTAACAAATCAAGGGTGAAAGTTGTTTTTAAGAAGTGCTGTTGTATTATGTTAAAGCAAATATGATCCATGTATATATTAAAGAAGTAGACATATGTATTGATCAAAAGAGGTGAACGTGATAGCTCATTATGATAGATAAACAATTTCTCATACTTAGAGGCATGCGAAAACAATGTCCAATGGTCTAAACAGCTAAGTAGAAATGTCAATACGATGATAGCTTGAAAATGAAATCATATAAACATGTAAGTCATTTTATTTAAAATAAATATCATATGGTTTGTCAGCAAGTCATGAGATGAAGCATTAATAATGACATATAACTATTGTAGATCATCAAAGGGGCCTAAAATTGGAGTTTTGGTAAAATAGGAGCTGTCGGAAATTTCCGACAGTCACTGTCGCCTGGGCGACAGTGAAAAATATAAATAGGGCTGAGGACCGAGTCAAAACACATTGTGCATCATTTCCTGGAGTGAAAAACGAGAGGAAGGCTGTCGGAAGTCGGCGACATCCCTAGATCTAAGGTATGGGTTTTTGATTTTTGTGTATTTAACTCAAAAATGTTTAGGGCTTTGTGATTTTGATAGGATAGAAGAAGGAAAATCTAGGTTTCATGTTGATTTTTGAGGAATGGTGTAGGTTTTGAATTTTTTTTATTTGAAAAAAAAATGTAGATCTAGTTTTAAAACAAGAGGATCTTGGAGGATCTTTGCTTAAATTTTTATCTTTGTTAGATTTCTCTTTGATTTGGTGAGGAATGTTTCCATTCGTTCATTTTCTAAAGGAGGTTTGTAGATCTAGTTTAGAGAAGAAGGTGGAAGATGATGAATAGTAAAAAGATTTGTAGAATATGATGATTTGAAAAACATAGATCAAAATTTTTGAAACTTGATGTTGAAATAATATTTATTGTGAGTAGATCTGGAAGGATATGTTAAAATTTTGAGAGAAAATCACATGGGGGGATGTCGGAAATTTCCGACAGCCACTGTCGCCTGGGCGACAGTGTTCCAGTGCACAATGTGATACCTTGTTTAATAAAAAATTTTGTATTTTATTGCAGAATGGCTTGCAGCTCCAAGGCTCGAAAGAGTACGTCGGAAGATGCACATAGCTCATATCAAGTTTTTCCTGGAGTGGAGAAAGCTATTGTTGGGGTTGCCAAATATATTGAATTTGATTTGCCAAAGCATGATCATATTTATGATCGTCTTGCGAAAGCAGGTATTCTCTCAATAATCTCACCAGAGGGGTTTTCATCCTTTTTCATTCGTGAATTTTATAACCATTTGGAAGACCCAAATGTTACTGAATTGGATGGAGGAGTGAGATCAAGGATCCAAGGTCAACATGTGGAAATAACACATGTTGATCTACGAGAGGAATTTGGACTAGTGATGAGTGAGAATATGCCTGATATAGTGGAGAATTATCGAAAGGATAGAGATTGGACCCTAGTAAACATGAGTTTACATGGGAATCAAAAGAAAACTCTTACCACTGAAGTTACGTCACTTACTCCGGATGCTTTCTTAGTCCAAGACATATTAAGGAATTCAGTGATGTTGAAGAGTGGAGACACAAGAAGCATTACTGCGCAGTTGACCCTCTTTACATACTATATTATGGAGGATGAGCCTTTTGATGTGGCAGACTTCATACTCTCCCAGATTAGGTATACGTACAGACTGAAACATCCAAGATGGGTGAAGGTTCATACGCTGCCAATGGGGTTGGTAATTCAGCGTGTACTCTATAAGAAGTATGGATGGATTGTGCAAGATTCTTATTTTGATGATTGTTATCCGGAGATTTATTTTACGGGTTCAATGAAGGGGAAGAAGCCGCAGAGAAAATCTCATCCGGGAATTGAGATTAGAGAGCCGACCATTTCCAGGGCAGGATCACTAAGGGAGTCCATTGATGATTTGCGTGATTCGTTAGAGGATCACAAGAAGGAAGTGAAAAAGGACCGTAGTCGAATGCAGAAGTTTATGAAGTTTCTCGTCAAAGGTCTAAAGTTGAAGCCAACGCCGGAGGAGGAGGCAGAATGGCAAGTTCCGGACGAAGAGCCGCCATGCCAATCGGTGAGGCGGACTCGCCGTGGCAAAGCTGTGAGACGAGGACTTCCAGAAGATTGTCCAGAGAGCAGCGGGGCTGGTTATGAAGATTCAGAGTAGTTTTATGTTGCTGCTGCTGCTGGGAGATGTCGGAAATTTCCGACATCCACTGTCGCCTGGGCGACAGTGAACTTCCTTAGATTTCTGTTTTGGTTTAAAGAACTTGATCCTTAAGTTTGTTCTACTGTTTTTATGTGAACAATATTGATGTAATGTTAATGATGTTGAATTTTGTTAAGTTTTTTTTTTGAAATTTAATGTTTTGATTTTTATAATTTTGGCTTTTTGTATTTACATTGTTTATGTTTGGGATAATAATTTTTTATTTTATAGGCTTTAAATTGTGATATATTCATTGTGAAATGTCTAGAATGCCCAATTCTAGCCTAAGCATAGAAAAACGGGAATCCGGTAACGGCTTAGTGAATATATCCGCTAGTTGATTTTCCGTGCCTATAAAGTTGATTTTTATGTTACCCTTCTTAATGTGATCCCTTATAAAATGATGCCGGACGTCTATGTGCTTAGATCTAGAATGTAATACGGGATTGTTTGTTAAGTCTATAGCACTTTTATTATCACACTTTAATTCTACACTACTTTGTTGTATGCCAAAATCTTCTAGCGTTTGGGACATCCAAAGTGCTTGGGCACAACAACTACCTAGTGCAATATATTCGGCCTCGGTAGTTGAGAGGGCAACAGAATTCTGTTTCCTACTCGACCATGAAATAAGGGAAGGGCCGATAAAGTGACAAGTGCCACTAGTGCTTTTCCTATCTAAGGAACATCCCGCATAATCAGAATCCGAAAAACCATGCAAAATAAAAGAATCATTTTGAGGATACCATAAACCTAATTTTGATGTTCCAATGAGATATCTAAAGATACGTTTCACCGCTTTTAAATGTGACTCTTTAGGATTAGCTTGAAATCTAGCACATAAACAAACGGCAAACATAATATCAGGTCTAGATGCGGTTAAATACAATAAAGACCCTATCATACTTCTATAAAGGGTTTGTTCAATTGAAACACCACTTTCATCTTTTCCTAATTTTAGTGAAGTACTCATAGGAGTGTTTGCATGCTCAAGGTTTTCAAATCCAAATCTTTTTAACATATCATGAATATACTTGGTTTGACATATAAAAATTCCATCATGTTTTTGTGTAATTTGAAAACCTAGACAATATGAAAGTTCTCCAACCATACTCATTTCAAATTCATTTTTCATAATTTCAACTACTTCATTACTCAACTCTTCATTAGTGGCTCCAAAAATAATATCATCAACATAAATTTGCAAAATAACTAAATCATGATTAATTTGCTTAATGAAGAGTGTAGAATCAGCACTTCCTATTTTATAATCGTGCTTTAACAAATATTGAGTTAATCGATCATACCAAGCACGAGGCGCTTGTTTTAATCCATAAAGCGCTTTATCTAATTT
This sequence comes from Dactylorhiza incarnata, assembly GCA_033032865.1. NCBI lineage: Eukaryota > Viridiplantae > Streptophyta > Magnoliopsida > Asparagales > Orchidaceae > Dactylorhiza > Dactylorhiza incarnata. Next base: position 7,617,900 of record JAWHQI010000065.1, read on the forward strand.
ATAAACATAATTTGGATATTTCTCATTTATAAAGCCAGGGGGTTGTTCTACATAAACTTCTTCTTTTATATACCCGTTTAAAAATGCGGTTTTGACATCCATTTGATATAATTTAAATCTTTTAAAACAAGCAAATGCAAGAAATATTCTAACCGCTTCTAATCTTGCTACAGGTGCAAAAGTTTCATCAAAATCTACCCCTTCAATTTGTGCATAACCTTTTGCAACTAATCTGGCTTTATTTCTAACAATTCTAGATTCATTATCCATTTTATTTTTGAAAATCCACTTAACACCAACTACAGGACGATTTTTGGGTCGTTCTACAAGATTCCAAACCTTATTACGTTCAAATTGATTAAGTTCTTCATTCATAGCTAAAAACCAAAATTCATCATTTAAAGCGGTGGAAACATCTTTTGGTTCTATTTCAGAAACAAAACAAAGGTTTGAAAATAAAACATGTAGCGATGAACGAGTACTAACCCCTTTTTGCGGATCTCCAATGATAAGCTCCTTTGGATGATCCTTTGAGAATCTCAATTCACTTGGAGGCACATATTCTTCTCTTTCTTCTTCTCTTTCTTCTTCTCCTCCTTCTTCTCTTTCTTCTTCTCTTTCTTCTTCTCTTTCTTCTTCTTTTTCTTCTTCATTTTCTCCAAGTTCATCATCATTCTCCACCGATGGAAGGGGTTCATCTTCTTTTCCTGTAGTTTTCTTTTCTACACATGAAGCAAACTCATCAAACCTAACATGAATAGATTCTTCAACTATTTTTGTTCTCTTATTATAAACTCTATAGGCCTTGCTAGTTGAAGAATAACCAATGAAAATTCCTTCATCACATTTCTCATCAAATTTGCCTAAGTTATCTTTTGTATTCAAAATAAAGCATTTACAACCAAAAACTTTAAAGTAAGATACATTTGGTTTTCTTTGAAAATAAATTTCATAAGGGGTTAATTGTAATGTGGGACGAATCATGACACGATTAATAATATCGCATGCCGTACTGACTGCTTCGGCCCAAAAATATTTTGGCAATTTAAATTCACACAGCATTGTCCGTCCTAATTCTTGAAGTGTTCTATTTTTCCTCTCTACTACACCATTTTGCTGTGGTGAGCGTGGAGCGGAAAATTCATGTTTTATCCCAAATTCATTACAATATGAAATAAATTTTTCATTATCAAACTCTCCTCCATGATCGGATCTAATGCATTTTACTTTTAGATCAAGTTCATTTTGAATACGTGAAATTAGTTTTACAAATTCATCAAAAGCATCAGATTTTGAATTTAAAAATAAAGTCCAACAAAATCTAGAATAATCATCAATAATAACAAACGTATATTTTCTACCTCCTAGACTTTGTGTAGAAATTGGACCAAACAAGTCCATATGTAATAAATGTAAAGGTCTAGTGGTAGAAATGACATTTTTGCTTTTAAAAGATGATTTTGTAAACTTTCCCTTTTGGCATGGTGAACATAATGAGGATAGCTTTCCATTCAAATTTGGTAAACCTTTTATTATTTTATTTTTAGAAAGCTTTACTATGCGTTTAGCACTAGAATGTCCTAGTCTCCTATGCCATAATTCAAGTTCATCATTCTTTGAAATAAAACATTTAAGTGTAGAATGAGATAAAACATGAAAAGTGATCGTATAGACATTGTTTATTCTTGGTGCAGTAAGTACGATTTCGTTTGTTTTAGAATCAATAATCTTGCAAAGGTTTGAGCTAGAGTCAAATAAAACATTTAGATTTTTATCACATAGTTGACTAATAGAAATTAAATTATGTTTCAAACCTTTAACATATAAAACATTTGAAATTTTAAATTCTGTGTTACCTACTACTCCAATGCCCTTGACTTTACCCTTTCCATTATCTCCAAATGTCACTGTTCCACCTTTCTTCATCTCCAGGCTAAGGAACTTTGATTTATCGCCCGTCATGTGTTTTGAACATCCAGAGTCCAAATACCACACGTCTTCCTTGTTCCTAGCCTGCACGCACACCTAAAAAGATGATGAGAGTAAAGATCTGGTTACCCAAGTGGTCAATCCCATTGTATAGGTGAACGCCTTAGGTACCCAGATTTGTTTAACATTAGCTTTTCCTTTCTTCCAACATGAGCCCGAGATGTGACCAAATCGATGACATTTAGCACACACAATGAATGGTGAGGAACCATTTTTCAATGGTTTCTCTGGACTCTTGCTGGTGGAAGCATCTTTATGTGTGGACTTAGAAAAATTTGTATTTTGAGAAATTGGTTTTCTGAACCTGGAGCTGTCGCCGGTTCCGACAGTAGCTGTCGGAAATTTCCGACAGCCTCCAGAGCTTCCAGAAATGTATCCTAGTCCAAATTTTGCTGTACCATGGCATTGGTTGGCTAAAAGCATATCCAGAGATTTTTTCCCAACACCAAATTTCCCAATTGCCATGTTCAACTCATTTACTTTGGATTTTAAAATTGAATTTTCTTTTACAATCATGCCACATCTATTTGCAAAAATTTTCTTATAATTCTCTAATTGAGAATGAGAGGTTTTAACAACTTTTTCTAAGTCCTTTTTTTCTTTTACAAGTAGATCAAATTTTTTATCGGACTTAGAAATAGTAGTTTCAAGTTCTTTTATCCTTGTCGAAGAATGATCACACTCTTGACAAAATACCTTCTCCTTCCCAATAGATTCCAACTCATGTGATAGTTTTTTATTTGCTTTTAAAAGGCCTTTATTTTCAGATTTTAAAAAATCAATTTCCTTTAAGCTTTTATCCAAAACTTTGCATGTTTTCATAAATTCAGAATATAACTCATCATAAGATGGAGGCGTTACCTCAGTGTCGCTTTGGACACTGCAGTCGTCATCAGATGTAATGTTCCCTTTTGCCATCAAACATAGATTAGCCTCCTCTTCCTCCTGTGTTGAGGGATCACTTTCTTCACCAGACGAAGAATCATCCCAAGTCTCTGCCTTTAACACTTTCTTCTTGTAACTTTTATCGTGCCTCTTTGCTTTTTGCTCTTTCAGATATTTTGGGCACTTGCTTCTGATATGACCAATCTTCTTGCAATGGTAGCACTCCGGTGGCGGACGCTCCTCTTCATTCTCCATTTTTCCTTTGCCTTTTTGGTAGGCAAAATCCTTCTTTTTGAAAAACGTTTTAAATGAGTTTCTCCTCTCCGGATTTCTCATAAACTTCTTAAAATTTCTCACAAACAGTCCTTCTTCATCTTCATCACTTTCTTCAGTCTCACTCTCAATTTCCTTTTTAGATTTCAACGCCAAGCTTTTCTTTTTGGGCTCCAAATTATACTCTTGGCTTTGAATCTTCAACTCCACTTCATGGGTTTTTAGATTCCCAATGAGACTCTCCAATTGTAAGGTCTTAAGATCATGTGACTCAGAAATTGCAGTCACTTTTGGATTGAACTTCGGGGGAAGTGATCTTAAGATTTTTCTAACTAAATCTCCATTTGAAAAAACCTTACCCAACACCTTTGAATCGTTCACGATTTTAGTGAATCGTGTGTACATTGTGTCAATTTCTTCATCCACCTCCATTTTGAATCTTTCGAACTCTGACTCCAATTGAAATAGCTTTGAATCCTTTACCTGCGAAGTACCTTCATGAGTAATTTCTAAAAGATTCCAAATATCAAAAGCAGTATCACAAGCACAGACTCTATTAAACTCAGTGCGATCTAGTGCGCAAAATAAGGCATTCATGGCCTTTGCATTGTTTTTGCATTTTAATTTATCATTATCATCCCACTTGTCTTTGGGTTTTTCCATAGTTACATTTCCTACAACAAATGTTGGAGAAGTGTAACTAGTTTCTACCATATTCCAGACTTCTATATCTAAAGCAATTAGAAAACAACGCATACGTGTTTTCCAATAATTATAGTCCGTGCCCATGAAAAGTGGTGGCCTACTAATTCCTTGCCCCTCAACGAACGCGTGATCGTTGTGCGCCATTACTCCCGGTGGTAAAACCGTTTTGGAGTAACCTAGCTCTGATACCACTTGTTGGATCGTATGACGCCCTTAGAGGGGGGGTGAATAAGGGTGTGTTTAAATTTGTAATTTTTTCCTTAATAATTTTAGACAAATTTACTTTAATAAAAAGTTACTTAAAAATAATTTTAAACCAATGCAATTTTTTGTATAACTCCAAACACAAATTTCTAAGATAAAGATTTAAGCACACAAATTTGCAATTAGTGAAAGGATCATAATTTTATATATATCATGAAATTTGCATACAAATAAAAATGATCTTAACAATGCTTAAGATCAAGGCACAATTATGATAATAAAAATACAATAATTTTGGTTTACCAATCCTTCTCCCAAGGATCGGAAGGCTATCGCTTGTCTCTCCCAAGATCAAGCCCAAACCTATCCTCTAGATCTTCCCAAGATCTAGACGTAGCACACAAGGCCACGATTTCCCACCAAGCCACGCAAGGACTTGGACGCTCCGCACAAGGAAGCGATTTTCCCCTAAGCCGCGCAAGGACTTAGACGCCGCACGCAAGACGACGATTTCTTTCCCAATACAAAATGAAATATGTGTAAATGAAAATACAATATGAAAAAGACAACTCCCTAGAAATTCAGATCTCTGAATGGATTGTTGAAGCCTCGAGATGATCGTTGATGTAGAAGCGCGCCCGATCTCGTCTTCAATCTTCAATCCTTCTTTGCACAAATGGGAGTTGAGGAGGTTCTGGAGCTCTCTGGTTCGTATGCACTCAGGAAGGGACTGGAATTCTCAAAAGCTTGGAATGCACGAACCAAAGGAACCATTTTATAGAATTTCACTGTCGCCTGGGCGACAGTGACTGTCGGAATTTTCCGACAGCGCTAAACTGCCGCTGTCGTGTCGTCGAGCCGTCGTGCGGGCAGTTGCTGGAATCGTGGAGCTGTCGCCTGGGCGACATCGATGTCGGATTTCCGACAACGCAAAACCGCCGCTGTCGTGGGTGAAGTCGTGGGCAGTTGATGTAACCGATGAGCTATCGCCTGGGCGACATCGCTGTCGGATTTCCGACAGCCCAAAAACTGCCGATCGCTGTTGTAACCTCTCTGCTGTCGCCTGGGCGACAGTGGCTGTCGGAATTTTCCGACAGTGAAATTTTCCCACTATCAATTTTTGCTCCAAGAGAAATGTGAATATTGCATACCTGTTATCTGCACATCATTAACAAGAATAGAATAAAATACAAACGGGACTTTGTTATTATCAAACCGGAGGAGTGCGAAACGCATGCTCCAACAAAAAACACTTAGCCTCCCTGAGAGGTCTTCCAACTATGCCGGCTAGTGAGAGCCCGGCTAGCGAGACCACCTCGGGGGAAAAATACTTAGCCTCCCCGAGAGGTCTTCCGACTCTATCGGCTAGTGAGAGCTCGACTAGCGAGACCACATCGGGGGAAAAACACTTAGCCTCCCCGAGAGGTCTTCCGACTCTGCCGACTAGTGAGAGCCCGGCTAGCGAGACCATCCGAGGGGGACATCACTTACCCTCTCTGGGAGGTCAACCTGTCCTGCCGGCTAGTGAGGTCCCGGTCAGCGGAACCATCCGAGGGGAACATCGCATACCCTCCCTGGGAGGTCAACCTGTCCTGCCGGCTAGCGAGAGCCCGGTCAGCGGAACCATCCGAGGGGAACATCACTTACCCTCCCTGGGAGGTCAACCTGTCCTGCCGGCTAGCGAGAGCCCGGTCAGCGGAACCATCTGAGGGGAACATCACTTACCCTCCCTGGGAGGTCAACCTGTCCTGCCGGCTAGCGAGAGCCCGGTCAGCGGAACCATCAGAGGGGAACATCACTTACCCTCCCTGGGAGGTCAACCAGTCCTGCCGGCTAGCGAGAGCCCGGTCAGCAGAACCATTCGAGGGGAACATCACTTACCCTCCCTAGGAGGTCAACCTGTCCTGCCGGCTAGCGAGAGCCCGGTCAGCGGAACCATCCGAGGGGAACATCACTTACTTCCCTGGGAGGTCAACCTGTCCTGCCGTCTAGTGAGAGCCCGGTCAGCGGAACCATCCGAGGGGAACATTGCTTACCCTCCCTGGGAGGTCAACCTGTCCTGCCGGCTAGCGAGAGCCCGGTCAGCGGAACCATCTGAGGGGGACATCACTTACCCTCCCTGGGAGGTCAACCTGGCCTGCCGGCTAGTGAGAGCCCGGTCAGCGGAACCATCCAAGGGGTAACAACACTTACCCCCTGGGAGGTCAACCTGCGCTGCCGGCTAGTGAGAGCCCGGTCAGCGGAACCATCTGAGGGGTAACAACACTTACCCTCCCGGGAGGTCAACCTGCCCTGCCAGCTAGCGAGAGCCCGGTCAGCGGAACCATCCGAAGGGGACATCACATACCCTCCCTGGGAGGTCAACCTGTCCTGCTGGCTAGTGAGAGCCCGGTCAGCGGAACCATCCGAGGGAAACATCTTTTACCCTCCCTGGGAGGTCAACCTGGCCTGCCGGCTAGTGAGAGCCCGGTCAGCGGAACCATCCGAGGGGAACATCTCTTACCCTCCCTGGGAGGTCAACCTGGCCTGCCAGCTAGTGAGAGCCCGGTCAGCGGAACCATCTGAGGGGAACATCTCTTACCCTCCGTGGGAGGTCAACCTGGCCTGCCAGCTAGTGAGAGCCCGGTCAGCGAAACCATCCGAGGGGAACATCTCTTACCCTCCCTGGGAGGTCAACCTGGCCTACCGGCTAGTGAGAGCCCGGTCAGCGGAACCATCCGAGGTGAACATCTCTTACCCTCCCTGGGAGGTCAACCTGGCCTGCCGGCTAGTGAGAGCCCGGTCAGCGGAACCATTCGAGGGGAACATCACTTACCCTCCCTGGGAGGTCAACCTGTCCTGTCGGCTAGCGAGAGCCCGGTCAGCGAAACCATCCGAGGGGAACATCACTTACCCTCCCTGGGAGGTCAACCTGTCCTGCCGGCTAGTGAGAGCCCAGTCAGCGGAACCATCCGAGGAGAAAAGTATTTTGGAAAGAACTTTTATTACATTAGTGATTCTGTTACATGCAGGAAAAACTAAGTATGAAAACACTCCATCCTACTACATGGACTCAAAGAAAAAACTAAGCACGGAGACCGGGACTCGGGCTTCTACTCCCAGGCATGGTCCTCCTCGACCTCTTCTGGTTGTTGACGCTGTGGATTCGGACACCTCGCCTCCCTTAACTCCAAGAACTCGGGGCAGGCGGATGTCGTGTGACCCTCCTCCTCGTGGAAGTCACAGTAAGGTAACTCCACTCGGATGCCCCCTCTTCCTCCCGCGCGGTTCCTTCTTCTTCTTTGGCCGATTGACATGGTTTGCTGGGGCGGTGGAGGGGGTGTTTTCTGCCCCTGCCTCCACCTCGGGAGGTCGGCCCCCTCTTCCTGAAAGCCATCCTCCTCTTGGTCTAACTTCCTCTTGGGAGCCTCTACCTTCCTCCCATGCTGCCTTGCCTCTGGCTCACTCAGCTTGGCCAGCCTTCTTATGAACTCCGGGTTGGCCTCCTCACTTTCAACTTCTTCTGCCACCCTTTCCATCAACTCCTCAAAGGACAAAGGAGCTCTTCTCTTGAGGTCCATCTTGAAGAAGCCCTCCCGCAGCCCCACCGTGAAGGCGAGCTTGAGGGTGTACCCGGGCACTTCTTGGACGAGGAGAACCTCCTCCCTGAACCGTTCCAGATAGTGAGCCAGCGACTCCTCTGGCTCTTGCTTGATCTTAAAAAGTGCTTCAGCATCTTTCTTCCTCTTCCTTGATGTCGAGAAACGTAGCAGGAAGCCTCGACGTAAGTCTTCAAAGGCATAGATGGATCCCGCAGGGAGCTGGTGGAACCAATCTCTAGCCTTCTCCTTCAGAGTTGTCGCGAAGAGTCGACACTTGAAAGCATCTGTCATGGGCCTGATGGAGACCATATCCTCAAACCACTGTAGGTGCATGACGGGGTCATCCTTGCCGGAGTAGTGGGACGTCTCCGCCCCCCCTGAACCCCTCTGGAACCGGGGCTGAGAGGATCTGCTCACAAAAAGGACTTCCCATGCTCGCCCCCTTTTGGGGCTGGGCGAGTGGGGGCATGGCGCCTCCCCGCTCGCCCCCTTGTGCCTCGGCGAGTGGGGGTCGAGGACCTCCCCACTCGCCCACTTGGGTCTCGGCGAGTGGGGGTCGAGGACCTCCCTACTCGCCCACTTGGGTCTCGGCGAGTGGGGGTCGAGGACCTCCCCATTCGCCCACTTGGGTCTCGGCGAGTGGGGGTCGAGGACCTCCCCCCTCGCCCACTTGGGTCTCGGCGAGTGGGGGTCGAGGACCTCCCCACTCGCCCACTTAGGTCTCGGCGAGTGGGGGTCGAGGACCTCCCCACTCGACCCCTTCCGGCACCTCCTTCCCGGATGGCTGGCCGAGGGTGTTCTCGCCAACCTGCTGAGGTGAGGCCTCCAGACCACTTTCTCTCCTGCCTTCGCTTATCGCGGCGAAAGCTACCTGCAAGGTCTGCATGACCTCCCGCTTGAGATTTTCAAACATCTCCAACGTCACCCCAGCCGTCGGGGGCTGCGAGTGGCCTGGGTCGGATCCTCCACCTCCAGTCATGGAGCTCAGCTTGAGACTTTCTTGAGTTGGTCACACTCCATGCTCACTGCACCATAAATCTTGAAACCGATTTCTCGGTCTCTGTGGAGTTCGGGACCCTCAGCAAGCCGAGGGGCGACCAACCCTTACTTCCCCCAAGGGAGAGCTCTAAGTTGAAGGTTGAGGAACTATGGACTGGACCAAGGGCTTAGTGGGGAGGTCCCGCCACATACCCGGAAGCCCCTTAGGAACTTCCCCTCCCAAGCCACTACTAAGCTTGGGCACCACTGGAGGCTCTCCTCACCCACTAGAGAGAGAAAGTGGGGAGAGAGAGAGAGAGCTAGACTAGAATGAACCTCTTTCCAAATGGTGCCCCCTTGGTCCTATTTATAGGATTTCTGGATTTGGGCTGCAAATAGCCAAAAACTGGCCCGCGGAATTACCAAAATACCCTCGGATTGGGCTGTAGATAGCCAAATCCCGCTGTTCTGGAACGCTAAACACAGACCGACCCCTCCCCCCGGAACTGGGCGAGAGGGGGTACCTCGCGGGTCTCTGCGAGCACCCTGCTGGTCTTGGCGAGCCCCCTAACTGGGGTACCTCGCGGGTCTCGGCGAGCACCCTGCTGGTCTCAGCGAGCCCCGTAACTGGGTACCTCGCGGGTCTCGGCGAGCACTGTGCTGGTCTCGGCGAGCCCCCTAATTGGGGTACCTCGCGGGTCTCGGCGAGCACCCTGCTGGTCTCGGCGAGCCCCCTAACTGGGGTACCTCGCGGGTCTCGGCGAGCGCCCTGCTGGTCTCGGTGAGCCCCCTAACTTGGGTACCTCGCGGAGAAATGATACTCTGAAATGCCTCTTGGCTCAAGAACCTACTCGGCGAATACAAGGTTGTACACAGTCATCTGATCGACTGATAAGAAGCCGTTCCTCATCTGGCTAAGAAAAGAAATTGAAGAAGAACTGTGCTTTCAAGATCTGAATCAGAAACATCTTCTTCAACCTCAAGTCGTCGATCTCCATCAGGCTAAGTTGCCAATCTTCATTAGGCAAAAGATTCCATTTTTATTACTGTAAACTCTTTTATTGTTGTAAGGCTTGCGGGCCTAAGTGTCTAGCTTTAGGGTTGGAGAGCTGTGAGGCTTGAGGGCCAGGGCAGCGGACTTGCGGGTCCGACTTTGTCAAGCTCGAGGGATGGAGAGCTGTGAGGCTTGAGGGCCAAGGCAGTGGACTTGCGGGTCCAATCTTGTCGAGCTTGAGGGCTTGGGTGCAGTAGGGGCTTGCGGGCCTAGGCTGTAGGCACAGGACTTGCGTGTCTGTGTTGTGTAGGGCTTGATCACCTAACACCCCCTCTAGGTGAATGTTCCATTAACAACTAAGACTTTTCGGCAGAGTAACAACACTGGAATTTTGGCACTTGTATTCTCTCTGGGATTAGATGCCGAAACGAGAGAGAAAGCTTCAATTTATAGAGCTTCGAGATAGCACCTGCGCTAGCTCCTAATGCCTGCTATAGCGTTCGTGTAGAGACAGTTATGAAACCGTCGTGGCGTGGCATTGTTCACGATCTGGAGATAGCGCTAGGCGGTAGCGCTTGCGGTAGCGCTAACGCCTACGGTAGCTCCTAACACTGGCGGTAGTGTTCTAGTTCAGAAATGTGGTTCCAAGCTTCTTTCTACCTGTGGAGTATTGCACCTATAGTTCCTGCACACTATAAACACACGACAAGCAAGATCAAATACAATATAGGATTTGTTATTCTCAAACAAAGGGATGTGACACACATGTCCAACAATCTCCCCCTTTTGATAATAACAAATCCTCTTAGCAAGAAATCAACAATGGTGTTTATAGTATATGATAAGCGAGACAATAGTGCATACTATAGAATATGATAAACATGAGAATAGTGCATACTCCCCCTATCTTAATGATTCTCTTACATAAATGCATAAATGCAATTTATGTTTTACTCCCCCTAAATGAAAGATTACTTGAATGATTCTCCCTTTTATCTTCTAGATTTCTCCTCTAGATTTCTTTAATTAATAATTATCTCGCCCTTTTGGTATTATCAAAAGAAGGTGCGGTAAGGGAAGTAAGGAGGCATTCTTTTAGGAATTATAAATTATGATCGAGCTTTTGTAATATATGTAATGATAAAGAGTTAAAACATAGTACATAAGAGATTTCAAATAAATAAATAAGAGTTTTAAGCACGCGGAAGATTATAACGAAGATCTTTTTGTAAGCAAGAAAATCATAAGTATAAAAATGAGTTTAAGTTCAAAATGTAAAGATGTTTTAATCTTTTTGAAATCTCATAGTTTTCCATAAAGTTACCAAGCATGAAATGAACAAATCAAAAAGAGAGTATATTACAGTGTTACTTAATTTCAAGTTTAGGAGATACCAAACATTGTAGTGATCATGCTAGGTTATCTAGTGCATTTCTTATAGAAAAAGTAGTATAAACAAAGCATTAGAATTCAATACTCATGAGAAGAAGTATTATGAAAGATAATGATGTGCACATAAGTGTATTTTGAGCAATGCTAACAAATGATGTAAATCAAAAAATACAAGACATATGTAGTGTAAAGTGCAGAATAAAACACAAGTACATTAACTTTCACATACTTTAATGCACATATTCTAGGAAAAATGTGGTGTAATAACTAAGGTTTGCACAAGACATTTTACTATTCTTTCCAAATAGTATTTGGTGGAGTATTATTTGTCTATATTTTTTGTTCACTTTTGTAAGACAATATTCTCCGAATACACTTGTTTTGCAAACCCAACATAAATTTTTTTTTAAACTCAACCACTTTTCTTAATTTCTTAAGTGCAATTCAAATGTAGTGTAGGTAATAAACTTATGCAAGTTTTAATTCATTGTACAATTACAATACACAAACAAGCATTTTTAAATTTAAACACACATGTAGATTACCAAAATAAGTGAGTGAAAAGTTATCATTATCAATCACAAAACATTTACTCATTCTTAGAGGCATGCTAAGCTTGGTTCTACACATTTTTCAATACAATTGATGCACTTAAATAGATATATCAAAGCATGATAAACAAAATAATGTTCATAGTAATTTGAATAAATAAATGTTAATATTATAAATAATAGAATTCATACATGTTTGATATTAACAATAAAGATCATACAGTTTTTGTTGTTTTGAAAAGTTTTTAGTGAAAGAAAAACAGAAAAACAAAAACATATTTTTGTATTTTTGAATTTTGAAATATTGTAGTTTATTTTCCATAATATTAATAAAACAAAAATAACAAATGTCAGAAATACAAAACTAAGTAGTACATATAAAATAACATAATTTTAATGATTTTTAGAAATTATAAAAAACTAAAAAATCGAACACCCATGCTAACGCTAGCGCGACAAACAGTAATAGAAATTTTGAAAATTTTAAATTTTTTTTTAAATATTTATTAAGAGTCTTAATAGTAGTCTTATGCACAAATTTTGTAATTTTAGGAGATGTCTTGATTGCTCAATTTGCATAAAACTTTAGCATTTCTCAAATAACTCATCCTAAGATGTCTAAGACTCCTAATTCCAACCTTAACATTTGAAGTCTTGCATCGGGAAGAGGTTTAGAGAATATATCAGCAAGTTGAGAGTCCATGCCAATGAAACTTATTCTAACATTTTTCTTTTTAATGTGATCTCTTATGAAATTATGACGTACATCTATATGTTTGGATCTAGAATGGTGTACCGGATTATTTGTAAGATCAATGGCACTTTTGTTGTCACATTTTAATTCAATATGTTTTAGATGAAAACCAAAGTCCTCTAGAGTTTGGCTCATCCATAGTGCTTGTGCACAACAACTCCCTAGTGAAATGTATTCGGCCTCCGTGGTGGAGAGTGCAACCGAATTTTGTTTCCTACTAGACCATGCAATTAATGAAGGTACTAGAAAATGACAAGCACCGCTAGTGCTTTTTCTATCAAGTGAGCATCTGGCGTAGTCCAAATCGGAATAGCCGTGAAGTGTAAATGAATTATTGTGCGGGTACCATAATCCTAATCTAGTTGACCCAATTAGATATCTAAAAATATGTTTTACCGCTTTTAAATGAGATTCTTTTGAATTGGCTTGATATCGAGCACATAAACATACATCAAACATAATATCAGGTCTAGTTGCACTTAGATAAAGTAGAGATCCTATCATACCTCTATATAAAGTTTGATCAATTGAAATTCCTGATTCATCTTTTCCTAATTTTAGTGATGCACTCATTGGTGTAGAAGTATTTTAAGGTTTTTAAATCCAAAGCTTTTAAACATATCATGCACATATTTGGTTTGACATATAAAAATACAATCATTTATTTGTGATATTTGAAAACCAAGAAAATAAGAAAGTTCTCATACTAGACTCATTTCAAATTCATTTTTCATCACTAAAATAACTTTATTACACAACTTTTCATTAGTAGATCCAAAGATTATATCATCAACATATATTTGCAAAATAATCAAATCATCATTATTGTGCTTAATGAAGAGAGTATTATCGGCACTTCCCATAATATAACTGTGCTTTAATAAAAATGATATAAGTCTTTCATGTCATGCACAGGGCGCTTGTTTTAAACCATAGAGCGTTTTTTCTAGTTTATAAACATGATTGGGAATTTTTTCACTAATAAAATCGGGGGGGTTGTTCAACATAAACTTCTTCTTTTACAAACCCATTTAGAAAAGCACTTTTACATCCATTTGAAATAATTTTATTCATTTAAAGCTTGCAAATGCTAAAAAAATTCGTATAGATTCCAATCTAGCAACGGGTGCAAAAGTTTCATCAAAATCTATCCCCTCGATTTGTGAATATCCTTGTGCTACTAAGCGTGCCTTATTTCTAGTGATTCTAGACTCACCATCTAATTTATTTTAAAGAATCCATTTTACACCTACAACCTGGTGATTAGATGGTCTTTCTACTAATTTCCAAACATTATGTCGCTCAAATTGTTTCTAACTCTTCATTCATATCCAAAAACCAAAATTCATCACTTAAAGCGGTAGAAATGGTCTTTGGTTCTATTTCGGAAACAAAACATATATTTGAATAAGATTCATGAAGAGAAGAGCGAGTTCTTACCCCAATAGATGGTTCACCAATTATTAGCTCCCGTGGATGATCCTTTGGCAAGGCGCTTGGAGGCACATAATCATCTTCCTTGGCCTCCTCTTCCTCTTCTTTGGAAGGTTCTGTTGGAGTTGGGGAACACTTCTGGTCAGGGTTCGTCGAACGGCGTTCGACGAACGGAGAAGGATTCGTCGAACTCTGCCTGCGTTCGTCGAACGGGTCCTTAAGTAATGCCGTCTCAGCGGATGTAGCTGAACTGTCTCAGCGCATATACATGCCGTCTCAGCGGATGTAGCTGAACTGTCTTAGCGCATATATATGCCGTAATATGTTTTCAAATATCACAACATATATTTGCAAAATAATCAAATCATCATTATTGTGCTTAATGAAGAGAGTATTATCGGCACTTCCCATAATATAACTGTGCTTTAATAAAAATGATATAAGTCTTTCATACCATGCACAGGGCGCTTGTTTTAAACCATAGAGCATTTTTTCTAGTTTATAAATATGATTGGGAATTTTTTCACTAATAAGTATTTCGGAAACAAAACATATATTTGAATAAGATTCATGAAGAGAAGAGCGAGTTCTTACCCCAATAGATGGTTCACCAATTATTAGCTCCCGTGGATGATCCTTTGGCAAGGCGCTTGGAGGCACATAATCATCTTCCTTGGCCTCCTCTTCCTCTTCTTTGGAAGGTTCTGTTGGAGTTGGGGAACACTTCTGGTCAGGGTTCGTCGAACGGCGTTCGACGAACGGAGAAGGATTCGTCGAACTCTGCCTGCGTTCGTCGAACGGGTCCTTAAGTAATGCCGTCTCAGCGGATGTAGCTGAACTGTCTCAGCGCATATACATGCCGTCTCAGCGGATGTAGCTGAACTGTCTCAGCGCATATATATGCCGTAATATGTTTTCAAATATCACAACATATATTTGCAAAATAATCAAATCATCATTATTGTGCTTAATGAAGAGAGTATTATCGGCACTTCCCATAATATAACTGTGCTTTAATAAAAATGATATAAGTCTTTCATACCATGCACAGGGCGCTTGTTTTAAACCATAGAGCGTTTTTTTCTAGTTTATAAACATGATTGGGAATTTTTTCACTAATAAAACCGGGGGGTTGTTCAACATAAACTTCTTCTTTTACAAACCCATTTAGAAAAGCACTTTTACATCCATTTGAAATAATTTTATTCTTTTAAAGCTTGCAAATGCTAAAAAAATTCGTATAGATTCCAATCTAGCAACGGGTGCAAAAGTTTCATCAAAATCTATCCCCTCGATTTGTGAATATCCTTGTGCTACTAAGCGTGCCTTATTTCTAGTGATTCTAGACTCACCATCTAATTTATTTTAAAAAATCCATTTTACACCTACAACCGGGTGATTAGATGGTCTTTCTACTAATTTCCAAACATTATGTCGCTCAAATTGTTTCTAACTCTTCATTCATAGACAAAAACCAAAATTCATCATTTAAAGCGGTAGAAATGATCTTTGGTTCTATTTCGGAAACAAAACATATATTTGAATAAGATTCATGAAGAGAAGAGCGACTTATTACCCCAATAGATGGTTCACCAATTATTAGCTCCCGTGGATGATCCTTTGGCAAGGCGCTTGGAGGCACATAATCATCTTCCTTGGCCTCCTCTTCCTCTTCTTTGGAAGGTTCTGTTGGAGTTGGGGAACACTTCTGGTCAGGGTTCATCGAACGGCGTTCGACGAACGGAGAAGGATTCGTCGAACTCTGCCTGCGTTCGTCGAACGGGTCCTTAAGTAATGCCGTCTCAGCGGATGTAGCTGAACTGTCTCAGCGCATATACATGCCGTCTCAGCGGATGTAGCTGAACTGTCTCAGCGCATATATATGCCGTCTCAGCGGATGTAGCTGAACTATCTCAGCGCATTTACATGCCTTCTCAGCGGATGTAGCTGAAGTGTCTCAGCGCATATACATGCCGTCTCAGCGGGTGTAGCTGAACTGTCTCAGCACATATACATGCCGTCTCAGCGGATGTTGTTGAACAGGTCTCAGCGGATGTTGTTCTGAGCCCGGTTTGGCGCCCTATTTAAAGGGTGCGTAACCTCGGTTTAGGGTTAAGCCTAAGCGAGGGCAATAATGTTTTTTGCGCGGTTGTCCTTGGCGGCGGTTCCTCTGTTCTTGTCTGAAGAGGGTTGAGTGAGGTAGGATCGGTTCTTCTTGATCCTTGTAACCTTGTAAGCTGTAATCCGATTTGGTGATTAGAACATCGTGAAGAGGAAGGGGAGAGGGGATGTAGCCCGGATTGGGGTGAACCTCTGTAGATCTGTGTGTCTTCTGTGATTGATCTGTTATTCTTGTGAATTTTTCCTTTTGAATTTCTTGTCTCGGCACACCCTATTTCTTTACATTTGGTATCAGAGCCAGGTTCTTGATCCTGGAAATGGGTTCTGGCGGCGTGCGGATCGAGATCGAGAAGTTTGACGGAAGTCGATTCGATCTATGGAAGATGAAGATGGATGATATGTTGATTGATCGAGATCTATGGTCTGCGATCGAAGATGATCCTCCCGTTGCTAAGGTTGCAGAGAAGGATGCGAGCGCGTCGAAGGGGAAATCTGCAGAGGCGACTGCAGAGGTTGCAGCGGAGGCTACGACCTGGACGAAAACCGATCGTAAGGCCAAGGTCCTGATCCGGTTATTCCTAGCAGATTCAATCTTGACTAACATCATGGAGGTGACTTCAGCACGAAGTCTGTGGCGTAAATTGGAATCCCTCTACCAGAGCAAGTCCCTGGTAAACAAATTGCTCTTGAGGAAGAAATGGTATAAACTTCGGATGCGTGCGGGCGATTCGTTTTCAGAGCACTTGACTCAATTCAATACCATTGTGAGTCAGTTAATCTCGATTGGTGAGAAGATCTCGGATGAGGATAGAGCCATCACCTTGTTGTGCTCGCTGCCAGATTCATGGGACAATCTGATTGTCGTGATTGGGGGGAGTGGAGACAAGGAACTGCCATATGATTCTGTATGTGCAGCTCTTTTATCTGAGGAGACCAGGAGAGGAGGTTCTGAGGTGACAAACAAAGGTGGTTTGAGTGTATCTAGATCCCATCCTCAATGAAGGGAGAACAAGCATGGTGGATATCGAGATAAGTCTCGAGGTAGATCAAAGAGCCAGGAGAGGGAGAAGGGTAAGAAGCCCATTCGGTGCTGGAAGTGCAATGAGACTGGTCATGTGAAGTCTCAATGTCCGAACAAGGCCGTTCAGAACAAGGAGACACCGACAACTTCTGGTACGAAGAAGGAGGGAGACGGCGGTGACATGTACATCGCTGCCACATGCGTTGCTCAGAGAGATTCTGATATGTGGTATGTAGACACAGGAGCATCATACCACATGACCCCTCATAGACACTGGTTCTGTGAGTATGAGAGGTTTGATGGTGGAGATGTCATGCTGGGTGATGATTCTGCTGTGCAGATTATTGGGAGTGGCAACGTGATGTTGAAGTTGTCTAATGGGATCACAAGGTCTCTTCCCAATGTGATGCACATTCCAGGGATGAGTAGGAATCTAATCTCGGTGGGTTCCATGGCGGATGCAGGAGTGCACTTCAGCTGTGACAAGCAATTTTGCAAGATGACAAGAGGGGGAATGGTGATTGATAGTGGAGTGAGACATGGAACACTGTATACTCTGCTTGCTGATACAGTGGTTCCAAGTGGGGCTCTTATTTCTGAGAGCCAGGAGGTTAACTAAGAGGAGGTGTCCAGGCTGTGGCATCATCGACTTGGGCATATCAGTGAGAAGGGGATGTCAGTCGTGGCATCTGGTCAGATGGTGGAAGGGGTGCCAGAATGCTCCTCAAGCTTTGGGTTCTGTGAGCATTGCCTGCTTGGCAAACAAACCAGAGTAAGATTTCGTGGGACAGGCACGATGGCAACTGAAGTGCTGGAGTTGATACACAGTGATGTGTTTGGGCCAACTCCAGCTCCATCTCTTGGCGGCGCAAGGTAGTATGTGTCCTTTACTGATGACCTCTCACGTTACTCCTGGATCTATTTTCTCAGGTCCAAGTCAGAGGTTCTGGACAGGTTTAAGGAATTTAAGAACCTGGTGGAGAACCAGTTGGAGAGAAAGGTGAAGGTCCTCCATTCCGACAATGGAGGTGAGTACTGCTCTGATGCTTTTGAGCGGTACTGTACTGAGCAAGGGATTGCACGACAGAAGACCACACCATACACTCTAGAGCAGAATGGAGTGTCGGAGAGGCTGAAAAGAACCTTGATGGAGAAGGCCAGGTGCATGCTCAGTTGGGCAGGCTTGGGGAAGGAGTTTTTGGCTGAAGCAGTGGCGACTGCAAAGTACCTGAAGAACAGGTCCCCTACATCTACTGTGGAGGGATGTACACCCTTTGAAGTCATCTTCAAGAGAAAGCCAAATTTGGCCTATGCGCGTGTGTTTGGGTGTGATGCATATGTTCACATTCCAAAGGAGAAGAGGGGGAAGCTTGATGTTAAATCTGAGAAGTGCATCTTTGTGGGTTACAAAGAAGGCATAAGAGGGTACAAGCTTTGGAACCCTGTGACCAGGACTGTAACATTCAGCAAGGATATGGTGTTTCATGAAACCAGTCCACAGGCAGTCACACAAGCTGAGAAGGCTAAAGAAGCAGAGAAAGGGACAGTGGTGGTGGAAGAAAGTTTTGAGAAAGGAGCTACAATTGTTTGGGCTGAATCTGATTCTGAATCAGATGATTTGGAGGTGGTGAGAAGTGCTGATGAGTCAGAAGATGAAGCTGAGGAAATTCCAATGATGAGGAGATCAACAAGGGAAAGAAGGGCACTAGTGAGATATCCCCAATGTGTAGTGGCTGCACAATGTTGCCTGAGTATTCTTGGTGAAGATCCAACCTCTGCCAGTGATGCTAGATCAAGGGCTGATTCAAATCAGTGGGAGCTAGCCATGGTGGATGAAGTGGAGTCTCTGAGGAAGAATCAGACTTGGTGTCTATGTAAGCTTCCAAAGGGGAGGAAGGCCATTGGAAGCAAATGGGTTTTCAAGAAGAAGGTGAAGGGCGATGGCACTGTGGAGAAATACAAGGCAAGGTTGGTTGCAAAGGGATTCTACCAGGTCGAAGGTGTTGATTATGATGAGATCTTCTCACCGGTAGCCAAGATGACATCGATCAAACTGGTACTCTCTATTGCGGGAGCGCATGACTTAGATATGGAGCAAATGGATGTGAAGATGGCGTTTCTTCATGGTGATCTGGAGGAGGAGATATACATGAAGCAACCGGAAGGATTCGAAGCCAAGGGCAAGGAGGATCAGGTTTGCAGGCTGAAGAAGTCCCTGTATGGACTAAAATAATCTCCGAGGATGTGGTACCAGAAATTCGACAGCTACATGCTGGAGTTAGGTTTTGAAAGATCGAATTCGGACCACTGTGTGTACATCCAGAGAAAGGGAGAGCAGTTCATCTTCCTGACACTTTATGTAGATGATATGCTACTGGTGGGCAATAGTGTCAGGATGATCCAACAAGTGAAGAAGCTGCTCTCAACCAAATTCGAGATGAAGGATTTGGGGCCAGCAAGTGTCATCTTGGGAATGCAGATTTCTAGGGATCGAAGCAAGAAGAAGCTTTGGTTGGGGTAGCAGAGGTACGTCGAGGAGATGTTAAAGAAGTTCAATATGATGGACTGCAAGCCAATGGGAGCACCAATGCCAGTTGGGTGCAAGTTATCTGTAGAGTTGAGCCCGAAGACACATGATGAGGTCGAGGACATGGCGAAGGTCCCTTATGCTAGTGTTGTGGGATGCTTGATGTACGCCATGGTCTGCACTCTCCCTGACATTGCTCAAGCAGTGAGAGTGTTGAGCCGGTATATGGCTACACCAGGAAAGGAACACTAGAACGCTGTGAAGCGTGTGTTCAGGTATCTCCGAGGAACTTCGAATTACTCCCTATGTTTTGAAGGAGCTGGTGAAGGAGGAGTCCTGGACGTGATTGGGCACGTGGACTCGGATTGGGGAGGTGATCTGGATAGTAGGAGATCCACCAGTGGTTACGTGTTCACACTGTTTGGAGGTGCAATCAGTTGGATGAGTCGGAGGCAATGCGTGGTGGCACTCTCGTCGACAGAAGCGGAGTACATGGCTCTTACTCATGCAAGCAAGGAGGCCATATGGCTGAGGAGGCTAAGTTTGGAGCTCGAGTTTGAGCAGGGGCCAGTGAAGCTGTGGTGTGACAGCCAACGGGCTATTCAGCTAGCCAAGAATCCAGCCTTCCATGCACGAACCAAACACATTGACATCCAATATCATTTCATCTGGGAGAGGGTGGAGAAGAAGGTAGTTCGACTGGAGAAGGTGGACACGATGGAGAACAACTCTGATTTTCTTACCAAGGCGGTTACTGTTGCCAAATTTTGGTGGTATGCAACGGCCGTAGGGTTGAAGAGGAAGGTTGGAGGAGCAGCTCTCGTCGGAGGAAGATGTTCACCAAGTGGGAGAATGTTGGAGTTGGGGAACACTTCTGGTCAGGGTTCATCGAACGGCGTTCGACGAACGGAGAAGGATTCGTTGAACTCCGCCTGCGTTCATCGAACGGGTCCTTAAATAATGCCATCTCAGCGGATGTAGTTGAACTGTCTCAGCGCATATACATGACGTCTCAGCGGATGTAGCTGAACTGTCTCAGCGCATATACATGTCGTCTCAGCGGATGTAGCTAAACTGTCTCAGCACATTTACATGCCGTCTCAGTGGATGTAGCTGAACTGTCTCAGCGCATATGCATGTCGTCTCAGCGGATGTAGCTGAACTGTCTCAGCGCATATACATGCCGTCTCAGCGGATGTTGTTGAACCGGTCTCAGCGGATGTTGTTCTGAGCCCGGTTTGGCGCCCTATTTAAAGGTTGCGTAACCCTGGTTTAGGGTTAAGCCTAAGCGACAGCAACAATGTTTTTTGCGCGGTTGTCTTTGGCGGTGGTTCCTCTGTTCTTGTCTGAAGAGGGTTGAGTGAGGTAAGATCGGATCTTCTTGATCCTTGTAACCTTGTAAGTGATGCGCGAATCTCGCACACCTCTATAGGCGGTAGCGAGACTGCAGCATGAAACGGCAGTGTACCGATCATTCAAGTAATATAAAACGAGGAGTAATCCCCGAGTATCGAATCTCGAAGGAACACAGTAAGGTGGAGTTTACTTTTAAGGAAGGACTTGAGATCAAAGTCCTTTAGGTCGGATGGATTGCGGGAGAGTTGATTTGGGTTTTGGAAAATAAAAGAAAACAACTACAACTACACCTATGCAATGCCGCTATGCAATGCTTCGCTTGGCGGGAAGGAGACTAGGCAGGCCTTGAGCGCACTGCGTCGCAAGGGCGGGTGGACGAGTAGGCAAGCGAAATCGAACTGTGCAGGCCTTGAGCGCACTGCTTCGTTAGGCGAATGGATTACACGGGCTGCTATGCACCGCTTCGCTTGGCGGATGGAAGAGTAGGCTTACGGATGGAGTGGGTCGCACCGGCAGAATCGAGGGTGGATTACACGGGCCGTTAGCACCGCTTAGCTTGGTGGATGGACGAGTAGTTTTACGGAATGAGGGTTGCAAGCACCTTTTTGACAAGCACGCCACTAGCAATTGCTAGTGCGGTACACGAACGTTACGGCGGGATGGAGGATGAAATGGGGCGCTCCTCACTTGCATAAACCACACATATCAATTTCACATAAACATGAAATACAAAAATAACATAATAAGGTTTAAGCAAACATTGTTCATACACCTAAAATATAAAGGAAAACAATACTACAGTATAAAGGGGGTTTAGATTACAACCAAAGCACGGAGACTCATCAGAGGTTCACGGCCGGAATCTAGGGTTGTCAATCCTTGTCCGGACTCGGGCTCCAACTGCCGTCCGGGGTCCAGAAGAGCTGTCACCTTCTTCTATTATACCCGTCTTCTCCGTCAATCTTCTCTGGCCACGATCTCACTGGAGAACTTCATATATGCAGCAGGAAATCCCTCGAAATGGAGCTTTGGAGGTGCACGATCAATGGAGGAGGCCTAGAGGATGCTCCGGCTTGAGATTTGCAAGAGAATGGCGGCCGGAGCTCCTCCCGAAGGTGTGCGGTGATGGAGAGGCGAGAATGGCTCTCTGGAGCGAGAAAACGGCGCTGAAAATGACCTAAAATCGAAGGGAGGCCGACTGTTTTTGCGGAGCAGCTATTTATAGACGGGTGCAGATTTTTTGTTCATGCACGACCAAACGCACGACCGTGCGTTAAAAACACACGACCAGAATCCGAAAGCTGTTTTGGGCCATAAATGAACGCGCACGATCGCAGCCAACCGTGCGTGAGTAAAACGCATGACCGTGCGATTCATGCAGACATGAAAACTGGGCAATATTGATGATCTACCCACCTGCACAGCACCAAACAGCACCCACACAGCTGGGAATACTCTTCCAGCTCAATCCAAATGCATAAAAAGGGTTGGGGAGCACCCTGTGCTTACCCCCAACAAACATAGTGCGCAATTGCACACCAAATTGGGCCCAAAGAGTGCACTTTGTGAAGAAAAGTGTTCAAGCGAAGTTTAAGCGATAATGAACTAAAAGATAAGTGCAAATGCCTGAAAACTAGCCCAGATGAGTCCGAAAAAGTGTATATAAATGGGACTCATCACACCCCCAGACTTACCTATTTGCGCGTCCCGAGCAAACTATCTCCCATGTGGACTTGAAAAAATCATAAGCTGGCGTAGTAATTGAATATGCGGAGTACCATGCGAAGTCGCTTACTCGCACTTGTAGAAACTTTAGTAGAAAAATCTTTTAAACATGCAAAGTAGATTAACATTTTCTAAATTGCGTATCTACTTATTATTATTACTCGTAATTTGAATCGCGGTGAATCCTTTGGTCACGCATATGTGGAAAGTACCTTGATCACTAAGTGGAGTATTACTAAAGATCGAAGATCGGGACAACCTCCATAGAAATCCATCAATGACGATGGCCATAAGCTTGCCCGTTCACACTCTCTCCACGGCACTGGTTACGTTCAAAGTGCAAATCAATAAGACTTTAGGTTATGATTTAGGCTTAGGCTACGGTGTGGTAAACAATAATAAATGTGGGGGTTTAGCACACATAACCCAAATGAGCTCGCAATAAAAACACTATCCCAGCAATAATAAAAATGTGTACACCACACCCCCAGACTTAAACATGAACCTATGGGGGGTGTACACCGCCTATTTACATCTCTTTGCACATTTTTTTTTCGACTTTCATTTCTTTTCACATTTTTTTTCTTTTCAACTTTATAACTTTGCACAATTAATAACAAAGACAGCTATATCTTCATAACGCATTTCCACCACAATCACAAATATACACCGCATCAACACCCAACCTTTTTTAAATGCAAAAATTGCTTGAGCTCATAATTTTGTGTGCGATTAGGATAGTCATTTTGGCTTTGGTGAATTGAAGGTGGAGCTGAATCAAGAGGTCCAGGCACAAAATGGTTAAGCAAGGATAGAGCATGTAGGAATGGTGCAAAGGCTCAACCGGGCCAACGAATGACCTATATCACACTTGCACAAATGAACTAACCTATACCCATGCTTCAAGAGTCGCTAGGGGCAAGTTCTTAGCCACCGAGAAAGAATATCCTTCCTCCCGACTCGAGCAATACATCACTAGTGATCGCATACACACTCACCTACACTACCATCAGATTCTACTGGATTCACGAATTACGAGTAGAATAAACAGTATTCACGCAATTAGAAAATTATAAAACTAAATGCACGAGAAAAAGCTAATTCTACATGAATTCTACATATAACACGAGCACTCGACTAGGAGCACTACAAGAGTCGACATGTTACTTCACAACTCAATCCTATGCCAGCACAAAAAAAACTTTCCAATCGAACATGAAAAATTGGGTTTGACCCAAGACGCTCAAAACAAGTGAGTACGCGCTCAAGTGGGTGTAGTGATGTGCATGGAAAAAGATGAAAATTATTGAATTTTGAAAAGTAAAAATGAAATTTGCTTTTGGTATGCAGATGAAGTGGTGCACGGGCATGTGGGTAATAAAGCTCGTTACACTCTCCCCTAGATTTATGACATACTATGCATATAAATAATATAACATTACAATCTAAAGCAAGAAGAGGGGAAGAGGTTACCCAATGCTCAGTAAATGAACATACCAGAAGATTGACGTTAAACTCTGAATATTTAGCTCCAAGAGTCTACCACCAAGGAAAATGCCGTGCACCTGCAGGCAAAAGACTCCACGCAAAAATATAAAAAACTAAACTACGAGCATATTAGGAAAAATAAAAGAAACAAAAACTTGGGTTGTCTCCCATCAGCGCTTTTGTTTACCGTCCTTAAGCTGGACTTAATACATGTATTAAGCAGTTTTAATAATAGTCCAAGCATAGAGCAAAAGATAGTAAATCCTAAATATTACATGCCTCAAAATGATCAACTATATGTTGATTTAAAATAGTAACTAGAAATAAAAGAAATGGGTCCGGAGACCCAACAGCAGCAGTCAAGAGGATCAGGAACTTTCCATCTCCATATTTCGTCTTTCTTCATCCTCTTCCTCTCCTCCAACCCACGGTCATGGATGAAGTAGCGCTTTCCACCCTGCACCCAGTCTTTCAAGGAAAAAGCAGGCAATGATGATGAAGTGGAATAGACGATTGAATTTATCATTGCCATTTGCTCTTCCTTCAAAGACTGCCACTTAGACTTACCCAAAAATGGGTCTAGATATTCAAGCATCTGCAGAGGGATAAATGAAATATCAGACATTAAAGCAGGCGGGGAAGCAGGAAGGATGAACTTATCAATATCAGCATTATAAGAAGGTTGATTAGGAAATAAAATGGACGAAGAACTAAAAGAATCAAACAAAGGAGGAGTGATCCCGGTTTCACTCCTGGCTGGATCCAAGCACAGATCACTGTCGGTATCATATGAGTCGTAACGAGGGGAACCCAAGAGCTCGGGGTCCTCGGTGGTGAGCTGGATGTCCCCATCCAATAAGTAAGTAAATACCTCCTCCTCGGAAAGAGAATCCTCCTCATCCCACCGCAGTGCGTCATCGTGTTCAAAAGTATCACACTCCCCATCAGAGAGAATGAAATCCTCGTCCCACTTTGGCACAGCCTCAGGCGCCGAATCAACCACACGCACTACATCATCAGCCGACTCACTAAAGATAGGAGTAGATGACTTTTGCAAGGAATGCGGGGGAACCGGACTGCTCTCATGATCAGAAAATAAATGAGCAGTCGCCTCCGCGAAAATATCCACAGACGCCTCCCCGCAGGAAGAACCAGAATCTGCACACCATACTGGTGCATCCATGAGTTCCCAATCCTCTCCCCGTTTACCATCGAATGAGTGCACATCGTCACTCAAGGGAAACTCATAAAAGGGGATTGAGGGACCCATGAAAGAGCTGTACGCGGCGAGAGATTCCTCGGTAATCTTCAAGGGCAAAGATCGAGCAAGATGTGCGATGTCAGTGTAGGAGCCAGACAACACTCTGGTGGGCCTGTCCGCAGTAGTCTCCCGTAAACGGGGGGATGCTGCATACACGTCCTCAGAGGGGGAAGGATCGCACAGACGAGAGCAATCCTTCACCATATGGCCTAAACCTTGACATAGCAAACACCTAATACAATGCTCAGCGTTTAAAGCAGCCATGGCGTCAATGTATCGACACAAAGTGTCATAGAGGCGACACTCGGCTTCAGAATACATCACAGAAATATGTGGATAAAACAAAAATCAACAATTCCTGGCAAAATAAAACTACACGCAACCAGAATTAAATGAACACCTGCTAAAGAAAAGCCGAAACTAGATAAAGTAGGAAATGAAATAGAAATATCAAATTTTAACACTAAAATAAACAAAAGAAATGGTATAAACAAATGGAGAAGAGCTACAATCTCTCGACTCCCTCTCCAGCAACTCACACGTCTGTGTTCCCCGGCAACGGCGCCAAAAACTTGATGCGCGAATCTCGCACACTGCTATAGGCGGTAGCGAGACTGCGGCACAAAACGACAGTGTACCGATCGTTCAATTAATATAAAACAAGGAGTAATCCCCGAGTATCGAATCTCGAAGGAACACAGTAAGGTGGAGTTTACTTTTAAGGAAGGACTTGAGATCGAAGTCCTTTAGGTCAGATGGATTGCGGGAGAGTTGATTTGGCTTTTGGAAAATAAAAGAAAATAACTACAACTACTCCTATGCAATGCCGCTATGCAATGCTTCGCTTGGCGGGATGGAGACTAGGCAGGCCTTGAGCGCACTGCGTCGCAAGGGCGGGTGGACGAATAGGCAAGCGGAATCGAACTGTGCAGGCCTTGAGCGCACTGCTTCGTTAGGCGAATGGATTACACGGGCTGCTATGCACCGCTTCGCTTGGAGGATGGAAGAGTAGGCTTACGGATGGAGTGGGTCGCACCGGCGGAATCGAGGGTGGATTACACGGGCCGTTAACACCGCTTAGCTTGGTGGATGGACGAGTAGTTTTACGGAATGAGGTTGCAAGCACCTCTTCGACAAGCACGCCACTAGCAATTGCTAGTGCGACACACGAACGTTACGGCGGGATGGAGGATGGAATGGGGCGCTCCTCACTTGCATAAACCACACATATCAATTTCACATAAACATGAAATACAAAAATAACATAATAAGGTTTAAGCAAACATTGTTCATACACCCAAAATATAAAGGAAAACAATACTACAGTATAAAGGGGGTTTATATTACAACCAAAGCACGGAGACTCATCGGAGGTTCACGACCGGAATCTAGGGTTGTCAATCCTTGTCCGGACTCGGGCTCCAACTGCCGTCCGGGGTCCAGAAGAGCTGTCACCTTCTTCTATTATACCCGTCTTCTCCGTCAATCTTCTCTGGCCACGATCTCACCGGAGAACTTCATATATGCAACAGGAAATCCCTTGAAATGAAGCTTTGGAGGTGCACGATCAATGGAGGAGGCCTAGAGGATGCTCCAGCTTGAGATTTGCAAGAGAATCGCGGCCGGAGCTCCTCCCGAAGGTGGGCGGTGATGGAGCGGCGAGAATGGCGCTCTGGAGCGAGAAAACGACGCTGAAAATGACCTAAAATCGAAGGGAGGCTGACTGTTTTCGCGGAGCAGCTATTTATAGACAGGTGCAGATTTTTTGTTCATGCACGACCAAACGCACGACCGTGCGTTAAAAACACACGACCAGAATCCAAAAGCTGTTTTGGGCCATAAATGAACGCGCACGATCACAGCCGACCGTGCGTGAGTAAAACGCACGACCGTGCGATTCATGCAGACATGAAAACTGGGCAATATTGATGATCTACCCACCTGCACAACACCAAATAGCACCCACACAGCTGGGAATACTCTTCCAGCTCAATACAAATGCATAAAAAGGGTTGGGGAGCACCCTGTTCTTACCCCCAACAAACATAGTGCGCAATTGTACACCAAATTGGGCCCAAAGAGTGCACTTTGTGAAGAAAAGTGTTCAAGCGAAGTTTAAGCGATAATGAACTAAAAGATAAATGCAAATGCCTGAAAACTAGCCCAGATGAGTCCGAAAAAGTGTATATAAATGGGACTCATCAGTAAGCTGTAATCTGTTTGGTGATTAGAACATCGTGAAGAGGAAGGGGAGAGGGGACGTAGCCCGAATTGGGGTGAACCTCTGTAGATCTGTGTGTCTTCTGTGATTGATCTGTTATTCTTGTGAATTTTTCCTTTCAAATTTCTTGTCTTGGCACACCCTATTTCTTTACAGGTTCCTCATCCTAATGCTCCAAAGGTGATAAGAGATCATCCTCTTTTCACGCAGAAAGTCTTTCTACACAATGAACAAGCTCATCAAATTTCACATTAATCGACTCTTCAACTTTACTACTTCTTTTATTAAAAATTATATAAGCTTTACTAGTTGAAGAGTACCCAAGAAAAGTTCATCGTATTTTTCATCAAATTTCACAAGCTATCTTTAGTATTCAAAATAAAATATTTACAACCAACAACTTTGAAGTAGGATACGTTAGGCTTCTTTTGAAAATAAAGTTCATATGGTGTGTGATTAAGAGATGGGCGAAGCATGATTCTATTCATAACATAATATGAGGTATTTATGGCTTCGGCCCAAAAGGACTTAGGTAATTTATATTCACATAGCATAGTGCATGTAGTTCTTGAAGTGTCCTATTCTTTCTTTCTACAACACTATTTTATTGTGGTGTGCATGGTGCGGAGAACTCATGTTTAATGCCTAACATATCACAAAAAGATTTAAACTTTTCATTTTCAAATTCTCCTCCATGATCCGAGCGAATGCATTTAATTTTTAAATCACTTTCATTTTGAATACGAGAACATAATTTTGTAAATTCGCAAAATGCATCGGATTTGGATGAGAGAAATAGTGTCCAACAATATCTTAAAAAATCATCTATTAAAACATATGTATATGATCTACCACCAAGACTTGCGGTGTTAACCGGACCAAAAAGATCCATATGAATTAATTGCAAGGGTCTTGTAGTAGAAATACAATTTTTTACTTTTGAAAGAGGATCTAGTAAATTTACCTTTTTAACATGATAAACAAAGTGAAGGTAAAGTTCCATTTAACCTAGACAATTCTCTAATTAAATCACTTTTGACATGTTTTGCAATAGTTTTATGCTAGCATGTCCTAGCCGTTTATGCTAAAGTTCTAATTCAACATTTTTAGTGATAAAACATTTTATAGATGATTTAGAAAGATCATGAAAAGACTAAATTAACATTGTGTATTCTTGGTGCAGTTAGTAAAATATCTTTTATAGTAGGATTGGATATTTTGCATAAATTAGTGGAAGATTCAAATAAAACATCTAATCCTTTATCGCATAATTGGCTAGTAGAAATTAGATTGTGTTTTAGCCCTTTCACATAAAGAACATTAGATATAGTAAATGAATCGTTACCAACTGTACCAATTCCCACGATCCTTCCTTTTCCGTTATCGCCAAATGTCACGATCTCTCCCTTCTTCTTTTCTAGGCTAAGGAACTTTGCTTTATTGCCCGTCATGTGCTTGGAGCATCCAGAATCCAAGTACCACACGTCTTCATTGTCCTTAGCCTTCCTGCACATCTAGAAAGAAGATGAGAGTAAAGATCCGGATACCCAAGTGGTACCACCCATAGAATAAGTGGAAGCCTTTGGTACCCAGATTTGCTTTAAGGTAGTTTGTTTCACTTTCCTACAAGAACTAGACGTGTGACCTAACCTATAATAGTTTGCACACGAAATAAAGGGGGTTGAGACCCTTTTCTAGAATTTAGTGTAATTCTTGCTAGAAGGAATCAGATTTACAGAAGAAAAAGATTTTGTAAGAGAAAATGCTGGATTTTTGTATGAGGTGCTAGCGCCGGGCGGTAGCCCTCACCTCGATATCCGAGCCCAAATTTTCCAGAACCATATCACTGGTTCCCTAGAATCATATCCAGAGATTTTTGGCCTATTCCAAATTTTTTAATGGCCATGGTGAGATCATGAACTTGTGCTTTAAATGGTGAATTTTCTTTTACAAGAATGACACACCTATTTTCAAAACCTTTTTTTATTATTTTTAATTTGCAAAAGAGAGGCTTCTAATTTCCTTTCTAATTACCCATTCTCTTTTGTAAGAGTTTTGGCATGGGAGAGGGCTTTAAAAAGAGAATCTTCAATATCTTTTGCCATTTTAATAGAGTGATCATACTCTTGGCAAGAAACATTTCTTTTTTCTAAAACAATTAATTTTTTGGAAAGCTTTTGATTTTCTTTAATTAGAGATTCATTTTCACGATTCAATAAAATACTATCTTTCGTATTTTTATCAAAAGCTTTGCAAGTTTCAAGAAATTCATTAAAAAGTCCATCATAAGTGGGAGGAGTTACCTCAGTGTCGCTAAGAACACTGGTATCATCGTTGTCATTTCCATGTCCCATGAGGCACATGTTTGCTTCCTCATCTTCGCTTGATGAAGACCCGCTTGATTCTTCGGAGGAGGAGGAGACATCCCATGTTTTAGCTTTTAGCACCTTCCTCTTTTCCTTCCCTTTGTGCTGCTTTTCCTTTTTTCTCCTTCAAAAACTTTGGGCACTGGCTCCGAATATGCCCGGTCTTCCTACAATGATAACATTCTGGAGGAGGTCTTTCTTCTTCATCGTCGCTCTCCTTTTCCTTCTTTGAAGATGACCATTTCCATCTTCCATCCTTTTGGAGATATTTCCGGAAGGTGTTTCTCCTTTCCGGATTTCTCATGAACTTTCAGAAGTTCTTTACCAAGAGACTTTCTTCATCTTCATCTTCATCCTCTTGGCACTCCTTCTTTGATTTTAGTGCCAACGCCTTCTTCTTTGGCTCCTTGTTGTATTCATTGTATTGGATCTTGAGTTCTACCTCATGGGTTTTGAGATTCCCAATGAGGCTCTCAACCTAGAGCGTTCTTAGATTGTGCGACTCCGAGATAGCCGTCACCTTCAGATTGAATTTTGGAGGAAGAGATCGAAGAATCCTTTGGACCAAGTCGCCATTGGAGAAGGTCTTTCCAAGTGCTTTGGAGGCATTGACTATCTTGGTGAAGCGTGTGTACATTGCATCAATATCTTCGCTTTCATCCATTCGAAACTTTTCATATTCTGACTCCAGTTGGAAAAGTTTTGAATCTTTAACCTGCGATGTACCTTCATGAGTAATTTCCAAATGATTCAAAATATCATATGCAGTAGTACATGCGGAAATTCTATTAAATTCATTTCTATGTAACGCATAAAATAAAATATTCATGGCCTTAGCATTATTTTTGCATTTAAGTATATCCCTATCATCCCATTTATCTTTTGTTTTTTCTAATGTTATCTCTCCAACTACAATTGTAGAAGGAGAGTATTCCTCTTCTACCATATTCCATACCTCAATATCTAGGGTCATAAGAAAACATCGCATCCTATTTTTCCAATAATTATAATCTGAACCAGTAAATAGTGGAGGTCTACTAATTCCCAGACCCTCGGAAAAAGCAAGATCATAAGACGCCATTATTCCTGGATTTTAAATCAATTTGAAATAACCTGTCTCTGATACCACTTGTTGGATCGATAGGCGCCTTTAGAGGGGGGGGGGGGTGAATAAGGGAATACAAATCTTTTTATAAAATTAACCAATTTACTAAATTGTTTTAAAGCAAATGAGAGCGAAATAACAATTTAGGTGAAAGAAGGAAATAATGTAATGTGCAATTTAGGAATTAACGCCAAATGAAAGAAATCAAGTAAACACAAATAGAGACATGATTATATTATATAAAACTGTGTTTACATAAATTTGATTTCAATATCGCTAGAAATCGGAGGTGTACAAATACAGATACTTTTACCTTTTCTATACCGACTCGTATCCCCACGAACCTGTTGAATTTAGCCAATCCTTCCCCGGATATGGCCTCAAGCCGCTCTAGCCAATCCTTCCCCGGATGTGGCCTTGAGCACCCCCTAGATCTAATCACCTAGACCTAGTCGCCA
Organism: Dactylorhiza incarnata; assembly: GCA_033032865.1. NCBI lineage: Eukaryota > Viridiplantae > Streptophyta > Magnoliopsida > Asparagales > Orchidaceae > Dactylorhiza > Dactylorhiza incarnata. The sequence goes on from JAWHQI010000065.1 coordinate 7,649,289, forward strand.
ACACACGCGGCGAATTCCCCCTAAGCCGCGCAAGAACCTAGTCGCCAACACAATGTGATTTACCTATAAAAATTCACAATAAATAAATAATACAAATAAAAACTCTCTCTATGAGATTTTCTGGAGTTGATGATGAAGGACCGCAGTAGCATAAGCGAGGTTGAAGCGACCGTCCTTCGGATGCAGCGTGATGGCTTCCTTCTCCAGAAATCTTCTTTTAGCTTTTAGTGGGAGAAGACTTTTCGGCAGAGTAACAACACTGGAATTTTGGCACTTGTATTCTCTCTGGGATTAGATGCCAAAACGAGAGAGAAAGCTTCAATTTATTGAGCTTTGAGATAGCGCCTACACTAGCTCCTAACGCCTGTAGTAGCGTTCATGTAGAGACAGTTATGAAACCGTCGCGGAGTGGCATTGCTAAGTAATAAAATATATGTATTTTTAGTATAGTTTTAATTAATATTGTAAATTTTCTATGTAAATTAATGAATAAATTGCTTGTTGTATTATTTTCCTTACTAACTTAGTTTTATTTTTGTTTTTGTAGATTTTGGCAATTTTTGTCAAGTCACGCCCGTGACAACATGTCACGTCCGTGACCCAAGGGCGTGTAATCTGCGTTCGACGAAAGACGAGCTGCGTTCGACGAAAGCGCTCTGCCCCTGCATTCGACGAAAGCTCTACAAGCTGCGTTCGACAAAAGCGCCATCCCCTACGTTTGACGAAAGCTCTCCGAGATGCGTTCGACGAAAGCTTTCCAAGCTGCGTTCGACGAACTCCCTCTGTCCCAGCGTTCGACGAACGGCGTCCAACGTTCGACGAATCCTTCTCAGCGTCTAGCATTCGACGAACGTCGATCTGAGTTCGACGAATTCTCTCTATCCAGGCGTTCGAAGAATCTAGCGCACATGCCAGCCATCACGCCCCGGTTAAAGCAGATATGTGCTGCCCACTGTCACGCCCGTGACACTGCAGGTCACGCCTGTGTGCAGCCAAGTTTGACCCCAAACCTTCCAGAAGACGGCGGATGCGACCACTAAAGCACGCGTAAATGTCATGCCCCAGGGGCACGCCCGTGACCAGAAGACACGCCCGTGACCTAGAGCATGTAAAACTAAAATTTTGCCTATAAATAGAGGGGCTCGGCTGAAGCATATTTCATCCAAATTTTGAGTGCTTGTTAGTGTTTTCTGAGTTCTTTGAGTGATTGTGAGTTCTCTTTATGCAATTAAGTTTATGTTCGTTTGTAATTTTCGCCTTTTAGAAATAAAATGTTGTTTTCTCATTTGGATCATCTTCCTTTTTCATTTATGTTAGTGCGCGTGTGTGTTTGAGAATAGTTTTATTGCTTTCACAATTTAGTTTATTGCTTTCATAATTTAGGTTTATTGCTTTCATAAAAGTAGTTTATCGCTTTCTTTTAACGCTTTATTTATCGCTTTCTTTTAAATGCTTTCTTTCGATTCAGTCTTCTATTACAAGTAGAGTGCGTGAGTTTATGAGATAGTATTTTTCTTCTTTGTAACTTAGCTTTATTTCAGTCTTTATATAACTGCTATATACCACCCTCATCTTGAATAAGAGGCTAATTTACTTTAGCACTTGTTTAAGTCGGTTGGGACGGATATTATTTCTGCACCTTTATAAGTCTTTTTATTTCTATACCACCCCATCTTGAATAAGAGGCTAATTTCCTTTAGCGCTTGTTTAAGACGGTTGAGACGGATACTATTACTACTTTTATATAAGTCTTTTTATTTCTCTTTTTTTCCGCTTATATCCGCTAAAATTATTAAACATGTATTTTCCAACTGTTAATGCCGTCTCCATTTCGATGAGTGGCTAATTTCCTTTAGCGCACGATGTTGAAGAGCATTGGGACACAAAAATAGTTTTTCTAAAAATAAAACATCTCTTTCTAAAATAATTAACGCTTAAGGTTTACCCGAGAATAACGTTGAGTGAAGCCACATAATCGATGTGTGGTTTTCATTTCCGTCTCTATACACTAGTTAGCCGAGAGGCTCGTGCGTACGGACTAATCGCTCAGTGCGCTCTACCCTCGAGAGAGGATGAGGTAAGTCTCCCGAATTGGAAGTAAAAACCCAATAGCGGGGTTCACAACATAAGGCGAGTATTAAGAAGATTCGATGGACGAAAATTCATAATATCAGGTGGGCGTACCCTCGAGAGAGGAGCGTTCATAATTATGGAACCTCCATGGCCAAGCCGTTTTAATGTTTTAAAAAGTCATCTCTTTTACTTCTAAAAAAGAATATTTTTGTCTCAAGGTAATTCGACATCGGGCGCTATTATTATCATCGTTTAGAACTCTAGTTATACGCTTATTATTATCGTTTTCTTTTAAAAACCCAACTAAAAACTTATTCCGATAAAATAATAGTTCGTTCCTCAAAGTAGCTTAATCAACACGATCCGCGGAAATATAGGACCTCGATATTTTCTAAAACAAAATATCCTGTATTACTCACGATAAGGTATACTTGCCTTTATTATATGGTTAGTTCGGATAAAAAAATTAAACAAAAACTTTTCAAACCAATTTAGTGCAAAACTCTCCTTTGCGATTTTAAAAATCAATAGAACTCGGCGTTGTAGTCAGGGTGCATCAATATTTCGAAAGCAGAAAAAGACCGTTACTTCTATCTTTCGATAGGATAACGGTTAATTTCTCAAAGTAGGAGTACTTGCGAGACTCTTTGAAAACACCCGCCTAATTCTAATCTCTTCAAATAAAGGTTAACCAAAACAAAGAAACAAGAAGCAATCCGAAATTTTAATCATCAGGCGTTGTTCACGATATGGAGATAGTGCCAGGCGGTAGCGCTAGCGCCTGCGGTAGCGCTAACACCTGCGGTAGCTCGTAGCGCTGGCGGTAGTGCTCTAGTTCAGAAATGTGGTTCCAAGCTGCTTTCTATCTGTGGAGTATTGCACCTATAGTTCCTACACACTATAAACACACGACAAGCAAGATCAAATATAATATGAGATTTGTTATTCTCAAACAAAGGGATGTGACACACATGTCCAACAAGGACATCCTCAATGAAAGGAGGCAAAAGCTCAAGTCCTCTTATAAAGAGCCAAAGATGAAAATTTACATGTATTGCATTGTATTACATGTGGACATTTGTAGAAGTTTTAAATGGTTATGAAAAGTTTAGTTATGGACATGCTTTGGGTTTATGTGCTCTGTTTTACTTTAAGTTTGATTTAAATTAGCTTCTTTTGTAGTTATTATTACTCTGAGATATAAGTTACACTACTTACCTTCTTATAATGCACCATTTATTGATGTTATATGTTGTGGGAATCCGGTCGGACCCATATTATATGGTGTATACAAGTGGGGTGTTATATGGCTTATTAAGGTGACGCGACTACTGGTTCCCATGAGAGCAGTGTCGGAGAAGATGTCACTGGTTTTGAAGAAGGCAACATCGATGAGGATCAAGATCCAAACGTAGAAACCTACAATAGCTAGGGCGAACGCAGTTTGACGAGCCCTTCAGTGATAAGCTCTTCTGAATACCGCCCAAAGAAGAAAGCCAAGGAAAAATCAACAGTTTCTTTAGAAGAAGACTTAGACATATATAAATATATATATTTTTATTGATGGGTGTCCGCACATCGTCTTTTTGTAAGTGCGGGCATTATAACTTTGTAGAAAGTCTCCTTATGAAATGAAAAACCTTTTGAATCCTTTTCCTTTGTGTGGCTTCTACTCTTGTACCTACAGTGCATTTTTTATCACATATGAGTACTTAAGAATTTAAGATGTACCTTAGCCATGTGGTGCGGGCGGTTATGGCATATGTGATAAAGAAATATATAGCCGTTATATTATTCTATTCTGTAGATACAATGTGCACTCTTACAAATCTTAACCCACGACTACTAAAGGATTGAGAAAATTTACAATAATTTGGGTAACATTGTTTGATGTCATCAGATGATATCGAGATGAGAACCCTTTTTCTTGAGTACTAAAAGATTTATAATGTAAGGTCGTGCAAACATATTTATTGTAACCACACATTTTGAGCGAAGAAGCCATGGTTGTTTCGATATTATAAAAATTGACAATGCATTCCTTGTGTTATCATGAGTAAGAACACAATCACTTCATTTTTTGCATATTATGAATGTCATTGATGAATTTCCATAATGGACAAGCATTGGAGGGTTCTATCCGAACTTGTATGCATTAATATTGGAGGAGAACTATAATTGATAAGCCCTGTGTGAATTCAAGATGAGTAATTGCTCAGTATGATAATTAATACTCAAGAAATCCTCAGACCTATGATGTTCATATATAATTGAGGTTGGTGTAGTTTTCACGCATGTAACCGTACATTATAATAGTAATCGTTTATGAAAATTTGCAAGTTATAACGATTGGGGATAATTGAAATCGGTGTGGTTACCATAAGTGTAACCGCACATTATAATAATGATTGCTCATGAATAGTTCACTATCGATGTCTTGAATAGATTCAAGATGGGTGCAAACTCCACATGAGTAACCGCACATTAGGGTAATAAGCATTCAAGAAAGCCTCAGAACTAAGATAATAATAGGTAATTGAAGCCCGCATAGTTACAAAATGCGTAACAACCCTTTATAATAATTTTCAATATGAATACATTAGTAAGGTTGTAATGAGAATAACCATCTGAACCATGGGGGTAATATACTGAACCAGAAGTGGAAACATAGATATTCCTGAGTACGGAAGATATCCAACCAACCTCTACCAAATCAACCTAAGGAGTTTAAAGCTAAAGGCTAAGGTAGACCGTTTGGGCATAAGGCATCCATGTAGAATACCTCCACTAGAGTCATCCAATTGGGATATATGTGTCTAATGACCGATATCATTCCTCAGAAAGGAGTCTAGGGGGGGTCTACATGCATCAATTGATCAGAATCTTTAATGAAAATATTGACCACATGATTCTTGATTTGAACAAAGCCTCATGATAACAATAAACACATCATGTATTTGATATTCTGTTTCAGTTTTGAATTGACAGGTACAACAAAAGTGCATGGCTAATGTAGGTTTAGGCTTGTAGTCTATCAAACAGTGTTTTGCCTATGTAATCCTTCATAGTGCAAAACATTTGTTGACTTATGATCTAACACTATATTATACTTATCATTATCAAGGAAAAGTCACTTGAAAAAGGCCTGCATATGAAGCTGCAAAGATAGCCAATAGGTTGGATTAAACCTAAAATTGGCAAATACAAATATCAGCTAGAAGCTCTCTACGACAAAGTTGTATAATAGTTAGAAGGTCTATATCGACTAGAAGGTTTATATCGACTAAAAGAGCTTTATCGGCCAGGAGGCCTACATCAACTAGATGGCCTGTATCGACTAGAAGGCTTATATCGACCAGAACGCCTATATCGTCTAGAAGACTATAACCCCTAGAATTTTTTTATATGTGCAGGGCATGGGAATAAAGTCAGATATTATACCTTAAGTTTATTTTCATTTTATGTTATAATATTTAATGCACCAATAAGAAAATTTCTTTTAGAAGGTCTTAATTAATAAATCATTCTTGATTTATGGCCGTTAGCTGATGGGTCTATATAAAGGCTCGGATGGCTCACAATTATTTTTAGAATTTTAATTCTAACTTCATAAACTTTTACGATTCATTTGCATCCTTCTCGAGAACACAATTTCATTGGAGGGAGCACCAAGATTTCTCAAGGAAGAACCCTAAGGTGCTCCTTTTACAAGTTCTCATGTTTATCTTGTAAGATTTTCAGGGCCTGTACAATCAAGAATTAATTCAGCATATTGCTCAAACTCTACTCAGCAAATTCAATTCTCCATGAAGATTATCTGAGTAAGGATATTATTTTCTGCAAGAAGAGTTATTTGATCTAGATATTATTTCTCAAGAAGATTATTTAAAGATTTGTTTAAGAAAGAAGAAGCCACTCTGCTGTGCTTCAACGAAATACTCGACTCATTCATCTCTTTATCTTTTTGATCATATATTGTAAATTAAAACAGTAAACTTATAAATTGATTGTTGTAGGATCTTTTGAGATCTGAGTTGTAGGGCTTTTGTGTTAGCCTGAGTTGTAGGGCTTTTTGAGCCAGAGTGGTAGGAATGTAGGATTCTTTTGAGAATATGAGATTGTTGTAGGTTTTCTTGTGAATATGAGTGTAGGATCTTGGAAAGGATCTGAGTGTAGATCTCTTGTTGTAAAGATTGAGTTGTAGGGTCTTGATGTACTGAGTGTAAGTCTTGAAGAATACGATTAAGTTTTGTAGGAGTTTACCTAGTCTAATACATTGCTAGATAGGTGGTGTGGAGAGAGGACTACCCAAGGCATTCTTGGAGAACCTCTATAAATCATTGTGTGCTTTCTGTGCTTGAATTTTTATCATCTTGTTGAAAATTAGAAAAGGATTTAAAAAGCACCCATCACACTATTCACCCCCACCCCTCTAGGTGTGATCTAGGTGAACCAAACTAAAATAATAATTGGTATCAGAGGGAGGTTAAGTTCAAACTAGCCTAACAACTATAGAACAAGATCTACTTGGTTCCCACACAAGATAAAGAAGTATGTCTGCTGGAGAAAATTATAAAGAACTTGGATCTATGAAATTACTTATATGCAGAAAGGAGAATTTTGCAATAGGAAAGAAAGGGTGAAGTTATTCATGGAGGCATCTGATCCCAGAATTTTCATCACTATTGTTGAAACCGGTATCCAGTCTCTTTGAGTTAGAACCCATTGGGGGGTGTAGCCCGTGCCTACTTATCACTTACTTATGCTCTTGACTATGGATGAAGAATTAGGAACATACCCAAAGCTGTAGCGAGGAGGTCCCGCCACACACCCGAAAAATCTTAGAGAGCTTCCCCTCCCAAACAAATGCTCAGCCGGGCACCTTGAAGGGCACTAGCAGCCAACCATAACTTGCCTAGGAGGAGAGAGCCTAAAAGATCGGATCTCCTCCAAGGTGACCTTAAGGGTCTATTTATAGTTTTTCAAGTCTGGTTTGCAAATAACATGAATCCGCCTTTTGGTTTTACTAATCGCACCCCAAATTGGTCTTCGAACAACCTAACTCCGCTGTTCTAAAGGGCTATCGGCAACCCATAAAGGGTACCTGGGTAATTTTACCCCCAAAGACTTCTGGGCGAGTGGTCCGTGAGGGTACCACTCGCCAGGCTTCCAGCATGCTTGATTCTGACGGGGCGAGTGGTCCATGGGGGTACCACTCGCCTGGCCTCTCGCGCACTCGCACTCCTGGATGGGCGAATTCCCTGGAAATGAGATCCACACTCACCCTGAGGCTCCTTTGCCTCTCATGACCTAGGTGAATGCGCTTCTGGCTTGCTCTCCTGCACGTCTTAAGCCGGGGTCCCACTCGATGAATATGGGGTTATACATGATCCCCGCTCTTTTCGAGTGAGGCACTCGCTCGGAAAGAAAGCCCAACCCCATGTATTTGGTGAGCTCATGCTGACATGGGGGGAATCTTTCTGTGGGACCCTCCAATTTGCTATAAATATGTCCTTGGTTGCTGCCTTCAGAGCGTCTGTCCACCCATCACTGTTCCTTTTTTTTTCTCCAAGAAGCTCTTGCTGTTCAGATGTCGTTCATGAGGCCGACGTCGAGACCGCTCTCGCAAGGGCTGATGGACTGCCTTATGGCAGCGCAGGGCGAGATCCCTTCTAAGTCAACCCGATATGCCCCCTGGCTCTCGTCAACCTTCCAAGCCCTACCGACTGAAGAAAGCCAGGGTGGCCCGATGAGACCTTTCGGCGGTGGAGTCTACGCCCGAGACTGCCCCCTCATAGCATTCCTCTTGTTGACACTGCCGAGGTAATATAATCCCTCCCACCTTTAAGGGTTAACCCTGGTGACACGATATCTCAACAATTTAAACCACTCTCGGAACCTGCAGGAGTCGGAGGGTGGCCCTGGGGTAAACCAGGCGAATGCCAGCCTTCCCCAACCTGCTCTCGGAGGTGTTCCCCCAGCCCGGGAGTCCTCCCCTCTCGCTACTTCTGGCGGAAACCTGCACGCGCCTGGTAAGCACTTTGTTACCTTCTAGCCTGACTTTTACCTTCCCCCTTTCTTTGACTTGGGTCTTCACAACTCCCAGCTTTGGAACCACCGGGTTGCCCCTATCTTGCGCAACTCTCCTGCCCCCGAGACCATCATCACCTCCCCGACTCCGGAGGGGTAACGTCTGGTGGATAAAGGCCCTGAGAACAACTCTCTCGCCGCGGACTTGGCCACTACCTCTGGTGCCGCCGACCAGGTGCATCGCCCTGGGAAGGGGAAATCGCTCCACCCCCCTACCAACCATTCGCCGGGCAGGCCGGGATCTCTCGCCAATCTCCCGTCAAACCTTATGTACCTGGTGAGTTACCCCCACATTAGACTCAAAATTTGCATGACTGGGAAAGGCTAACTTTCACTCTCGCAGGCTTCCGCCTGGTTCCGCCGGTGGATACCCAAGAGGAGGAGGGGATGATCTCGCCACCTCCCTCTCCCTGCGACGTCTCAGATTTTCTTGGTGATCACGAAGATGCCAGGGGTCTGAAGGAGCGGATGACGAAGCTTTTCTGCAAGCTGATCTGGATGCAGCGAGATCTGGCCAACCAAACGGAGGAGCACCGGGCGGCCTTTGAGCATCAAATAAGCGTCCTCGAGCGTGACTACACACATCTTATCGGGGAGATGGAGCGCCAGGGGGCGGGTGCGAGGAGACTTCTCCTAGGAGGCATATCGCGCGGGCTAGGGACCAGATGCGCCTGGTCCACCAAGAGCTCACCGCGGTGAGCGCGTTCCATTACCCGCGCGTCCCTCCGAGGATAGGGAGGCGAGGCCGGGGTCGATGACAGTGGGTTCAGTACTAAGTCTACCGGCTCTCGCCCCATGTATTCTCCCGCACCTTTGATATTTCTCTTTTCCTTTTCACATCAAACTAAGACGAGGCATGCTATGTCTCGCCAATATTTTTTAGTTTGTGTTATGTTCTTTCATTACTTTTCCGAATGCTTTATGCGGATGCTTTCATTTTTACTGCGCTTTTAATTTGCACTTGCCTACCGGCTCTCGCCCCATGTTCTGTTTTTTCGCGTGCCACTCTCGCCATATAACGACGACTGGGTTTAGATAGGCCGGTTGGAACTCCGAGGCGCCAGGATAGCACGGCTGCTATCCGCACCCCGTGCGTAGAGTATTCTCTTTACTTCCAACTTTTTCTATAAATAGTCAGCTCAACCACCGCCTTTATTGCACTTCCATCTCTCTCTCTCTCTCTTCTTGCTCTCGCTATACCACTCGCCCTTCTCTCTAGAATCCTTGCGAGACCTCCCCGTTCTCCAGTGATTATGAAAGAAGCCGATGGCAGGTCCAATTATGCCCAAGCATTTGCCAACCGCGATTTCAGGACCTGTGACCTCTCGGAAGTCGACTTTACCCAGGCCATCACAGAATTCGTTCCGCTGGGATTTGTCGCACGCCGCCCGAGGAACCGAGATCAGATTAACCAGTTCTCGCCCGACACCCTTGCCATCCATCTCAAACATTTTGAGGTAGGGCTCCGCGTCCCACTATGGTTGGATGTGCGCCAGACCTCGTTACTTTGGGGTTGTCCCCACATAACTCAACCCAAACTCCATCGCAATGTGGGTAGCATTCGCCTGCTACCTGGGCGAGGAGGGGATTGAGTTCTCGCTCACAGTGTTCCGCAAGCTTTTCAACTTCAGGGCCACTCGCGGAGTGGTGTTCTTCTCCGGGCGTCCCCCCTCAGCGTGACCAGCACCGCGAATAAAAACCATGACTGGGTTCGGCCGTTTGTCTTCGTCACTGGGAAATTCAGCAACGTGCCTCTCGCGCCTGTGTAGGAGGATGAGTCGACCTTCCGTCCTCCAGCGCTGGGGGGTTACGAGGACAAGCTCCATGCCTTTATTCAGAAGTATGGGATGGATGTCGTGCATCTGCGGAAGCACGTAGGCTCACTACCTCCAGTTTTGCCGGGAGAGGGTAAGCTAAACCATTTTGACCCTAGCTCCCGCTCCTCCTTCACTCGCTTACGCTCTTTTAACTTATTTTCCTTGATACAGGAGTTCGAAACCTCCCCCTCCACCCGCCGAATGTGATCATGGAGGTCGCTCCCGATGATGCCCTTGCTCTCGCACGGTCCGCCGTCGCAGCTTGCCACAAGGATCCGCCTCTCGCAAAGTACGGCGGGCAAAAGCGGAAGTCCGACACGGCCACCCGCTCCCCCATAAGAGTGTGAAACCTTCCGCAACCGCTAAGGGGAAGGCGGTCATGGACGAGACCCCCAGCTCGAGTGCTCCTGCAGCGGAGGACTCAGCTCCTACAGCAGACTCAACCGTTCAGATCGCCGCCGCGCCGACGGAACCCTCCCCGAGGCCGGCACCGAGAGGGCACCGAAATTTCCCTCTCGACGAGAGGTACGCAGATGCGGGCGGCGAGCCCCTGCTCCACTGGGATGGGGGGGGGGGGGGTAACCGGGTCTCCATCTCCAGCCTCCTTCCATCCTAGATGGAGAAGGAAACCGCCAACAATCATGCCTATGGCCTTTCCTACTCGCTCTACAGCCGCGAGGGTGCAACCGTCTACGATACCGAGTCTACTCAGACTCTTACGCATGAGGCTGCGCGAGCCATGATGCGTGCTCACGAGTAGAGTCATATGTCTTCCCGCCGAAGCATGACTCTTGCACGGAATATTGTTGAGGTCGAGAAGACCCGCGCCGGCATCTCCGTCGAGCTTCCGGCCGTGAAGAAGCAACTGGCGACCGCCGAGACCCTTCTCGCCAGCTGCCCAGCCCGAGAGGTGAGCACATCTCCTCGCAGTTACTCAAGTTCTCGCGTTTCCCTTCTTTCTCTTGCCAATCTTCTTATTTTTCTTGCAGGACAAAGCCAACTATGATACCTTACTCGTGCGGGCGCGCATCCTTGAGGAGTGAGTAAAGGAGCTGGAGGCCGGGAGCCAAAGGCTGAGAGATGCCACTGCTTGGCAACCTCCTGCGGAGCGAGACATTCAGCACCTCTATTCTAATGCCGAGTTCGAGGGGCTGATGCAGAGGTCCGCCCAAGGAGCAGCGAAGCATATGCTGGAGGTGCTGCAGAGGGCCGACCTTTTAAAAGTAGAGGGCGAGAGGATTCTCGCTCACCACATGCTTCCTGAACTCTTCACCCAGGTTGACCCTACGGATGAAGCTGGCGATGGGCGGGAGCTCGGCGACCTTCCCTCTCCGGGCGCGAGCAACGGATACTCCGACGATGGAGCTGACGTCCCCTGAAGACTCCCCTTTCTTTCTCTTTTTGATGTAATGCGAGAACCGTTATGTAATTTCTTTTTGTAATGAAATGAAAAGGAATGTTTTGCCCCTTGCGTCGTGTTGTATATTTTTCTTTTTGTGCATCTCGCTATTATCAACCGATAGCTCGCTCGTTCGTATGCCATTTTACATGCTTTCGCACTTTTGCGCATGTGCTTTACTATTATTTGTTTGCTTTTAGAGCCGCTGACCCATAGTTTGGGTCATGACTGAGATACTTTCGCCGCCCAGTAGTGCCACGCGGTCGCAACCCTCTCGCACTCGCCCCAGCCTTTTTAGGACTTAAGGCGATTTTGTTGATTTCTAGCGGGAACGGAACTGCGCCCAGAACCCACCTCATACCGCTAAATTCTCGCAGCCCGCGGGTCTGGCCAACGTTCCTCTGCGCACTCACCGAGCGGGTGTCTTTCCCAAGCGATATCATTCGCCGGCGAGTGTCGCTCATGATGGACACCACTCGACGAACTTATGTTGAGACTTACCCTGTGCTAATTCTTTTCCTGGGGTTTTTCCCTTACTTTGCCTTCCCCAGGGGTCCCCACTAAGTGAGCCTACGACCCTGCCAGCTAGATGAGAGCCTGGTCAGCAGGTCTGCTCGGGTCCAACCTTTGAACCTTTAGAACCTGCCATTGAGTGAGCCTACGACCCTGCCAGCTAGATGAGAGCCTGGTCAGCGGGTCTACTCGGGGCCAAACTTTGAACCTTTAGAACCTGCCACGGAGTGAGCGTACAACCATGCCAGCTAGATGAGAGTCTGGTCAGCGGGTTTGCTCGGGGCCAATCTTTGAACCTTTAGAATCTGCCACCGAATGAGCCTACGACCCTGCCAGCTAGATTTGAGCCTGCTCAACGGGTCTGCTCGGGGCCAACCTTTGAACCTTTAGAACTTGCCAGCGAGGGAGCCTACGACCCTGTGAGCTGGATGAGAGCCTGGTCAGTGGGTCTTCTCAGTGCCAACCTTTGAATCTTTAGAACTACCACCTAGTGAGCCTACGGCCCTGCCAGCTGGATGAGAGTCTGGTCAGCGGGTCTACTCGGGGCCAACCTTTGAACCTTTAGAACCTGCCACCGAGTGAACCTACGGCCCTGCCAGCTAGATGAGAGCCTGGTCAGCGGGTCTGCTCGCGGCCAACCTTTGAACCTTTAGAACATGCCACGGAGTGAGCCTACGACCCTGCTAGCTAGATGAGAGCCTGGTCAGCGGGTCTGCTCGTGGCCAACCTTTGAACCTTTAGAACCTGACACCGAGTGAGCCTACGGCCCTGTCAGCTAGATGAGAGCCTGGTCAGCAGGTCTGCTCGGGGCCAACCTTTGAACCTTTAGAACCTGCCACCGAGTGATCCTACGGCCTTGCCAGCTGGATGAGAGTCTGGTCAGCTGGTCTGCTCGTGGCCAACCTTTGAACCTTTAGAACCTGCCACCAATGTTGTAGATGTCGGCCGACATGTCTGACATGTCAGCCGACATGAAGGTTTTGAGTGTAAACCGTAATGAAATCGATATTTTGGCGAGAAATTGCGTTTTGTAAAATATCGCGAGATATCGGCGATATATCGCGCGAGTTATCGGCAGCCGATATATCGTGGGCTATTTTAAATAAAAAAACGCGAGATTCCACTGTTACCGTTAGCGTTAAAAACATGTTTTACGGGTGAATTGATTCCCGACGCCTCATTTCAGTCCAGCCCTAGCCTTCACTTATATTTCTCCCTCCGGGTGATCTGGCTGCGACGACGACTCTCTCCTTCTCTTCTCTTTCGACGGTTCTTCCTCCTCCCTAGCGTCGAAGCCATAGCTTCTTCTCCTACGACACAGCACCGTGAGCATTCTATGCCCTAGCTTGCACTTCTATCTGGATTTTTGTGTGGCTATTTTTTTATTTCTTCTGGCATTATTTTGATTTATTCTGGCATTTTTGGGTTTGTTTGGCATTTTTACTGACATTTTGCCCCTCTGATCTGGTAGCGTCTTGCCCCTCTCTGATCTAGCATCATTTTCTCTGATCTGGTAGTGTCTTGCCTCTTGCCTCTCTCCGATCTGGCTATTTTAGCGTCTCTGATCTGGCTTTATTTTATTCTGGCATTATTTCAGTCGCAACCCTAGTTTTTTTTCTTGCATTTTTGCTGACATTTTGGATTGTTGGGATTAATCTATTGCCTTTACATTTCAGTTGTTTTATTGTCTTATATCATTAAAATTAGACGGAGTTTTCAAGTTATTGCTGCTGCAACAAATGATGTAACCGTGATTCAAGAATATCATATATAAATTAAACAATATTTTGCAACATATGATTTATGCGGTGCGCCGGTGCTTCTTTGTGTGAGATATATGCATGATTGGTGATTGGTGAAATATGATTTTGCAACATATATATGAATGGTGATTGGTGAAATATGATTAATTGATTATTAATTAATAATTAGTCATAAGTGAATGATGAATAGATGATTTTGAGTGGATTGATGAATTATGAACCAGTGAAGACATGACATGATGGTGCTTATTATTTTTGTGCTTATAAATCCGTGTCACTGATGTTGCAAAAATTGTATAATTTTTTGGGTTTTACCAACCAAATATTACTGATGTTGCAATTATTTTATTTGATCCATTTGTTTGTTGTAGAATCATAGAATGAACTCCTCTCAGTCTTCTAGTAAATCCAGCAATGCTTCAGTTTCTACTGATAGAGATGCATTTTGGGCATTTGAGGAGAAAGTGGTTGCAACAGATACAAATAGAATTCATTGCAATTGCTGCAAGCAAGTCAAAAAAGGGGGCATAACAAGGTTCAAATATCATTTGGCGGGGATTAAGGGCAATGTAAAGTCATGCCCTCATGTTCCAACCGATGTCAGAGCAAAAGCCGAAGCAACCCTTGCAGCAACACAAACTACTAAGTTGATGAAAAGTAGTAGGTTACAAAGTAGCTAGGATGAAGTCGTTGTTGGAGAGGATGCAGATCCCTATTGTTCACAAAGGAATTTGTTTGCATGTACTGGGAGTAAGAGTCCAATGGACCAATTTATTGAACCAGGAAAAAGTTTGCAAAGCACGATTGAGAGCAAGTTTAAGAAGAAAGCAAGAGATAACGCAACTCTATATATTGCTAGGTGGGCATACGAGATGGGCATTCCTTTCAATGCTATATAGCATATCCTTTCAACAAATGTTGCATGCTATAGGTCAATGTGGCCCTGGGATGAAAGGACCAGCTCCGTATGAAATGAGGGAGAAGTTCTTACAGATGGAAGTTCAACAGACCAAGGAAATGCTTAGCAGCTTTACTCAAACATGTAGGTTGCATGGGTGTAGTATTTTGACAGACGCGTGGACAGATCGTAAGGGCAGAAGTGTCATGAATATTGTTGTGCACACAGTTGCTGGAGTAGCCATTTGGTTAACAAAGAATGTATCATCATCGACACATGATGGTAAGTTCATATATGAGTTTGTAGATGAGGCAATCAGTAGCTTACGATAATTTTTTATTTCACACAGACAATATATATATATATATATTAGTCTATTAGATATATAGTATGCTGTTGTTTACTTAGGTATCAAAAATTGACAAAGTAATGTTTGGAAGCTTTCAAAGGTTGAAAAGGTAAACAAAAATGTCAATTTTCTTATTTCTTTCATTAGCATCTTGTTAACAATTTAACTTTGATTTGTTTTTTTTATATTTTTAGGATAAGGAGAAGCCGAGAAAATGAGGGTACCTATTAGAAGACTTCATGTCATGGAACTAATAAAGGCAAGTTACTTTCTTCAATATTTAACATTTATTAATAGGCAAAATTCTGTTTATTGTCTTTAATACTTTATTAGTTCATTATAATTTTATTATTACATGTTCACTGTATAGTTCATAAACATACATTGTGTGTATATAGTATTAAATTAAAAAAAATGTTTATATAGTATTAAATTTATTTAAATATTAAAATCCGACATTATAAAATATCCCCGATATATCCTCCGCAATCCGACATACGACATTTCAAACCCAAACCGACATGAACCCGACATCCGACATCCACAAGCTTGCCTGCCACCGAGTGAGCCTACGGCCCTGCCAGCTAGGTGAAAGCCTGGTCAGCGGGTCTGCTCGGGGCCAACCTTTGAATCTTTAGAACCTACCACCGAGTGAGCCTACAACCCTGCCAGCTCGGTGAGAGCCTGGTCAGCGGGTCTGCTCGGGGCCAACCTTTGAATCTTTAGATCCTGTCACCGAGTGAGCCCATGCCCCTGTCAGCTAGGTGAGAGCCTGGTTAGCGGGTCTGCTCGGGGCCAACCTTTGAATATTTAGAAGCTGCCACCGAGTGAGCCTACAACCCTGCCAGCTAGGTGAGAGCCTGGTCAGCGGGTCTGCTAGGGGCCAACCTTTGAATCTTTAGAACCTGCCACCGAGTGAGCCTACAGCCTTGCCAGCTAGGTGAGAGCCTGGTCAGCGGGTCTGCTCGGGGCCAACCTTTAAGATTTTTCCATCATCATCTTACAAGTTATTACACCACGCCTGTATAAGAAAAATAAAGTTCAAAGCATAACTATTCTCATTTTAGGGACTTAGGGATATAAGCGTTTTAAGTCGTCACCACTCCACGTGTGACCGATGGATTCGCCTTCCACATTTTGGAGGCGATATTCCCCCGTCTTTAGGGTTTCTTCTATGACATAGGGACCTTCCCAATTGGGATTGAGTTTTCCTACCGCGGCGGATCTTCTAGCCACGTCGACCTTTTTCAACACAAGGTCCCCCTTCTCTAATTGCTTAATCCAAACGTGTCTGTCAAAGTACTTGGCCATCAGCCGCTTGACTTCCTCTTGACGGATGGCAGCAAGATCTCGAACCTCCTCAATCAGATCTAGGGAGATCCACAGCTCTTCCTCGTTCCCTGCTCTCCACTCTTCATCACCCTCTGAGGAGGCCCTTACCCATGGCGTCTTGACTTCAAATTCCACGGGAATGATGGCCTCACAACCGTGAGAGAGCTTGAAGGGGGTCTCGCCAGTGGCGGTGTTGGGGGTGATCCTCAGAGCCCATAGGACCGAGGGGAGTTGCTCCACCCAATTCCCCTTCAAGTTATCCACCTTCTTTTTGAGTAGGTTTACTATGATCTTATTCGCTGCCTCCACCTGCCCGTTGCTCCTAGGGTGATGGACAGATGCGAACCTGAGGTCTATCCCCAGCTGGCTGCAGAAGCTGATGAATTCCTCGCTGGCGAACTACGGACCATTATTTGTGACTATGGCTTGTGGAAGCCCATGTCGGCAGATGATCTCCCCCCATACGAAGTTGCGGATTACCTGGGAGGTGACCTTGGCTAGAGCCTTGACCTCCAACCACTTCGAGAAGTAGTCGATCATAACCAAGAGAAATCTTCTTTGCCCACTGGCCTGAGGGAAAGGTCCTGCCAGATCCATCCCCCATATGACGAAGGTCCATGACTCCATGATGCTCCTTAGCCTCTGAGTCGGCAAAAGTTGATGCGGGGTGAACAACTGGCACTTCCGGCATTTCTGGGTGAACTCCGTCGCGTCCTTGCTTAGGGTCGGCCAAAAGTACCCCTGCCTAATTATCCTTGCTTCCAATGTCCTGCTCCTCAAATGACTACCACATTCGCCGGAGTGAATCTCCTCCAGAACCCTCGGGACCTCTTCCTCAGAAATGCATTGTGCCAAGAGTCCTGAGAGAGTCTTCTGATACAAGTCTCCTTCATGAAGCATGTAGTAGGCGAATTTGTACCGAAAGCGCCTTTGATCCGGAACCTCTTCCGAGAATTTTCCCTTCGCTAAGAAGGTCACGAAAGGGTCCTTCCACGAGGGCCGCTGCTCTATTCCCATGAGCTCCCCTTCCTCAATCGAAGGGCGGAACAGATCCGTCAAGGTTCCTCCAGCCCGGGGGCCGGACTTGGCCAGCCGATCCGCCGGGACACTTTCTTCCCTTGGTATGTGCTTGATGGAGAAGGTTTTGAACATTCCGATGAGACCCCTCACTTTAGCTAGATACCTCATGAGTGTGGGCTCTCTTGCCTCGAACTCGCCCTTGACTTGTGAGGCTATTACCATTGAATTTGTGAGGACCTCTACATCGTGAACCCCCAACTCCTGAGCCAGACACAAGCCGGCGATCACAGCCTCGTACTCCGCCTGGTTGTTAGTGATGGGAAAATGAATCACTAGTGCTTGCTCTATTTTCACTCCATGGGGGCTTTCCAACACCACTCCCCCTCCCAGGGAGTTCCTTCCTGAGGCCCCGCCCACCAGCAGCTTCCAGGGGACGGGACGAAGGGCCTGCTCTTCTTCCATCTTAACTACGTAGTCTGCCATGAAATCTGCCACTACTTGAGCCTTCATTGACAGCAGCGGGACGAAGGTGATGTCGAATTCGCTCAGCTCTACCGACCACTTCGCGAGCCTTCCTGAATGCTCTACCCCCTCGAAAATTTTGCGAAGCGGGTGGTTAGTCACTACCTGGATTGAATGGGCCTGGAAGTATGACCTGAGCTTCCTGGACGAGATGACCAGATCAGAAGTCAGCTTTTCTAAAATTGGGTACCGGAGCTCCGCTTCTTCAGAACCCTACTCACGTAGTAGATGGGAAGTTGTTTCTTACCCTCTTCCCGGACAAGGACGAAGCTCACGGCCTCAGCCCCTACTCTGAGATACAAGGCTAGGCTCTCCCCTCCTTTGGGCCCTGGAGCAGCGGAGCCTTGGTGAGTTGATTCTTTAAGTCTTGGAAGGCCTCCTCACACTCCTTTGTCCATTCGAACTTTTGATTGCCCCGGAACACCTTGAAAAAAGGGGAGCATTTCTCTCGTGCCCGGGAGAGAAACCTACTCAACCCTGCTAGCTTTCTAGTCAGGCGCTGGACTTCCTTGGCATTTTGCGGCAATCTTAACTCCATTATGGCTTTCACCTTGTCTGGGTTAGGCTCTACCCTCGCCGGGGAAAGGAGATGACCTAGAAATTTCCCCTTGCCGGCCCAAAGATGCATTTTGAAGGGTTCTACCTCATCTTGAACTTCTGCAGGGTGGAAAAGGTCTCCTCGAGGTCCTCGAGGTGGGAACACACATCCTTGCTCTTCACCATGAGGCCATCAACGTATACCTCCAAGTTCCTTCCCCTTTGATCCCAGAAGACTCGGTCAATCATCCTTTGGTACGTTGCCCCTGCATTTTTTAGTCCGAACGACATCATCTTATAGCAGTAGCACCCTTCCCTCATGATGAACGAGACGTCCTTGATGTCTGGGGGTGCATCCCGATCTGATGATAACCTGAAAAAGCATCTAAGAAACTCATTACAGAAAAACCGATGGCTGAGTTAACCAGCGCATCGATCTGAGGCAAAGGATAATAGCCCTTAGGGCAGACTTTATTTAAAAGATAAAAATCAATACACATCCTCCAGCGGCCATCGCCTTTTTTTTACCATGACGACATTGGAGACCCAGCCTGGATACTGGATCTCCGATACAAAACCTGCTTTGAGGAGCTTCTCCACCTCCTCGTGGAACAGCTCCTCCAGCTTGTCGGCAATGACCCTCCTCTTCTGTCGGATGGGCGGGCCCCTGGCTCGAGGTTGAGTCGGTTACAGGCCACGTTTGCATCGATGCCCGACATGTCTGCCGTGCTCCATGCGAAGATGTCCACGCTCCTCTGGATGCACTCCAACATCCTTCTCCTGTCCTCCAGGCCAAGGCCCATGCTGACCCGCACCTTCTCTATTTTCCCCTCCTGGGTGGTGACCTCCATCTCTACCACTTCCTCCGCCGCCTTAAGCCGGACCGGCTCTTCCCATCTCCCCCTTGCCTCCTTTTCTTCAGCCAGGGTCGCCTCTTCTACCGCGGACTCCTCCTCCATTGGCTCGACACGCTCCTCCTGAGCCACCTCCATCTCCTCTTCCTGGATGCTGCTCTCTCCTTCTCCTTCTCCCGCCTTCCTTTCTCCTCCTGGCTCCTCTGCCCCCTTCATCTCTCTATCCACCTTCTCAGCCTCCGCAATCCAGGAGATGGTGTTGACGGCAGTCACATAACACTGCCTCACCACCTTTGCATCCCCCTGGATCCGGACTTGGACTCCTCCGCTGCGGAACTTCAAGCACTGATGGAAGGACGAGGGAATGCACCAGAAGGTGCTGATGAGAGGGTGTCCGAATATGGCATTGTAGCTGCTCGAAGCGTCGACAATGATGAACCGACAGTTCCTGGGGACCCCTCCCAACGTCACATGGAGGCCAAATCCTCCCTCAACCTCTTTTCTTTCCCCTGAAAATCCAAACAAGGGCCCATTCGAAGCTTGCACCCTTTTCGCCTCTACCTCCAATGCGTCAAAGGCCTTCTTGAAGATCACATTCACGGAACTCCCGTTGCCGACCAAGATTCGGGAAACCGTGAAGTTTTCGATTGTCATCTGGATCACCAAGGCGTCACAGAATGGGTCTTCAAAGTCTGGCATATCCTCCGCCAAGAAGGTGAGCTTCTTTGAGGTAGGGTGGGGTTTGGGAGGTTGACGTGACACTCCTCCAGAACATCACTTGGAATCTCCTCTTGCGAGTCGCCTCTATCCCAACCCCGCCATGGATCACTCTGATTCCTCCCCTGGCTCCCATGTCTGACCTGTCATCGCATCTATCTTCCCTCTCTCCGGGTAGCACTTCTTCAATCCTCACAGGTCCCTACTGTTGCTGACCTCTCGCCCCCATATCCAAAAATTCCGGGCAGGTGGCCGTCACGTGACCTTTCTCCTGATGGAAGTCACAATAGGGCAACGCCACCCTGCCTCCTCTTCCTCCTCTTCCTCCTCTTCCTCGGCCTACTATCATGGTTTGCTCCTGCGGGGGGAGGGGGTCTGGGATCCTGCCTCCATCCCAGATGATTGACCCTCCCTTCCCCCCTTCACTGGTAACCTCTCTCTTGACCTCGAGCCGGTCCCTCCTGGGGTCTCCAAGCCAATCAATTATTGGGCTCTTGATGCACCCAATCCCGCTGCTGCTCCCAAAACCCCTGACCTCTGGGCTCCTCCCTTCTACTTCCCTCTTGCTGCCTTACCTCTGGCTCACTCAGCCTTGCCAACCTCTTTGTAAACTTTGGGTTGGCCCCCTCTCCCTCAATCTCTTCCACCGCCCTCTCCATCAACTCCTCGAAGGATAAAGGGGCCTTTCGCTTTAGGTCCATTTTGAAGAACCCCTCCCGCGGCCCCACTATGAAGGCTAGCTGGAGGGTGAACCCTGACACCTCCTGGACTCGAAGGACCTCCTCCTAGAACCTGTCCACGTAATGGGCCAGCGACTCCCTTATCCCTTGCTTGATTTTAAAGAGCGCCTTCACGTCCTTCTTCCTTTTCTTTGACGTTGAGAAGCGCAGCCGGAAACTCCGACGCAGATCCTCGAACGCGTAGATAGAACCCACAGGGAGTTGGTGGAACCATCCCCTCGCCTTCTCCTTCAGAGTGGTAGCAAAGAGCTGGCACTGGAAGGCATCCGACATTGTTAGGATCGAGACCATATCCTGAACCACTGTAGGTGAAGGACTGGGTCATCCTTGCCGGTATAATAAGACATCACGGGCCCTCTGAATCCCTCTGGAACCGGGGCCGAGAGGATCAACTCGCAAAAGGGTCTACCTTACCCTGCTCGGCGAGTGGTCCTCTCGCGCAGAGTCAGCTCGCAGACTTCTGCACTCGCCGGGCTATTGAACAGCTGCCGCCTTGGGAGGTCTCGCGCACTCGCCTTTGCTGCCACTTCTTTCCCAGGCTGCTGGCCGGGAGCATTCTCGCCAATCTGCTAGGGCGGGACTACCGAAACTGCGGGTGTCTTGCACTCCCCCCTCATGGCGAAAGCAAGCTGCAAGGTCTGCATGACCTCCCGCTTGAAGTCTTCGAACATCCCCACCATCACCCCACTCGCAGGAGGTTGTGAGTGACCTGGGCCAGACCTATCTCCATCTCCAGCCATGGAGCTCAGCTTGAGATTTTCTTGCACAGGCTACGGTCCACGCTCACCGCACCAAAAATGTTGAAACCGGCAACCGGTCTCTTTGAGTTCGGACCCACTGGGGGGTGTAGCCTGCGCCTACTTATCCCTTACTCACGCTCTTGACTGTGGATGAAGAATTAAGAACAGACTCAAGGCTATAGCGAGGAGGTCCCGCCACACACGCAGAAGATCTTAGAGAGCTTCCCCTCCCAAGCCAATGCTCAGCCGACACCTTGGAGGGCACTAGCAGCAAACCAAAACTTGCCTAGGAGGAGAGATCCTACAAGATTGGACTCCTCTAAGGTGCCCTTAAGGGTCTATTTATAGTTTTTCAAGACTGGTCTGCAAATAACATGAATCCGCCTTTTGGTTTTACTAATCGCACCCCAAATTGGTCTGCAAACAGCCTAACTCGGCTGTTCTGAAGGGCTATTGGCAGCTCACAAAGGGTACCTGGGTAATTTTACCCCCAAAGACTTTTGTGCGAGTGGTCCGTGAGGGTACCACTTGCCAGGCTTCCCGCGTGCGTGATTCTGACGGGGCGAGTGGTCCATGGGGGTACCACTCGCCTGGCTCTCGTGCAATCGCACTCCTGGATGGGCGAATGCCCTGGAAATGAGATCCACACTCGCCCTGAGGCTCTTCTGCCTCTCATGACCTAGGTGAATGCCCTTATGGCTTGCTCTCTTGCCCATCTTAAGCCAGGGGTCCCACTCGACGAATATGAGGTTGTACAACTATAGAGGAAGGACCTTTTATTCCTATGACAACCCCTATTAACAATGATGTTCCTGTTCCTAAGAAATATACAGAGATGGCTAAAGATGAGATGGTACTTGCCACCATGGATAAAAGGGCAAATAATATCTTGGTCAATGCTATTGATGATTCTACTTTTCAGAATCTTGTTCACTGCAGAACAGCCAAGGAGATGTGGGATTCCTTGGTAGCATACATGGAGGGGACAACATAAGTTAGAGATGATAGAAAGTCTCTTCTAAATCAAGAGTATGAGGCCTTTAGACAAGAGAAGAAGGATTCCATTTTAGAGTGTTATGAGAAATTCTTTAAAATCATGAATGGTCTAAAAACTTATGGAAGGATATTCACTAGTTATGATCTTAGTGATAAATTTCTCAGATCTCTCAGTAAGGAGTGGGATATCAAAATATGTGCCATCAGAGAAATGGGGAATCTAGGCAACATAGAGCTCCATAATTTATTTGGGAAACTTCTTTTCGATGAACTTCAGCTGAACACAAGAATGGTTGAAGAAGAAGAAGGCAGTAGGTCTCACCACAGAGAAAGATCAGTGGCTCTTAAAGCTGAAAGTTCAAAGAAAAACAAGGACTAAGAGTCTGAAGAATTTGAGGCCAGCTCCAATGGATCAGATATACCTGAAGTAGAAATCACTATATTTTCCAAGAACTTAATAAAGCTTCTAAGAAGAAAAAGGGGGGAAAAGAAAAATCATTATATTCCTTCAATCCAAGGAGAAAAAGCAATCCCCATAAATCTTAAGGGTATAGGTATGACACTAAACATAATAAACATGTTTCTACAGATATTATTTACTTTGGATGCAGGAAATCGGGACATAAATTGCTGATTGTCCTTCTAAAAGGAAGGATAAAAAGAAATTTGATGAGAAGAGATCTAAGAAAGATAAAAATAATGAAGGGAACTTCTTGGCAAAGAAAAATAGGACTCTAAGTGATAGTGATTCTAGTTCTTCTAGTTCAGAAGAAGATGAATGATGTGCAATCCCGACACATTGTTATAGGTGGGAGCGAGACTGCAGTGTGAACGACATTGAACCGGTCATTGTCAAGTAATAAATTTGCGAAAGTAAATCCCTGGATATCGAATCTCTCGAAGAACACATTAAGGTGGAGTAATCTATTGAGGCGAGACTTAAGATATAAGTCTTTTTATGTCGGTGTTTTGCGGGGGGATTTGATTTTGGTACTAATAACTAATTGCAATAAAAGTAAACTAACTAACTAACTATGTGGGTCGTTGGCACCACTTCTCTCCTCCACGGGTCGCCGACCTCCGCTTCGAACTTCCACGGGTTGACTTCCTCCGCTTTGAACCTCCGCGGGTCACAAGCCTCCGCTTCGCTCGTTGTCACAGTAACACTCAACACAACCACAAGCACATCAACACAACACCACCTCCAAGCCAAGACTCATGAACATAACAATAATGATTTTCAATTAAGATTAAACACATATAAATAAATATAAGTGCATGTTATGTTCATAACACTCCACCATCACATATATGAAGAAATCCAAAAAGAAACAAACCTAAATAGGATGAGAACTAGTAAAGCAATACAAACGTTGCTCGAGTCTTTTCCTCAGAAGTGAAGGAGGTAGCAAGACTCATAGCACGATCCTTGGCTGTCGTTTGGGGTCCTTGAAGTTGTCACACCCTCTCACCCACCTTCTCGATGGTGTTGCAACCACATTGAAATCCACAAAATTACCTTCAATAGAGCTTGAATCCTTGGAGGAAGTGTTGATCTTTGAAGCTTTGGTGATGGTGAGGAGCCTAGTGGCAAACCTTAGCTTGGAGGGGCGAATAATGATGAAACGACGTTGAAAAATCGAACAGAAAATGGGGCAGGCGGAAGAAATCGCGAAACAGACTATTTATAGGCCGCACATAATTTTGAACGCGCACGAGTAGGTGCAAGACCAGTGGTCATGCGCAAAGGAAAATCCTGTACTCGTTTGCGAAGGAACCTGTACCAAAATGTTTTGGTGGAGAAAAATGATGAACACCCATGAGTAGGCGCACAACCACTGGTCATGCGCAAAGGAAAGTCTTCTACTCATGCGCGAAAAAGCTTGCATCGACTAGAAATGGTGGAAGGCAAAAGCGTCGAGAAGATTTTTAAGGCACGACCACTGATCGTGCACGAAGAAATCCTATACTCGTGCGCAAAGGAGGGTCAGTGCTCATGCGATCGTCTGAAAAATTCTGGCCAAATAGCGCGCATGGCCTCTGGTTATGCACGAAGGATCCACTTATCATGTGTGAAGAAAAATGCACGATTAGTGGCCAATGATGCGGAATGGGGCCGAAACTCCCCGAAAATTCTACACAAGGATGTACCTGCATGAAAAATAGCCAAACCCACCAGAACAATGCTTCCACACAAACAAACATAAAGCAAAATAGAAGGAGAAGGAGAGGCAATCTCCTTCATGCAAGGAATGATCTAAACTATGCTCCAAATAGCTAAATCTTGGTCAATAGACTATAAGACTACAAACATAGATTTTATGCTATTATCAAATGAAAGATGAGCGATAAGATATGAAACTGAGCTATTAAAGGAGCCTAAAATATTATATGAAATACGCTAATCAAATACCCCAGACATGAATTATTGCTCGTCCCGAGCAATCCATCTACCTACGAGGAGTATGATAGGCTAATTACAAATAAAAAATGAAATATGAAAGTGGACCGAGAAGTCTTGTGTCCATGGGAAATAAAAATAGGTTAAATTTTTTTTCTAAGCATATAATTAATTACACTGCATTTAAACAAACTATCATACACCTATATCCACTCATAAACAAAAGAACTAAGTGATATGTCCTAAGCACAGCGCAGGCGAAAATAGCAACACTGAGTGTGATATTACGGACCCAGAACTACTAGAGTGGTCTTAAAAGAAATCCATCAATGATGATGGTCATAGGCTCTCCCGGTCACACCTTCTCCACTACAATCAATATCAACCAACTCTACGAATCATTAGGACTTAGATTAGGATGACTTGTAGTCTTAGGTTTAAGGGTGAGATATAACAAAGATAAACATTGTCACAACCCGTATTTTCCTGAAGTATGCTACGATATCAGAGTAAGGGGAAAAATACGCGTCGTGATGCCACGTCCTGCAGGGGACAACTACAAACGCTCATGCAGGCACTCTAACGAACATTTTGCGAGAAAAAGATAGATATTTTAGTTAAAAATTTACTTTTGACTTTTCTTTCTTTGTTTATGAGGCCGTGTCCCTCGGCTCTGTGGCCTTCATAGCCAACAATAGAAAATATATGTGCACACAACGAAAACATAGGTTCCTTTTATCCTAAGAGCGCTGAAGACCAGAAATGTCTCCAGGGCGTACATAAGTCTAGATTTAGTATATCATAAGAAAATACTTTCTACCCTTTTCCAAATAGGTGATACATAATAATAAGTAAAGCAAAGGCATGCTATGAAATTAATTCGCTATAAGAGTCTCACATATCCCATTAATAACACATTTCCCAGAGAGTACAGGCATATCAACCCCAAAAGAAAGGAAAAGAAACACAAGTAGCAGCATAAGCAAGTAAACTGAGAAAGCCATACGGGCGCCAACAACTGACACGAGCCCGCGGGAAAAGGGGAAACATCCAAAAGAGGGCTACAACTAACAAAAAAACTGCATCCTTACCTACAAGGGAGGAAGGGCCTCAACAGGGGAAACTGAACGACCCCGCTCCATTTCCTGCGGCAGCTATGAACCTGAACCTAAGGCATCCATAAGAAAAGAATGCCTCAGCCCAAAGGGTGCAAGAAGACAACAAAAGAAAAAGAAGAAAGCTATAAGATAACAAGTATAAAGATCAGCCAAGAGTAAGGCACATGTTAAACAATTTTTTCCTTAAACAAGTGCACAAGCCATAGGGTTGCGGCAAGACAAGCAAAAAGGACCGAGGTGGGGGCCTCAATATCCACCCACTCTCCAGTTCCCAACCACCATGGTGAGGGCCCATACGTCCACCCACTCTCCGGTCTAAATCCACTGTGGTGAGGGCCCATACGTCCGCACACTTTCCAGTCTAAAACCACTGTGGTGAGGGCCCATATGTCCACTCACTCTCCAGCCTAAAACCACTGTGGTGAGGGCCCATATGTCCACCCACTCTCCAGCCTAAAACCAGTTTCCAACATAAACTCATCAGCAACAAGCTTGGTTTGGAGCTCGAGGAGGGTCTTATATTCGATATAGGGAAATAAACTTTAACATTGCATTTAAGTATAAAGCCATATGATAGCATTTGATCACTTTTCTGTAAGAATAAAATTTCCATTAATTGGAATGGGTGGGAAGCTCGAAACCCAAAATGCATCTATATAACTTTTCAGTTAACAATTAATGGTTTCGTTGAATCATCGAGAACTAGCAAGAGAAATTCTCAAGGAGTTTAGCATCTAATTCCACATACCCGTCGGGAATTAGGAAACAAAATCCCAGGGAATCTAACCGGCTAGACCATCAGAACATAGCCAACAAAACCATCCAGATCTTGCTTGAGGCGGCAATGTGGTTTAATACAAAGAGCAAATAGATGACCTCAACAACTAGGCAACTCGCACAAAAAATATGAATGACCTTATGGCTTAACCATCATTTAGGTATAATTACTGAAGAAGGCTCCCATATCCTCTTATAACCAAAACTATATAACCAAAGCAACAGAATACCTCATAAGAAGACAAATAAGCTTGAGCTATGAATCAATTTCACAACTCGAATTATGTCAGCAACTAAACAAATCACGAGACTAGCTTCCTAAAATGGCTAATATAAACATCATCCTAACACCCATAAGATAGATCATATATACATAGCAGCCCCCCAAATAAAATTAAAATCCCCAACTGGTAAATGCATAGCAGCCCCCGAATTGAAACCCCAACTGGATGATACATAGCAGCCCCCAAATAAAATTAAAACTCCCAACTGGTTAACGCATAGCAGCCCCCCAAAAAACCCAGAATTTCGCTAACCAATACAGGGCAAGCTGCCATAAAAATATTGCAGAAAACATTGCTAACAACCAGGAGGAATTACCATAAACAGCCCAAAAATTTTGCCAACAAAAATAGAGAATCAAGCCCTAATGATCCAAAACTTTTGTCAACAAAATTTTCGGATTTCAGCCACTTGAAGATCCAGGATACTACCAATCAAGAAAAGAATCCAGAAAAGGGATGGAGGGGAGGAGGAGGAAGAGTCTTCTTGCCTTGATTCAACCGACGACCCGCCGGCTCGCGGCAAGCTTGACGAGACCGATCGACCCCCTAGCCCCGACGACAAATATAAGGCCCGGCAACCTCCAAGACTCCTCCGATGGCCAGCACCTACGACACCCAGCGACTCCGGCGAAAGCCCTAGGTCGCTTCTACCTCCCTCTCGAAATCGCTGGAGCCATCACGGGAGGGGAAAAGGAAAACCAATGAAATCTCCTGAACTCAACTCTGCATTAATATATATATTATAACCTAATGTATACTAAATTTTATACATATCTATACTATTCTATAAACGAAAAACACCCTTTGGTGCAACATTCATAATACCCATAATATTCTCATTCATTTTAACTAAAGACAACAAATATTCAAACACAATTCAAATTTTTTTAAAAACTAAAGGCTCCTTCGTAAATCACAATTGATGGGAAAAGTAATAAGTGATTAGGCAGGCAGGTACATCAGCCCATCCAATCGGGCAAAGCTTCCAACTTTAAGTCCATCGAGCTCTACATCATCCCGTCACCTGACTTTCCACGCTCCTCTGCATCCCGGTGGTCCATTTTCCGCTTCTTCTCCTATGCATCGTGCCAGCCCCCTTTCCCCTTCTCCTCCTCTACATTCCGCCGAGGATCCACTTCAGCGAAACCTTCTTCTCCTCCTCATCAGCGTGCAAAATAGACCGACAAAAGCTCAGTCTCTCGCGCTCAACTCAGCGAATCCCATGCCCTAGCTTTTCCTTCAAATCTCAAGCTTTCGGATGCTCTGATCTCAACTCCACCGGATTGACAACCTCAACATTTTCGGCTCAGGTTTCTTCTCCTACTCTACATTCTGTCGGCGATCCACTTCAGCGAAACCTTCTCCTCATCAGCGTGCAAAATCGACCGACTAAAGCTCGGTCTCTTGCGCTCAACTTAGCCAATCCCATGCCCTAGCTTTCAGGGCTTCTGGTATTTCCTTCAAACCTCAAGCTTTCAGATGCTTTGATCTCAACTCCACTGGATTGCCGGCCTCAACATTTTTGACTCAGGTTTCTACGCTCGCCTTCAATCTTGATTCAAGTGCTTTGATCTCAACTCCATTCTTTGCTTACAGATTTCCTAAACACAGGATCGAGCCGACTGCCATCGTTTAATCTCCAACGTCTTCACTGCACCGCCTTCTCTGCCAGCCACCATCTCCCATGCTCTCCGTCATCCCATTTCTCTCTAGAACTGAAGCCCACGGCCAAGCCTCTGCCTCAAATCCCACTTCTCTCTGGCGCAATTGTAGAAGATAACGTGGTGTTATCTTGTGGGGGCTTCGATATAGGTGAGCTCTATTTGTATTTTTAGCATGCTCCAGTTGTTTATTGTTTATTGATTGCTCCAGTGAAGACGTTTGGATTTAAAATGCACTTTTATTCAATTGTTCTTTAGGATTTGTCCACTTACAACGCTTACTCTCCCTGTCAATGAGCTTGCATGCTCATGGCATTTTGATTTTAGGTATGTACTGACCTCACTCCTTCCAAAGTTTTGATTTCAAATGGTTAGCTAAAGGAATATGGATTGTTATTTATTGTTTATCTTCTTTATGTTTTCACTGCATTGTTGTATTGATTGCTCCAGTTGGATTTCCAATTATTCATGGAAATAATTGTTGGATATTCCAACTCATCATGTATTGATTGCTCCAACTCATCATGTATTGATTGCTCCAACTCATCATGTATTGATCTTCCAACAATAATTGTATTGATTGCTCACAAGTTGTTTATTGTTTATCATAAATGTTGGATCTTCCAACGCAGTGTTTATGTATTGATTGCTCCAGTTGAAAATAATTGTTGGATCTTCCAGAAATTATAAATTCCAACTCATCATAGAATGACTATTTTGGTGCTTTCCCATTTTTCATAGAATGACTATTATCGTTAAATCTTATTTTCAACCACTGTGTTCTCTATCACGGTATATATTAAAGATTATGTTCACCTTGGTATATTAAAGATTAAAAAGATTTAGCATTCCTTCTTTTGTAATTAATAGGGAGAATTTGCATTCCTACAAACTAGATGCATTTACAGTGTGGCGTGCATACACGATAAGAGTTATATCATCGCTCTCTAACTCATAGTAAGTTTTTTCGCACATCGTTGGCCATGTTCTATTGATTTTAGCCTATGTTAAACTTTTACTTAGATTTCCGAAAAGAGTTGAAAGGGCCAAATTGGATTGGAATGGTAATTTGATGCGTATTTATGTTTCTTATTTTAAGATTTGATGTTATCTAAAACATATACTTCATTTATGCATTAACTTGGTTTATATTTGTAATTAAACGATCTTCCATGTTTCAGGTCTAATAGTTTATTGGATTTCTCTTTGGAATCTATATTGATTCTCCTATTATTTCTTAAATTTTGATTCACCAAATGGATGCATGAACATCTCTTCGGTTTTGTTTATGTGCATATACATTATTTGGTTAATTTTTCAACTGAGTCTAATGCGTTGGCGATGTTGATGACTTTTACTATCAACATTATCATCATAGAAAAATATTAAAATTGAATGCGTCCACAACAACATTTACTGCTTTCTCGACTCCGGTCAGTCTAGGTTTTCCTGGTAATTTTTGGAGTTCTTCTTTTGTTACTAT
Source organism: Dactylorhiza incarnata (assembly GCA_033032865.1). Lineage (NCBI taxonomy): Eukaryota > Viridiplantae > Streptophyta > Magnoliopsida > Asparagales > Orchidaceae > Dactylorhiza > Dactylorhiza incarnata. Next base: position 7,679,373 of record JAWHQI010000065.1, read on the forward strand.
TTTGATTTCAAAGAGACTCCTATTTAGGTATTCCATTGGATGTTTTATTAGCATTCTGTGGTTTTTTTCCTATTGAGTATCAAATTGATTCTGGATTTCCTTTTAAAGGATCATATATCTTTTGGGCGAGGTATAAGTACCCCCCCTAATTTTGGCAGGTAGAGCAAGTCGAACTGCAGTGCAAAGAGATTTTCGATGCGAATCATCTAAGAGGTAATTCTATTAAAACTAATTGGATAGAATTTATATGGCGGTTGGATAGCCTAATAAAAATCACATTGCTTGGGGATTTAATTCAATTTATATTGGATGGTCTTTGCATGCTCTTTAGCTTTATACAACGAGCCTCTAGGTATTCCATTCAAGCGCAAAGATGGTGCATGCCATTTTTATTCTTTCAGCCACTATAAGAATGAGAATAGTTGAATGTGCAAGAGGTATTTCATAGCCTATATTTTGATGACATTATGAGTTTGATGCTTATGTAGGAAATCATTTAGTTGAATGCTGATTTAAGCAAGTTTGATGCTGATAAAAATAGAATTCAGCTGAAAGTATAGTGGTTATGGCTGAGAGAGAGAAAGAACTCATAAAGTTTGATGCCGAAAGTAAGCAAGTTTCCTCCTATAGAGGTTTGAACTCATAAAGTTTGATGCTGATAATATAGTGGCATCAAACTTTCAACCACTAAACTCATAAAGAAAGAGAACTTTCAGCCACTAAACTCAAATATCATGTTGGCATTCTCATAAACTGCATATTTTGCACTTAGTTTGAACTTAGTTTGCATATTTTGCACAACCAATATTCAGTGCATTCTCATAAACTACATATTTATATCAAATAGTAAGCTCGAATCAGTGGAAGAAGACATAAAACAATTAGCAGTTCAAAGTTTATGCATTTGGAAGCAATTAGAATGCACTTAGAATGCACTGAATACTAAGAATGCACTTACTTTGCACAACCAATATTTTATTTCAATTTTTTATTTACAGTTTTGATAAAACAAAGTGAAAGTTAGGCTTGCTCTATTTGTGCCAGATTGTTTTGGCAAAATGGTTGGACATGATAAATTGCTCTATTTCCTGTATTTGTTTCTATGGCCATTTCAATTATCAATTATTGCAATGCATTAACCCATTTGCAATAGCAATGTTAGTGATGACCCACCAACCACATGAGTATGACAAAATTGGTCACAAGCGCGGTAGGGCTTCCACGTCAGGATCAGCGCTTGCTCGAGACACACCACTCCCAACAACAGACGCAATTTCTTCAATTGCTGAAGGTATATATACGCTGAACAAATAATTAATTAGTGCCTCCATATTCTTAAAAATTACCGTCACCATCCAAAATTCCCACTTCCCTCATCCTTCGAATCTCTCATGCCTCTTCTACAACTGTACATGCAAGGCATGGTCACATTTTCCACTATAAACTATATGGATACACTCATTGGAAAAGTCAACATCTTAATAACCCTAGAAAATTTCATTATTCAGAGGTGATCTCAAATTTAACTTTATTAAATATTCTTATCATGCAATATAATATGTATATATACAAATATATAATGTATTCATGAGCATGTTTCATGTGAGTACTAAATTTAATTATTAGCTTCTAATTTTCATTTAATTAAACTTTATATATAATGTATTCATGAGCAGTTTTATTGGAGTTTTGGATGTATGCGGCCCAGCAGTTTGTTGAAAACTCTAATTTGTTGTCAAACTTAGAAGAGTGCTGTAATGAAGGGTTGACATATCAGTTGACCATGCTAAATTTTTGTGTGCACTTTTTATTTATGCTATTTGATAATGATGAATTGAATCTATAAAGGTCTATGCATTTGTTTGTAGGACGATCCTGAAGCTCCTCCAAGACTCATTCTCCATCGAGCCTGATCTGCATCTCCTCAGCAGCAATTTCGCTTTCAAGCTTCATTCTACACGGCGCCTGCTCGCACATTTGCGGTTCTATTCTTCACTTCTCTAGGTCTTCCTCCACGGTTCCTCCTCCACACATATTTTGTGAATTATGATCCTCATCAAAAGATCTATCAGATTTACTCACTATCTGATCCCCAAATTAGATTCTTGAATTATATTGCCCAAAAAATGTTTGCTATAATAAATAATTGGTTTAGAAATGTACAAACCCAATTTCAACCTGGCATATAAACCCTGTCATTGCTTCATGAATTTGGGATTCATTACCTAACTCATTATCTTCAGTACTACTAAATGTTTCCTAAATAGAATGTTAAAGGTTGGTATTGAGTTGTTGTTTATGGGCCATAAGTGGATTCATTATTATTAAGATTGGTAAAATGTTTATAACAACAACAACAGAACCCATATAGATTGGTAAAATGTTTATAACAACAACAACAGAACCCATATAGATTGGTAAAATGTTTCCTCAGAAAAAAAAAAGATTCCTGATGTCCGTCTTTTTTTAATTTGTGTATGCACTTCAATTGATTTGTCACACGTTATTTTGATGAAATTTTATAGATATCTGTAGCATCCTTTAGGGAAGAGATTGTGAGAACAATTGGTGTTCCCTTATTAGAACAACAATGGCTAATTTATAGGGGAAAGGTTTTCAAGGACGATCAATTACTATCCCACTATAGTATCCTGCTTATTATTGTTGCTGTTTTCTCCTTTCATCTTTATTTTGTTGTTTCTTTATAGAAGACAACATACGACCTCATCCACAGATACCTTCAGGTGAAAGGCCCTTGATCCATTGTAATGGGTCAAATCTTGATAGTGGTTTTGATAGTTCTCCACGGTTCTCTTGATAGTGGGTTTGATAGCTCTTGACCAATTGGCCCTTGATCCATTGTAATGTCGTTATTATGTTTGTTGATGATATTTTTTGGAGTATACTCATGCTTCAGACGTTTCATCTTTATGTCTGTTCATATCCATTTTAAGTGTTTTCATCTTTAGGTTTGTTCATATCATTCCTTTCTCATTTTCTTAAAATTATATTAAATTAATGATTTAAATTCCTTCCTCATTTTTGATTTCATATTCTAAAATCGTATCTATAAATTAATTAAATTAATTAAAATTACTAATTAACTAAGGTACTTTATATTATCTATACAAAATTATAAATTTATTAATATTGATATCTTGATTTATTTCAAGAACATATTTTTAATTACTTTTAAGTACATAATTAGATTGAATTAATATTTCAAACTTGATCATGTCATAATACAGATATCTGCTGATTCTGCGGTCGCCGGCCAGGTATTATTTTAAATCATAGTAGCAACTGACTTCTTATTCCCATATTATTGTGAAAATTAGGGGACAACGTGTGGTTAAATGGTCCATAATTACATATTTATTATGATGTTGTTAGTTGATCCTAATATTACACCATCAGCTAATATTATTAAGAACCTCTTCCTCCGCAACTCATAACATCTAATCTTTGTTGCAGGGTTTACTGTATCATACAGCGATTACCAAAGTAAAGATATCCACAAGAGCAGATACATCGATCTAAACTCCATATCAAAATTCTTGCTTCACATTGTTCAATTCAAACAATGTAATTATATGAACCATTTTGATTTGCATATAAATAATTTATTTCTAAAAAAATTATTTTGATTAGGAAAATGGATAAACTAGGCTTATACTAGGAAGCCTCACTGCTACAGTACACTGCAATGCGGATTTCTACATTGCATTTCATGCATTGTAGTGCAAAAATCAGCCAAGCTGTATTTCAGCATTTTGCCACATCCACTACATTGTTGTATTAATTGCTCCAGTTGGATTTCCAACTAATCATGGAAATAATTGTTGGATCTTCCAGAAAAAAGGCGAAAATATTCATTGATTTTCTTCTGTTGCAGGCTCTGGAAAGGTTTTCTTTTGGAAGGAGCAGAGTAAGAGACACCATTAATTCCCAAGGGAGGATATTTGTGTTCTGGTATTGGTTAGATTCTTTCAAGAAGAATATGGGTGTGTAATATTTAATTCCTTTCTCAGCTTTTTAATCAATCAATGAAACGATTTTTAGATTTATTTATTTATTTATTTTTCGCTCTCCTCCCACTGCAGCAGCTCATGTCTACCTCGCCAGCGACACCTCAAGTTAGCCGCCCACCTTCGCTTACCATTTAGTACTTTTTAGTTAACTTGAATTAGTATGTTTTTTGCTTGATATATACCCGTCGGAGAGAATTGTGAAAGGCTTGGAATGAAATAATGAGTTGTGCTGATAGTGAAATGTTTGTATTGGAATGATGAGATATTACCTATTTTAGTTAACTTGAATGGCTTGGAATGATGCGATATTACCTGTTTATTGTTTTGTGAAATGTTAATGCTTGGGGTTTATTGTGTTGGTATAATTCCAGTCAACCTGTTGCCCTGCAAATACTTGGGTGATCAAGTATTGACATTTAATCTCCAAAATAAGAGTCAAATATAAAGCAAAACAAAGCAAGTAATATGATTAAAAAAAACAAAAGGAATAGTTCATAATTGATTAATTTGACAATTCATTTATTTTGAATTCATTGATGAACATATTAAATTTTAAACAGTAGGTCATCTATATATAACAGTTACATCATTCTAAAAAGGAAGAAAATATTGTTCCTATCAAAAACAAGGAAAAGACACGTCAAAGAGGAATATTTTTTCTGCTAATTTGGTTTCTTAAAATTGGAAAAATTTGTTATCATCTTTTCTCCATTTCCTCTTTTGTTCAAATAGCATTGCGCTGCAACATAAGAAATTGAAGGTAAATGCGGAGCTTTCTTTACTTCAAAGCTCATTGGAAAGATCACCTTCGCATATTGCAGTACACATGGATTAATATGAAGCGAAGTTGCATCGAACTTGGTTGAGGAGTTGTGATGGCTGTTCTGTGGTTGAAGCACTCTATTCTTTAGAAGTAGAGAAAGCTGATGGTACAATAAATGGTTTAGTAGTTTTGAATGCATTTTTTATTTTTTTTATTTCCCTCTTCAACTAAAGAGTACTAAAATTTCATTGTGGAAATTAATTGTTATGTTATATACAAACATGCTGATCATTTTGTTGTGGAGATCACTTGGTTGCAGACTCAGCCCACACTGGACTCAGGCGCCCACTTGGTTGCAGGCTCAGACCACGCTGAGCATTAAGCATGGATGTAGAACTACCAATTGTAGTAACAAAAGGCTCTAAAATATTTGTTGTATGGATTTAATAAAAAATTGTGTTTGGCTCTCTAGCTAGCTATGGAAGAAATTCTAAAACTCATATGTATCTTACATAAAACAACAAAAAAACCGTATCTTAGTTTGTTAGTTATGTTCGTTAGTTGCCGCCTGTCGTTAGTTGCTACCCACTTTTAGTTGCCTCCCATCGTTAGTTGCCGTCTGCCATTAGTCGCATCCCACGCCAAATATCATCGCTCATGACAAATGTCGCTGCTCATGATCAATGTCGCCCTGCACGATAAATGTCGCCCCCCATGACAACTATCGCCCCCACGACGAATGTCGCCCCCACGATGAATGTCGCCCCCACGACGAATGTCGCCCCCACGACGAATGTCGCCCCCACGACGAATATCGCCCCCACGTCGAATGTCGTCATGGATAGAGGCGGAGCCCCGTGCCTGTCTTCAATCGTCTCCAAGTGAAAAAGTAACTTACTATTCCTTTGATTCGATGACGGATGATGTGCAGAATTTGTACTTACCAGAGTTTTTGAATTCACTGAACCCGGGCAATCTACCACCGCACGACGAATGCGCCACCACGACGAATGTCGCCCCCACGACGAATGTCGCACCCACGACCAATATCACCCCCACGACAAATGACACTGCCCACGACAGATGCGTTCGCAGCCCGCCCGAATGCGTTCGCAGCCTGCTTGAATGCCAAGCGGGCGAAGCCCGCTTGGTTACGGGCGAAGCCCGCAGAGACGCATCGAGAACGGGCGTAGCCCGTTCGAAGATGCTAGTATATATATATATATATATATAAAGCCTTATGCATATTAAATTTTACACAAATTTATGAATATTGTATATATGTATGTATGAATTTTTATATATCACCTTTGGACATATAATTATATAATGTATGCGTGTGTATATATATATATACTTTTATACAAACTTTTAATACAAAAACATACATATAATTATGCATATATCTACCAACATGAATACATGATTGAATAAGTTTGCCTATACAAGTATAAGTCTTCATATATGCACACTTAAATATGTATGTTTGTATACATCTACTCGTATGAACCATATACACGTATATATATATAAGTCTGCATATTTGACTCAACTTAGAATTAACTCGCCGGACGACGACAACGCTCCTGAAACGGTAACGCCCCTCTCACATTTACACTACGCAACGATAAGTTTAGTATTTAGGACATTACCAATTTCGTAACCCCACCTAAAAGACTATAAGAAAAACTGGGGCGTTACAAACATGATGGGCTTTGACACATAAACAAAATGTTTTGAGCTTAACATAGAAAATGACTACCACAAAAAAAAAGAGAGTGACACCCCCAAACATACTTTTTGATATAGGGCCACTCTCACATAAACTACACCAAAACAATTTTCTTTTCTTCTCTTTTTCAGATTTTGATTTCAGATTTTTAAATTTCTTTTCAAATCAGCACCCAAACATAATAACAATTTTTAGCATTCCACCACATCACAATATGAGATCCCAATTTCAAATATCATGAAAGAAATAAGAATTTAAGCTCGGATTTTTAAGTGTGCAATTGAGTTGGCTTTGGTGATAGAATGGTGGGGGTGAATCAACAAAAAATTGTGATAGGCTCAAAATTGTGTGCACAAAGGTAGTGAATGTAGGCTAGGATGCATAGACTCAAACTATCCAAAAGAAGGCCTAAATCATTTTCATAGAGTTAATCACTATTTAGTGCATATGCTTCGAAGATCGCTAGGGCCGAGTTCTAGACACCGAGAAAGGACACCCCCTCGCCGTGAGCCTATAATATAGACTAGAGACACTACACAGATCACTACACTAGCGTTGGACTCGATCGCATTCTAATGAGGAGTGGATATACAATCAATGATAGTAAGTAAAAAGTACAATGTATTTAACATATGCAGAAAAATTAACTCTAAATCAATTTTTATCCGAGAACTTGGGCACTCGACTATGAGAACTCACAAATCTACGGTTCACTACCAAATTCCAACTTTTTGTTCATAAATTAATCTAACCTACACACCTAAAGATATTGAAAAACACGAGAATAACAATAATTAAAGTTATAACATAATGGGTGCGAAAGTGAGATGCAAATGAGCGAAGAAAATATAAAATTTTAAGCAAAAATTGGAACAATTTTTTTTGAAAAATAAGCACTAATGAAATGCAAAATGGTGTGTGCTCGAGCAATCGGATAACATAATCTATCCCCCAAGACTTGAATGATGCATTTCCCTCAATGCAATTACATATGCGAATGAATATAAGGAATGCAGAAAAATAACGAAGGATAGAAATGCATTACCCAATGCCCCAGAATGGGGCATTCCGAAAGTTACAAAATCTGAATCTGAACTTTGCACCTTGCTCCGGCTCGGCTAAAAGATATCCGCGATTTCACCGAAATCCTGTACTGAGAGTAGCACCGACAAAACAAAATAGAAAAACAAATTAGATATGGATTAGAAAAAAAAGAAAAACAAACATGTAAACTAAAACAAAACTGAAATTTAACAAATTAAATTAGATTAGAGAAATAAAATGCAAATGAAATTAAGATAACTACTGGGGTTAATTGTTGGAACATGCTTTCCACATCTCTTGATTTGAGAATAACAAATTCTATTGTATTTGATCATACTTTCCATGTGTTTATAATGTGTAGGAACATCAGCTCTCAAGCCCCTATGAGTGCAAAAAAGAAAGATGATGATCCTCTATCATTACGATGCTCTATTTGTTATCGCGGCACGTTAATGCTACCACTGGCGGTAGCTTCTGCATACTTGTAAACATCGTCGAGAAGGAAACATCGCCGAGAAAGAAATGTCGACGGTACTCAAATATAGCAAGTATTACCGCGGCGCGTTAAGGCTAACGCCCGACGGTAACTTATGGAAGCCCCGCCATCTCGCTGTTGATTGAGGAGCAAAAGAGGAAGGAGATCTGACAACTAGGAAAGCTATAATGCTAACACGGCGCGTTAGCATTACCGCAGAGCAGTAGGAGGGGCTGCCAAATTTGGAGCAAGAATGTTGCCTAAGATGACTCAATCTGTGTGCCAGCATATTGTCTAGAGTGGCTATCACCTGATGGTAGCACTACCACTGGCGCTAAAATCCAAAACTTTCTTGAGAGCCTTCTCCTTGCAGCCTATAGAACTCCATCATTGTGAATGCTTAGAACTTGAAGACAGGTCAATCACGCCTACATCATCGTCAAGTTTAATCTTTGAGGGAGTTTTTGATATTTTAGTCTTTATTGATTGTATCTCTTATTTTCATCGGTAGAGAAATTTACCCGTGTTGGCGACTAGGGCCTTGCGAGGACTAGGGAGAATTCACTGCGTGGGTGTGGCGACTAGGTCTTGGGATTAGATCTAGGTGGTGCTCGAGGCCTTTCTGGGGATAGAGAGGCTAGAGCGGCTTGAGGCCGTATCTGGGGGTAGATCTACTAAAGCCAACTAGTTATTAGGGATAAGAGTCGGTATAGAAAACAAAAAGAGTTTCCATATTATTCACCTTGATTTCTAGCGTGATAGAAATCTAATTTTGTAATCGATTTTATAAATCATAATCATATCTTTACTTGTTCAATAAAATGTTTTTGATTTTCAATCTCTAGCACTTTACTTTTGCTTCAATTTATTTCTAATAAAATATCAAAAGTTTTCTATTAAACCTAAATTTTTTTAAAACCCTTATTCAACCCACCTTCTAAGGGCGCCTACAGATCCAACAAGTGTATCAGAGTTAAGTTAAACCAAAATGTTCTAATAACCGATAATAATGACACTTTATGATCTCGCTTCCACCAGAGGGGATATAATTTTATTACATGAAAAATTGTTAGCACCACCTTTGTTTATGGGCAAAAATTATAAAGGGTGGAAAATATTAATGGAAAATTTTCTAAAATCTTTAGATGAAAAAGTTTAAAATATTCCTATTGAAAAGTCATCAGGCATATTAAATAGAAATGAAATGGTTTTAAATGCAAAATAAATAAATAGTTTATTTTGTGCGCTAGGTCAAAATATTTTCAAACTTATTTATACTTTACCTACTTCTTATGAGATTTGGAATTTTCTTGAAAAAACTTATGATTCTCCTTCTATAGGCATGGAACAATCACAAGAACTGGAGAATATGCAAGCTTGCATAGGCAATCAAGAAAGATCCTCTCCTGAAGGATCCTTGGAATGCTCATCAAGCAGAAGGGAAGATGCCAACTCATCTATGGAAGAGGAAGAAGAAGATGTCAAAGGAACTTTATGTTCAAATCTTGCCTCATCCAAAAGCACTGTAAGGAAATCAAATTCCCTTATTATTTGTAATTCTATGTCTGCATTACATTTGGTACAAATTGCTAAACATAAAATTAAGAAATTGAAAAATGATAATTGCAATTTGCGTTTAGAAAATAATAGGTTAAATGCAAAAGTTAGTGCAGAATCATATTTTGATGTATCTAGTTCTCCCCATGGCTCTTTAGTTGAAAATATTACACATTGTATAGAATTTAATGAATTAAAAGAAAAATACAAGGAACTTGAAATTGAGCTTATTTTTGTAAAAGAACATAATGAAAACTTGTCTCTAGAAAATTCATTATTAAAAAGTAAGTGTGCTATGTATAAAAATTATAAAATTGAAAGTAAAGAGATGAATGAAACATTTGAAGAATTAAGAAATAGTTATAAAACTCATATTGATTCTATTCTCACCACTCTTAAGAATAACACAATCGCTTACAATAAAGTTAGACAAAATCTCAAAATTAAGAATAATGAATTGGAAACTAAAGTCAACTTGCTTAAGGAAATTATAAAGAAAAATTCCCCAAATATACATTCACAATATCAAGAAAAATCTAAAAGCAAGTTGAATATAAATATCTTGACTAAGCCAAATATTAGGAGTAAAAAACACAAAGCATTTATAAATCAAAATCCTAATCACTATCATTTACAAAATCATTTTTCTCCTAACTTAAACTTAGATTTGCACAAATTTCGTATGAAAAATATTCTCAATTACAATCCTTAAGATAAAAATAAACACAATGGAAATTTGATGCATAAAAATAATATTAAACCAAGGTTTGAATGGAGGCCCAAAGTTAAAAATGAATCACTAATTCCACTCGAAAGGGTCCACTCATCCTTGTCTCTCCAAAAGCAAACACATTTTATTTGGGTACCAAAAGGAACCACCCCACCTAGTCCTCTTTGGATACCTAAATCTCTTATTCATTAGTATCCGAAATTTGCATGAAGTAGAAACATTTAAAAATGTAATATCAATTCTCTACTTCATGATATGCTTAATTTACTTTTTGCGTGTTTGTTTGTTTGAGCCAACATTCTATGGTCATTTTATATAGCTTGTGATATGATCTTTTCACCTTAAGCCTAAATTCCTTAATAAATCAAATCAAATGGAATGGAATAAAAAGTAATATCATTCTCAAGTGGCCTATTTATCACTTGTTCTTATGCGCTCTAAATCCGCTACCTATAAAAGTCTTATATTATCATTATAAATTGAATACTAAAGTCGTTATATGATATTATTAAGGTTAATGAAATAATTGTCAAAATAAACTAAAAGGGAGTATTAGCGGTCTCAGGCTAAAAGTGTAAAATGCGCAAGTTTTTTCTTATTTATTTAATATCCTTGCGTTATTTGATAGCCCCTGTCATGCTTAATCATAATCATGAAAAATTGGAATTGAAAAATCTAAAAAAACGTCTTTTTGATGAAAATAGAACCTCTGTTTTCTACCGCCTGTCGCTAACCCTATTGCTGGAGGTATCTATATTATCTGAAAATTACTAAACTTCTCAAAGTTATTTCTGAAATTGCAAAAACTAAACTCATAAATCCCTCAATATATCAAAAAGTTGAAGTAAAAGTGCAGTTAAATTAATAAATCTAATCTAATCAAACAATATACTAGGAACTTACTTCACATATAAGCATAAAAGTGCAGTTAATCAAAAAATAATAAAATCTAAATAAAAGACAACATTCAGCAAAGTCTCTACCACTAACACCCGCGGTAGTATCTACCGCCGACGATAGCAACAAAAAATCAAAACTTGTCCAAAACCTGTTTTATTACACACCAAATAAAAAGTTCACTCATCATTACCCATGCTGCTTCTTTCTCCTCTATCTCTCTCACGTCTTGTCCGACAAACTTACACTCCTCCATGAAATCTTCCAGCTAATCTAAAATCTCAACTCTAAATCACCAAAAAAGGAGGAAAATTAAAAAAAAAACCTTACCACTTGCTATCGCCGGCGGAAGGAAGTCACTCAAGCCAAGAAACCCTATGGAAAAAAGAAATCGGAATGAACCAGGTGCTTTTATATTTATGCAAATTACCACAGCACGGTAACTACTACCGCTGGCGGTAGTGAAAATGATGTAACCAGGGTCACTTCAATAACATACTCTGTGGTCAAAAAAACCTGCGGTCATAATGTCTATGCTCTTTTCAGACTATTTGCTCTATAACACGTGTCGTATACATATGCTAAATAGAAGTAAAATACAATATTTTAGACTTCTATGCCAAACTTGCAAAACCCGCATATAGTGTGTACTCATGTCTGACTTCTTTGCTTGAATACATAGCCACTACACTGAACATTCATAATCATGCGAAAAATTTCACAAACACACATTTTTCTTAGAAATACGATCTTTGTTACTTACCGCGCAGCGGTAAGTGTTACCACTGATGGTAGTATAAAATACTGAATTTGCTATTTTTCAAAGCTTTGTATTTATATTCATTTCTTGTTTTTTTTTCTAAAGACTAAAAATAACAAAAAAACTGTATAACTAATAAAAATCAAACAAAAAATATGCTTTTTTATATAACAAAAATCAACTACAAAATTGAAAAACAAACTAAAATCACAAAATATGTTTTCAATTTTTATTGTCTTTAAAAATTCAAAAATTTATAGAGAAAACAGATTGCTATTCATTGAAATATTTCGAGGATGATTATGTTTATCTTTACAAGATTAAAATACAATGTTAAAATCTAATTCCAAGTATCTTAAAACATTGTTTTGTGTCAAGCATTGAACATTATCTTGTAATGTGCAATGAAATATATTATAGAAATCATATGTAAGATTGCTTAGCATGCCTCTAAGTATAAGTAATATTATATATTTGATAATGGTTTACTCACTCACAACAATGATAATCTACATATGAAAATAATCTTTCTCTTGCATGATTGTGTAGTGTAACAACTTAATATTGTTAAATGTGTGATTAGTTTACCTACGCCACAATAAAAATCTCTTTCATGCACCTATATTTGAAAAAGTATGTTAATTCAAAACTATATGTTTGCAAAACAAGTGAATTCGGAGAACTTTGCCACCAAACTAAAATTCAAATGAATTAATGACAAAGATAACTCCAGCAAGTACTACTCACCCTCATGATAAGTCTTAATGAGCATTGTGAGGTTGAGCACCTTGGAGAGAATTATAAAGTGTTTTGTGCAAACTCTTTTATACACTACTTCTTCTTGTACACTTGGATCACAAATAAATCAAAGACAACATAATATATGTGATCCCCCAAGCATTACTTTGCACCCTGATAAGTTTTAATGAGCATTGTGTGTGCAGAGCACCTTGGTAGTTGTACCTTTGTTTATGTGCATTGAAATAAAATTTGGCTGTGGGTAGAAGTTATTCTAAAAACACATTTTCAATAATGTTGTGTTTATTCCATTATGCATATCATGTGTTTTGATTAAATCATGTGTATAATCCTATCAAAAAATACAATTTGTACACCTCATTATCTCTTGTAAAACTTCTACTCATGAGTATTAGACTCTAATGCATATCTACATTTTCTTTCTAAACTCTTTAGTAAATGCACTAAATAACATTGTATGATCTCTACAATATTTAAGTTTACCTGCATTATGAATTTAAAATATTGTATCTTTCTATCTTGCCTTGATAAGGTGAATCATGCTAACATTCTTTGTGAACCTATTTTCCGCTATGCTTTGTATACTCAATCTTGATAAATTTACTTTCTAAACAAGTGCTATTATGTTTTATTACAAAGTGATATTTAATCTTGAACTTCAATTACTATAACATTTATTTTTACTAGACTAAAACTCTTACTCATTTACTATGCTTCAAACTCTTATAATGATGTTTCTTTACAAAATCTTTCAACATGTTTTCCACTATATTACTATTTGTATGCTCGATCATGACTATTTTTTCAAACAAGTGGTCTTATTTCTACACTAATGGTACCTCACTCGTCCAAATCAACTTTTTACTAAGTAAGTGGTATCACTAGGTGGTCAATCTATATTATGCTCATTCTCATCTCTACATTAAACAATATATTAAACCTTAAATGATATTTTTTTATCTCCACCCTCTTTTGATAATACCAAAGGGGGAGAATAACTTTGAAAGAAATTCACACTTAAGAGGAGTACAATACATAGGATGCTTTGATGTAGTGGGAGTGCTCATATAGGGGGAGAATATGCATTCTATCACGCTTATCCTTTACTATAAACACTAATCTTATATGTGCATGCTTTCATTTTAAGATGATTTGTTATTATAAAAAAGGGGAGTTTGTTGGAACATGTTTTCCACATCTCTTGGTTTGAGAATAACAAATCCTATTGTATTTGATCATACTCGCCATGCATTTATAATGTGCAAGAACTTCAGGTCTCAAGCTCCTATAAGTACAAAAAAGAAAGACTAAGATCATCTATCGTTACAACGCTCTGTTTGTTATCGCGACGCATTAACGCTACCGCTGGCGGTAGCTTTTGCATACTTAGAAACATTGTCGAGAAGGAAAAATCGTCGAGAAAGGAATGTCGACGGGACTTAAATATAACAAGTATTACCGCGACGCGTTAAGGCTAACGCCCGACGCAAACTTATGGAAGCCCCTCCATCTCGCTGCTGATTGAGGAGCAAAAGTGGAAGGAGGTCTGACAGCTAGGAAAGCTATAATGCTAACGCGGAGCATTAGCATTACCCCGGAGCGGTATGAGGGGTTGCCAAATTTGGAGCAAGAATGTTGCCTAAGATGGCTCAATCTGTGTGCTAGACTATTGCCTAAAGTGGCTACCGTGCGGCGGTCGCACTACCGCTGACGTTAGGATCTGAGTCTATTTGAAGAGCGGTCCTCCTCCTTTCAGCGGTGTCGATACACGAAGAATAACAAGCTACAACTCCTGATCTTTCGTGAGATTCTCATCCTTGCAGCATAGATAACTCCATCAACGCCTATAAATGCTTAGAACTTGAAGACAAATCAATCACGCCTACATCATCGTCAAGTTCAATCTTTGAGGGAGTTTTTGATATTTTAGTCTTTATTGATGGAATCTCTTATTTTCATCGGTAGAGAAATTTGCCGTGTTGGCGATTAGGGCCTTGCAAGGACTAGGGAGAATTTGCCGCGTGGGTGTGGCGACTAGGTCTTGGGATTAGATCTAGAAGGTGCTTGAGGCCTTTTTGGGGATAGAGAGGCTAGAGCGGGGCATATCTGGGGGTAGATCGACTAAAGCCAACCAGTTCTTAGGGAGAAGAGTCGGTATAGAAAACAAGGAGTTTTCATATTATTCGCCTTGATTTCTATCGTGATAGAAATCTAATTTTGTAATCGATTTTATAATTGATAATCATCTCTTTACTTGTTCAATAAAATTGATTTGATTTTCAATATCTAGCACTTTACTTTTGCTTCAATTTATTTCTAATAAAATATCAAAAGTTTTCTATTAAACCTAAAAGTTTTTAAAACCCTTATTCACGCCCCTTCTAAGGGCGCCTACAGATCCAATAATTTTTGTTTGTTTATTTTCATGTAAATGCTAATTGATGATACTCTATTTATTTTCATGAAATATTTGGAGTAATTGGGTGTGTTTTTTGTGTGGAATGGAGGAGGAAGAAGATGATGGTTTCTGTCAGCTACCGCACCGCGATAAATCTACCACGCCATGTTAGTGACATGTTCTAGGTATTTTAATTTCTCTTCATATGGTGTTTACAAGTAATGGCTACTCCCAGTTGTTGCCGAAGTTGGACACGAAGATCTTCCTCGTCGACCCAATATTATGTTGGCATAGAGGATGCCACAGTAGGAGTGGGAATGTATTTGGATATTACATGATGCGGCTCCACCACAGTCGAGATATATTAGAAAATTCTGGTATACTCTCCGTTATAGTGGGGGATGGTTTCACTTCAATATTAGCCAAGGAATTCTACAATTATCTACATGACCTAAGCAAATCTGATCTCGAAGGTGGGGTGATTTTGCACCAGGCGGTAGCAGACATAAATGTGATTTTTCATGTAAAAATCTTGATTTTCGTGATTTTTAGATTCCATTTTTTATTGATTACGATTTTGCATGACAAGGGCTATCTAATGTAGCAAAGAAATCACAAAAATATGCAAAAAATTGCGCCTTTTAATTTTTAGCCTAAGACCCAAAAAATTCAAGTAAATCCAATTTTAAGTAATGAATTAGTGTAAATATTTTAATTCATCATGATAGTATTACTTAAGAAATTCAGTACTCAATTTTTAATGGCATCACATGTAATGGATTTCACAAGTGTTGATGCTAAAATGCTGAGATAAATTGGCCACATGAAATGATGACTTTCTAATTAAATTCATCCAATTTGATTTATTAAGCATCATGCTTATCTAATGAGAGTAAGTCATATGGAATCATATCTAATGTGACAAAAGCAAGTTGGCTCAATAAGGAATTGTTCAAAAACTCTGCGGTAGCATTTTCATGGCCAAATTATTATTAAGGAATCTCTCTAATTATTGCTTGCATGTCTATGATATTTGGGTTCTAGACCTTTCACCTTGCCCCTGCCATGTCACCATGACATATATTACCTTAAGGGGTCTAGAAGGGAAGAGGATGTTACACGACCATTGGTCGTGCGTGAAGGAAAGCCCTCTACTCGTGCGCAAAGAAGCTTGCATCGACTAGAACTGGTCGAAGGCAAAAGCGTCAAGAAGATTTTTAAGGCATGACCACTAGTCGTGCGCTAGAAAATCCTTTACTCGTGTGCGATGGAGAGCCAGTACTCATTCGATCGTCTGGAAAATTCCAGCAAGATAGGGCGCACGACCACTGGTCGTGCGCGAAGGATCCACTGATTGTGCGTGAATAAATCGCACGATCAGTGACCAATGATGTGGAACGGGGCCGAATCTCCTTGGAAATTCCACACAAGGTTGTACCTACATGAAAAATAGCCAAACCCACAGGAACAATGCTTTCACACATACAAACATAAAGCAAAAAGAAAGAGAAGGAGTGGCAATCTCCTTCATGCAAGGAATGCCTTAAAAATGAATCTGAAAGTGATCTTTTAGAATTGTATGAAGAACTGCTTGAGGCTTTCAAGAAAAGCAAAAAGCTGTGCAAGTCTCAGGCTCAAGAGATAAACACTATTGAAGCCAGAAAATCTAAACTACTTGAGAAGGTTGAAAAACTGACTCAGGAATATTCAGACTCTATCAAGCTTAAGCAAGACTTCAAAGCAACTTCCAATACTGAGTTAGTAGATGAGTTTGGAAAATTACTTAGAACCTTGGTAGATAGCAAAGAGCTGTGCAAGGCCCAAGTAAAAGAGATTGAATCTCCAAAGAAAAATAGAGATCAATCCAGTGCCCTAATATTAAGGGACATAAATTTTTTGAAATTAGAGAACAAGCTTCTCATTGAGAGAAAACTAGTTGCAAGCTTCTCTAAGCCCAAAATAATTCTACCATTAATTGATGGGTTCTCTCCTATTCATAAGGAAGGTATAGGAAGTTGAAAATTCTATCTCTAATATCTGGTGATAGATTTCAGCTCAGATACCAAGTTAAAATTTATTGAAAGCGGGAACCAGGCGCAGGAACACTACAACCATTCCAAGTTAAGTAACTAGCACAATAGAAATATAAGAATCTTGTATTAATCTATCCCCTTCACAATTCGAGACATACATGACGAGACATGATTTATCAGAATACAAGGAGAGAAAATAGAGATAAATAAGTAACTGGCGATCAACAACAACTGAGACCTCCAGAGACCGCTGAACACAGCAGACCGCACGCCAACCACAGAGACCGCGTGAACAACACAGGTAGACAACCTGCTATCTGCCAGACTGCCACCTCAGACCGCATGAGCGGCTGACTTATTGAACTGCTGAAAAACCAACCTGTCCGCACTTCTTGATCGCCTGACCACTTGGTCTCATAAACACAGAAGTTGCCCACGAACATAGAACATAACTGCAAAAGCTGTCTCCTGACCGCACCTCTAGATCGCCTTACCGCCGAGCTTGCTGCAAACAGCCAACGAACTACAACACAGTCCGAACAGACGGAGACTGCTGACGAACTGGTTATTCAAAGTTGGGAAGAATCAACAAGGAAGAAGACCGCTGACTGTTGGCCGCTGAACTGCGAACACAACAAACGATCAAACCAACTTCCTGACAACACGATCTCAAAAATGGAGACCGACAAAAGCAACCTAAGCTTTAGTTCTTACAATTCTCATTACTAATGACAGGACCTGCACCTCTCTTTATAGGCAGACAGACAGATGTCGTCACTGCCCCAAAGGAGATACAGTAACCACCCCAACCTGACCGCATAAGGGGAGATCGTGCGATCACCAGAAGAAACCTGCTTGAGCCTTAGACAACACAACGATCAGATCGCTAGAGGGAAATCTCAAAGACTGCGCGGTCTCAGCGATCACTGTGGTCTGACTTCCTCAGACCGCCTAGCACACTTACTTCCACTTCAAAAATTTAACACTCCCCCTTGAAGTGGGAAGTAGAAGTCAGCCCAAGCAAACTCCGTAACCGACCAAAAGGTCCATTTGACAATAACTTCGTGAAGATGTCCGCGACATTGTCCTCTCTCCGCACATATTCAACCATCAAAGATCTCTCCAGCACCATCTCCCAAATGAAGTGATGCTCGATCTTGATGTGCTTGGTTCACACGTGATAAACTGGATTATTAACCAATTTAAGGGCACTCTAATTATCCCCGTGAAGCAGAGTAGGACATCGCACCTCCTCATGGATGTCTCCCACTAGCCTCCTAAGCCAGATGGCTTCCTGAGCTGCCAAGGCCGAAGCCTTGTATTCCACTTCCGTAGTGGAGGCAGACGTCGAATCATGCTTCTTGTCGCACCACAAGATTGCTACGGAGCCAGTCAAAAAGACATCACTATAAGTCGACTTTCGATCATCTGAATCTCCTCCATAATCAGCATCTGTGTACCCATGCTGATTGAAGCCCGAGTCCCTCCCATAAAGGAGACCCATATCAGAGGCTGACTTCACATACTTCAGAATACTCTTTGCCACCACTAGATGAGGTTTCCGCAGCTCTTCCATATATCGACTTAATCGGCCCACAACATAAGCAATATCCGGCCTCGTAATCATCAGATAGATCAAACATCCAACCAATGCCCGAAATGCACAAGGGATCAGGAAGAACCCTTCCCTCATCTTGCTGAAGCTTCAAACCAACCTCCAGTGGAGTATAGCTACTCTTCCCCTCTCCCATGCTGAATCGCCTCACGATCCATTCTGCATAGCGCTTCTAAGAAACGAGCACACCAATCTCTTTCCTCTCCACCTCAAGACCATGGAAATGGTGGAGATCACCCAAATCCTGCATCTCAAATCTGATAGCTAGCTCAGCCCGGAGCCTAGCTACCTCCTCTTGAGAGTTCCCTGTAACGATCATGTCATCCATGTATAACAACAACAAAACTTGCAACTTCCCCGTCTTCTTTACAAACAGGTTTGAATCAGAAACTGAAGCAAAATATCTGCAGAATTGGAGGTATTATGCGATCTTCCCATACCACACCCGAGGCGCTTGCTTCAAGCCGTAAAGAGCCATCTTGAGCTTGCAGATATGTTCTGGATGAACTTCAGAAAAATAGCCAGGTGGCTGCACCATGAAGATAGCCTTGTCAATCTCGCCGTAAAGGAAAGCATTCTTCACGTCGAGTTGCCAAATCTTCCATCCATGGCAAGCTGCCAATGCTATCACCACCCAAATCGAAGTCATCTTTGTAATAGGACTAAATGTCTCTTCATAGTCTTCACCGTACTCTTGAGAGAATCTTCGAGCTAGAAGGCAAGCCTTGTACTACTCAATACTGTCGTCGGCCTTCTTCTTCAGCTTGTAAACCCACTTGCACGTCATAGGAGTAATGTCATCAACCTTGGGCACAAGATCCCAAGTCTCATTCTTCTTGAGGGCAGCCATCTCCTCAAACATGGCATCTTCCCACTCCTTGACTCCAGTGGCATTTTCAAAGCAAGATGGCTCTCGCACATCCAAGAGGCCAGCAAAGAAATATGAGACGAAGCTCACCAAGTTCCCCATGTTTACCGAGCTGGTGGAATGCTAGTCCTCTTGGATCTCCGCAGGGCTTTACCCTGATCCACCTCTTCAGCTGCTTCTTCTAGACTAGATCTCCTTTCGGGCACACTTGGAGCATCGCCCCCCTGCTTCCAAAACCTGAAGCACTTGTCCTAGAGCTAGAAATAATTGGAGCACCTGGTGAAACAGACAACTATACCAGAACTTCTTTAGCAGCATCTCCTTGCCCTCCATCTGACCTGCTCTCTTGTAGCTCCACAGATGAGCTACCTTGGTACAATGTCAGCTCGTCGAATACCATATCCCTTGAAACCACAAACCTTCATGTCTCAGGATCTATGCATCTCCAACCCTTCTTCTGGTCATCATAACCAACGAACACTAGTTTCTTTTCTTTCGCGTCTAGCTTCATTCTAAGGGCATCTAGAACATGCACATAGTAGGTAGATCCGAACACTCGAAAGTGTTCCAAAATTGGCTTCTCCTTGAACATCAACTCATGTGGAATCTTCATGTTGGTAGGACTGAGAGGCATCTGATTGATGACGTAAGTTGCGCAAGACAATCCCTCCACCTAGAAGGACATAGGAATGCTTTTAGCATGAAGTCAACACTTGCAGGTCTCTATCAGATGAAGGATCTTACGCTTTGCAACTCCATTCTGTTGTGGAGTATGTGCACAAGAGAGCTCTCTCCGCATGCCATGCATCCTGCAGAAGTTTAAGAACTCACTTGAGGTGAACTCCCCTCCATTGTTAGTTCTTAACTTCTTGATTCACAATCCAATCCGGCCTTCTACAAGCTCTTAGAACTCCACAAACTTCCTGAATGCCTCAGACTTATCCTTCAGAAAGTATACCCAGGTATACCTAGTGAAATCATCAATCAAGACCAGCATATACATGCTACCTCCAAGACCGGCAGTTGCGGTTGGTCCAAACAAATACTATGAATACACTCCAACGGTGCTTTGCATCTTATTTGTGACTTGTCAAATGGAAGGCGTTGAGACTTACCAAACAAACACCCAGCACAAACGTGGCCATCGCCAAAGGATGATTGACTAGGCAAGCCATTCACCAGGCCTCTTCCCGCCATAGCCTTCAGCATATCCATCCCAACATGCCCAACCCTCTCTTGCCAGATAGCAGCGCTGTTGTTTTCTCTTATCTTATCAACATAGGAACTTGTTGGTAGCATAAACAAGTCCTTCACCCTCCTTCGTACATGAGTGACTTTGGCTTTCACGCTTGACACATTTCGGAGAAACTTCATTTCTATTAGGCCGAACAGAAGTGATACCCTACATCTATATCATTGGTCATGGAGACGAGGTTCTTATTCATACCCGACACATGATATACACACCTCAAGGTGAGTGGACCTCTATCACTGCCTAAAGAGACGACACCCTCCTTCTCGACTGTATGAACAACAACATCTGTTGTAATAATAACATCATTACCTGAGCATGCTTGCAGAGAAGAGAACTTGGACTCATCCCCGGTGAGGTGATGACCACACCATGAGCCCACAATCCAATCATATTCATAGTTGATGGAATCCAAAGCACGAACACAAGTGCCCGTCATGAAGGAACCTCCACGCCAACTACCTTCACCATTGGAACCAGCCTCCCCCTTTCCTGCAGCATGACAGGCTGAAGATTAACTCCGCAGTCTCTCTTTAAGTGACCAGGCTTATTGCACCTGAAGCACCTTGGCCCCTTCTTCTTCTTCCCTTCATGCTTAGGAGCATAGCTCCTTTCCTGCTGATATGAAGTAGATGGACCATCACCTCCATATGACTTCTTCTTCTTGTCTCATCACTTCTTCTTACCAGAATAGAGAACCTCACTTTCTCCCCCAGAGACAGATATCTCTGCCATCTGCTTAGGTAAGCTCTCCTACGAAGCAAGCAAGTTTTCCATCTCTAGCAATGATGGTTGATTGGCCCAGCCTTGCACAGAAGTGAAAAAGGCCACATACTCCCTTCGTAAGCCGTGGATTTTGCGTCTCTTTAGCCTTGCTTCTGAGATAGGCTCTTTCGGGTCCAATGCCGATATCTCAGCACAAAGGTTCTTCATCTTCAAGCAGAAGAATGAGATAGACAAGTCTCCTTGAGTTTCTTTCGCCAACTCATTCTCAAGAAATTGTAACCTCGCTACATTCTTCTTATTGAACAAGCCATCCAAGGCTGTCAAAATCTTAGCAGCAGACCGACATCCAATGATGTGGTCAAAGAGCTCAGGAATGATATCACGCTTGAGAGTGAACTCTGCTTTAGCATTTGTTCTCTTCCAAGCCATCACCTGCTCTGCATTCCCTTCAGCAGCTACCACCGGTTGTCTCGCTTCTTCACCGACTTTCTCCCATAAATCCTCGCCAAGAAGATAGCTCTCCATGCAAGACTTCCACTTCTTAAAGTTAGTTTGCGTAAGGAGATCAATACTAAAATCTCTTACATAACCTTCTTCCATTGCTATACCACTGGTTAACTTGAACTTCCCGAAAATCTCAAGCAAGATACTGAGGTTGATCACTACTCAAGCCTTCTGTCCCTCTGATACCAAGTTGAAAATTCTATCTCTGATATCTGGTGATAGATTTCAGCTCAGATACCAAGTTAAAATTTATTAGAAGCGGGAACCAGCGCAGGAACACTACAACCATTCCAAGTTAAGTAACCAGCACAATAGAAAGACAAGAATCTTATATTAATCTATCTCCATCACAATTTGAGACATACATGGCGAGACATGATTTATCATAATACAAAGAGAGAAAACAGAGACAAACAAGCAGCTGACGATCAACAACAATTGAGACCGCTAGAGACCAATAAACACAGCATACCGCATGCCAACCACTAAGACCGCGAGAATAGCACAGGTCGACAACCTGCTATTTGCCAGACCGCCACCTCAGACCGCATGAGCTGCTAACTTATTGAATTGCTGAAAAACCAACCTGTCCGCACTCTTGATCGCCTGACTGCAAGGTCTCATAACCACAAAAGTTGCCCGCGAATAGAGAACATAACTACAAAAGCTGTCGCCTGACCGCAACTCTAGATCGCCTGACTGCTAGGTCGCATGACCGCCGAGCTTGCTGCGAACAACCAAAGAACTACAACACAGTCCGAACAGACGGAGACCGCTGGCAAACTGGTTATTCAAAGATGGGAAGAATCAAGAAGGAAGAAGACCATTGAATGCTGGTCGCTGACCTGCGAAGACAACAAATGATCAAACCAACTTCCTGACCGCACAATCTCAAAAATGGAGACCGGCAAAAGCAACCCAAGCTTTAGTTCTTACAGTTCTCGTTACTAATGTCGGGCCTTGCACCTTTATTTATTGGCAGACAGACAGATGTCATCACCTCCATGGGCGAATCTACAGGGGGCCATAGGGACACGTGCCCCCCCCCCCCCAATTTTTTTGAGATTTGCTTTAAGCACACCAAAAATTAAAATGGCTATTCACACACCAAATAACCTATTTGTAACCCCCATTCCGCCTAAAATAGCGATCCCTGGACTCAACCCTAAAACAACTCCTGCCCGCCTAAAACAGCGATCCCTGGACTCCCGACCCGGCGACCCTGAATAGGTGAATTTGTCCTCCTTTCTCCCTCCCGACCAGCGACGGGCGGCCGACGACCGACAACCAAGCGGTTCTTCCCTTCCCGTCATCCCGGCGTGGCGGCATCCCGGACTCTGGGTACGTTGAGTTTCTGCTGTTCTGCCATTCATTTCAGATTCTTAGCCGTTCATTTCAGGGTCTTCCAAATTCCAATATGATTTCAGTTTCTTGATTTCTTCCATGATCATTGTAAATCTAGCAAATTTCAGTTTATTGATTTCTTCCATGAACTGATGAATGGAGAAATTTTCTTGAACTGAATGGAACAACAAGGCTATATTTATTTTAACAGTTTCTTGATTTTTCCATTCTTGATTTACAATGATCAGCAAATTTTTTTGTTCATTAAAATGATTTCAGTTTCTTGATTTCTTCCATTTTCAGCCTGTATATCACGATTTTCTTAGAAATTGAGCAAGCCTGTAGGCTGTATATCATGTTTTTCTGCTCCGATTCCGAACAAGTTTGTTTGGCTATTTTGGTGATTCCCTAGAAGTGATAGTTCTTGTCTAGTTGTCTTGAAATGGTGGCAGATGCAATGTTTCTGCTCTGATGCAATGTTTTAACAACTGGGTATAATTTCCTTGCTTGTTTTATTTTGAACAAGCCAGTACTATTTTAGTATAATTAGAAGCACAAATTCCCCTTACCAAACAGTTTATTCATACTTTTTATAAGTGTATGCATTGCCATTAGAAAATTTTGATGCATGCCAAGAGCGAGTCGATTTAAATCCAGCAAAATCATCAAGCTGATTTGATCACCATGTACTCAATATAATATTTATGCAATGTTTTAATTATTCTTTAATATAATGCAGGTGCAACTGTGCAATAAGTACTACAAAATTGAATTTCCTGCTTGGACTCTTGGTAACAATATTGAGTACACACAAGATTGAATTTCCTGCTTTTTACCAAAGCTTCGGAATATTGGGTACACACTATATCTCCTTTTATATTAATGCATCATATATTCTAGGTGTGCTTTGAGGTATTAGTCAACTAGTGGCTAAGCAAAGCATAGTAGACTTTGTGATGAATGTTTGTAGGGATACTCCATTGTATTGTCCGGTAGAGGGTCAAGCGGAGCATATAGATTTTTATTTACTTTGCACTGTTAGTTTTAGAATTCAATTGTAATGATTTTTTCAAAAAAAAAAAAAATACATAGAAGTGAAAATGGAGGGTCAGAAGAAGAGAACAAGTCTCATCGCGTCTATGTTTCAAAAGAAGTTCAAATCTAAAGAGTCTTCTTTACCATCACTGCAAGAGAGTTAAAATGAGGAGATTCCCCCTTCTCCTTCCGACGATATTGTTGTAAATGTGTTCCCTTACCCATCACATTACACACAAGATATTGTTATGGATTGTGTATATGAATATGATGTGGAGTTGCTTCCACATGATCCATAAAAAAGGAAAAATATATCGACATTTCCGTTAAATGAACAAGATGCAGTGAGAAAGACATATATACTAAGAAGTCCTTGTCAACCAAAAGGTCATTCTTTTCCTCAGAAAAAATGGGAGATCGAGATCATCGGTTTGTTATCACCTGGTTTGATATGTTTGATTGGTTTGAGTATAGTGTTAAAAAGGATGCAACATTATATTTTGTGTGTTACTTGTTCAAGAATGATACTGCAAACAGTACTGTTGGGGGTGATGCTTTTGTCACTGGTGGAGGATATAGATCATGGAACAAACCTGAAGTATTCCAAAAACATGTATGCAAGATTAATAGTGCTCATAAGCTAGCATTACAGAAAAATATCAAGCTCTAAAAGAGCCCAAAAGGTCTATCATTGTTGCTCTTGATAAACAATTGGGCACTACTAAGCATGAACATAAAGCACGATTATAAGCATCTCTTAAATGCTTGAGATTTCTTTTGCATCAAGGATTGTCCATACGTGGTCACGATGAATGCCAAAATTCACTAAACCAGGGAAATTTTCTTGAACTTCTTCAGTGGCTCACAGATATTGATGAAAAAATTGGTAAATATGTCTTAAAAAATGCCCCGATAAATAATCAGTTGACTGCTCCATCAATTCAAAAATATATAATTAATGCTTGTGCAAAGGAAACTACTAAGATTATTATGCAAGAGCTTGGTGATGATTACTTTTCTATTCTTGCCGATGAATCCAGTGATGTGGCACATAAAGAGCAACTGGCTTTTTGTTTGCATTATGTTGACAAGAAAGGCAAGTTAATAGAGCGATTTTTCGGTATTGTGCATGTTTAGGAGGCAAATGCATTGTCACTTAAATCTGGAATTGAATCTTTGTTAATGGAGCATTCATTGAACTTGGCTAAAATTCGTGGGCAAGGATATGATGGAGCTAGTAATATGAGTGGTGAGATAAATGGTCTTAAAAGTTTAATTTTGAGGGAAAATCCATGTGCAAACTACATTCATTATTTTGCTCATCAACTTCAGTTAAAACAAGTTGCGGTTGCTAAGATAAATGATGACTATCAATGGTTTTTTGAAGCAATTGTAACTTTATTAAATGTGATTGGAGTTTCATGTAGGCGAAATGAAATGCTTAGAGAAAGCCAAGTCCAAAAGGTTGCCAAGGCACTAGAAGAGGGTGAACTGAAATCTGGATCAGGTTTAAATCAGGAGCTTCGTTTGAGTTGGTCGGGAGACATTCGTTGGGGATCACATCATAAAACATTAGTGCATATTATTTCATTATATCATGATATGGTTGCTACACTTCTGAAAATTGGGAAGAGCAAAGCAAAGAAGGCACATGGTGTGTTATTTGCGTTGGAATCATTTGACTTTGTTTTAATGGTTCACGTAATGACCACTATATTTGGGTACACTCATGAATTAAATCTTGCGTCACAGAGAAAGGATCAAGATATTGTTAATGCAATGTCTTTTGTTAAATTGACAAAAAGACAATTACAAACCTTAAGAGATGATGGATGAGACACAATCTTCAACAAGATTTTGTTATTTTATGGGAAACATAATATTCATATTCCAAATATGAATGCTCAGTATATACCTCGCGGAAGATCAAGATAGTTTGTCGAAGAGTACACAAATTTGCAACATTACCGAGTTCAAATATTCTTAAAAGTCGTCGATCCACAACTACAAGAGCTTAAGAATCGGTTCGATGAGGTGAGTATGGAGTTGCTTAATTGTATGGCTTGCTTGAATCCCATTAATTCATTTGCTTATTTTGACAAGCAAAAAGTAATATGACCTGCAGAGTTTTATCCTAATGATTTTTCAAGTTTGGAGTTGTTTAATTTTGATTTTCAACACGACAACTTCATTGCCGACATGAGAAGCGATGAGAGATTTTCTGATTTGAAGGATCTTGGTCATCTCTCTGCGAAGCTTGTTGAAACAGGTAAACATGTTGCTTATCAACCAATTTACAGGCTTTTGAAGTTTGTACTGATTCTTCCTATGACTACTGCGAGTGTGGAAAGAGTATTCTCAGGCATGAACTACGTCAAGAATAAGTTGCGCAATAGTATGGGCGATCAAATGTTGAATGATTGTTTGATTACTTTTATTGAAAGAAACACATTTTTGGAAGTCTATGATGATGACATTATTGATCGTTTTCAAAAAATGAAGACTCGCGGTGCGCAATTGTAAATTTTTTTGTAATTTTTGTATTTTCCAATTGCTTCAATGAAATGTAATTTTGTACGACTTTATAATGACAATATTTTAAGCTGAGTTTGTTATGAAAAAAAATTTGTGCCCCCCATTACAAAATTCCTAGATCCGCCATTGATCACCGCCCCAAAGGAGATACAGTAACCGCCCCAACCTGACCGCAAAAGGGGAGATCACGCAATCACCAGAAGAAACCTGCTTGGGCCTTAGCCAACATAGCGATCAGATCGCTAGAGAGAGATCACGAAGACCGAGCGGTCTCGGCGATCACTGCGGCCTGACTTCCTCAGACCACCCAGTACACTTACTTCCACTTCAAAAATTTAACATAGGATACCTTAAAGAGGATAATAAGGTAAATCCTGTCAAAAAGAAGATCAACTTTAGGAAGGTAATTCTACCCTCCAACAAGTATGTTCAAGAGTCCATTTATTGAGTTTTTTCAAATGAATGTTCCACAAATGGAACAAATATAAAGGATGTGCATAATGGGAAGAGTGCACATAAGGCAGGTAGTAAATAGACTGTGATGAATAATAATGAACCTTTTGTAATTGGTGCCAACATTAGCACCAAAAGCAAAAAGAAGTCACCTGTAAAGAGGACTGCATCTAAAGACAAAGTAGTGGCTATGCAATCCAAGATCAATTCTAGACACAATCACATGTTGTGCAAGGAAAAATAGGCAGTCTCCTTCAGGAATCCATCTGTTCAGTAAAATCAACAAATATCTGTTATGAGCAAAAGGAAGAAGTATAATAAGTCTGAATGCTCTTGTTGTGGCAAGATTGGCCACTTGGCCATAGACTGCTGATTCAATCCAACAGTCCCTAGGGCAACTAATGCAAAGTTAGCATTCAACCTAGTTAGAATTCATCATGCACATCAACTTGTAAATAGATCAAACATGGTTTTGAACACTAACAAGAATCTAGGACCCAACCAAGTTTGGGCGCCTAAGAAGAAATGATTTATTTCTGCAGGTACGTCCAAAGACTAACCACACTCCTATTTGGTACTTGGACAGTGGATGTTCCAAACATATGACTGGAATAAGAAGCCTATTGAAGGAATATACCTCAGTTGATGATGGTTCAAAAGTCATTTTTGGAGGATCTAACAGTGGAAAAACAAAAGGCTATGGTAAGATCTCCAATGACATAGTAACCATCACAAACGTAGCTTATGTGGAAGGATTGCAACACAATCTGATAAGCATAAGTCAACTAAGTGATCTTGGCTATGTGATTGAGTTTCATAAGGATAAGTTCCTAATCAAGAATTCCGAAGACTCGGAAATTATTCTAACTGGCACTAGGAGTGGAAATATTTATTGTCTCAATTTTTAATGTTCTAGTTTTCCAATTTGTCTTATAACTAAGAATAGATCATCTCTTTGTGTGATTGGCACAAGAGATTAGTTCATATTAACTATAAGACAATTAATAAGCTTTTATCAGAAAACTTAGTTAGAGCAGGTCCCATGTGGAATTGTGCTCAAGAAAGTCCTTGTCATGCATGTCAAATGAGCAAGCAAACAAAGGATTCCTTCAAATCAGTTAGAGTAACAGATTTTATTAGGTGTTTATACATGCTGCACATGGACTTATTTTGTAAGACCCCCATTTTTTTCTTTTGATTTTCGGGTCTTTCACTCAGAACCACCGCCTTGCGGTGACACCAACTCACGGGCTGGTCGCCACTACAAGACGTCGATCCTGCCGACAATTCAAACATCCAGGCCAATGAAGATTCACAGAGTAATAGAAGGAATTAAATACTAAGTCCACAGAAATCACCACATTATATATATATAAGGAAATGATAGTCCACAGATGAGATATATAAGAGTATGGATAAATAAAAGGGCTTAAGTCCAGTACATCAATTCCTCACTACACACTCACGACGGTGGTTGCTGATGTATGTGTTGTCTAGGGGTGGATCACCTCATCATGCTCATCCCTCCTGATGTGCTGGTTCTGCTGCTCTTGGTGCTCCTATTTGTTATGCCATATTTGGTCGTTAGTCAAAAATACTAAGCGATTTCCCCACCCCTCCCCCTCCCCCAATGACTCCTAGACACCGGGCGGTAGGATGGATAAAGGAAGGACATCAAATAGAATCAAGCAAGTGACGATGGCTCTAACTAGCAGATAATATGTACAAGTAGGCAAATAAAAGAACAGGAGCCTACTTACACAGTTCTACTATAATCTACAAGTAAGAAAATGAAGCAGTAGTAAGTAAAAAGAGAAAGCATAAACAACCAACATGGAGATAACGTAACTTATATAGATGCCCATACAAATATATAAGTTAAGGATCGTTTTAACATAATAAACCCATCGTATAAAAGAGCTTATACTAGTTTATACGATGGGGGTCTTGTTATATGTGTTGGGAAAACAACCTCTGTATTTATCTTACAAATTATGTAAAATTGATTTCATCATCTAGGATTCATTACCCATGTTGTATAGTTAGGGTAATATGGTTATTAGATGTCCTAGGATGTCACACTCATATTTGGGTGTCAATTACCAGTCCAAAAGAGAGTAGAAATTCAGTTGAGTTAATTCTGCATTGACTAGAAGTCGACGCAGCTTCGACGTCAAGCTGAAGTTACTTCGAATAGAAGTAAGGATAACTCAGACTGGTAGTCGATGTCTCAGTTTAAGTCGACGCAATGTTTAAATATATTCGACGCAGAAGGCAGAGTTAGTCAAAGCACATTTGAAGTCGACGCAACTTCGAATTACATTCGACGTAGAAAGAAGAGCTCAAAATCTAGGTCTTGATCTCGATGGATACGTCGATAAGGAATTGGCGCAACGTAGATATCAGAGTTCATTTCAAAGCTGAGGAAGATGTCGAAGCAGCTTCTATTAGAACACAGAGGTGCATCGATAATAAAGCAAATGTATTTGACATAATGTCGAATACAAACACAGAATTAGAATACTTCCTGGATTGTATTCTGAAGCTTATTTAGAAGTTATAAATAGAAGTTATTTGAATTCTAACGGGTTGTAAATAATTAAGAAGGGAAAGAAGAATTCCAGAGATACAATAAAGATATATTTAGAAGTTATTCAAAAAGGATTTGGATGGTCTGTCAACAGAAATGGAAAGAGATCAATACTACCTCTTGGACATTCCTATTAGGGAAATAATAAAAGAGAAAAGTAATTTATTATTATTCGATAGAAGAATAAGTATACAGAAGAAGATAGACAACAATAATCTTGTACAGAGAACAATTCAGTCTTCTTCTTCTTCTTCTTCTTCTTCTTCTTCAGTTCTCTGGTTATACAAAAAAGATAGAACAGATCTCTGTACTAGACAACACAACAAGGCTTCTTCTTCTTCCTCTCTTAGAAAGAAGCATACAGATATGCAGAGATCTTCTTTAGGATCTGGAATTTCACAATCCTTGCATCTCTCTCTCAAGCAAGGATTCATCTACTGAACAGAGATCCATACAAACACTAAGTGCCTGAATCCTCAGTGACTGCTGCAGGAGGATTCAATCAGAATAATCATCTTCTCTTCTTCTTCTTTACTCTTTCTTTCACTTTTTGTAAACGATGTAAAGAGTCTTTAGAATCCCTCTTCAAAGGATTCAGTGATGCAAGATCTCCTTATAAAAAGATCTAGCTTGGTTCTAAGAGTCTCCTTAACAAAAGACTCAGACCTTGGTTCAAGATCTCCTTATAAAATGATCTAGCCTGGTTCTAAGAGTATCCTTAACAAAAGACTCAGACCCTGGTTCTAAAATTCTCCTTATCAAAAGACTGGGCACTGGATAGTGTATTTCTACCAAGGTGGTAGAAGAGTGGAATACCCATATTTTGGGGAACCACTATAGATCTTATCTCAATCTATGTTGTGAAATTTATGTGTTGTCCACTCTTTATTTCTGCAATTTTGTGTTTGTTTTATTCTGGATTGGAATTCTGAATGTATAGTTGTTAGAAATAATTTATTGTTCTGTGCACATTTTATAGTAAAGTTCTACAACTCTATCCACCCCCTCTAGAGAATACTTAGAGGACTCACTCTGCACTTTCAATTGGTATCAGAGGGAGGTTGACCATAAAAAGGTTAACACATTGATCAAAAGACCCCCTCATTCAAACTCTTATATTTAAAAACTATTTTCAGAAAATGAGTTCTAAAGACTATGCATCCACAAGACCACCAGTGTGTAATATGAATAAGTTTACACTTTGGAAGGCTAGAATAAAACTGTATATGAATTATATTGATGAAGGCATATTTGATGTCATTGTATCATGTCCTCCAGTACCATTCAGAAAAGATGCAAGTGAGACTATTACACAAGAACTTGTTGTAAGACCCCCCTCCCTTAACGTCAACCCAGTCGGGTTGGAGAAGGGCCTTACCGCCCAAGACGGCCACCCTATGCTTTCTGAGTGGCAGCAACCTACACTCCAAGCATAGAATGATCATCTTGTCAGGCTATGGAAACTCATCACATCACATCAGATCATAGCGGAAGCAATTCAAAAATCAAACACACATATATATAGATATACTAAGGCCAAAGTCCAACTGTTTATACATCAGGCCCTATAGGGCTAAACTACTACAACTTTTACTCCCACTTATTTTTAGGTACTAAGGCTCACGTCTCTGAATACTGGAGGCGATGCTGGGGTGTCAGCTCGTGCGGGCTTGATTGCAGGTGCCCTTTCATGCAGTGGCAGGGCCTCGCGCCGCTCCATCTCCTGAATGGTGTACGACAACACATTAGTTAGAGACTAGTGGATTCACTCTTTCTCCCCAAAATCTTTAAGGCTTGGGGATGAGAGTGAGCCTTCAATAGCCGAAGCATAATGAGTTAGCATCAATATCTATATAAGAATCTGAAATGAGGCAAGGAGCATAGTAATAAGTAATTGAAAATTTGCAGTATATATAGCAGTTATTTAAACCGAGCTTCCTTAGCTAGCGCGGAATCACACAGGTATTCACAACCTGCAACAATGCCCTATGTCAACATAGTTTAACTGATTTTCTTCCAGCAAGATAGCGAACCCTGCGGGCCTTACCGATGTGGTAGATCGATATTAGTGGCCGGTCCTGCCGCTTCTGTGTGTGGACGTATTGTTGGGAATCTTGCCCACATGATTCCTGATTTGAAGAAGTCACCAAGTCAAGAAAACTTCACTTTGTATTTGATCACTTCTCTAGCTCATAATCTCAGGAAGTTAAAGGAATGTCGTCGAGAAGAATAGGAGATGTTGTCGACAAAGTATGCTTGTCGTCATGATGATGAGCAAAGCAAACACTGAGACTTGGCGAGTTCGTCGAACGAAGAATGAAGTTCGTCGAACGCAGAGATGAGACAGAAGCAAATGCCGAGGCTTGGCGAGTTCGTCGAACGAAGAATGAAGTTTGTCGAACGAAGAACGAAGTTCATCGAATGAAGAACAATGTTCGTCGAACACAAAGACGGGACAGAAGCAAACATTGAGACTTGGCGAGTTCGTCAAACGCATAATGTTGTTCATCGAACGAAGAATGAAGTTTGTTGAATGCAGAATGCAGTTCGTCGAACGCAGAAACTTCTCTGCAGATCGACAGAATCCGCTGAGAAGAGGAAGCCATCTCAGCCCAACCACTGAGACAGATTCAAAAGGAAGGAATGTCGTCGAGAAGATGCAGTATTGTCGACATCATCAAAGAAGCCGTGTCGTCGGAAAGGCTAAGTAAGACTGATGCCAATGACATCGTCGTAAAGAAGGCGTAACGTCGAGAAGACTGAAGAAGGTCAGCTGAAGACAAGCAGTTGCTAAAGCATAGTCTGTCGACATGATATCGCTCATGTCGTCGAAAGAACAAAGTGATTACGACGACATGCTACAAGAAAGAAGATCACAACGACACAGTCAGAGATAACATATCGCTGTATATGCAGAAACGCCAGGATATCTCGTATCGTCGAGATACCAATGTCAGAGGCTGAAGCTAGAAGACTTGAAGGTCCACCAAGGCCTAAGGCATCGTCAAAGTCCTGTCGTCGAGATATTATCCATATCGTCGTAATGCTGTCAGTATCGGCATAAAGCTGGAAATATCATCGAGACATAATTCAAATGTTGCGGACACGATGTCAGGAATTAATACCGTTGCCTGATTGTCCAATCAGCGCGTGCTCTTAAGGAATGGGGCGTCTGACACTTAAGGAACTTTTTCAGAAGACCATTGGGAGCCTCGCAGTCTTATAAAAGAGATAAGAGGTTGCCCTAAAGCAAGAATCAATCAGAAAGAACTTACGCATACAGCAAATAGAACAGTAAAAGCGTCGTAAAGAAAGAAAGAGAAAAACAAGGATTCTCAAAGTGTTCTCATAAGAATCAGTCATCTGATCGACTGATAAGAAGTCGTTCCTCATTAGGCTAAGAGAAGAGTTTGAAGAAGAACCGTGCTTTCAAGATCTGAATCAGAAACATCTTCTTCAACCTTAAGTTGCCAATCTTCATCAGGCAAAAGAAACAGTTTTCATCACTGTAATTTCTTATCTAGCATGAGGGCTGGAAAGCTGTGAGGCTTGCGGGCCAGGGCTGTGGACTTGCGGGTCCGATTTTGTCTAGCTTGAGGGCTGGAGAGCTGTGAGGCTTGAGGGCCAGGGCAGTGGACTTGCGGGTTTGATTTTGTCTAGCTTGAGGGCTGGAGAGCTGTGAGGCTTGAGGGCCAGGGTAGTTGACTTGCGGGCCCGATATTGTCAAGCTTGAGGGCTTGGGTGCAGTAAGGGCTTGCGGGCCTAGGTTGTAGGCATAGGACTTGCGGGTCTGTGTTGTGTAGGGCTTGAGGGCCTGAGTGTCGAGCTTGCGGGCTCGGGTGCAATAGGGGCTTGTGGGACTAGGCTGTAGGACTTGCGGGTCCATGTTGTAAGGCTTGAGGGCCTGATATTTTGGCAGAGTTTGTCGAGCCTAGCACACTGCTAGGTAGGCGTAGAGGGATAGAGGACTACTCAAGACACCCGATCTTGAGGAACCTCTATAGATCTTGTGTCGTTTGCTGTGATTTATTTGTGCGATATTTTTGTGCTACGCTTGAATATTCGTAACTCGCGCTAATATTTTGAAAAGAACCCAGATCACCTAACACCCCCCCTCTAGGTGAACGTTCCATTAACAACAAGTGGTATCAAAGCGAGGTTGATCAAAAGAAGACTTAACCGTCTGATCTAGATCGTGGAATGACTCGCCATGGCTGGTGGAGACCAGAATCGGGAAATGAGAGCCATGAAACTCCCAATCTGCAAAAAGGAGAACTTTCCCATCTGGAAGGAAAGGGTAAGACTTTTCATGGAGGCGGCTGATCCAAGAATTTACTTAACAGTCCAACAAGGTCCCTTTATCCCTACAACTCCCTCCACCATTGATCCAACAAGGAAGGTGATAAAAAAATATGAGGACATGAACAAGGATGAGCTAATCCTGGCAGGCCTAGATAAGAGGGCCCAAAATGTCATTGTGAGTGCCATAGATGACTCAACCCTCTAGAACCTGATTCACTGCAAAATGGCCAAGGAGATGTGGGACTCCCTGATCATGTATATGGAGGGTACTGATGAGGTAAGGGATGATAGGAAATCCCTTCTCAACCAGGAGTATGAGGCCTTCAAACAAGGCAAGAATGAAACAATCTCAAACTGTTATGAGAGATTCTTCAAGATAGTGAATGGACTAAGAAACTATGAAAGAGAGTTCACTAACTCTGATCTTAATGACAAGTTTCTTAGATCCCTCACAAAGGAATGGGACATCAAAATCTGTGCCATCAGAGAGATAGGTCAGTTGGGCATCATAGAGCCCAAGAATCTGTATGGGAAGTTGCTGTCCCATGAACTTCTGCTCAACACCAGGAAGGCTGAAGAAGAAAGCTCAAAGGGGAGCTCAAGAGACAGATCCATGGCTCTAAAAGCTGAGAGTACGAGAAGATCCAAGAGCAAGATCTCTGCAACTCAAAACAAATCTGAGAGCAGTGAAGAATCAGAAGCCAGCCCTTCAGATTCTGATGATACTGACAGAGAGGTGGCCCTTCTCTCAAAACAGTTCAAGAAGCTGTTACACAAAAGGAGGAGGGACAATCATAGAAACCCCTCCTCAAGCTCCAGAAGATCTGATTATCATGACAGATCTAGAGCCCCCAGGGAGGAAAGGTGCAGATCTAACCCTGGTAAATATGATTTAAATAATACTGTTTGCTATTCCTGCAGCAAGACAGGTCACATGGCTGCTGACTGCCCCTCTAAGAAGAAGGAGTCGAGGAACCATGAAGAAAGAAGAAGCTCAAGGAGCAAGAGGAAATCTGAAAAATGATTCATGGCCAAGAAGATCAGAACACTGAGTGATTTTGACTCAAGCTCCTCTGGTACTGAGGAAGATACACTCATTGGCTTGATGGCCATCAGTGAAGACAACCAGGATGACATCTCTCCTGGGAAGGTAACTAACAAAACTTCTCTATCTGACTCTGATTCTGAATCAGCAGCAGATTCCTTGCATGATGATGAGGGTGTGTCTGCTGCCAACAACATAGCCTCAAGATCCCAATATGAGGTTGAGTCTGAACTGATAAGGCAATATAAAGCCTTGTGGAAAGCCTTCAAAGGCTGTAAGAAACTCCTCAAAGTGCAGACCAAGGAGATAGATTCCTTGAAGCTCGTTAAATCTAAGCTCCAGGAGACAGCTGAGAAGCTGGCTGCTATGAGCAAAGAAGTGGACAAATTCATGGAAGCCATAAGGCTTAAGAATGCTGAATTAGGACAGAAGAACAATGTCATCAAGGACCTTGAGAAAATGCTGTTGGCTGAGAAGAAACTTGCATCCAGCTTCTCTATGCCCAAAACTATCCTGCCCATCATTGACACCTTCTCTGGACAGTTCAGAGATGGTATCAGTTTCAATCAGGAGACAGTTACGTGCAAATATTTTGAAGCTAGACCTTCCTATAAGAAGGTGTTGGTGTCAAGTCCCTCAGCCCACAAACCTGCAGCAACATCAGTCAAGGGCAGGGGAAAGGCTGTTCCTACAAAGCCTGTTCCCAAGAAGGTGAACCAAAATGTGGTGAGACCAATTCCTCCCCAGACTCACACATATGAGGTTCACCCAAGATCTGTTAGGCAAGAAGCCTTCTCTCCTGCTCATCAGCACTGCCACCCCATTCAGATGATAAAGCAAAAGAGAAGATACAAGAGATATGAATGCTGGTGCTGCGGGAAAGTAGGCCACTTTGCTTTGGACAGTTGGTTCAACCCAACAGGGCTCAATGCAAAGAGAGTGCAGAACCCTCAGAGGTTTGTTGTTCCTTTATATCACCCTAACAAAAACCAAGGACCCAATCCATATTGGGTACCTAAGGGAAGTGATTTGTTTTGCAGGTATGTCCAAATGCCAACCAATCTCCAATTTGGTATTTGGACAGTGGCTGCTTTAGGCACATGACTGGAGTCAGAAAGTACTTAAGAAAGTTCATCCCTGTGGAGAATGGACAAACTGTGATCTTTGGAGGTTTAGAAAAGGGGGTGACCAGGGGCTATGGCAACATCTCTAATAGGTTAGTTACCATCACAAAGGTAGCTTATGTGGAGGGGTTGAAACACAATCTCATAAGCATAAGTTAACTTTGTGATTTAGGCTTTGTTATTACTTTCCACAAGGACAAGTGCCCAATTAAGAAGTCCTCAGATTCTGAGGCTACCTTAACTGGCACTCGGAGTGGCAATATTTATTGCTTAAACTTTCTCAATACAAATTATTCTATGCCCATATGTCTTGTAGCTGATGGTAAAGAGGCTCTATGTGTACAATGGCACAAGAGACTTGCACACATCAACTATAAGACAATAGGCAAGCTTCTCTCACAAGACCTAGTTAGGAATGGACCTATAATTAAATGCATCAAAGATGGTCCTTGTCAAGCTTGCCAACTTGGAAAGCAGACTAGGACCAACTTTAAAAGCATATCTAACAAAGAGTCCTCTAGGTGCTTATTTTTGCTACATCTGGATTTGTTTGGTCCTATATCAATTCTTAGCTTGGGAGGGAAGGCCTACACCCTTGTAGTTGTTGATGATTACTTAAGGTTCACTTAGGTATTCTTCCTCAAAAAGAAATCAGAAACCTTAGATATCTTGAGAAATTTTGTCAGGCAGATCCAGAATGAGATGGACTGTACTGTGGTCAAACTCAGAAGTGACCATAGGACAGAATTTCAGTCAGGGGCCATGACAGAATTCTACCAAGAACTAGGCATCTCCCAAGAATTTTCCTCACCCAGAACTCCTCAACAGAATGGGGTTGCTGAAAGGAAGAACAGAACCTTGATAGAGGCAAGTTAGACAATGCTAAGTGACTCCTCTCTACCAAAATACTTCTGGGCAGAGGCTGTCAACACTGCTTGTCATGTGATAAACAGGGCTTCAGTCATCAAAGACCACAAGAAAATTCCCTATGAGTTAGTGAAGGGCAGAAAACCAACCCTATCCTACTTTAGGATCTTTGGTAGTAAATGATATGTCCTTAATAATGGGAAATCCAAACTAACCAAGTTTGCTGAGAAAAGCAGTGAGGGTATTTTTGTTGGCTACAACTCTCATAACAAGGCCTATAGAGTGTACAACATCAATACCCAAGCAGTGGAAGAATCTGTACATGTGGTATTTGATGAGACCAGCCTCATTCACAAAGGCTGGTCTAGTTCTCTAGTGAATGCAGGTACTGATGAGAAGATGGAAAAATTATGCATTGATGACCAAGCTGGAACCTCAGATAAAAGTAAAGATCAATCAATAGATGTTGAGCTTGAAACAAATGTTGTGGAAGACACAGAAATAGCAGGAGTGCAACCTGAAAGACCTGCAACTGAAGAAATCCCCAGAATACTGCCAGCCACCTTGAGATAAGTAAGAGATCATCCTCAGGAGCAAATTATAGGAGCAGTCAACCAAGGTGTGCTGACAAGGAGTAGAGTTGCAAATGAAGCATTGTACCTGAGTTTTCTCTCTCAAATTGAACCCAAGAAATTTGAGGAAGCAAATCAGGATCCATTTTGGATTGCAGCAATGCAGGAGGAACTGAACAAATTTAAGAGATGCAAAGTTTGGAAACTGGTTCCAAGACCCCAAGGACAGAACATCATAGGAACTAAATGGGTTTACAGAAACAAATTGGATGAAAATGGAATCATCACCAAGAATAAAGCAAGGCTAGTGGCAAATGGATACAGACAAGAGGAAGGGATAGATTTTGATCAGACATTTGCTCCAGTAGCCAGACTGGAAGCAATAAGACTGTTTCTGGCCTATGCAGCCTACCAAGGTTTCAAGGTCTACCAGATGGATGTGAAGTCAGCCTTCCTAAATGATAACCTCAAAGAGGAGGTATATGTAGAGCAGCCCTCAGGTTTTGTAGACCCTACTCACCCTGATTATGTTTGTTGGAACCTTAGTTTTGATTTGAGTTAGGATCCACCTTTAGTGTCTAAGTTTATATCATAATATATCCTATAACTTAGATTAAATATCATTAAGAAAGAAAGTTAAAATATACATATTTTTTATAAGGCAGGAAATAAGAAAAGAAATAAATTTACATATAGTTCACTGGCGTTCGACGAACGTCGAACGACGCTCGGCATTCGTCGGACAGCGCTCGACGAAAAGTTTGTATTACAGCAGTGCTCCACAGATTTACAGCAAGGAAGGCTGCGGTCGACGAACGTGGAACAGCGGTCGACGAATGACGAACAGCGGTCGACGAATTTTAGTAGAAGTTCAGAAACAGTAAATTTAATAATGAGGTCGACGAATGAAATGATGAGCTCGACGAACGTAGAGCTCAGCTCGATGAATTTCTGACAGGAATACTTTATATTATTTAGCTTGACTAAAATAGATATTTTGCTGTCAGAATTATTCAAAGCAATATTTTATCCTATTTATATATTGTTATATATATTGTTGATTTAACAATACAGCTGTTGAAGCATTTATTAATAGAGCCGTTGGCAGAAAGCAATAAATGTTGTAGCCGTTGCAGCAATGCCAAACACGGCAAGAGATGTTCTCAAGGATCTGGGAAATGAAAGATATATTTAATATATTCCTTTCTGGTCAGCAAGGATTTAAAACAGAATATACAACAGCAGATAATATATATCAGGATATATATATAGCTGTTATCCCTCGACAGAATAGATAAGGAAGAATAGAACATAACATATTAATATTGATGTACAGGAAATACAAGAAGAAGAAAAGACAAGAAGAAGAACAGAGCAAAAAGAAGAAGCAGATCTTCTATTATTTATCTTCTTTTTGCTAACTCCTTCTTGCAGATCACATTCATCCTGAGACACCAATCACAATCATTTGCTCAGGATCATTACTGCATAAGAAGAAAGGAGTTTGTACAATCAAGAGAAGAGGCCTCCACAAACTGTCAACAATTATCTCAGACAGGGGGAGCTCTTCAACATCATCATCAAGATCCAACTCAACTATCAATCAGGATCTTCATCAAGAGTCTCCTCAGCACAAAGAGAAGAACAATTAATCTTTTCCCTTTCTCCTTCCCCATCTTGTATAGGGTTGAAACTCCCTTCAAAAGTTTACCTGATGGTGGCAAGACACCTTAACAAAAAATCTAGTTGGTTTATAAGCACCTGGTCAAAAGCTTATAGGTGAATTGGGCACCTGATCAAACCTCCATTGATGTGTGGACACCTGATCAAAAACACCTTAGTGTGAGGGAACCTGATCAACTCTCCTAGTGGATTCCTACCAGTGGGTAGAAGAGTAGATGTACCCGGGTTTTGGGGAACTACTATATATCTTGTGTCATTTGGATGTGCTTGTTTGTTTTGCTTTATTTCTTTTGCTGTTTATTACTTTGCACTCTCACTGTTTGTGTTTATTACTCTTACAGCAAACTCATATATATTTATATATATCACTTATTTTAAAAGCAAACTTAAACAGATAAATAAGAACTAAAACTCTCTTTTCAATTGGTATCAAAGCAGGCTGATTTTATCAATTACCCTCATCAGAGGATATCAATTGTCCCTTTCAATTGGTATCAGAGGAGGCTGATTTTATTTTTTCAATTTCTTGCACCTGATACTTAATTGAACCCCTTTCAATTGGTATCAGAGGAAGTTGTTTTTTCACACAGGCTAACACCTGAAATCACAAAGATCACCTTAGTTCTTATTTTGTTTTGTTGTAAATTTTTTTTTTCAAATGACACTATCAGATTTTTTAATTTCAGATCCACCTTTATGTAATTTGGATAGTTTTGATTTATGGCAAATTAGAATTTAATT
This sequence comes from Dactylorhiza incarnata, assembly GCA_033032865.1. Classification (NCBI taxonomy): domain Eukaryota; kingdom Viridiplantae; phylum Streptophyta; class Magnoliopsida; order Asparagales; family Orchidaceae; genus Dactylorhiza; species Dactylorhiza incarnata. Next base: position 7,719,808 of record JAWHQI010000065.1, read on the forward strand.
ATTTATGAATGCCATAGATGAAGATATATATAAATATGTTTTGACAGGAACTACATCTTCAACTTCTTCATCTGATGATCAGGAAAGGCTGAAAAGTGTTGATGTCATAGCCATGGAAATATTGGCTAAATCAATGTCTGATGACATTCTTCTTAAAGTGGCTGATTGCACTTCAGCAAAGAGCATTTGGAACTCCCTCTCTAGGATGGTAAATAAATACATTTCTACTTCTTCCACTAACATCATTTTTGATGCAGAACAATCAGTTACTCTAACTGAAGAAGAAGAAAAGGAAGAACAAAAAGCCACAGATTTCTGCATGTTGGCTATATATGGTTCAGATTACACATCAGAATCTGAATATAAAACAGAAAAGGTAAAAGAGGTATCTTCACATTTTATTTCTACCTCTGATGATAAATCTGTTTTCAATTCATTATGTACAGATTTCATAATTGCTGAAAATTACAATTCTGAAAATAAAATTAGAAAAGAGTTAAAAATAACTAATTTGATTTCTGAATATAACAAATCTCAAGAAAACTTTAAAACATTAGCAGAACAGATTATCTGTTTAAAAAATAAGTTCATTAAAGCTAATAAATTTGAACAACCTGTTAAGAAGAAAATTCTTTATGTTCAGCAAAACCAATTTAAAAATTCAAATTTGTATTTCAATGAAATAAAAAGGCCAAAATATCTAATTATAAAACATTTTTAGTTAAAATTTTTATAACTAAATAAGCAGTTTTATGATTCTTTGGAATTTTTCTATTTTAAAAGCAATGTCAGATAACTTCACTCTCTTACAGATTTTTTTCTCCAAAATCAGTTTGAGCATTCTACTCAAGTAGTATAGATCAGAAATGATCAGAGCTCTGAGTGTGAGTCTCTTCTGATTAAGGGGATTCTATAGAAAGAAGCTATCAGACTTTGTCTTTTTGATTTTCAAATTCTTAGAATCTATAACAGCTAGCAATTCACATATTAAAATTCCTATTTTAATCAAGATTTAGGAAATCAGAAATTGCTCAGTTATAAAAGAAATTTAAAATTAATCTCTGTCCCTTAAGCAACTCAAGACTTTTTATGCTTAGGAATCCTAAACCAAATAGGGGGAGATTGTTAGAACCTAGTTAATTTGGATTAGTATCCCAACTCAAATAGGGGGAGATTGTTGGAACCTTAGTTTTGATTTGAGTTAGGATCCACCTTTAGTGTCTAAGTTTATATCATAATATATCCTATAACTTAGATTAAATATCATTAAGAAAGAAAGCTAAAATATACATATATTTTATAAGGCAGGAAATAAGAAAAGATATAAAATTACATATAGTTCACTAGCGTTCGACGAACGTCGAACGACGCTCGGCATTCGTCGGACAGCGCTTGGCGAAAAGTTTGTATTACAGCAGCGCTCGACAGATTTACAGCAAGGAAGGCTGCGGTCGACGAACGTGGAACAACGGTCGACGAATGATGAACAACGGTCGACGAATTTCAGCAGAAGTTCAGAAACAGTAAATTTAATAATGAGGTCGATGAATGAAATGATGAGCTCGACGAACGTAGAGCTCAGCTCGATGAATTTCTGACAGGAATACTTTATATTATTTAGCTTGACTAAAATAGATATTTTGCTGTCAGATTTATTCAAAGCAATATTTTATCCTATTTATATATTGCTATATATATTATTGATTTAACAATACAGCTGTTGAAGCATTTATTAATAGAGCCATTGGCTGAAAGCAATAAAAGTTGTAGCCGTTGCCGCAATGCCAAACGCGGCAAGAGATGTTCTCAAGGATCTGGGAAATGAAAGATATATTTAATATATTACTTTCTGGTCAGCAAGGATTTAAAACAGAATATACAACAGCAGTTAATATATATCAGGATATATATATAGCTGTTATCCCTCGATAGAATAGATAAGGAAGAATAGAACAGAACATATTAATATTGCTGTACAGGAAATACAAGAAGAAGAAAAGAGAAGAAGAAGAACAGAGCAAAAAGAAGAAGCAGATCTTCTATTATTTATCTTCTTTTTGCTAACTCCTTCTTGCAGATCACATTCATCATGAGACACCAATCACAATCATTTGCTCAGGATCATTACTGCATAAGAAGAAAGGAGTTTGTACAATCAAGAGAAGAGGCCTCCACAAACTGTCAACAATTATCTCAAACAGGGGGAGCTCTTCAACATCATCATCAAGATCCAACTCAACTACCAATCAGGATCTTCATCAAGAGTCTTCTCAGCACAACGAGAAGAACAATTAATCTTTTCCCTTTCTCCTTCCCCATCTTGTACAGGGTTGAAACTCTCTTCAAAAGTTTACCTGTTGGTGGCAAGACACCTTAACAAAAAATCTAGTTGGTTTATAAGCACCTGGTCAAAAACTTATAGGTGAATTGGGCACCTGATCAAACCTCCATTGGTGTGTGGACACCTGATCAAAAACACCTTGGTGTGAGGGCACCTGATCAACTCTCCTAGTGGATTCCTACCAGTGGGTAGAAGAGTAGATGTACCCGGGTTTTGGGGAACTACTATATATCTTGTGTCATCTGGATGTGCTTGATTGTTTTGCTTTATTTCTTTTGATGTTTATTACTTTGCACTCTCACTGTTTGTGCTTATTACTCTTACATCAAACTCATATATATTTATATATATCACTTATTTTGAAAGCAAACTTAAACAAGAGTTTTAACAGATAAATAAGAACTAAAACTCTCCTTTCAATGTTTACTTTCTTAGAAAAGCACTTTATGGCTTAAAACAGGCACCTAGGGCCTGGTTTGAGACTCTGTCAAGCTTTCTAATTGAGAACAAATTCTCAAGGAGAAAGATTGATAAGACATTGTTCCTAAGGGAAGTAAAGAGCAAGATCTTGCTAGTGCAGATCTATGTGGATGACATCATCTTTGGCTCTACAGATAACAATCTCTATAAAAAGTTTGCCAACCTGATGCAGGGAAAGTTTGAGATGAGTAGTATGGGTGAGCTCAAATACTTCCTAGGTCTCCAAGTGAAATAATCTGAAGATGGTATTTTCATCTCCCAGACCAAATTCATTAGGGAGCTAGTCAAGAAATTTGGATTGGAAAGTGCTTCTTCAATGAAGACTCTAATGGGAACCAATGTGTCTCTGGACAAGGATGAGAAGAGCATACCCTTTGATGAAACCAGGTACAGATGCATGATTGGATCTTTGCTTTATCTAACTGCAAGTAGGCCGGACATAATGTTTGCTACATGTGTCTGTGCTAGATATCAGGTGAATCCTAAGGAATCTCATCATGTCTCTGTCAAGAGAATCTTAAGATACCTAAATGGTACATCAAATCTTGGCCTATGGTACCTTGGGAATAATGGATGTGAACTAACTGACTAATCAGATGCAGATTATGCAGGGTGCAAGGAAGATAGGAAGAGTACTTCAGGGACATGCCAATTCCTTGGTGGAAGACTAATCTCTTGGAGCAGTAAGAAGCAGACCAGTGTGGCAATCTCAACAGCAGAATCAGAGTATATCTCTACTGTGAGCTGTTGTGCCTAACTGCTATGGATTCAACATCAACTTGAAGACTACAATCTAAAGATGACCAAAACACCCATATTTTGTGACTCTTCAAGTGCAATCTCAATTGCTAAGAACCCTGTCTCTTAGAGCAGGACTAAGCATATTGAGATCAGGTATCACTTCATCAAGGAGCATGTGGAAAATGAAGATATCACCCTTGAGTTTGTCCCAACAGACAAAAAAGTGGCTGATATATTTGCAAAGCCCCTAGATGAATCTAAGTTTAACTTCTTCAAATTCCAATTGGGGATGTTAAACTTAGAGTAATCCTTAACTTATTCTTCTCTAATCCCTTTCTAGATGATTGCTTAGAAAATCTCTCAGGATTTGGATGAACTATGACTGAGTAAGGGGGAGCTTGGACTATTATCTACCTAAAGGAGAGCTGCAGGAAAGAAGTCAGAAAGGGGAAGAAATGACATCAATATGTTCAAGACAAGATGCTCAAGAAGACCTCAAAGATAGGGGGAGCAAAGGAGTAGGGGGAGCCACAAAAGAAGAGACATCAAATCAAGGGGGAGCTACAAGCTTGATGTACTCATAAGTTCAGCAAAAGATAAGTAAAATCTTAAATACTCATTCCTTCCATTTAAGATGATAACATTTACTGTCAAGTGAAAGTAGTCTTGAATTGAGATTCTGACTTCTTCAAATAGGGGTAGACCGTTGGGAATCTTGCCCACATAATTCCTGATTTGAAGAAGTCACCAAGTCAAGAAAACTTCACTTTGTATTTGATCACTTCTCTAGCTCATAATCTCAGGATGTTAAAGGAATGTCGTCGAGAAGAATAAGAGATGTCGTCGACAAAGTATACTTGTCATGATGATGATGAGCAAAGCAAATGCTGAGACTTGGCGAGTTCGTCGAACGAAGAATGAAGTTTGTCGAACGCAGAGACGGGACAGAAGAAAATGCTGAGGCTTGGCGAGTTCGTCAAACGAAGAATGAAGTTCGTCGAACGAAGAACGAAGTTTGTCGAACGAAGAACAAAGTTCGTCGAATGCAAAGACGGGACAGAAGCAAACGCTGAGACTTGGCGAGTTCGTCGAACGCAGAATGATGTTCGTCGAACGAAGAATGAAGTTCGTTGAACGCAGAATGCAGTTCGTTGAACGCAGAATGCAGTTCGTCGAACGCAGAAACTTCTCTACAGATCGACAGAATCCGCTGAGAAGAGGAAGTCATCTCAGCCCAACCGCTGAGACAGATTCAAAAGGAAAGAATGTCGTCGAGAAGATGCAGTATCGTCGACATCATCAAATAAGTCGTGTCGTCGGAAAGGCTAAGTAAGACTGATGCCAATGACATCGTCGTAAAGAAGGCGTAACGTTGAGAAGACTGAAGAAGGTCAGCTGAAGACAAGCATTTGCTAAAGCATAGTCTGTCGACATGATATCGCTCATGTCGTCGAAAGAACATAGTGATTACGACGACAGGCTACAAGAAAGAAGATCACGACGACACAGTCAGAGATAACATATCGCTGTATATGCAGAAACGCCAGGATATTTAGTATCGTCGAGATATTAATGTTAGAGGCAGAAGCTAGAAGACTTGAAGGTCCACCAAGGCCTAAGGCATCGTCAAAGTCCTGTCGTCGAGAAATTATCCATATCGTCGTAATGCTGTCAGTATCGGCATAAAGCTGGAAATATCGTCGAGATGGAATTCAAATGTTGCGGACGCGCTGTCAGCAATTAATGTCGCCGCCTGATTGTCCAATCAGCGCGTGCTCTTAAGGAATGGGGCGTCTGACACTTAAGGAACTTTTTCAGAAGACCGTTGGGAGCCTCGCAGTCTTATAAAAGAGATAAGAGGTTGCCCTAAAGCAAGAATCAATTAGAAAGAACTTACGCATACAACAAATAGAACAGTAAAAGCGGTGTAAAGATATAAAAAGAAAAACAAGGATTCTCGAAGTGTTCTCGTAAGAATCAGTCATCTGATCGACTGATAAGAAGTCGTTCCTCATCAGACTAAGAGAAGAGTTTGAAGAAGAACTGTGCTTTCAAGATCTGAATCAGAAACATCTTCTTCAACCTTAAGTTGCCAATCTTCATCAGGCAAAAGAAACAGTTTTCATCACTGTAATTTCTTGTCTAGCTTGAGGGCTGGAGAGCTGTGAGGCTTGAGGGCCAGGGCTGTGGACTTGCAGGTCCTATTTTGTCTAGCTTGAGGGCTGGAGAGCTGTGAGGCTTGAGGGCTAGGGCAGTGGACTTGCGGGTCCGATTTTGTCTAGCTTGAGGGCTGGAGAGCTGTGAGGCTTGAGGGCCAGGGCAGTGGGCTTGCGGGTCCGATATTGTCAAGCTTGAGAGCTTGGGTGAAGTAAGGGCTTGAGGGCCTAGGCTCTAGGAACATGACTTGCGGGTCTGTGTTGTGTAGGGCTTGAGGGCCTGAGTGTCGAGCTTGCGGGCTCGGGTGCAGTAGGGGCTTGCGGGTCTAGGCTGTAGGACTTGCGGGTCCGTATTGTAAGGCTTGAGGGCCTGAAGTTTTGACGGAGTTTGCCGAGCCTAGCACACTGCTAGGTAGGCGCAGAGGGACAGAGGACTACTCAAGACACCCGGTCTTGAGGAACCTCTATAGATCTTGTGTCGTCTGCTGTGATTTATTTGTGCGATACTTTTGTGCTACGCTTGAATATTCGTAACTCGCGGTAATATTTCGAAAAGAACCCAGATCACCTAACACCCCCCCCCCCCCCCCCCCCTCTAGGTGAACGTTCCATTAACAACACGTACTACACCACCCAGGCCCAAATGTACAACCTGGTGTACTCCTGGACGTGAGCGAAATCAGTCGAACCTGAAATTGGCTAACCAGCGGAGGGACTCATCAGGGCATTTATAATATGGCCGAGCTCCCGGGGTGCACTACTCCATGTTGCCTAGAGTCATAAACCTTTCTGTGCCAGTACGTGCGATCTACGAGCATGACCTACCCACCACTTCTTAACAGCAACAATTACAAGCATTTCAATAAGTAAACGACTGGCACCCTTTGGGCCTAAAATGGCTTACCCTACTTGACACGAAATAATTCGGGCAAGCGATCGAGACAGCTTTATGTAGGAATAGCTTTGGAGGGATAAAACATCACCAAGTTATCCCCAACTAATGCTCAACCCTTCAAACCGCTTATCTAAGCGGGACCCGAAATAAAAGTGCAGAAATGAGATTGTGAGTAATTTGTAGTATAAAGTGAGGTAAAGGAAGACTGCTAAATAAAATGCAGTAAGTAAATGATCTACCGAAATGCTGGAATGAAGTGCTGAAAGGAACTGTACCAGTATTGAACTTGAATAAAAGAAATACAAAAGGAAATTGCGAAATAAGAAAGTCAGTTGTCCTTTAGTTCCATCTCCATCACAGAAGGCAAGTTCATTTCTATTCTCCGTTTCAAGGAGGCTTCTCGGTTCCAATGAGGCTTCTCCATTCTAAGGAGGCAAATTCACAATTCTACGACGAATTCGTAGTATATTAGCCTGTTAGGATCTGCCGGTTTATTTGAATCCGATAGTCACTTTAGTTGCACCTATTAAAGCAAGTCATCAGATTTGCGTTGATTTTGTAGGAGTTTCGTTATAATTCCAAGTCTTATGATAATTACTCGATTGAATTAACAAGACTTCAATTCTCCACATGAGATTTAACATGAGATCTTTTAGCCTCAATTGCTTGCACTGAGCAAATAAAGTTCTTGTGTTACGACTGATATTAATTCTTCCGATTTAAGCCTTTTATATTAAGATACCCAACGATATAGCTGCTCATCCCGATAATTGCCTGATCTTTAACGATGATTTATACTACAAAAGGGAGGCTTCCATATTTTTATCAGGCTCATTTCTCAAGGTAGGAGCTCTCTTTAATATTTAAAATAATACGAAGATCACGACTTAATTTCCCAAAAATAGTTAACTTTTAAATAAATCTCTCAACTTTTTCAGAGGATAGATACTCGGCTTACTGACCTCCAGTGATTTCCTCAAATTTTTCCATCATGATTTATGATATCTAATATTTTAAAAACAACACTTTCTTCATTATTTAATCCTTGAAAAATATCAGGAATCAATTTAAAAATCTGATTATTTTTTCTAGGCCGTGTCATACTCTAGTAAAGGACCCAGCTTGATTAAGGCTCCGTTTGGGGGGACTTATTTTCACCGGTCAAGCGGTTACGACCGCATGAACCGGACCTTATTTAAGGTCCGGTTCATGCGGTCGTAACCGCTTGACCGGTGAAAATAAGTCCCCCCAAACGAAGCCTTAATCATTAAATTATCATAATGACTTTTAAAAATTCTCAAATAATTACCACAGGTGTACATGGACACTAGGAGCATCCCATATTTATATCATAATTTTCTAATCTCATTTGATTCCTCTGATAATTCAAAAACCCAAATATTGGATGTATTTTAATTTCTAAAAATACTTAGCCTCTTTCAAAAATTATGAAATTTTTAGAGCAAGTATCCCTTGCCAAGATGAGCAACTTTGATGTTTATAGTTTTCTGATCTGAGGGATATATAAGACACAAAAAATCAAATCCCCCCTACCCTAAATTTTTTTATATAAGACATGTTGGCACAGATCTGAGGCTGAGATCGAGCCGCAGATCCCGTGTTGATGCCCCACAGTGGATCCGTCGTTGATCTGCTGCGGGGTCATAATGATTACCGAGGTAATCAGGGCCGTCTGATCTCTTCCCTGAGATCGGACGGCATCTGCTTTTCGCTTTTCGGTGGACGGCTGAGCCTTGCGGGCCTCTGCCGCCTCCGCCCGGCCATCGGATGGTCGCGCCTCCACCACCGATGGGTTCGTTGGTGGCCGGCAGAACCTCTGGGGGTGGTCCGGCGGCTTGACTCCGTCGGGGGCCGACAGTAAGGTGCTCTACGTGCACTATAACTCTAGGCACCGCCAGAGTTCCTTTCTCCAGCGGTGCCACCACCTGATCTCGCTCCGGAGAGGGCAACCGCCCCCTCTCCGGTGAGTGGGCGCTCCCTAGCAGGCCTAGAGGTGATGGTGAGCCTCACTCATGCTCGACCACCCCCTTGTCCATCGAGTTTGGCAGTGGTCGCGAGAACGCTCCGGCAGTCGGAGGTCGCATGCATGGCGTCTGAAGTGTAAGGAGGGAGGGGAGGAAAGGAATCCACATGTTGGAGGGGCCTTCGAGAGCTGCCAACGAGATCCACTTTGGGAGGGTGACAGATAAGGGAGGAGATCGGGATGGTGGTTTCCGGCGAGGCAGGGCTCCGACAAGGTTGTGATAAGGTCAGCCTGAGCTAATGGGAGGAGTGAGGTCACCTGAAGGGAGGGGTTCTATTTATAGGAGAGGTAAGGACCCTCCCTCCCTTCTCCTTCTCGTCCATGCTTGGTCATAGGTTAGGTTTAACCCAAGTGAGGTTTAAAAGGGGGGAGCAGTTGTCTGCCATCTAAGGGGGAAGGTACACCTAGGTGGCTAAATCATGGAGGTTTGGGGCATGGCTAGGCTTGGGATTTGGGTTGGGAAGAGAGAGAAGGGAAGAGGGTTATCTTTGGGTTTCCCACAAGCCTTGGCCTTGGTTTCCAAGCCCCTAGGCCAGTTAGTCTTCCCTAAATATCAGAGCCCATTTGTCTAGTGATGGCTTGAGTGGTGGGTGAAGTGAAAGTTTTATTGAAATTTCCCATATTATGATTTTATTAAGGGTTTAAACAAAGTCAACCCTAGGGGGGGTCCCTAGGTGGGTCAATGTCAATGTAGGTCCATGTCGTTGAGTGGCGGGCCAACGTCGATGTGTCGGAGTAATATGGGTGTGTGCATATGCTTTCAATGTATTAAAGCTTGATGGGACCCAGTTTGACCAAATTGACCAACCGCTGCTGGAATTGAATGAAACAAGTCTTGTTGCACTCATATTGATTATATGAGTCTAACCCAACTGAGTGGGGTCCATTCCGAGTTCATATGCTCAAATTATAAAAATGGCATTGTCGTGACGCGCTATGACACTCAAAATGGTCATTTTCTCCAAATGACCTCGGATTGGAATGGAACGAGTTCCATTGCACTTGTATTGATTATACGAGTCTAACGCAACTGACAGAAGTCGATTCGAAGTACGTATGGTCACTATACCAAAACGGCATCGTCGTGACGCACTGCGATACTCAAAATGGTTGTTTTCTCCAAATGACTTTGGATTGGAATGGAACGAGTTCTATTGCACTCGTATTGATTATATGAGTCTAACTCAACTGACGTAAGTCAATTCGGAGTACGTATGGTTACTATACCAAAATGACATCGTCGTGATGCGCTATGACACTCAAAGTGGTTGTTTTCTGCAAATGAACTAGGATTGGAATGGAACGAGTTCCATTGCACTCGTATTGATTATACGAGTCTAACACAACTGACATAAGTTGATTCGGAGTACCTATGGTTACTATACCAAAATGGCGTCGTCGTGATGCTCTATGACACTCTAAATGGTCGTTTTCTCCAAATGACCTCAGATTGGAATGGAACGAGATTTGTTGCACTCGTATTAATTATACGAGTCTAATGTGAAAGTGCATAGTGTGACCTCTGAGTATTCTCTAGAGGGTTGGCGAATAGAGCTTTAAACTTTTTACACTAAAAATGTACTCACAATAAAACTTCTAATAACTATGCAATCAGAATACCAGCTCGGAATAAATTATACACAGATTACTTAAATAAAAAGCAAGTAAAAGGACAACACAGAAATTCACAGCACAAGATAAGAGCTATAATGGTTCCCCAAAATATGGGTACATCCACTCTTCTACCACCTTGGTAGTAATACACTAAACAGTGCCTGAGTCTTTTGATAAAGAGAGTCTTAGAACCACTGAGTCTTTTGTTAAGGAGACTCTTAGAACCAACTACTGAGTCTTTTGATAAGGGGACTCTTAGAACCAAGGACTGAGTCTTTTGATAAGGAGATTCTTAGTACAAATCTAGATCTTTTGATAAGGAGATCTTGAACCACTGAATCCTTTGGAGAGGGATTCTAAAAACTCTTTACTCAAGTTACAATTAAGAAAGAGAAGAGTAAGAAAGAAGAAGATGAAATTAAGATATTTCTTCTGTTTGAATCCTCCTGCAGATATCACTGAGGATTCTATCACTTGGTGTTATTCAGGATCTGTTTAGAATGAACCCTTGCTTGAGGTAGAAAAGAATGTAAGGGTTATGAGCTTATGATCCTGATGATCTCTGTACTCTTGATGATTTCCTTCTATGAGAGAAGAAGAAGAAGCAGTAGCCTTTTGGTTTTCCTGTACAAAGATGTTCTCTTGTTCTATCTGTGTTAGAGCTTGAGGAAGAAGAAGACTCAATAGAATAGCTTGATTGATTATTTTTGTTGTCTTCCTATCTCTGTATACTCATTCTCTGTCGAATAGTATTTTAATTTGTTTCCTCTTATGTTCTGTACGTAGAAGGGATGTCCACTGGATAATAAATGTTTCTTTCTATTCTTATTCACGACCCGTCACTCTGAATTTGAATAACTTCTAAGAATATCTTTGTTGACTTTCTGGAGTACTCCACTCAGCTTTGAACTAAACTCAGATATCGACGTTGCGTCAATTCCTTATTGGCGTATCCGTCGAGTTAAAGACTTGGACTTTGAACTTCATCTTCTACGTCGACTTCAAGTCGTAGTTGCGTCGACTTATAATATTACTTTGATTGACTCTATCTTCTGCGTCAAGTATATCTTGATGTTACGACGGATTAGACTTCAGTCTAAGTTACTTCTACTTGTATTTGAAGTTGATTTGACTTTCAGTCGAAGTTTCATCAACTTCTATTCGACCCAAATTTAACTCAACTGAATTTTGTACTTATTTTTGACAGGTCTTGACACTTTAGTGTGAGTGTGAAATCCTAGGATATCTAATGACCAAATTACCTTCTCTATACAACATGGGTAATATATCCTAGAAAATAAAATCACTTGCATATAATTTGTAAGATAAATCAAAGGGTGTTTTTCCCAACATAACGCAGCTGACAGAAGTCGGTTCGGAGTATATATGATCATTATACTACCTTATAGGTGTTTGGGTCACGTATATTGGGTCACTTATGGTCTTAGTGGCCCAATAAAAACCGGGATGTTACACTTGTCCCTAGAGCTGAATGGACTGATGCTGAGAAGAAGGTGAAGGCATGTGATGCCAAGGCCATGAAGATCCTGGTGTCCACTATGTTAGATGACATATTCCAAAAGATGGCTGACTGCAACTCAGCAAAATAAATTTAGGAATGTTTGTCCAGACTGGTTGAAGGCATCTCAGATAAAAGAAAGGATAGGAAGTCCCTTCTCAAATCTCAATACAAGAACTTTCAAAAGAAAGCTGAAGAGAATGTGGCTGAAATGTATGAAATATTCAACCTAATTATCAAAGAGCTCAAGGGTCTTAACAAAGAGATCTCACTAACTGATGTAGAACCCCGATATTCGCCAGGCCAGGAGGCACGGTTTAAAAGGGAAACAGGATGAAGTAATAAGAGAGGGAGGCCCTAGGGCCAAAGACCTCGCAAGAGGGACCTTGGAGAAGTCTCTCTTGGAGGGCTCGCTAAGAGGCGAGCGAGAAGGGTCGACGACGAGATAAACGCTCGCAGACAATGTGAAGAAGTTTCCTAGGTTTGACGAAAGGAGTACCGCGTTCGACGAACTCTCCCGAGTTCGTCGAGCCGACCTGTGGTCGTCGAGCTCACCCATGTTCGGCGAAATCATCAGAGGTCGACGAAGTGTTCTAGGCTCATTAAAGCCAAAGGGGCGGTCTCGCAAGAGGAGTCGCGAGATCCAGACCTCGACAAATATCTCCAAAAGACTGGGCCGAGCGAGGGCTGGCAAACCAATACCTCGCAGGTCGCTGGCAGAAGAGACCTAGGTCCAGTAAAGAGATGTCCAGCGAAATGTGTTCAGTGCGCGACAGTCAATGGGCCATCTCGCAGGAAGCAGATGTCGAACGAAGCTCAGCATTCGTCGGACATCGCTCGACAAATTACAGCAGGGAAGCAGCGGTCGGCGAACCGCCCGCCTCAGCGGTCAGCGAACAATTCAACGTTCCGCATTCGTCGAGCTCGTCTGGGACCGACGAAGTGCTCTGCGTTCGACGAAAGGTATGTTGAGCTTGACAAAGTCAGGAGGCGGTCTCGCAGGAAGGTTCGCGAGACCGAACCTCGGCAGGTACCACCAGGATGGGCCAGCAAGGTCCTCGCATAGCGATCGCCTAGGAGAGGCATCGCGAGCAGGGCTCGCGAGAAGGCCCGCGAGAGCTTCGGCAGTAAGGTTCTCACAGTTCCTTGCCCATTGGTTGATATGGCCAAATTACCCTTTTTACCCTTGGTGGTCTGCCTTTAGCCTCTCCAAACAGCGGAGTTTGGCTGTTAGCAGACCCATTTGGGGTGCGGATAGTAAAATCAAAAGGTGGAATCCTGCTATTTGCAGGCGAGATCAGAAATCCTATAAATAGGACCTAATGGGCACCTTTGGAGAGGACTTCACTTCAGCTTCTCTCTCCTCAGGCTTTCTTTGGTTAGCATTTCCAGAGCTCTCCAAGGAGCCCGAGTCTCAGCTTTGGCTTGGGAGGGGAAGCGCTCAACGATCTTCCGGGTTAGTGGAGGGACCTCCTCGCTGTGACTAAGGTCTTAGTCATCTTTCTAGTCTTCGTTCTACCTTCTCCGAGGGATCAGTAAGGGATAGCTACCCCTCATTACGGTGAGCGCGCCGAGCTCCACAAGAGGCCGAGAAATCAGTTTCAACATTTTGGTGCGGTGAGCGTGGAGCGTGGCTGGTCCAAGAAAGTTCCAAGGAGCAGATATGACAGGAGGCGAGGATCAAAGCGAGGAGTTCAGCAAGTCACCGCATGTGGTGACACCGAGGATTTTCGCGGATTTCAGGAGGGAGGTGCTTAACACTTTCAGACTCACGGTCGCGGCGCTACAGAGTGAGTTCGCGACCCCAGCACCTCAGGCGATCTTTCCCCCAGCAGTGGTTGGCGAGAATGCCCCGGGGGGGGGGGGGGGGGGGGGGGGGGGGGGGGGGGGGGGGGGGGAGCCGGAAAGGAAGTGGCTGGAGGGTCAGTGCAAGACTTGGAGGGGCGAGTGCTGTTCGCCAGCTCGGCGAGCTCTGTGCCGGCGAGCACGACGCAGTGGAGCGCGCGCCCGGGGGATTTAGCGACCGTGGGAGTGGTCCAAGCGAACACCGTTCTCACGAGCGCGGTCCCCGCGAGCCCGAGTCTGGCGAGAGAGCTCGGGGGTCGTGTGGAGCGAGAAAGGGTGGCAGAAGGGGGAAGTCTATTGGAACCTTAATTTTGATTTGATTTAGGATCCACCTTTAGCATCTAAGTATATATCATAATATATGTTACAACAAAGATTAAATATCCTATTAAATAAAAGGCTGATAATAATATATATAAAGAAAAAAATATATATAATAATAGGCTAATTAATATAAGAGAAAATAATATAAGAGAAAATATTGTAAGAGAAATTAATATAAAATAATATAAGAGAAATAATATATTTTATATATTAGTTGCGTTCGACATTCGTCGAACGACGCTCGGCATTCGTCGAACGGCGATCGGCGAACAGATCTTATTACAGCAGCGCTCGATAGATCTTATTACATCAGCGCTCGACAGATCTTATTACAGCAGCGCTCGACAGATCTTATTACAGCAAGGAAGTTGCGGTCGACGAACGCGGAACAGAGGTCGACGAATGACGAACAGCGCTCGACGAAAGTTCTCTACAGTTAATCAAATTTTCAGAATACCATTTGGCGAACTCAGCCCGAGGAATGATGAGCTGAGGTCGACGAATTTCTGCAGCATTTATTTTATATATATTTGTTCGACTAAATATTATATGTCTTATTCTTATATACTGTCAGATTTATTTAAAGCAATAATTTATTTATATATTGCTATATATTACTGATCTAACATTACAGCGTGCAAGCATTTATTAATAGAGCCGTTGGCAGAAAGCAATAAATGATGTAGCAGTTGCAGCAATGTCAAACACAGCAAGAGATGTTTTCAAGGATCTGGGAAATGAAAGATATATTTATTATATTCCTCCAGAATGTACAACAACAGATAATATATATCAGGATATATATATATATAGCTGTTATATCTCGACAGAACAACAAGGAAGCAAGGAAGGAAATACAGAACAGAATATATTTATATTGTTGTACAGGAAAAGAACAAAAAGAGAAACAGAGGAGCAAAAAGAAGATCAGATCAAATATATTCATATATCTTCTTTTTGCCTAACTCCTTGCAGATCACATTCATCCTGAGACACCAAACACAATCAATTGCTCAGGATCATTACTGCACAAGAAGAAAGGAGTATTACAATCTAGAGAAGAAGCTCCATCCTCAAGGCTGTCAACAATTATATTAGACAGGGGGAGCTCTTCAACATCATCATCAAGATCCAACTCAACTACCAATCAGGATCATTAAGAGTCTTCTCAGCAATAAGAGAAGAACAATTAATCTTTCCCTTTCTCCTTCACCCATCTTGTACAGGGTTAATACTCCCTTCAAAAGTGTAACCCCTTGGTGGCAAGACACCTAAAAAAAAATCTAGTTGGTTTATAAGCACCTGGTCAAAAGCTTATAGGTGAATTGGGCACCTGATCAAACCTCCATTGGTGTGTGGACACCTGATCAAAAACACCTAGTGGATTCCTACCAGTGGGTAGAAGAGTAGATGTACCCGGGTTTTGGGGAACTACTATATATCTTGTGTCGTCTGGATGTTTGCTTTGTTTTATTATTTTATTTGTGCTGTTATTACTTTGAACTTTCATTGTTTGTGTTTATTACTCAATCAACAAACACACATATATATTTATATATATCATTTATTTTGAAAGCAAACTTAAACAAGAGTTTTAACAGATAAATAAGAAGTACTCTCTGCACCTGTCCCGGCAGGGTTCGGAGAGTGGGACAGGGTATACTACAACGGCGGAGATGACCCTGTCCAACATCTCCAGTCTTTTGAGGACTCGGTCTCCATCCGGCCGATGTCGGATGCTTTCAAGTGTCGGCTCTTCGACGTCACTCTTAAAGAAAAGCCCAGGGATTGGTTCCATCAACTCCCTACAGGGTCGATCAACGCCTTCGAGGATTTGCGCTGGAGTTTCTTGTTGAGATTCTCAACTTCAAAGAAGAGGAAGAAGGACGTCGAGTCCCTCTTCAAAGTGAAGCAGGAGACAAATGAGTCGTTGGCTCGCTACGCGGATCGGTTCTAGCAAGAAGTGCTGCTCACTCAGGAGATGTCTGGGTTTGCACTCCAGCTCTCCTTCACGGTCGGGCTGAGGGAAAGTTTCTTTAAGATGGCTCTAAAGAGGACGGCCCCTGTCTCCTACGAGGAGCTGATGGAGAGGGTGGCGAAGGAAATCGAGAGTGAGGAGGCCAACCCAGAACTCACCAAGAGGCCAGCAAAGCTCAGTGAGCCGAAGGTCAGGCAGCAAGAGGTGAGGAGAAGGGAAGAGCCCAGGGCCCCGGAGGGGGAGTGGAGGCATCATGGCGGAGGAATGCAAGGCCAGGGAAGGGGTTACGCCCCGGGGAGGGGTAACTTCAATGGGGGTCAAGGAAGACCCCATCAGTTGGGATGGAGGCAGGGTCCGAGGCCGAAGCCTCCACCCCAGCAAGCCATGACAATCAGGCGGGGAAGATGAGGAAGAGGAAGGAGAGAAGAGGCAAGAGAAGAAGCGGGAGCAGGAAGAAGGAGAAGGAATAGGATGGCGGAGGGCGAGGCGGGAGAGGTGACGCTGCCGTATTGTGACTTCCATGATGAGGAAGGTCACGCGACGGCCACCTGCTCAGAGTTCCTAGAGACAAAAAGGGCCCGAGTGCCCGTTCCGCGACAACAGCAACCGGTAAGGATTGAGGAGGTTGGGCCTCAGGAGGAGGAGGAAAGGTGTGAGGACCGAGCCGATTTGGGGTCCCGAGGGGGGATCAGAGTGATCCATGGGGGGGGGGGGGGGGGGGGGGTAGGGATTGAGGCAACCCGGAAGGCAAGCCTCCATACTATCTACCGTCGTAGCGTGGATTCGACATCCCTGGCCCCGCCCCCGACAGAGAAGATTTCCTTCACCAAGAAGGACATGCCAGGTTATGAGGACCCATTCTGCGATGCGTTGGTCATTCAGACAGCGATCGAGAACTTCACCGTTTCCAGAATCCTGATGGATAACGGGAGTTCGGTCAATGTCATTTTCAAAAAGGCGTTTGATGGGATGGAGGTGAAGCCGCGAAGGGTGTTGGCCTCGGATGGTCCGTTGTTCGTATTCTCCGGGGAGAGAAAAGAAGTAGAAGGGGGAGTAGGACTCCATGTGGTCTTGGGGGGGCAGTCCAGGAACTCCCGCTTTGTCATAGTGGATGCTCCCAGCAGCTATAGCGCCATCTTCGGAAGGCCGCTCATCAGCGCGTTCCGCTGTGTCCCCTCCACATTCCACCAGTGCCTTAAGTTCAATGACGGAGGAGTCCAAGTCCGAATCAGAGGAGATCCGAAGGTAGCGAGGCAATGCTACGTGACGGCGGTCAACACCATCTCTTGGATGGGAGAGGCCGAGAGATGGGACCAGGAGGTGGGTGAGCCAGCAGGGCTTAAAGGAGAAGGTCGGAAGGAGGAGAGGGAGCAGAGGTCGGAGGAACCGATGGAAGAAGAGGTGGTAGAGGATCAGGCCCAGGGAGGGGCTGCAGAAGAGTTGATGGTGGTCGGAGAAGAAGGAAAAGAGGGGGAGGTCGAAGCACTCCCTAGTGACGAAGAGAAGGAGGGAGATTGGGGAGAACAGTCCCGGTTGGAGGACGTGGAGCTCGAGGTCACCACCCGAGCCGGTGTAGTAGAGAAGGTCAGGGTCAGCGGGGAGCTCGGCCTGGAGGAGCAGAAGCAGATCCTAGCCTGCGTTCAGGAGAATGTAGATGTCTTCGCTTGGAGCGCCGCAGAGATGCCCGGGATCGATGCGGATGTGGCTTGGCATCGCCTCAATCTCAACCCCGGCACCCGTCCCATCCGTCAAAAGAGGAGGGCCATAGCAGACAAGCTGGAAGGACCCATCCGAGAGGAGGTGGGTAAGCTCATTCAGGCGGGATTTGTATCAGAGATCCAGTATCCAGGCTGGGTCTCTAACGTGGTCATGGTGAAGAAAGGTGGAGGTAAGTGGAGAATGTGTATCGACTTTTCCTTGCTTAATAAATCATGCCCCAAGGATTGCTACCCTCTGCCTAGAATCGACGCGCTGGTTGACTCAGCCGTCGGTTTCCCTATAATGTCTTTTCTAGATGTTTTTTCAGGTTATCATCAGATTCGCATGCATCCCCCAGACATCAAGGATGTCTCCTTCATCACGGGGGATGGGTGTTATTGTTATAAGATGATGCCCTTCGGGCTCAAGAATGCAGGTGCCACATACCAGAGAATGGTGGACAGGGTCTTCCGAGAACAAAAGAGGAGAAACTTGGAGGTCTACGTCGATGACCTCATGGTAAAGAGTCGGGATCTTGGATCCCACCTCCGAGACCTTGAAGAGACCTTTAAGACTTTGCGGAAGTATAAGATGAAACTCAACCCCTTGAAGTGTGTCTTCGGGGATAGCCGAGGGAAATTCCTAGGTCACCTGCTCACCCCGGCGGGGGTGGAGCCAAACCCGGACAAAGTCAAAGCAATAATAGAGTTGGGATCGCCCAGGAACTCGAAGGAGGTTCAGAGCCTTACTGGAAAGCTGGTCGGACTCAGTAGGTTCTTCTCCAAGGCTTGAGACAAATGTGCCCCCTTTTTCAAGGTGTTGAGGGGAAACAAAAAATTCGAATGGACCTCGGAGTGTGAGGAGGCTTTCCAGGCCTTGAAAGAACAACTCACTCAAACTCCTCTACTCCAAGGGCCGAGACCGGGAGAGAACCTATCCCTGTACCTGGGGGTAGGGTCCAAGGCAGTAAGCTCAGTACTGATCCGGGAAGAAGGGAGAAAACAATTCCCCATCTACTACGTCAGCCGAGTGCTGAGGAAGGCAGAGCTCCGGTACCCGATTCTGGAAAAGTTGGCCTTCACATTGGTGGTGGCGGCCCGGAGGCTCCGACCTTTCTTTCAGGCATATTCGATCAAGGTGGTAACTGATCACCCATTTCGCAAAGTCATGGAGGGGGTAGAACATTCAGGAAGATTGGCGAAGTGGTCCGTGGAGATGAGTGAGTTCAATGTCACGTTCGTGCCCAGGGCGTCGATCAAGGCCCAAGCGGTGGCAGACTTCATGGCTGATTACACAACCGAAGTAGGGGAACATGAATCTCCCCCCTCAGTGGCATGGAAGTTGTTGGTGGATGGTGCGTCGGGAAAGCATTCCTATGGAGGGGGAATCATCTTAGTGAGCCCCAAGGGACCAAGATCGAGCAAGCTTTAAACATCCACTTCCCGATTACCAACAACCAAGCAGAGTACGAGATGGTGATAGCGGTCCTGCGACTAGCTCGAGAACTGGGAGTGCAAGATGTGGAGGTCTCGACGGACTCCATGGTGGTAGCATGCCAAGTCAGGGGAGAGTTTGAGGCAAAGGACCCAACGCTCCTGCGGTACTTGGAGAAGGTCAAGGGGGTCATCGGGCATTTCCACACTTTCTCCGTCAAGCACGTGCCAAGAGAAGAGAGCACCCCCGCAGACCTCTTGGCCAAATTCGGTCCCCGAGCAGGGGGAACAGTTTCAGAACTCTTCCGACCCACCATCGAGGAAGGAGAATTGATGGAGGTGGATCAGCTGGTCTCGTGGATGGATCCCTTCATCACTTTCCTATCATCAGGGATGTTCCCTGAAGGAGACATAGACAGACGACGCTTCAGGTACAAGTAAGCTTATTATTCCTTGCATGCAAGAGGGCTATATAGAAAGACTCTCTCGGGACTCCTGGCCCGTTGTGTTTCCGAGGAGGAGGTCCCGAAAGTCCTGGAAGAAATTCACTCCGGGGAGTGTGGCAGTCATTCCGGGAGCCGAACCCAGGAGGGGAGGGTGTTGAGGCAAGGCTATTTCTGGCACACCCTCAGCAAAGATGCGGCGGAGTTCGCAAGGAGGTGTTCAAAGTGCCAACTCTATGCTCCACTCCAACTCCTCCCAGCCTAGAGACTTCGGACCATCACAGCTCCCTGGCCCTTTGCCTTATGGGGGCTGGACCTAGTTGGCCCTTTCCCTCAAGCTAGTGGCCAAATAAAGTTCTTACTGGTCATGATCGATTACTTCTCCAAATGGGTAGAGGTGAAGGCGCTCGCCAAGGTAATATCTCAAGTTGTGAGGAATTTTGTGTGGGGAGAAATAATTTGCAGGCACGGCCTCCCCCTGGCTATAGTGACGGACAATGGGCCACAATTTGCTAGCGAAGAGTTTGTTAGCTTCTGCACCCAACTTGGCATCGACCTCAGGTTCGCATCGGTTCATCACCCGAGAAGCAACAGCCAGGTGGAGGCGACAAACAAAGTAATCGTCAACCTACTAAAGAAGAAGGTGGAGAACCTCAGGGGGAACTGGGTAGAGCAGCTACCATCCGTCCTCTGGGCCCTGAGGACTACTCCAAACACCGCCACCGGGGAGACCCCGTTCAAACTTTCTCATGGGTCCGAAGCAGTCCTTCCCATAGAGTTTGAAGTAAAGACCCCCAGGGTGACCGCCGCAGGTGAGGGGGGCGAAGAGTGGCTAGTGGCTAATGATGAGGAACAAAGGCTATCTTTAGACCTGGTGGAGGAACTCCGGGACCAGGCCACCATCAGGCAGGAGGAAATCAAGCGACAAATGGCCCGATATTTTAACAAGCACATCCGAGTAAAACATTTTCAGAAGGGGGATCTGGTCTTGAAGAAGGTCGACGCGGCCGGAAGTGGGGCCGCGGTAGGTAAGCTCAACCCCAATTGGGAGGGTCCATACATTGTAAGCGAAGTGCTCAAGTCGGGGGGGGGGGGGGGGGTATCACCTCCGAGATGTGGAAGGGGTACCTCTCGGCTGAGCCAGAAGTGGAGACGATTTGAAGCGGTTCTACCCTTGAAAGTTCTATTATGATATTAGTTGAATATTTTACTTCTTCACTTGATAGTTATAACTGTTATGCGAGGACAAGCAAGGTGACGAGTATTGGTGCTGGAATGCCCCAGATCGATTCCGCTCCCGGGCACTCACTAGACGGAAGGTTTCAGGTTGATCTCTGGAGAGGCTGGCAAGGTGACAAGTATTGGTGCTGGAATGCCCCGGATCGATTCCGCTCCCGGGCTCTCACTAGACGGGGGGTTTCAGGTTGATCTCTGGAGAGGCTGGCAAGGTGACAAGTATTGGTGCTGGAATGCCCCAGATCGATTTCGCTCCCGGGCTCTCACTAGACGGGGGGTTTCAGGTAGATCTCTGGAGAGGCTGGCAAGGTGACAAGTATTGGTGCTGGAATGCCCCGGATCGATTTCGCTCCCGGGCTCTCACTAGACGGGGGGTTTCAGGTTGATCTCTGGAGAGGCTGGCAAGGTGACAAGTATTGGTGCTGGAATGCCCCAGATCGATTCCGCTCCCGGGCTCTCACTAGACGGGGGGTTTCAGGTTGATCTCTGGAGAGGCTGGCAAGGTGACAAGTATTGGTGCTGAAATGCCCCAGATCGATTCCGCTCTCGGGCTCTCACTAGACGGGGGGTTTCAGGTTGATCTTTGGAGAGTCTGGCAAGGTGACAAGTATTGGTGCTGGAATGCCCCAGATCGATTCCGCTCCCGGGCTCTCACTAGACGGGGGGTTTCAGGTTGATCTCTGGAGAGGCTGGCAAGGTGACAAGTATTGGTGCTGGAATGCCCCAGATCGATTCCGCTCCCGGGCTCTCACTAGACGGGGGGTTTTAGGTTGATCTCTGGAGAGGCTGGCAAGGTGACAAGTATTGGCGCTGGAATGCCCCAGATGGATTCCGCTCCCGGGCTCTCACTAGACGGGGGGTTTCAGGTTGATCTCTGGAGAGGCTGGCAAGGTAACAAATATCGATGCTGGAATGCATCAGGTCCATTCCGCTCCCGGGCTCTCACTAGACGGGAGGTGCAAGTTGATCACTGGGGATGTTGGCAAGGAGACAAGTTCCTCATAAGGTCAGGATAATATGCCTCAGGATGGCGAGCCTTCGGCGCTGACCCGAGCTTTCTCGCTCGGCGAGCTTTCTCGCTCGGCGAGCTTTCTCGCTCGGCGAGCTTTCTCGCTCGGCGAGCTTTCTCGCTCGGCGAGCCTGCTCGCTCGACGAGAAGAAAGATTTCGCACGATAGTATGCGAGTGACGAGAATCAACTCTAAGCACTCCGGGGTATCCGATGCTCGGTAGAAAGGTCGCCGGCACAGGGTAGGAGGCGAGTTCTCGCCGAAAAGGAAGTACCTCGCGAAACCTAGAAGAAAATGCATACCTAAAGGGTAATAATCCTAATGCAAATGGCGAAAGGCCAGAGCAGCCAAAAATTTCCTATGCCTATCTATTCGATAATGTGAGGTGCGAGAACGATCACCGCGAGAATAACTTTTGCGAAGATGAATATCGAGGCAAACGAGAATGAGATGTCAGCATGAAAGACAATATAGCAGAAAGGGCGAGCATAGTACAAGGCCAAAAACATGCATCTATGCATTTCACGGTTTGATTTACAAGAGGCGGCGATCTCGCCAGCCCAAAACGAAATAGGAAATAAAAAACCAAAAATTACAAGCATCAGGAATCGCTCGCGAACCCTTCCTCGTCATCGCTGCACTTCACTGGCGGAAGCGGGATAAAGAGATCCGGTATGATGTCTTCCAGAGTCATGTCGGCCGCGTCGTCAGCTAGGAGGCCGGCCGCCTTCATCCTCTGGAAGATATAGCGAGATGACTCGGTGGACTCCAAGCGGATCTCCTCATCTCGCGATCGCCGCTCTTCCTTCAGACGGCGGGGAGAAGGGGGAATGACGGCACGGGCTAGCTCGCAATTTAGAGCTTTTAGCCCGGCCACCTCGCCCTCCAGGTTCTGGATGCGAGCGTCGGCTCTTCCGGCGGCATCGACATCCTGCAAGTAAGATAAGTTAAAGAAGCGAAATGGCCGAAGGAGAGGAAGGTAACGAGGTCTAGATAACTCACCACACTGCTCTCTGCAACGAGCAGCTTCTCCTTCAGCTGCGCGTTCTCGGCGAGAAGCCCCTAATAGGCTCTCGCAAGCTCCACGTTCTGAAGCTCCAGTTGCAGGCAGCACCTCCCCATCATGTGGGCGAGCTCGGCAGAGCGCAACTGAGACCTCGCGCTCTCGAAAGCGAGAGTCCTCGCGATCTCGTCTTTGTATGCCCCCTCGTCCTCACGCCCATAGAGGACGAACGAGAAATCGAAGGCGTGACCGCTGACGGTCTCCTTCTCCACCCAGGTAGGAACGATGGTGGAGATGTCCGCCCGGTTGGTCTCCGGCTTCCAGTTCACCAAGAGCTCGCCGATCTCATCTCGGCGCCTATGGCCGAGACCAAAGTTGTAATGGTTGACGGGGATGGGCGGATCAGAGGTTCTAGCAGCCTCCTGGCTGGGCTCGTCGTCCTCACCTCCCGCGGAGAGGCCGGTGAGGTCGAACTCATCGAAAGCGGCCTCGTGAGGCTCCTTCCCCTTCGAGGAGGCGAGCGAGACCCTGCTCTTCTTACTCTTTTTCTTCGGCGGGGATTTTGGGGGAAGGGCATGGCTACTAGAAGCCCCCGGTCTCTTGCGAGAGGAGGGCTCACCTGGTGTGACGGCGCCTCGACAAGCCTCCGCCCCCATGGTCGCGAGAGCAAGGGTAGCGTCGGTCTTCCGATTGCTCGCGTAGGGGGATGGATGGGGAGATCCCGCTCGCCTGAAAAATGTTGGAGTTACAATAAATACAGAGTTACTTGGAAATAACAAAAAGTTATTGAGCGAGATCTTTACCTTCCCCAGCGAGCACGGGAAGCAGCGAGTCGAGGTTGCGGTGGAGATGAACAACCTCGAAGTTCTTCTTACAGAAGAACTGATAAAGGATGGCGTCATGGCCGCCGAGGGCAGTGGGCCGGTAAGTGGTCTCGCCATGTTGGACTGGCGAGATTGGGATATTGCCGAAGTTCCCCTTGATGAAGAGGAACTTCTGGACCCAGAAGTGGGCCTTGTTGACGGTCTCGTCAACTTTAGGACCTGAGCCCACGAAGTAGGCGGTCCCGTCCTTATAGGCGCGGAAGGAGAATAGCTTCCGAAAAACCGGAAGGCTGAACTCGATGCGCTCCTCGCGCAGGTAGCATGCAAAAGCGGTGACCACCGCCATGGCGTTAGGGGTGAGATGACCCGGAACAACGCCGTAATGCTTGAGCACCTGGCGAGCGACAAGAAAACTAGGATTTATTTTATATAATGAGCGAGACTCTACCTGCAGAGAATAAGAAATGAGCGAGAGCGATTATTACCTGGCGAACTTCCGGCCACAAGGGGAGACGCAAGCCGACCGCGAAATGAGCGGTGGGGATGGTCAGCTCGTCGACAAGTGGCGCGTTGATCACGTCGTTCTCGCTAGGACGACGCGCCGCGAATGGAGGGGTGACGTAGTCGGCGACCGCGGTGAAGTATTCCTCGTCTGTCGGGTTGGAATGGAAGAAGCTATGCTCGGCGAAAGCCTTAGCAATCTTTCGCCGACCCTCCGACTCGTTAGCATCGGCGCCCATTTCGAAAAACCTGCGAGAAAGGAAGTAGAGCGAGAACGGGAAAGAGCGAGAGCTCTAAAGCAGAGGAGGAAGAAGGGTTACAGTAAATGCGGTGGTTGACTCAGCTAGGAAAGCCTATTTATAGCAAAAGTAAAAGGGCAGGAAGATGCCCAAGCGCCGGCGAGCGCGGTTAGCCAAAAACATCACATCACGACCATGGGCAAGAAAGGCCTGCGAGGTTAGTACAAGCAATATCTTTGCGAGAACAGTGCAAGCAAACATAATAGCGTAAAAGGGGGGGGGGGGGGGGGGGGGGGGGGAGCCGCCACGAGATACATTCAGCGAGAACGGAGACCCCCGCGAACACAACATAGCATGAAAATGAAACGGACATATTAGCAGCGAGCGAGAACTAATAAAAAGCTAGTAGTAATTATTATCAGACGAGATAAAACTAGTATACGAGTTGCAAACCATTGCGAGATTGTACAGAATAGCGGCACTCAATAACAAGTAATAAGAGTTCGCGACAACATAAAAGTTAGCGAGAATCATGGGGCAACCATTTCCACCTGCCCCCACCTCGCGACCCGGACCGCGGCGGTACCCTAGAATTATAATAATCCTCGGCCGCGCGGCCCTCCCGGTCCATGAGGAAAGCGTAATCCCTCATCCTCTCTATATGCACCTCTGGCGTCGTGACGTTCTCGTTGTGATCGCGTTGTCTCGCGGCCCGGAGCCTCGCACACTCTTCCATCAAGATAGCATGCCTATCCTCGGCGGCTTCCCTGTCCCGCCTCGCCTGCATGTTGAGGTCCATCAGCATCCGACCATGTTTTCTCAGCAACTCTGCGGCTCGTTGTTTCATCATCTCAGGATCTCGCGGATCCCCCAAGAAGTCTTCCACCTGGTCAGGAAGGGGGGACATCTCGTCGTCGCCCAACTCGGAATCGGTAGGCGGATTTTAAGGATTCTCTGCGAAATATTACAAAAAGGTTAGATAGCGCGCTTGAGTTCGCGCAGGGCAGAGGGCCGTCGGAATGCTTACCCAGAGGGGGGCGAGAGGTCTCAGGGAGGCCCTGGAAGACGTTGCCATAGTGGGGATAGAGAGATTTACCCAGACCAGAAGGGTAGGCAGCGCTGTTGATCGGAGGGATCTTTGGCGGCACAGAGGCGCCGGTCTCCTCGCTCGTCAGAAGTTGGAACCCTGGCCTGTCCACAGTTTTGTCGGGAGGAGGCGGAGATGGAGTCCGCAATGTCGGGCGAGCCGGGGACTTCAGGGGAGAGACTGTAAGAAGCAGGGAATGAAGGTCAGTTGACAAAAGGAGGACTGGCATGCGAGCTTAAGGGCATACCCGCAACACTTTTCCCAGCAAGATTCGTATCCGCCGGCGGACTTCTGCGAGACCCACCAGCAGGTTCGCCAGCGTCCTCGTTTGGCAAGGCATCCTGCGAGTAGGCATGAATCATAAGCAAACTTATTGACTTAAGCTAGAGGGGTAGCTCATACCTTCTCGTGGGGACGGCTATCCGGGGAGGAGTCCAGCAGCACGGAGCCATCCCCGGTTCGGCAAGCCGCCTTCGCCTTCTTAGTCTTCGGCGATGGAGCGGGAGGTGGCCGATTCATCCAGGCGGGGACCCTGGTCGTGGAGGGTAATCCACCGGCTTTCACAGCCCTCAGGCGAGCCTCAGCTTCTTCGGAAATCGGCATCTCCCGGCAGCTACAGTACGAGGCAAAAAGAAAGAAAAGGAAGTGGCGGTGCACGCCACTGAGGACTCGGGACGATATTTATAGCCCTCAGGGTGGGCCCTACCAAAGATTCCTGACAGATCATCAAGGGGCTGGCGAATACCAGGGGTTGGATGTTTCTTCGCGAGAGTAAATAGCCTTGCAAAGAGCGGGGATTGTGTATAACCCCGATATTCGCCAGGCCAGGAGGCACGGTTTAAAAGGGCAACAGGAAGAGAGGGAGGCCCTAGGGCCAAAGACCTCGCAAGAGGGACCTTGGAGAAGTCTCTCTTGGAGGGCTCGCTAAGAGGCGAGCGAGAAGGGTCGACGGCGAGATAAACGCTCGCAGACAATGTGAAGAAGTTTCCTGGGTTCGACGAAAGGAGTATCGCGTTCGACGAACTCTCCCGAGTTCGTCGAGCCGACCTGTGGTCGTCGAGCTCACCCCTGTTCGGCGAAATCATCAGAGGTCGACGAAGTGTTCTAGGCTCATTAAAGCCAAAGGAGCGGTCTCGCAAGAAGAGTCGCGAGATCCAGACCTTGGCAAATATCTCCAAAAGACTGGCCCGAGCGAGGGCTGGCAAATCAATACCTCGCAGGTCGCTGGCAGAAGAGACCTGGGTCCAGTAAAGAGATGTCCAGCGAAATGTGTTCAGTGCGCGGCAGTCAATGAGCGATCTCGCAGGAAGCAGATGTCGAACGAAGCTCAGCATTCGTCGGACAGTGCTCGACAAATTACAGCAGGGAAGCAGCGGTCGGCGAACCGCCCGCCTCAGCGGTCAGCGAATAATTCAACGTTCCGCATTCGTCGAGCTCGTCTGGGACCGACGAAGTGCTCTGCGTTCGACGAAAGGTATGTTGAGCTCGACAAAGTCAGGAGGCGGTCTCGTAAGAAGGTTCGCGAGACCGGACCTCGGCAGGTACCACCAGGATGGGCCAGCGAGGTCCTCGCACGGCGTTCGCCTAGGAGAGGCATCACGAGCAGGGCTCGCGAGAAGGCCCGCGAGAGCTTCGGCAGTAAGGTTCTCGCAGTTCCTTGCCCATAGGTTGATAGGGCCAAATTACCCTTTTTACCCTTGGTGGTCTGCCTTTAGCCTCTCCAAACAACGGAGTTTCGCTGTTAGCAGACCCATTTGGGGTGCGGATAGTAAAATCAAAAGGCGGAATCCTGCTATTTGCATGCCAGATCAGAAATCCTATAAATAGGACCTAATGGGCACCTTTGGAGAGGACTTCACTTCAGCTTCTCTCTCCTCAGGCTTTCTTTGGTTAGCATTTCGAGAGCTCTCCATGGAGCCCGAGTCTCAGCTTTGGCTTGGGAGAGGAAGCGCTCAACGATCTTCCGGGTTAGTGGAGGGACCTCCTCGCTGTGACTAAGGTCTTAGTCATCTTTCTAGTCTTCGGTCTACCTTCTCCGAGGGATCAGTAAGGGTTAAGCCCCTCATTTCGGTGAGGGCCCCGAGCTCCACAAGAGGCCGAGAAATCGGTTTCAACAACTGAGATCAATGAAAAACTTCTCATGTGCTTCCCAAGCACTTGGGAATCAAGGATCTGGACCATCATAGAGTCTAGATGCTATATAGGGATCTCCATTGATGCCTTGCTAGGAAAACTCAAGTAAATAAAAATAGTTCAGTGTGTAAAGAACAAAACAACCAACCTAATAAACTCACTATATTTAATAAAGTGAATCTTAATAATGAGAAGGGAACTCTGGGCAAGAACAGTTCAAAGAAACTAACAAACCACAATCAACAAGCTAAAATCAAAAAGAAAAATTATTAGGCATTCTACAGATTTATTATATCTAGATACATTCTATGCACATTTCCAGTACCAAAGTAACAAATCTATGTTTGATAAACCTATCTTCTACCATCCAAAAGGGTATAATGAAAGACCATTCTATTCTTTCATATCACCTTATAATGGTAAAAGTAAAGGGCCCAAGGTAACCTGGGTACCTTTTAATGTTTGAATTACATGTGCAGGAAAACTTAGGGTCCCTTCCTCAGAAAAAATATAGAGAAAGGGAGAACTAAATCTTCAATGTGGAACTACACATATTCAAAGAGTGTGATCACTTCTCTAATCCCCTATGATGCTTTCTAATCTACACATATTATCTTATAAATGATACTTTTAATAAAAAAATATTGTTGGAAAAACATCAAAATACTTTGAAGAAAATACAAATGCTAATTCAGAGCTGCGTCGAATAGAATTCGACATACCGTTGAGTTCTACTTGACGCTAGCTTCGAGAGCTGTCTAGGTTAGCTAATTCAAAAGGTACTCGACGCTGCGTCGATCTCATATCGACGCAGGAATCGACTTAAGAGTTGCAGCAAGAAGTCAAAATTTGATTACCACTCGACACAACGTCGAAATGTCAAGTGCGCGCAGTTTTGCTTCTAGAAGCCACATTGACTTATTTTGGCACACAACATATATTTCCTGTTGGGTAGTGTATCCACAATAGCCCAAATTTGTGAGAAGTCACCCTTGAACTAAGTTGAATTGTTTATGTATTTTATGATATTTTCTAGTTGTGTACTTGCAGGTTATTATTGCCAAGTGTAGACCAATGTCAGATTACAGTGAGTCATTAAACACAGTATCATGCAATGTAATCCCTCATTATTTAGAACATGGTGTTGACTCACGTGTGATCTCTCTATTGGGATACACTTCTTTTTCAAGTACCTTTGATGTTTGGAAGTTGGAAGGATTGCTGGTTGTTAAGAGAGAAAGAAAGGAAAAATTTCAGAATTCTTTTTAAGACGCAACAGTCCAAGTAGTAGTAGTAGTCCCCTTGGCTTGATTTTGCTAGATGATTGAAAGTCCTTCATTTCAGTCCTTTCGAACGAACACCTCAATACACCTAGCTTAAGATGCAACAACTAGGAACTAGAATTTCCTAACTCGATACAGACCAGAAAAGAGAACTAAGCAGGTAAGCATGAATAATCTTACAACAACCCGAGCCAGCTCAAACGAGTGCACTCGGTAAGAAGAAAAGAAAAGCTTGCACCAGAAGGTATTAGCCAAAACAATCAAAGCCCACCACGTGTTCGCCATTGCGGCTCAGAGGTGATGGTCATACATATAATATCATAATACACATATATAAGCATATATGTTTATAAGAACGTGAGACTGATCAGCTCGAGGGAAAAGCGTCCCCCAAAGAAGGCACTGCGACGGTGGTATCTTCCACTAACGCCCGTAGCCCAAAACCGGGTGGTGGTCCTTTATCCACTGCCACCCAAAACTACCCACCGTGCAAGGCTTAAGACAAAGGTTCTAAATAATCAAATTAAGTTTCAATTAAGACACGGGACGTAACCCGAGATATCAGCACCATAACACCCTAAAAATAGGGTCACCAAGAAGTAAACACTACTCAACGATTCATTTGAAAACACTTGGTGAGTCCAAACTTGACTCCCAACGAACTTCTCATAACAATACGACGAATAAGGAACGAAACAATACCCTAACCGGTCACCAATCAAATACCGGACAACTTAAAGAATAAAGCATAGCTTCATCTAAAAAGTCTCAACGAAAAGACTAAAATGCTTGATAACATCGCTTAAGATACCCGGGATCACCCGGCGAAAGAACATATAATATATGAGGAAACAATTCAGAATAAGCGAAGAAATCGACGAGAAGGACTTGTGTCAAAGTCGACGAGAAAGACTCATATCAAAGTCGACGGGAAAGACTTATATCAAAGTCGACTAGAAAAACTCATATCAAAGTCGACGGGAAACTTCATAAAAGAAGAAGAAGAAGTATTTGCACGATCTTAGGGCGAGCAAACTTTTCTAAACCTAGGGAAGTCTTATCAGACTACCTGGTAGCATAACTAAACAGGTAAGGAAGCTATCCAGGTAGTCTGATAAGACTTCCCTAGGTTTAGAAAAGTTTGCTCGCCCTAAGACCGTGCAATTACTTTTTCTTCTTCTTTTATGAAGTTTCCCGTCGACTTTGATATGAATTTTTCTCGTCGACTTTGATATAAGTCTTTCCCGTCGACTTTGATATGAGTCTTTCTCGTCGACTTTGATATAAGTACTTCTCGTCGATTTCTTCGCTTATTCTGAATTGTTTCCTCAGATATTATATGTTCTTTCGCCGGGTGATCCCAGGTATCTTAAGCGATGTTATCAAGCATTTTAGTCTTTTCGTTGAGACTTTTTAGATGAAGCTATGCTTTATTCTTTGAGTTGTCCGGTATTTGATTGGTGACCGATTAGGGTATTGTTTCGTGCCTTATTCGTCGTATTGTTATGAGAAGTTCGCTGGGAGTCAAGTTTGGACTCACCAAGTGTTTTCAAATGAATCGTTGAGTAGTGTTTACTTCTTGGTGACCCTATTCTTAGGGTGTTATGGTGCTGATATCTCGGGTTACGTCCCGTGTCTTAATTGAAACTTAATTTGATTATTTAGAACCTTTGTCTTAAGCCTTGCACGGTGGGTAGTTTTGGGTGGCTGTGGATAAAGGACCACCACCCGGTTTTGGGTTGCGGGCGTTAGTGGAAGATACCACCGTCGCAGTGCCTTCTTTTGGGGGACGCTTTTCCCTCGAGCTGATCAGTCTCAAGTTCTTATAAACATATATGCTTATATATGTGTATTATGATATTATATGTATGACCATCACCTCTGAGACGCAATGGCGGACGCGTGGTGGGCTTTGATTGTTTTGGCTAATACCTTCTGGTGCAGGCTTTTCTTTTATTCTTACCGAGTGCACTCGTTTGAGCTGGCTCAGGTTGTTATAAGATTATTCATGCTTACCTGCTTAGTTCTCTTTTCTGGTCTGTATCGAGTTAGGAAATTCTAGTTCCTAGCTGTTGCGTCTTAAGCTAGGTGTATTGAGGTGTTCGTTCATAATTGCACGATCTTAGGGAGAGCAAACTTTTCTAACCCTAGGGAAGTCATTTCTCGAGAAGTCAAGTCCTTTCTCGAGAAATCAAGTTCATTTCTCGAGAAGCCATTTCAGTTCTTGAGAAATTCTTTTCAAATTTCCAGTGAAGACCTTTTACGTCATTTCTCGAGAAGCCAAGTCCTTTCTCGAGATATCAAGTTCATTTCTCGAGAATTAAAATCTATTTCTCGAGAAATCAAGTTCATTTCTCGAGAAGTCAATTCAGTTCTCGAGAAATCCTTTTCAGACTTTCAAAAAAGACCTTCTAAGCCTTTTCTCGAGAAATTCCAGTCTTTCTCTCAAGAATTCCTTAATCTATCGAGGAATTATAATTCTTCAGTTACTGTTTTCAAAGTCCAAATCTGACGGAATGTCAAATCATTCTCTGTTTATGTCAGTGTCACGTATGACTTATTTTAAGGAGATTTTACCTTAAATCAAGGTCTTTTTACCGTTAGACTTGATTGCTTATAAAAGGTTACTTTCTGATTTCGTCTTACCAAATCTTTGAAAGAGACCGTATTCTCGAAAACCTAAAAGAAGCGCACGCCTTCTGCCATTTTCGAAGAACTTCATCTCTCTCAATCAGCCGATCTCTTTAAGGGAAAAGATTCAACAGATCAGTAATCCAATTTCTACAGAAGTCTAGTAGATCTTATCGAGTCCTAGAAGTTCAGATCTGAGATTTCAAACTTTCTTCCTCAATCTCAAGCCAAAGTTTTCCAAGTCTCAAGAAGGAAGAAGATCAAAATATTTCAGATCTGTACCTGTATTTTTTTTCCATCTTTGTATTCATACACAAATATTTATTTCTTTGTAGGAAGTTTATCTTCCGAGTTTGTAGGAGTGTTGTCTCCGAGTTTGTAGGAGCGTTGTCTCCGAATTTGTAGGAGAGTTGTCTCCTAGGTGTAGGAGTGGTGACTCCGAGTTTGTAGGATCATTTTGATCCGAGATACAGTGAAGTAGATGAGGCTAGCCGTGGTGCTAGATAGGCGAGGTGGGAAAGTGGAGTACCCAATATTGAGGAACCACTATAAAATCCTTGTGTCGTCTGTGTTTGTGATTTTGCTTTTCTGTGTTCTATTTTTCATCAAGTTTTAATTCCGCAAAAGACGTAGAACTCACCTATTCACCTCCCTCTAGGTGATTTAGGTAGGCAACTAGATACTTCAATTGGTATCAGAGGGAGAGTGTTCATTGCAAGGTTAACACCTTGAACAGGATCCATCCACTCTAGTTGCTAGAAAAATATGGAAAGAAGCAAGGAATCCACCTCGTTGAAGCTGTCTATCTACACAAAGGCTAACTTCCCAATGTGGAAGGAAAGAGTAAGATTTTTCATGGAAGCCTCAGATCCGAGAATCTTCCAAGTTGTGGAAGATGGCCCTCATGTGCCTATGGTTACCTCTACAATTGACCCAACTGTTCAGGTGCCTAAGAAGATGATGGACTTAACCAAGGATGAGATCGCCATTGTAGCCTTGGACAAAAAGGCGAAAAACATAATTGTCAGTGTAGTGGAAGACTCAATGCTGCAAAACATAATCCACTGTCGATCTGCCAAAGAGATGTGGACATCCTTGATTGTCCTCATGGATGGTACCGAAGAGGTAAGGGACGATAGAAGATCTCTACTCAACCAAGAGTATGAGGCCTTCAAGCAGAGCAAGAAGGAGTGCATTGTCGGTGCTTATGAAAGATTCTTCAAGATCACAAACGGACTAAGAAATTATGGCCAGGTGTTTACAAATGGTGAACTAAATGACAAGTTCTTACGATCCCTGATGAAAGAATGGGATAGCACGATCGTTGCTATTAGGGAGTTTGGAAAGCTACCAAACATTGATCCACAGAATCTGTTCGGGAAGCTACTATCCCATGAGTTGCAGATGAATATCCGCAAAGCTGAAGAAGACAGGAGTCGGACCTCTGGCAAGGAGAGGAACTTGTCCCTGAAGGCCGAGAGCTCCAGAAAAAGCTACTATCCCATGAGTCACCAATAAGGACACAAGATACTGATGAAGAAGAAGAGTCGGAAGCTAGCTCATTCTGCTCTGAAATGTCAGATGGGGAGTTCTCTTTAATTTCCTGTCAATTCAAGAGATTGCTAAGCAACAAAAGGCATATGAAGAACACGCCCTCTTCCTCAGACAATAGATATTATCGTCGTGATGGCGATCATCACAGGAAGGGCTCATGTAGCCATGACAGGTATATGTCTAAACCGAACAAACATGTTTCTTCTGACGTTGTTTGTTATTGATGTAACAAGCCAGAGCATATGATCGATGATTTCCCTCACAAGAAGAAAGAGGGTGGAAGGAGAGAAGAAAAGAAGTCCACCCATGGGAAGAAGAAAACTGAGAGAAGCTTCGTCGCCAAAAAGTCCAAAACTGTCAGCGACAGTGACTCAAATGAGTTAGGTGATGAAGAAGAAGCTTACTTCGGGCTTATGGCCATGACTGATGATGAAGAAGAACCTCAGTATAAAGGGAAGGTAAACTCTCATACCATCTTTTCTAAATCTGACTATGCCTCAGTTGAGCAAGAGGACTACTCCTCAGATGAGGATTCAGAACTCATGGACCAACACACTGAATTGCTCAAGGGCATTGACAAATGCCGAAAGGTCGTCAAAACCCAGGCCAATGATATCAAGTCTCTCAAGGAAGTGGAATCCAATCTGAGGGAAGAAGTTGCACAACTTACTTCTCTCAGAGAGGAAATCCAAATCTTGACAGACAAGATCAAAAGATCAGATGATCTCCTTGCCCTGAGAGAGAAAATCATCAAAGAGTTGGAAGAACAACTAGCTGCTGAGAAAAGCTAGTCGAAAAGTTCTCCTAGTCAAAAACTGTTCTTCCAATCATTGATAAATTCTCGGTTAAAGCAAGTGGCAGTGGATTAGGCCATGTGACTGGCCCTAATAAATCTTCTAGGAGTATCCGAGCCAAGAAGAAAGATAGGGTTGCTATGAAATCTACCGCCGAAGATAAAGGGAAGGCCCATCTGAATCAGACGACATTTAAGAAAGTTATCTTTCCCATAAATGCCTATGATTTGGAGAGCTCCTATGGTTACTTGACTAGACCAATTGAATTTGATCTGTCAACGACTACAAGGGGTGGACCCGTCCCTGAAACCTCGGTGAAAGTGCACTCAAAGCACCTTATTAGGAGATAAATCTGAGAGATTTTGGTCCTTATGCTCATGGACCTAGTGCAAAGAAGGCACCAATGGTGAAGACTGTTGCACCTAAGCCAAAGGAGACAGTGAAACCATGTGTGTGCTGTACTCATGAGGGATCCTCATCCAAAAGAAATGCTCCTGCCAAAACTATCGTTCAAAAAGTAAAGTAGGAGAGTACAAAGCAAAGGTACAACAGAATTGACTGTTGGTGTTGCGGCAAGACTGGTAACTTTGCCATAGATTGTAGGTTCAATCTGATTAATATTAAGAGACCACAAGTAAACATTGCAAGGAAGACCACCCGCAATATTAACGTTCAACGTGGTGCTCAGCTAACAAGGGACCAAGGACCCAAATTTGTTTGGGCTCCTAAGGCAAGATAATCTGCTTTTGCAGGTATGTCCAAAGGCTAACAGAAATCCTATCTGGTATTTGGACAGCAGTTTCTCTCAACACATGACCGGGACAAGAAGCCTACTGCAGAATTACATTCCAGTTGAGAACAGCCAAAAAGTCATTTTTGGCGGATCCGATAGCGGAATAACCAAAGGCTACGGTATGATTACTAATGGTAGTGTATCCTTCTCAGATGTGGCTTATGTGGAAGGCTTAGAACATAATCTTATAAGCATAAGTCAACTTAGTGATAAAGGATACATAGTTGATTTTCGTAAAGATAAGTGTTTGATAAAATCGGCAGAAAATTTAGAAACGATTTTATCAGGCACTCGCTGTAGAAACATTTTCTGTTTAAACTTTCTTTATTTAACCTCCTCTACACCAGTGTGCTTTTTAGCAAAAGATAGTGCATCTCTTATTGACCAATGACACAAGAGACTAGCACATATTAATTTCAAAACTATAAATAAATTATTTTCTCAAAACTTAGTGCGTGATGCGCCCAACGTTAAGTGCATTAAAGATATACCTTGTCATGCATGTGTAAAAGGCAAGCAAACAAGGGCTAACTTTAAGAGCATAATTGACAAAGACTCTACTAGGTGTTTACACCTGCTTCATTGTTGGAACATGCTTTCCGCATCTCTTGGTTTGACAATAACAAATCCTATTGTATTTGATCATATTTGCATTGCGTTTATAGTGTGTAGGATCTTCAACATTCAATCCCCAAAGGAGTGCGACAAAGAAAGATGTTGAAGCGACATCAGGATGATTATCTGTTGTTGCCGCGGCGCGGTAACACTACCGCTGGCGCTAGTGAATCAGAAACCGCTGAGAAGGAAACCGTTGAGAAGGAAACCGCTGAGAACGGATACCGCGGTGCGTTAGAACTACCGCTGGTGCTAGTGTTCGTTCGACGAAATCAAAGCTCTGATCGACGAACTGAAATCTCCGTTCGACGATCTGTATGCTTTACTGCGGTGCGTTAGAACTACCACCGGCGCTAGTGTTCGTTCGACAAAATGAAAGCTGCGCTCGACGAAATATGAGGCCGGTTCGACGAAGATGCGCCCGACGAAATGCTCTACCGCGGAGCATTAGCACTATCGCTGGCGCTAGCATAAATGGAAACAATTGACAGGAAGGAAACGGTGGATGTCCCGCCATCATGATGCTGATTGAGGAGCAAATGAGGAAGGAGATCTCGCGGGAAGGAATAATCAATCAAGAGTATGCAATATCAATATGAAACCAATCAATCAAGATTTGGAAACTCCAAGATTGGATTAATCAAAATTTGGAAACTCCAATCAATCAAGATTTAATTAAGAAATCAAAAGGAGCATGCAATATCATTATGAAGGCAAGAATATATCATATTTTCGTGGGGAATAATGTATTTCCAAAGATAGAAGCCAAACCCACGAAATTGATGAGAATAGAAGGAAGGAAACTGCTCACTGCTGCTACCGCTCCGCTATAGCACTACCGTCGGCGCTAGCTTTCCTGGACAGCAAACCTCTATTTAAAATAGCCCGAAAATGAGTTTCCCTTTGACAGATTTGGACGAAATTTTCGAGGGCTGAAAGCCCTAGCCGTCTAGAGTAAAGTGAGGGGTGTTTCTCACTCATCAAAAGAGAGAGTTCTTCAGAGGAGATCAAAAGAAAATCATGCGCAAGGATTGAAGGCTATCAAAATGGTGATCAAGAAGCCTTCTCTCAACATACACATGGAGTGTTCTCGCTGCAACAATCTCTAATCAATTGGAGACATCCAAGGATCTCAAGAACATCAAAGAGGAAGACTCTCAAGCCACAACGATCGAACCTTTGCAAGCGAAACGACATCTACATCAAGGGTTCTACTTAGAGGGGATTTTTTCCATTAACTTATCTTGTAACGCTTATATTTTATCATTGTAATCTGTTCGTAAATTCGCCACACGACGACTAGGTCTAGGTAGGACTTAGGGAGGATATCGCCTCGTGTTTGCAACTGGGTCTAGGGAGCAGATCTAGTGGGCGCTCGAGGCCTTTCTGGTGATAGATTGGCTAGAGCGGCTTGAGGCCGTATCTGGGGAGAGATCGGCTAAAGCCAACCGGTTCGTGGGGATACGAGTCGGTATAGAAAACAAAAAGGGTTTTTTCATATTATTCGCTTTGATTTCTAGCGTCATTGAAATCAGATTTTGTAATCAATTTTATAAATGATAATCATGTCTTTTCTTGTTTAATAAAATTGATTTCATTTCTAATTTCATTATCTCTTTACTTTTGATTTAACATTACTTCGAACAAAATATCAAAAAATTTTCTATTAAAGTTTTTAAAACCCTTATTCACCCCCCTCTAAGGGCGCCTACAGATCCAACAAGTGGTATCAGAGTTAGGTTATTCCAAATCGGCTTAACAACCGGGAATAATGGCGTCTCTTGATCATGATCTCGCTTATACTCGTGGGGAAAATTTTAATATAACTGAAAAGGTATTAGCACCACCTTTATTTATGGGCAAAAATTATAAAAGGTGGAAAACATTAATGAAAATTTTTCTTAAGGCCTTAGATGAAAAAGTTTGGAATATTACTATTGAAAAGCCACCTAGCGTACTAACTAGAAACGAAATTATTTTAAATGCAAAATCTACGAATAGTATATTTTGTACGTTAGACCAAAATATTTTCAAACTTATTTATACTCTACCTACTGCTTATGAGATTTGGAATTTTCTTGAAAGAACTTATGATTCTCCTTCTACAGGTATGGAACAATCGCAAGAACCGGAGAATATGCAAGCTTGCAAAAGTCTTCAGGAATGCTCCTCTCATGACGGATCCATGGAGTGCACATCAAGCGAAAAGGATGATGGAAACTCTTGCTTGGAAGAGGAAGATGAAGAAGACAAAGGAACAAAATGTTCAAATCTTGCCTCATCCACAAGCAATGTAAGGAAATCAAATTCTATTGTTTGTACCTCTATTTCTACATTGCAATTACTACAAACCACTAAACATAGGATTAAGAAACTAAAAATGGCTAATGCAAAACTACGTTTAGAAAATAAAACCTTGAAAGCAAATGTGAATGTAGAATACACAAATGAAATGTGTGTATCTCCATCATGTTCTTCATTTGAAAACTCTATATCATGTTTTGATTGTAATGATATTAAAGAAAAATACAAGGAACTTCAAAAGGAATTTATTTGTGTAAAAGAACACAATGAAAAATTGTCTTTAGAAAATTCATCGTTAAAAAATAATTGTGATATGCGCAAAACTATAAAATTGAAATTAAAGAGATGGATGAAACTTTTGATGATTTAGAAATG
Organism: Dactylorhiza incarnata; assembly: GCA_033032865.1. NCBI lineage: Eukaryota > Viridiplantae > Streptophyta > Magnoliopsida > Asparagales > Orchidaceae > Dactylorhiza > Dactylorhiza incarnata. Next base: position 7,757,700 of record JAWHQI010000065.1, read on the forward strand.
AATATAACAATCATATTGAGTCTATCGTATCCACTCTTAAAAATAGCACAACAGCCTATAATAAAGCAAGACATAATCTTAAAGTTAAGAATTATGAATTGGAAACTAAAGTCAACTTGCTTAAGGAAATTATAAAGAAAAATTCTCAACACATAAATCAACAATTTCAAACAAATTCTAAAAGCAAGTTAAATGTGAATTTTTAAAATATGTCTAAGCCTAACAAAAGAAATGAAAAATGTCAAATGCTTGAAAATGAAATTCCAAATCATTATCATTTACAAAATCATTCTTATCCCAACTTGAAAAGAGAAGTGCACAAATTTCCAATGAAAAATATTTTCAATCATCATTACCACTATAATCTTCAAAATAAAGAAAATCATAATGGAAATTTGATGCATAAAAATAATATTAAACCAAGGTTTGAATGGCGGCTCAAAGTTAAAGATGAAACACAAACTCAAATCAAAAGGGCTCATTCATCATTATCTTCCCAAGAGAAAACATGTTGTATTTGGGTACCCAAATGAACCGTCACACCCAGTCCTCTTTGGATACCTAAATCTCCCATTCATTAGTATCCAATCATTTGCATGAAGTAGAAATCAACTAAAAATGAAATATCATTATTCTACTTCATGATATGCCTAACTTTTTTGTTTTTATTTTCCTTTTTTTTTGAACCATCATGATATGATCACTTTATATAACATGTGATATGACTTTCACATATTAAACCAAAATTCATAAATAAATCAAATTGAGTAAAGTTGAATAAAAAGTCATATCATTTTTTCAAGTGATCTACTTATCCTTTTTATTTTTGTCCTTCTAAATCCATTTCCTAATAGTCTTATAAAAATTGAAAAACTAAATTTGTCATATGATATTATTAAGACTAAATGAAATAAGTGTCAAAATGGTTTTAAAAGGTGTATTTTAGGGGTATTAGGCTAAATTTATAAAATGCGCAAGTTTTTCCTAGGTATTTAATATATTTGCATCATTTTTTATTACCCCTAGTATGTTAAATCATAATCATGTCAAACCAAAATTGAAAAATTGCATGAATATTATTTCACTTATTTATGATCATTTCACTGATGCATATGTTGTGCAAAACTCAAGAATTAAGCTTTAATGAATGTGAAACCCATATACTAAAATTTTAACTTCCACAACTTTTTGCGATTTCTTCTCATCTCTTCACTTCATTAGACAGGCCTTACATTTCACAAATATAATTAAGCAAAATCGGAAGCCAAAATGAAGAAATATAGGCTATATGATTAAAATAAGCACTCTTTGTGAGCTAACGCAGGCGCTAGGACCTAACGTGATGCAGGACGATCCGACCCGGCCCAGTCGGCGGATAAACACTGGCTCTCGGAACACGTTCAAGCATGCCCGCTCCCTAGGTCTGCAGCCCTAGCACCCCAACCAGTCTCCGCGCCTGTTCTCAGCGCGGCGGGTTGTTGAGGCTGGGGATCGAACCCCAGACCTCCTTGATAAGAACCTCTCCTAACAGGCCTTATCACCAACTTTTTTGATGCAGCACGCCCAGGGACGCCCCACCTGGCTCAGCCAGAAGGAACACGTTCCGGTCGCACCGCCGGGCTGCAGCCCAAGCACCCCAACCCGTCTCCGCGCCTGTTCTCAGCGCAGCGGGTTGTTGAGGCTGGGGCTCGATCCCCAGACCTCCTTGATAAGAACCTCTCCTAACAGGTCTTATCACCAACTGAGCTGCACTTTTTTGATGCAGGACGATCCGACCCGCCTGGTCGGCGGATAAACACCGGCTCTCGAAACACGTTCAAGCACGCCCGCTCCCTAGGTCTGCAGCCCTGCAGGTCAGTTTGTGATAAGGCCTGTTAGGAGAGGTTCTTATCAAGGAGGTCTGGGGTTCGATCCCCAGCCTCAACAACCCACCGCGCTGAGAACAGGCGCGGAGACTGGTTGGGGTGCTAGGGCTGCAGACCTAGGGAGCGGGCGTGCTTGAACGTGTTCCGAGAGCCGGTGTTTATCCTCCGACCGGGCCGGGTCGGATCGTCCTGCATCATAACGCCAGTGCTAGCTCAAGTCTCTGATTTTCTGTTATTTTAAAATTTTGAAAAATCACTAAAAATATATTATTTTATATGCACTACTCATTTTTACATTTATGCCTATAATTGTTTTTTGAAAAATTAAAATACAAAATTACAAAAGCCAAATTACAAAAAATATTTTCTTTTACTTCCATTCTTTGGTTATGTGTTTGATTTCTATTTATATATGCAAAAATCAAATACAAAAATATAAAACAAAAACAAGTATCAAAAATTATTATTTTGAACTTAACTTTTCTATTTACATGTATCTTGCGAAAGGAAGATTTGGGCTATCATCCCATTACATCTCCTAGTACCGGGAGAACCCCTCACAGGGTAGTCCTCGGGAAGTCCAAGATCACTCTTATGAGTTCAAACTTTAAATCAAAATTATTCTTCAAAATATCAAAAATACTGTATGGACTTTATTGAAAATCAAGCATGATTTAACCCATCATTTAGAACTTCTACAATATTACAACTCATTCCTTCAAACTACGTTGAACATTGTTTTTATCATGCTTTGATATATCTACTCATTTGTGCATAAAATTCTATTGTAAAAGTTGTGTAAAACTAAGCTTAGCATGCCTCTAAGTATGAGTAAATGTTTTATGTTTGATAATGATATTTATTCACTCACTTATTTTGGCATTGTCCACATATGTCTCTTAATCTAAGAATGCTTGTGTATGTTTTGTAATAGTACAATGAATTAAAATTGCACAAGTATCTTACCTACACTACATTTATTTGCACTTTTAAAAGTTAAGAAAAGTGGTTACGTTTTCATAAATTACATTGGTTTGCAAAATAAGTGTATTCGGAGAACTTTTTACAAAACAAAAATCTTAAAATAAAGTGACAAAGCTAACTCCAACAAGCACTACTTGAACCTCCTGATAAGTCTTAATAAGCATTGTGAGATTGAGCACCTTGGAATGAATAGTAAAGTATCTTGTGCAAACCATATCTTTCTTTCAAAATAAAAACCACTTACTCTTAAGTACACCGGATCACTAGTCTCAACATTAAAATAAAATAAAATATGTGATCCCTCGGGCACTACTTTGCACCCTGATAAGTCTTAATGAGCATTGTGTGTGCAAAGCACTGATGAGTCCCAATTATATACATATTTTTGGACTCATTCGGGCCGATTATCTAGTCTTTGCACTACACTTTAGGCATGTTTTCATTCATATTTGATATTTCATGCTATGTGCACTTTTAGGCCCGTTTCGGTGTATTTTTATGTTTATCTTACTTATGCTTTATGTTGCAATATAATTTCTATATTTGAGAATGTGTGGAATGCCCATTTGCTTGGCCCGATGATCTTTCATGTTGATAAAGGGGTTGTGCGAGTGTTCCGGGGCGCAAAAACTGCATAGGAACACTGCGCACGAGCACTGGACATTAGTGCGCACGACCACTAGTCGTGCGCCACTGATCGTGCATTAATTCAAACTTAAAATGGGCCTGTCCGACACTGCGCACGACCACTGGATATAGTGCGCACGACCACTGGTCGTGCGCCACTGATCGTGCGCTATTTTGCAGTTCAGGATTATGCTACAGGTTCTTCGCGCACTATCACAGGCATTCCTTCACGCACGGTCACTGGTCGTGCGCCACTGACTGTGCGCGCTCAAAATTTTGCTTTCTATAAATACGCGTTTTCACGAATCCTTTCGCCCTAACCCGTATTTTAGGTCTATTTCAGCGTCGTTTCCTGCTCCAGAGCGCCCATCTCGCCTCTCCATCACCGCCCACCTTCGGGAGGAGCTCCGGCCGCCATTCTCTTGCAAATCTCAAGCCGGAGCATCCTCTAGGCCTCCTCCATTGATCGTGCATCTCCAAAGCTCCATTTCAAGGGATTTCCTGCTGCGTATATGAAGTTCTCCGGTGAGATCGTGGCCAGAGAAGATTGACGGAGAAGACGGGTATAATAGAAGAAGGTGACAGCTCTTCCGGACCCCGGACGGCAGTTGGAGCCCGAGTCCGGACAAGGATTGACAACCCTAGATTCCGGCCGTGAACCTCCGATGAGTCTCCGTGCTTTGGTTGTAATCTAAACCCCCTTTATACTGTAGTATCGTTTTCCTTTATAGTTTGGGTGTATGAACAATGTTTGCTTAAACCTTATCATGTTATTTTTGTATTTCATTAATGTAAAATTGATATGAGTGGTTTATGCAAGTGAGGAGCGCCCCATTCCATCCTCCATCCCGCCATCACGTTCGTGTGCCGCACTAGCAATTGCTAGTGGCGTGCTTGTCGACGAGGTGCTTGCGACCCTCATCCGTATGCCTACTCTTCCATCCGCCTAGCGAAGCGTGGCATAGCGGCCCATGTAATCCATCCCGACTCCGCCGGTGCGAACCATTCCATCCGCAAGCCTTCTCGTCCATCCGCCTAGTGAAGCGTGGCATAGCGGCCCGTGTAATCCATTCGCCTTACGAAGCAGCGCGCTCAAGGCCTGCATAGTTCGATTCCGCTTGCCTACTCGTCCATCCGCCCTTGCGACGCAGCGCGCTCAAGGCCTGCCTAGTTTTCATCCCTCCTAGCGAAGCAGTGCGCTCAAGGCCTGCATAGGAGTAGTTATAGTTGTTTTCTTTTATTTTCCAAAAGCCAAACCAACTCTCCCGCATTCCATCTGACCTAAAGGACTTCAATCTCAAGTCCATCCTCGAACGTTAGCTCCACCTTACTGTGTTCCTTTGAGATCGATACTTGGGGATTCATTCCCATTTTATATTACTTGAACGATCGGTACACTGCCATTTCGTGCCGCAGTCTAGCTACCGCCTATAGCGGTGTGCGAGATTCGCGCATCAAGTTTTTGGCGCCGTTGCCGGGGAACACAGACGTGTGAGTTTTCTTGAGAGGGAGAGCTGAGAGAGAGAAGTTTCTTCCAGTGTGTATAACCGCCTTATTATTTTTGTTTGTTTGCTTTTTACTTATTTACTGCTTGTTATTATTTCTTTCCCTCTTATTTTAAAGTTTTAGGCAAGTCTAATCCAAGAAGTTTTATTAGTTTGTGTAAATTTTCTTGCAAAGAATTTCAATCTCGTTATATCTGCTTTAATTGTCAAATATGTCATCATGGGACATTTCTCCTAGCACTTACGACAAGATGGTCTATTATATAGACCAAATGAATGAGTTAAATGCTAGGCAGTTTAGAAACTTTGTTTGCCTGTTGTGTCGAGGAGAGGGTCATGAATTGAAGGACTGTCCAAGTCTTTTCAATCCTGACCGCTGCTCCTCCACTCATGACAACATTGTCCCTATCGCTCATTCTTTACCCATGGAGGCAATTGTGCCCTCTACCCCTGAGCTTGTCTCGTGCATGGACTCCTCACTCCCTGTGTATGGCTTCACTCCTAGTGATGATGATCACTCATCGGTTAGCCAACAAGGAGAGGAATGGGAGCTCCTAGATGCACCTGAGTATGATGAGGAAAGTATTCTTTCCATTGGGGAGGCGTTAGCGGATCTTTTTGCGGAGGAACCAAATCTTTTTGTTCCTCCAGTCTCTTTGCATGATTTTTCTACACACATTTTTTATGATCCTATCGAAGTGAAGGAGTGGGGTGATGCTTCTGACTCGGAGGGTGCCCCAAAGTGGGATGAGGATGTCATTTTCCCTGAAGGGGAGAATGAATACTTTGATCACGATGATGCACCTTGGTGGGATGAAGAGGTACTCTTTGATGAGGAGGTTTGCACTTCCTCATGGGATGAGGAGGTCCAACTCACTACTGAGGCCCTTGAGTTCTTGGGTTCCCCTCGCTATGATACTTACGATGATGATAGTGATCTATCCTTGGATCCTGCCAGGAGTGAAACCGGGATCACTCCTCCTTTGTTTGATTCTTTTAGTTCTTCGTCCATTTTATTTCCTAATCAACCTTCTTTTAATGCTGATATTGATAAGTTCATCCTTCCTGCTTCGCCGCCTGCTTTAATGTCTGATATTTCATTTATCCCTCTGCAGATGCTTGAATTTATAGACCCATTCTTGGGTAATTTTGAGAGGCAGTCTTGGCAGGGAAAGCAGTTGGCAATGATGAATTCAATCGTCTATTCCACTTCATCATCATTGCCTGCTTTTTCCTTGAAAGACTGGGTGCAGGGAGGAAAGCGTTACTTCATCCATGACCGCAGGTTGGAGGAGAGGAAGAGGATGAAGAAAGACGAAATATGGAGATGGAAAGCTCATGATCCTCTTGACTGCTGCTGTTGGGTCTTCGGACCCATCTCTTTTATTTTTAGTTACTATTTTAAATCAACTTATAGTTGATCATTTTGAGGCATGTAATATTTAGGATTTATTAACTTTTGCTTCTATGCTTAGACAATATTATTAACTGCTTAATACAGGTATTAAGTCCAGCTTAAGGACGGTAAACAAAAGCGCTGCTGGGAGACAACCCAAGTTTTTGTTGCTAACCCGTTAATAGTTTAGTTTTAAATATTTTTGCTTGGAGCCTTTTTTTTTTGCCTGCAGGTGTGCGACAATTTCTTTTGGTGGCGGACTTGGATTCCCTTCGCAGTATTAACGCCAATCTTCTGGTATGCTCATATCTGAGCATAGGTACCCTCTTCCGCAACATTTCTTTAGTCTCATTGTCATAATTCATGTGATTGTCCAATTCAAGTCTGGGGGGGGGAGTGTACCGAGTGTTCACTGCACGTGCACTAGTGCTTAGCATGCTAGAAGTATTTTATTTTCAGTTTTATGATTTATTTACTTTCTCCGCACACCACTGCACCCACTTTAGCGCGCACTCACTTGTTTGTGTGCTTCCGTTCACGCTTATCTTGGTTTGGAATGTGAAATAGGATGTTAGCTTAGGAATTGCAAATCGGAGTGCGATGTTGACTCTTGTAGTGCTCTAGTCGCATATTCCTTGCTTGCATAGAAATTTGAGTAGAATTAGATTGTCTCTATACTTTTAATTTACAATTAGTGTTCTTGCGTGGTTTTTGATTTATTTTACTCATTTGGTGAATGTAACCGAAATTTGCGGTAGCACGTTGTTGTGTGTAAGCAAGCGCTAGTTGTGTGTTGCTCGAGTCGGAAGGAAGGTTTACCTTTCTCGTGGGCTAAGAACTTGCCCCAAGCGACTCTTGAAGCATGGGCGAGAGCAACTCATTTTGTTAAATGTGATGTAGGCCATTTTTGGCTAGTTTGAGCCTTGTTTTCCATGACCTATGCGTTTGTTTACCTTTGCAAGCCAAGTTTGTGCCTACCCTTCTTTTGTTTCAGCTCTTCTTTTAAATCACCAAAGCCTGAAGCTTATCCTATTATCGCAGCCAAGTAGTGAGTTAACTGAAATTACATTTCATATTTGGATGTGATGTATGGAAATTTTTGTGATGTGAAGAAAAAGTGTATTGTGTGCTGAACATATTGTTGTAAACCAACCGGAGGATAAATGAAAAAAAAAAAGAAGTTTAAAGAAAAAATCTGTAAAGAATAAAAATGACAAGAAATCCCCTTGGGCGTAATAGAAAAATTTAGTTGGTATTTGTTTGAAGTAGGCTGTGTACACACCCGTTTTTCAAGCTAAGTCTGGGGGTGTGGTACACTAGCGCTGTTTTGGGCTTGTTCAGGGTAAGCATTTCGATGTTGCTCATTTGGGTTGCGTAGCCGTTTCGTTTATCATTGAATATCATACCGTAACCTAAGCCCAATTATAACCCGAAGTCCTATTGATTTAACTTGTGAGATTGCTAGTGCCGTGGAGAGAGTGTAACCGGGAAAGCTTATGGTTCTCGTCGTTGATGGATTTCAGCGGAGTTATTCCCGAATTCCGGTCTTTAGCAACACCCTCCTGAGTGGCTTGTTTACTTTCACATCGGGCACGACCGCACAAATTCTTCATGATTCACCATCTGAGTACAAATAAATCTCTATTTACGCATGTATACTTTTGTAAATTAATTAGTATAGTTAGAATCTTCTTTTACAGAATTTCTATTTGCATGGGTATGATACTTCGCATCTGACTCTTTCTTTGCAATTCTCTACGCTAACCACCATTTTCCCTACTCCGCCGGATTTGTTTGCTCGGGACGCGCAAACAGGTAAGTCTGGGGGTGTGATGAGTCCCAATTATATACATATTTTTGGACTCATTCGGGCCGATTATCTAGTCTTTGCACTACACTTTAGGCATGTTTTCATTCATATTTGATATTCCATGCTATGTGCACTTTTAGGCCCATTTCGGTGTATTTTTATGTTTATCTTACTTATGCTTTATGTTGCAATTTAATTTCTATATTTGAGAATGTGTGGAATGCCCATTTGCTTGGCCCGATGATCTTTCATGTTGATACAGGGGTTGTGCGAGTGTTCCGGGGCGCAAAAACTGCATAAGAACACTGCGCACGAGCACTGGACATTAGTGCGCACGACCACGGGTCGTGCGCCACTGATCGTGCATTAATTCTCACTTAAAATGGGCCTGTCCGGCACTGCGCACGACCACTGGATATAGTGCGCACGACCACTGGTCGTGCGCCACTGATCGTGCGCTATTTTGCAGTTCAGGATTATGCTACAGGTTCTTCGCGCACTATCACAGGCATTCCTTCACGCACGGTCACTGGTCGTGCGCCACTGACCGTGCGCGCTCAAAATTCTGCTTTCTATAAATACGCGTTTTCACGAATCCTTTCTCCCTAAACCGTATTTTAGGTCTATTTCAGCGCCGTTTCCTGCTCCAGAGCGCCCATCTCGCCTCTCCATCACCGCCCACCTTCGGGAGGAGCTCCGGCCGCCATTCTCTTGCAAATCTCAAGTCGGAGCATCCTCTAGGCCTCCTCCATTGATCGTGCATCTCCAAAGCTCCATTTTAAGGGATTTCCTGCTGCGTATATGAAGTTCTCTGGTGAGATCGTGGCCATAGAAGATTGACGGAGAAGACGGGTATAATAGAAGAAGGTGACAGCTCTTCCAAACCCCGGACGGCAGTTGGAGCCCGAGTCCGGACAAGGATTGACAACCCTAGATTCCGGCCGTGAACCTCCGATGAGTTTCCGTGCTTTTGTTGTAATCTAAACCCCCTTTATACTGTAGTATCGTTTTCCTTTATAGTTTGGGTGTATGAACAATGTTTGCTTAAACCTTATCATGTTATTTTTGTATTTCATTAATGTAAAATTGATATGAGTGGTTTATGCAAGTGAGGAGCGCCCCATTCCATCCTCCATCCCGCCATCACGTTCGTGTGCCGCACTAGCAATTGCTAGTGGCGTGCTTGTCGACGAGGTGCTTGCGACCCTCATCTGTATGCCTACTCTTCCATCCGCCTAGCGAAGCGTGGCATAGCGGCCCGTGTAATCCATCCCGACTCCGCCGGTGCGAACCATTCCATCCGCAAGCCTTCTCGTCCATCCGCCTAGTGAAGCGTGGCATAGCGGCCCGTGCAATCCATTCGCCTTACGAAGCAGCGCGCTCAAGGCCTGCATAGTTCGATTCCGCTTGCCTACTCGTCCATCCGCCCTTGCGACGCAGCGCGCTCAAGGCCTGCCTAGTTTTCATCCCGCCTAGCGAAGCAGTGCGCTCAAGGCCTGCATAGGAGTAGTTATAGTTGTTTTCTTTTATTTTCCAAAAGCCAAACCAACTCTCCCGCATTCCATCTGACCTAAAGGACTTCAATCTCAAGTCCTTCCTCGAACGTTAGCTCCACCTTACTGTGTTCCTTTGAGATCGATACTTGGGGATTCATTCCCATTTTATATTACTTGAACGATCGGTACACTGCCGTTTCGTGCCGCAGTCTAGCTACCGCCTATAGCGGTGTGCGAGATTCACGCATCAAGCACCTTGGTAGTTGTACATTTTTTTGTGTGCATTGAAGTGTGTGGAAGTAAAATTATTTGTGTTTTATTGTGCTCTTTACTTTACAAATTTCTTGTATTTTTTATTAAAACATGTGTTTACTCTACTCAGAATACACTTATGTGCACATCATTATCTTCCATAACACTTCTTCTCATGAGTATTGGATCCTAATGCAAATTCTATACTACTCTTTATTTATGAAATGCACTAGATAACCTAGCATGATCTCTACAATGTTTTGTATATTTTGAATTTGTAAATTAATATAACGTTGTAGTAATTTCTCTTTGAAAACATTATTTCATGCTTGGTTACTTTATTGTCAAAATTAAAGATATTAAATGCAAAATGATTTACAAAAAACATCTTCATTTTTGAAATTTAACTCATATATCTTCTTATGAATCGTCATGTTTATAAAAAGATGTTTTCTTGTATTTCTACAAGTCTTCCGCATCATCACCACCATATATTTTTACCTTGCGCTTTCATGCTTATATCAAAGTCTTAAATATCAAAATTCCTTTTTTTTAACAAATGGTAGACTTGTTTGGTAAAATTTATATTGGTTGCTCTCAACATGAAAATATTGTAATGCTAAAACTCTGATTCATTAAGGGATTTCAAAATAGTTATGTGAGTTGTTTGTTTACTAAATTCAAATAAAAATATAAATCCATAAGCTATGAACTCATCATTAGATTTAAAACGCTTAAATGTTTCCAATAATTATTATCCATGACTTCATATCTCACCATAGCGGGGGCGTAGGGTTGTAGACATTAGATAACCTTATCTCTAGTCATAGCTTGTCCTTAACCGGGGAGGGTTCCAGTGGGGCCTTGCGAGGCACTAGGGGGAAAGAGTGATAGGTTAAGTTTTGTCTAATGTTTGCATAAGGGACTAACACCCCAACCTACGACATGTATGCAGCTCCTCATGCACATCCGTCACTTAGTACGGGGCTAGGGTGTAGACATATTGTTTGGGTAGATTGGTTACTTGGAAATCATTACTTTTATGCTTAAAACGTTTATAAAGCGCAATCCTTTGTGTACTTAAAATGCTACAACATTTACTTTGTTATGTCTAAAATTCTTAATCATTTACTATGCTTCACAATTCCTATATAGAGGTTCACTTCTAAAAATATTTCGTCATACTTTCCACATCTTTACTACTTGTACGCTCGATCATGAATACGTTGTCCCAACAAGTGGTTTCTTTATGAAAAATTCTTCACATTCCTTTTTTTTTCTCTCCTATCTATTGTATTTTTCCTAAACGTTTCACTCTTTATCATGATCATTCTCTCTCTACACAGTTATTGCACACTTTTTGTTGGACTACCTCTCCACCCTCTTTTGATAATACCAAAAGGGGGAGAATAACTTTGAAAGAAATCAACATGTTTTGGGGAATCAAGTTCATAGGAAGTTTTGTTGTAGGGGGAGCATTCACTTATGGGGAGAATTCATTTAGGGGGAGCATTTGAACTTGCCTAATTTTCATGCTATCCATGTTAGTTATCTATTATAAACACAAATTCCTATATATTGAATTATTTCTTTCTAAGAGGATTTGTTATTATCAAAAGGGGGAGTTTGTTGGAACATGCTTTTCGCATCTCTTGGTTTGACAATAACAAATCATATTGTATTTGATCATACTTGCATTTTATTTATAGTGTGCAGGATCATCAACATTCAATCCCCAAAGGAGTGCGACAAAGAAAGACGTCGAAGCGACATCAAGATGATTATCTGTTGTTACCGCGGTGCGGTAACACTACCGCTGGCGCTAGCGAATCAGAAACCACTGAGAAGGAAAACACTGAGAAGGAAACCGCTGAGAACGGATACCGCGGTGCGTTAGAACTACCGCTGGTGCTAGTGTTCGTTCGACGAAATCAAAGCTCCATTCGACGAACTGAAATCTCCGTTCGACGATCTGTATGCTTTACTGCGGTGCGTTAGAACTACCGCTAGCGCTAGTGTTCGTTCGACGAAATGAAAGCTGCGCTCGACGAAATGAGGTCGGTCGACAAAGATGCGCCCGACGAAATGCTCTACCGCGGAGCGTTAGCACTATCGCTGGCGCTAACATAAATGGAAACAATTGATAGGAAGGAAACGGTGGAGAAAAAGGAATGTCGACGGGACGCTATTTTGGCAAGTACTATCGCGACGCGTTAAGGCTAACGCCCGACGGTAACTTTTGGATGTCCCGCCATCATGATGCTGATTGAGGAGCAAATGAGGAAGGAGATCTCGTGGGAAGGAATAATCAATCAAGAGTATGCAATATCATTATGAAACTAATCAATCAAGATTTGGAAACTCCAAGATTTGATTAATCAAGATTTGGAAACTTCAATCAATCAAGATTTAATTAAGAAACCAAAAGGAGCATGCAATATCATTATGAAGGAAAGAATAAATCATATTTTCGTGGGGAATAATGTATTTCCAAAGATAGAAGCCAAACCCATGAAATTGATGAGAATAGAAGGAAGGAAACTGCTCACTGCTGCTACCGCCCCGCTATAGCACTACCGTTGGCACTAGCTTTCCTGGACAGCAAACCTCTACTTAAAACAACCCAAAAATGAGTTTCCCTTTGACGGATTTGGACGAAATTTTCGAGGGCTGAAAGCCCTAGCCGTCTAGAGTAAAGTGAGGGGTGTTTCCCACTCATCAAAAGAGAGAGTTCTTCAGAGGAGATCAAACGAAAATCATGCGCAAGGATTGAAGGCTATCAAAATGGCGATCAAGAAGCCTTCTCTCAACATACACATGGAGTGTTCTCGCTGCAACAATCTCTAATCAATTGGAGACATCCAAGTGTACAACCCCGATACCCGCCTAGAGGTGAACGAAGACTAAGGAATAACCAACAAGCAAAAGTAACGTGGAAGGCGAGCTAGCCACCCGCCGACTGCTGGCGGGGGAGAGGAGCGAGCAAGGGCACGGTGATCCGCTTACAGAGATGTTCTAGGCCAGCCAGATCGAACTTGCTTCTCAGTCCGATGAGCATCGCGCTTCAAATTGGCGAACCCGCGTGAAGGCGGGCGAGTCGAGCGATCGCCGACCGATCGTGAGGAAGGTGGGCAAGCCAGATCCTCGCGATCTGCTCCTGAGTTCGATGAGTTCAGTTCTCCGTTCGACGAAAGCCATCCTGAGTTCGACGAATTTCATTCTCCGTTCGACGAAAGCCATCCTGAGTTTGACGAATTTCGTTCTCCGTTCGACGAAATCCGTTCGACGAATTCGCTTCTCAGTTAGACGAACGTCCAGCTTCAGCTTCGACGGCCATCTCCAGAAAATCTATCCCGTCCCAGTGGACCCGCTGGGAAGAGCGCTTGTCTCAGCGGAAGAACTCGCCGGAGGAAGCGACCCGACATCGGTGGATGTCGCCGATAGGAGTGCGAGCGAGATCTTCGTAGGCCGCTCGCCCGAGGGGGCTTCAGATCTAACAGGTCGAAGAGGTAATAGAGAAGGCGAGCCAGAACTTCAGGGGTCACCCACAGGAAGGCGCGCGAGTCATATCCCTGCGAGCCCAAGTTTCAAGGTCTGCTCGCAAGAAGGCGAGCGAGCCGGGTACTTGCCGGCTACTCGCAAGAAAGCGAGCGAGTCGGGTACTCGCCGGTTGCTCGCAAGAAGGCCAGCGAGTCGGATCCCTTCCAAGTCTTAGGGGTCGACGAGATCCGACCTGCGTTCGACTAACGTCAAGCATTTGTTGAGATCGTCAAACTCAGTTCAACGTTCAACGAATTCCGCTCTCCGTTCGACGAAACCCATTCGACGAACTCATCTCTCCGTTCGACGAAACCCATTCGACGAACTCATCTCTCCGTTCGACGAATTCACCTCCCTCGCGAGTGATGCTCTCATAAACCACTCATCCGTAGACTGAAGAGGTGGAGTTACTCCTCTGCCCTTGGTGGTCTGCAGGTAGCCCCTCCAAACAGTGGAGTTTGTCTGTTAGCAGGCCAAATTGGGGTGCGTTTAGTAGCAACCAAAAAACGGAATTCCGCAATTGACAGACCATGAGCAAAAAACTATAAATAGACCTTAAAGGGCACCTTGGGAGAGAGGTCCGATCTCAGTTCTCTGGGCTTCTTCTTCTTCCTCGGTTATTTTGGTTCAGCTCTCTAGCTCTCCAAGGTGCGCAAGTCTCAGCTTTGGCTTGGGAGGGGAAGCGCTCAACGATCTTCCGGGTTTGTGGTGGGACCTCCTCGCTGTGACTAAGGTCTTAGTTAGTGTCCAAGTTTCAGGTCTGCTCCTTTCGAGGGACTAGTAAGGGCTAGCTGCCCCTCAACTTGTTGAGGGCCCGAGCTTCACAAGAGACAGAGAAATCGGTTTCAACATTTTGGTGCGGCGAGCATGGAGCGCGGCTGGTCCAGGAAGATTCCAAGACAGGAACATGGCGAGAGACGAAGAGCAAGGCGAGGAGCTCAACGAGTCGCCCCTGGTGCTGACGTCGGGGATGTTCTCAGACTTTCGGAGAGAAGTCCTCGAGACCCTCGGGTTCGCAGTCGCGTCGCTGCGAAGCGAGTTCGCGACCCCGATGGTTCTGACGTCACATCTTCCCACAGCGGTCGGCGAGGGCGCCCCGGGAGGAAGAGCTGGAAAGGAGGTGGTCGGAGGGTCAGTGTCGGACCTGGAGGGGCGAGTGATTTTCACCAGTCCGACAGCCTCGGTGCCAATGAGTGCAACGCAGGCGAGCGCGGTGCAGGCGAGCGCGGGATAGGGAGGCGCGGTGCCGGCGAATGCGATTCCGTTGGGCGCAGCGCCCGCGGGGGCTAGTCCGGCAATGGTGGTTCTCACGAGCTTGGCCCCGACGAGCTCTAGTTTGGCAGAGAGCTCGGGGGCGAGCTGAGCAGGAAAGGGCAGCAGGGGGAGGAAGCCCTTTTTGCGAGTTGGTGCTCTCCGCACCTGTCCCGGAAGGGTTCAGGGAGTGGGACAGGGTCTGCTACCATGGTCGGGACGACCCGGTCCAGCACCTGCAGTCGTTCGAGGACTCGGTCTCCATCAGGCCGATATCGGACGCCTTCAAGTGACGGCTCTTCGCCGTCACCCTGAAGGAGAAAGCTCGGGAGTGGTTTCACCAACTTCCCGTCGGATCGATCTATGCATTCGAGGATTTGCGTAGAAGTTTCTTGTTGCGGTTCTCAACTTCGAAGAAGAGGAAGAAGGATGTCGAGTCCCTCTTCAAGGTGAAGCAGGAGCCCAGGGAGTCACTGGCTCATTATGTAGATTTGTTCCAGGAGGAAGTTCTGATCACCCAGGAGATGCCCACGTTTGCTCTTCAACTCGCCTTCATGTTGGGGCTGAAGGAGAGTTTCTTCAAGATGGATTTGAAGAGGAAATCCCCCGTCTCCTACGAGGAGTTGATGGAGAGATTGGCGGAGGAGGTCGAGAGTGAGGAGGCCAATCCAGAGCTCACCAAGAGGCTATCAAAGCTCACTGAGCCGGAGGTCAGGCAGCAGGAGGTAAGGAGAAGGGAAGAGCCCCGGGCCCCGGAGGGGGGATGGAGGCAACATGGTGGGGGGATGCAAGGCCAGGGAAGAGGCTACGCCCCGGGAGGGGGTAACTTCTATGGAGGGCAAAGAAGACCCCAACAGTTAGGATGGAGACAGGGTCCGAGGCAGATGCCCCCATCGCCTCAGCAGGCTATGGAAATCAGACGAGGAAGAGGAGGAGGAGGAGGAAGAGGAAGGAGGGAAGTAGTGGAAGCAGGAGCGGGGAGGAGAAGAGGAAACAGGGTGGCAGAGGCCGATAGGGGAGAGGCGGCGTTGCCATACTGTGACTTCCATGATGAGGAAGGTCACACAACAGCCACCTGCCCCGAATTCTTGGAGACAAAAAGAGCTAGGGTTCCGGTGCCCCGGCAGCACCAGCAAGTGAGAATCGAGGAAGTCCTGCCTCGGGAGGACGAGGAGGAGAGGTGTGAGGACAGGGTCGATTTGGGGACTCGAGGAGGGATCAGAGTGATCCATGGGGGAGTGGGGCTAGAGGCAACCCGCAAGGCGAGCCTTCATACCATCTACCGCCGGAGCGTGGCTTCAACATCCATGGCTCCACCCCCAGCAGAAAAGATTACTTTCTCCCAAAGGGATATGCCGGGTCATGAGGACCCCTTCTGCGACGCTTTAGTCATCCAAACCGCCATCGAGAACTTCACGGTGTCCCAAATTCTCGTGGACAACGGGAGCTCGGTCAACGTCATCTTCAAGAAGGCATTCGACGAAATGAAGGTGGACGCCAGAAGGCAGTTGGCCTCGGACGGTCTGTTGTTCGGATTCTCCGGGGAGAGGAAGGAGGTAGAAGGGGGAGTGGGACTTCATGTGACCTTGGGGGGGGGGGGGGGGGGGGGGGGGGGGGGGGGGGGGGGGCAGTCCCGGAACTGCCGCTTTGTGATAGTGGATGCCCCAAGCAGCTACAACGCCATCTTCGGATGGCCTCTCATCAGCGCGTTCCGATGCGTCCCATCCACCTTCCACCAGTGCCTCTAGTTCAGCACCGGAGGAATCCAGGTTCGGGTCCGGGGAGACCCCAAGGTGGCGAGGCAGTGCTACGTGACTGTCGTCAACACCATCTCTTGGATGGGAGAAGCGGAGTTGGACAAGGTGATGGAAGAGGTGGCTGAGGCCGAAGAGGAAGAGAGGTCAGAAGGAAGGACAGATGAAATAAGTCATGCCCAGGAAGGGGTCGTTGAGGGGCCCAGGGCGGAAGAGGGGAGAGAGGGGGAGAAAAAAGAAGAAGAGGCTCCGGAAGGAAGGGCAGGAGAGAGGGCGGAAGAGTTGATGGTGGTGGAAGAGGAAAAGATGGGGGAAGGAGCCAGAGCGCTCGCTCGTGGTGGAGAGAAGGACGGTGCCTGGGGGGAGCGATACAGGTTGGAAGCAGTGGAGGAAGTGGTGGAGGTGGAGGTGACCACCAAGGCCGGAACAATTGAGAAAATGAGGATCAGCGGGGAGCTCAGCCCGGAGGACTAGGGAAGGTCTCGGCTTGCGTCCAAGACAACGTGGACGTCTTCGCATGGAGTGCCGCGGAGATGCCGGGGATCGATGTGGATGTGGCATGCCATCGCCTCAATCTCGATCCCGGCGCTCGCCCCATCCGCCAGAAGAAGAGGTCCACTGCTGATAAGCTGGAGGCACCTATCCGGGAGGAGGTGAATAAGCTCGTCAAGGCTGGTTTCGTATCGTAGATCCAGTACCCAGGCTGGGTCTCCAATGTAGTGATGGTGAAAAAAAGGATGGTAAGTGGAGGATGTGCGTTGATTTTTCATTGCTAAATAAATCATGCCCCAAGGATTGTTACCCCTTGCCTAGAAATGACGCACTGGTTGACTCAGCTGTCGGTTTCTCTGTAATGTCTTTTCTAGATGCTTTTTCAGGTTATCACCAAATTCGCATGCACCCTCCCGACATCAAAGTTGTCTCCTTCATCATGGGGGATGGATGCTATTGCTATAAGATGATGCCTTTTGGGCTCAAGAATGCAGGGGCTACATACCAACGGATGATGGACAGGGCCTTCCGAGAGAAAAAGGGAAGGAATCTGGAGGTCTATGTTGATGACCTCATGGTAAAGAGCCAGGACCTCAAGTCTCACCTCCAAAATCTTGAAGAGACTTTTGGGACTTTGCGGAAGTACAAGATGAAGCTCAACCCCCTGAAGTGTGTCTTCGGGGCTAGCAGGGGAAAATTCCTAGGCCACTTGCTCACCCCGGTAGGGGTGGAGCCTAACCCCGATAAGGTTAAAGCAATCATGGAGTTGGGTCGCCAAGAAACGCGAAGGAAGTTCAACGCCTCACGGGAAAATTGGCCGGGCTCAGCAGGTTCCTCTCCAAGGTGGGTGAGAAGTGTGCCCCCTTCTTCAAGGTGCTACTAGGAAACAAGAAGTTCGAATGGACCTCAGAATGTTTGGAAGCTTTCCAAGCTTTGAAAGGGCAACTCACTCAGACCCCGCTACTCCAGGGGCCAAGGCAAGGGGAGGACCTATCCCTATACTTAAGGGTAGGATCGGAGGTACTCAGTTCGGTGTTGGTCCGAGAAGAGGGGAGAAGGCAGTTCCCCATCTACTACGTCAGTCGAGTGCTAAGAAAGGCGGAGCTCCGATACCCGATTTTGGAAAAGTTAGCGTTCGCCTTGGTGGTAACGACCCGGAAGCTCAGACCATACTTCCAAGCACACTCGATAAAAGTGGTGACCGACCACCCACTTCGCAAAGTCATGGAAGGAGTGGAGCATTCTGGGAGGCTAGCCAAATGGTCCGTGGAGCTAAGCGAGTTCGACATCGCATTTGTGCCTAAGACGTCAATCAAGGCACAAGCGGTGGCGGACTTCATGGTGGACTACGCAACAGAAGTAGGGGAACATGAATCACCTCCCCCGGTCGTCTGGAAGATGCTAGTGGATGGTGCGTCAGGGAAGCATTCCTATGGAGGAGGAATCGTCCTGATAAGCCCCCAAGGAACAAAGATTGAGCAGGCCCTGAGCATCCATTTCCCCATTACCAACAACCAGGCCGAGTACGAGGCAGTGATAGCGGGCCTGCAACTGGCTAGGGAGCTAGGGGTGCAAGACGTGGCGGTCTCTACGGACTCCATGGTGGTGGCATGCCAAATCAGGGGAGAATTTGAAGCAAGGGAGCCGACCCTCTAACGCTACCTAGAGAAGGCCAAGGGGATCATCGGCCAGTTTCGCACTTTTTCCATCACACATGTGCCAAGGGAGGAGAGCACCCCGGCGGCCCTACTAGCCATGTTCGGTCCTTGGGCAGGGGGAACAGTGTCGGAACTCTTCCGACCGTCCACTGAAGATGGGGAGCTGATGGAGGTGGATCAACGAGCCTCATGGGTGGATCCCTTCATTACCTTCCTAACAACGGGAAGGTTCCCCGATGGAGATGTTGACAAGCGGTGGTTCAGGTACAAATCTGCATATTACTCCTTACATGCAGGGTTGCTATACCGAAAAACACTCTCGGGGCTCCTAGCTCGTTGCGTGTCTGAGGAGGAGGTCCCGAGGGTCCTTGAAGAAATCCACTCAGGGGAGTGTGGTAGTCACTCCGGGAGCAGGACTTTGGAGGGGAGAGTGTTGAGGCAAGGCTACTTCTGGCCTACCCTCAGCAGGGATGCAGCGGAATTCGCGAGGAAGTGTTCAAAGTGCCAACTCCATGCTCCACTCCAACTTCTTCCAGCTCAAAGGCTCCGGACCATCACAGCTCCGTGGCCCTTCGCTATATGGGGGTTGGATTTGGTGGGACCCTTCCCCCAAGCAAGCGGCCAAAGAAAGTTCCTACTGGTGATGATATATCACTTCTCCAAATGGGTCAAGGTAAAGGCGCTGGCCAAGGTAACATCCCAGGTAGTGAGAAATTTTGTTTGGGGACAAATTATTTGCAGGCATGGGCTCCCCCTAACCATCGTGACGGATAACGAACCATAATTCTCCAGTGAGGAATTTATAAGTTTTTGCACCCAACTCGGCATAGACCTCAGGTTCGCGTCGGTCCACCACCCGAGGTGCAATGGCCAAGTGGAGGCGGCGAACAAGATAATCGTCAACCTGCTAAAGAAGAAGGTAGAGAATCTCAGAGGCAATTGGGTGGAGCAGCTACCTTTGGTCCTATGGGCTTTGAGAACTACTCCAAGCACGGCCACAGGGGAGACCCCTTTCAAACTATCCCACGGGTCCGAGGCCGTTCTCCCGATAGAGTTCGAAGTCAAAACCCCTAGGGTGATCACCGCGGGCGAAGGCAATGGAGAATGGTTAATAGAGAATGATGCAGAGCAAAGGTTGTCCCTGGACCTAGTGGAGGAGCTCCGAGACCTCGCTACTGTCTGACAAGAAGAAGTCAAGAGGCGGATGGACAGGTACTTCGACCAACACATCAGGATAAAGCACTTCGAAAAGGGAGATTTAGTACTAAAGAATGTTGACGCGCCCGGAAGAGGAGTCGCAGTCGGTAAGCTAGAGCCCAATTGGGAGGGGCCTTACATTGTAAGTGAAGTGCTCAAGTCAGGAGGGTACCACCTCCAGGATGTGGAAGGGGTATCTCTCGGCCGAGCCAGGAGTGGGGATAATTTGAAGAGGTTTTATCCTTAGCAATTTTTGTAACTGAGTTTTGAATATTCCCTACTCAATACATGTATTTTGGAGTAATTCTTTGGCAGGTTTCAAATGGTTTGGTGCTGGAATGCCCCAGATCGATTCCACTGTCAGGCTCTCATAGACGGTGGGTCAGGTTGATCTCTGGAGAGGCTGGCAATGTTTCAAGTGGTTTGGTGCTGGAATGCCCCAGATCGATTTCGCTGCCGGGCTCTCATAGACGGTGGGTCAGGTTGATCTCTGGAGAGGCTGGCAATGTTTCAAATGGTTTGGTGCTGGAATGCCCTAGATCGATTCCGCTGTCGGACTCTCATAAACGGTGGGTCAGGTTGATCTCTGGAGAGGCTGGCAATGTTCCAAGTGGGTTGGTGCTGGAATGCCCCAGATCTATTCGCTGCTGGGCTCTCATAGACGGTGGGTCAGGTTGATCTCTGGAGAGGCTGGCAATGTTTCAAGTGGTTTGGTGCTAGAATGACTCAGATCGATTCCGCTGCCGGGCTCTCATAGACGGTGGGTCAGGTTGATCTCTGGAGAGGCTGACAATATTTCAAGTGGGTCGGTGCTGGAATGCCACAGATCGATTCCGCTGCCGGACTCTCATAGACGGTGGGTCAGGTTGATCTCTAGAGAGGCTGGCAATGTTTCAAGTGGGTTGGTGCTGGAATGCCCCAGATCGATTCCGCTGCCAGGCTCTCATAGATGGTGGGTCAGGTTGATCTCTGGAGAGGCTGGTAATGTTTCAAGTGGTTTGGTGCTGGAATGCCCCAGATCGATTCCGCTGTCGGGCTCTCATAGACGGTGGGTCAGGTTGATCTCTGGAGAGGCTGGCAATGTTTCAAGTGGTTTGGTGCTGGAATGCCCCAGATCGATTCCGTTGCCGGGCTCTCATAGACGGTGGGTCAGGTTGATCTCAGGAGAGGCTGGCAATGTTTCAAGTGGTTTGGTGCTGGAATGTCCCAGATCGATTCCGCTGCCGGGCTCTCATAGACGGTGGGTCAGGTTGATCTCTAGAGAGGCTGGCAATGTTTCAAGTGGTTTGGTGCTGGAATGCCCTAGATCGATTCCGCTGTCGGGCTCTCATAGACGGTGGGTCAGGTTGATCTCTGGAGAGGCTGGCAATGTTTCAAGTGGTTTGGTGCTGGAATGCCCCAGATCGATTCCGCTGTCGGGCTCTCATAGACGGTGGGTCAGGTTGATCTCTAGAAAGACTGGCAATGTTTCAAGTGGTTTGGTGCTGGAATGCCCCGGATCGATTCCGCTGCCGGGCTCTCATAGACGGTGGGTCAGGTTGATCTCTGGGGAGGCAGGCAGATAGGTTACTCATAGTGAGAGACATGGCTCGCAAGCGACCTCAAAGCTCGGGCGAGGCGAGACCAGGGGCTCGTTCGCATAAGGGAATAGATCGCGGTAGAGCGACTGAGTCCCCTGTTCGCAAAGTTACTTGTAAATTTCAGTGGCACGAGTAAAGACTGCGAGCCAGAAAGGGTCCGTCTTCGCGGTGGTCCATGTATAACGATAAGAGCTCGCAAAAGGTGAGTGCGAGCGAGGCAGGCTAATACTGGCCCCGCTCGCAAGGTTCCCCAGCAGGGTACATTCCAAGCAAGGATAAGGTTATACAACCTGAGTCTTACCGTCGCCGCAGAAGAGAAGGAGGCGAGAGCGACCTAGGAACAATACGACGAAGGGAGAATTGTCAATTAAAGAGACGCGGGCGCGAGCATCAAACGAAAGTTTTAAAGGCACGAACGTAAGAAAATCAGGATAGCGCGAGCACGAATGAAAGAGCGCATGCGAATAAGAAATAAGGAAATAACATTGGAAAGATACACAAAATGTTTCTTTTCATTCCTCACAAAAGATTACAATCCAACGGCGAGCTCGCGTGCAAGAAGAAAAGTTTTTACATTATAAACAGCAAAAAATTGAGGCGGCTCGCCGGGTAGCTCTTTAGTCACTCTCGTGATCCTCTACCTTGGAGATTGGCGCGAACAAGTCGGGGACGACTTCTTCCGTGGTGAACTCCATGGCATCGGGAATGATCATGTCCGCCCCCTTAAGAGTGTCGAAGACGAGCTCCGCGATCTCCATCGACCTTTTTTGATCGGCTTCCTTTTCCTCTCGCGACTAACCGCGAGTTCCAGCTCGAGGAGGGGGGGGGAAGGAAGCACCGCCAGGGTCAGATCGCGAACCTGGGCCTTGAGGCAAGTGTTCTCCATCTTCAGGTCGGCGATCCTCGCGTGAAGCTGGCTGACAGACTCGGCATCTTGCGAAAAGCCGGTTAGCAGAAGAAAAGCGAAGCGAGACAGGAAAAGACTTTTGCAAAGCAAGGCTCACCAGTACTCCTTGAAGGTTGGCGAGGAGGCCCTCGGATAAAGCCTCTTTGCCTTTAAGCTCCGCGATCTCGTCAGCGGACTTCCAGAGCTCAACGTTGAACTCTTTGATTTCCTTGTCCACAGTGAAGTAGCGGCGACCCACCATATGGGTAAGTTATGTCGCCCAGAACTGGGCCCGCATGGCCTCGTACACGAGCCCTTTCTGGGTATAGGCCCGGAAGAGGGAGGCGTCCTCGCGACCGTAGAGCCCAAAGGCGAGGGAGAACGCCTCACCTCCGATTTTGTCACCCTCCACCCAAGAAGGGAGGAGGGAGGAGCATACGATCTTGTTCTGATCAGGGTTCCACGCGAGCACCAGCTCGCCAACCGCGTCTGCAAGCTTCATGCTGAGCCCGAAGTTCGTATGGCTCGTCGGCTTGGGCTTGGCGGCCGCCTCTCCCGGCTTGCCACCCTCTTTGGCGGGCTCCTGATTCGCTGCAGGAGAAGAGGGGAGGTCAGATTCGGAGAGGTGCACGACCTCCTTCGCCTTGGCAGCGGAGGGGGCTTTCTTGGTCTTCTTCGCCGCCCCCTGCGAGGTAGGGCCGGCATAGAGGAAGGCATCGCTTCTTCCCCGACGAGGAGCCCGGGATGTCGCGGAAGGCCTCGGCGGCCACTCTCGCAAGCGGGCTAGAGGTGAGGGAGGAAGGAGGTGCGTGCAGAGGGTTGAGTGGAAGTTCACTCTCTCCTGCAAAGATAGCTAAGAGCGTTAGCTAATCGAAGGAGAGGGGAGTGGGGAGATTGGCGAGCACGATTCAAACCTTCTCCTTGGGGGACAGGCGACAATAGGTCCACCCGCTCTCGAAGGAAGGCGACCTCAAAGTTCTTTCCTTTGAGGTACTGGTACAAGCTCGCATCATAACCCCCGAGCGAGGCCGGAGGGTGATAAGCGGCCTCGTCTCGCTGGGTGGGCGTGTAAGAGATATTGCTGAAAGGGCCCTTAACCAGGGCGAACTTCTACGTCCAATAGTGGGACTTGTTCACCGTCTCGCAAACGGTGACATGCTGGCTCGCGAAATGAGCCGTCCCGTACTTGTATGCGCGAAACGAAAACACCTTGCGGAAGACGAGCAGGATGAACTCGATCTTCTCCGCCCTAAGGTAACTGGCGATCGCGACCACCACGGCGATCGCGTTCGGCGTCAGCTGGCTCAGCAGAATGCCGAAGTACTTGAGCACCTAGAAAAGTCGACAGAGGTTAGGACGTCATTCGCAAAGCGAGTCAGGAATATAGGGTGTCAAGAAACAAACATACTTGGCGCACTTCCGGCCAAAGCGGGAGTCGCAGCCCATTCTCGAAGTGAGCAATGGGGATAGCGAGCTCATCGGGGTGCGGGTCGCTGATGGTGTCTCGCTCAGTAGGGCAGCGAGCTACAAACCCGGAGTGGATGTACTGATCGACGGTGGCTTGGTATTCCTCCTTTGTGAGGTTGGCGCAGAAGAAAAGGCCCACAGGGAAGGCCCCGGAGCACTTGGTCCGCCCCTCAGCTTCCGTGTCGCCGACCATGATATTTTGAAGCTGCGAATCACAAAAGTCGCGAGAGCGAGCTAGGTTTGCGAGAGAGTTAGAAAGAGATGAAGCGCGAAGGATGAATAGTAAATGCGGTGGTTGAAAAGAAAAAAGACCGACTATTTATAGAAGTAAAAAAGGCGGGAAGAAGTCGAAGCGCCGGTGTCTGTGGGTAGCGGATTCGCGCGGTATTCTTCCACCTCCAGGGGTCCTATTCGTTCCTGGCGAGTCAATACCTTGCCTAACTTCCTCCCATTAATCGTCGGCGAGCTAGCACAGGACAATGAAATAAAGCAAAATGTGAGGGCAGGACACGAGTGCGAGTAATAGAAGTATAAAAGAAACCAACGAATGAGCTAGCCAGGCATGGCGAAAGAAAAGATAATAAACATGGAAAATAAGGGCTCGCAAGCGAGTCAAAGTATCGTTATTACAGACTTGTAAAATTGTTGGCAAACCCTCCCTACGGAGGGGAAGGGGAAGACAAATAATAAAATGCAAAGCGAGAGTTCTTAATATCGCAACCACTTCCAGCGACCGCAACCCTGTACACCAGAGCGAGGGGGGACTCGCAGGTAGTGATACTCTCGAAGCGACTGGTTCTCCTGGCTCGTCAGCCGCATGTAATCATCAATCCGAGCAATGTACACCCCGGGGGAGGTCGCATCACCGTGATCGCTCGGCCGCACCTCGGCGAGGATGCGCGCGTTTGCATCCTCCATCGCGGCAAATCTCTAATCATTCACGAGGCGGTCCAACCTATTCTGTTCGTGTAGATCCCGCAGCAGGGCGGTATGCTTTTGGAATATCTCGGTGACCCGCCTCTTCATTCGCGCCGGATCACTGGGGTCCCCCAGAAAATATGTGACCTGACTCGGCGAGGGGGGTGGAGACATCTCCAGCGCCCCGGACTCCGACTCGGTGAGCGGGGTCATGGAATCACCTGCGAAATGGAAATCAGCAAGAAGGCAGAAAATGACACTCTATAGCGACGGTCTAACCTAGTGAAGGAATTTGAGTACTGGGATACTGGCGAGAGGTGCCTGGCTGGCCTCGGAATGCTTCAACGAAGGCAGGGGTGAAGGCCTTACCCAAACTGGGAGCGAGCGCGGGTCTAGAACCAAGCCCGAACTCGACAATAAACGTCCCTCCAGGGCCACTTTGTCCCACGAGGCCGAATCCAGGAGTGATGATGGTCTGGTTCGGCGGGGTAGGCGAGTCCGCGGGAGGAGCGACTTGCTCCTCCAGGTCCACGAGAGGGGACACTGCACACGGAGTAGGTGTGATTTGGCAAGTCAAGAGATATGAAGGAAGACAAGGTAAATAACTCACCTCGTTGCGAAGGTGAGTCCCGTAGGACGGCGGCCCTCGCATCTCCAAGAAGAGCATTTGCCCCGCCCGTAGAAGGGATGTGGGTCTCTGAGATTGGTCTCCCCAAGGCATTCTCACCCGGGGGAACACTCTACGAGTAGGATAAGTAAGGTCAAAAGAAGAAGACATTAAATCAGCGAACTTGACGGTAGTACCTGGAAGGCGAGCACGTCATGGGTTGAGGGCGGTGAAAGAGAGGACCCACCCTCGCCATTCGGGAGGTGAACGGCCTTTGCCGTTTTGAGGGGGGGTGGAGGCAGAGAGCGCAGCGGAGAAGCCCAGGAGGCGATGGCGGCGGCTTTCCCCTTCTGGGCTGCTTGCGAGGCCTTTAGGCGAGCCAACATTTTGTATTTTTTCGACATCGCGTTGGGGCTCGTGGCGAGTAAGAAAAAGGAGCGAAGAATAAAAAGTTCAAATGCCGGTCGGGAAGAGTGGTATTTATAGTGGCGGGTATGGGACCCACCGAAAGATTCTCGCCACGTCACCACGGGATCGGCAAATATCAGGGGTTGGACGGCAAAAAACTATAAATAGACCTTAAAGGGCACCTTGGGAGAGAGGTATGATCTCAGTTCTCTGGGCTTCTTCTTCTTCCTCGGTTATTTTGGTTCAGCTCTCTAGCTCTCCAAGGTGCCCAAGTCTCAGCTTTGGCTTGGGAGGGGAAGCGCTCAACGATCTTCCGGGTTTATGGTGGGACCTCCTCGCTGTGACTATGGTCTTAGTCAGTGTCCAAGTCTCAGGTCTTCTCCTTTCGAGGGACTAGTAAGGGCTAGCTGCCCCTCAACTTATTGAGGGCCCAAGCTTCACAAGAGACCGAGAAATCGGTTTCAACACCAAGGATCTCAAGAACATCAAAGAGGAAGACTCTCAAGCCACAACGATCGAACCTTTGCAAGCGAAACGACATCTACATCAAGGGTTCTACTTAGAGGGGAGTTTTTCCATTATCTTATCTTGTAATGCTTTTATTTTATCATTGTAATCGGTTCGTGAATTCGCCACATGGCGACTAGGTCTAGGTAAGACTTAGGGAGGATATCGCCTCGTGTTGGCGACTGAGTCTAGGGAGTAGATCTAGGGGGTGCTCGAGGCCTTTCTGGTAATAGATTGGCTAGAGCGGCTTGAGGCCGTATCTGGGGAGAGATCAGCTAAAGCCAACCGGTTCGTGGGGATACGAGTCGGTATAGAAAACAAAAAGGGTTTTTTCATATTATTCGCTTTGATTTCTAGCGTCATTGAAATCAGATTTTGTAATCAATTTTATAAATGATAATCATGTCTTCTCTTGTTTAATAAAATTGATTTCATTTCTAATTTCATTATCTCTTTACTTTTGATTTTACATTACTTCGAACAAAATATCAAAAGTTTTTCTATTAAAGTTTAAAGTTTGTAAAACCCATATTCACCCCCCCCCCCCCTCTAAGGGCGCCTACAGATCCAACACTTCATATGGACTTGTTTGGTCCCTTGCAAATTAGAAGTTTAGGAGGTAAGTCTTATACATTGGTTATTGTAGATGATTACTCACGTTTTGCATGGGTATTCTTTCTAAAACACAAGTCAGATACCTTTGATATTTTCATTAAGTTTGTCAAGCAAATCCAGAATGAATTAGATTGTTCAGTGGTCAAAATCAGAAGTGACCATGGAACAAAATTTGAATCTGGAGCCATGACCGACTTCTGTGAAAGCCTAGGTATCTTTCATGAGTTTTCCTCTCCTCGAACCCCACAACAAAATGGGGTAGCTGAGAGAAGAAATAGAACACTCATTGAGCCTTGTAGAACAATGTTAAGCGGCTTTTCACTACCAGAATACTTCTAGGCTAAAGCCGTCAACACTACTTGCCACGTGCAAAACAGAGCACTCATCAATAAAAACCATAAAAAGACTCCCTATGAACTACTAAAAGGCAAGAAACCAACCATCTCTTATTTTAGAATCTTTGGCAGTAAATGCTTTGTACTTAATAACGGGAAGTATTACAAAACCAAGTTTAGTGAAAAGAGCTTTGAAGGTATTTTCGTAGGCCATAGTAGTCATAGTAGAGCTTATAGGGTTTTTAATAAGAAAACCCTAGTTGTAGAGGAATCCATTAACGTTGTATTTGATGAGACGAGGATGCTACAAAGCAGCTCTTATAGTGTCTTTGTTGAAGATGCTGGTTCAAGGCTGCAAGACTTAATCTTGGATGAACTAGTTAAAGAAAATGCTCAAAACTTCGTCAAAATCTCTCCCCCAACCTCATCTGAAGAGGAAGATCACCAAGATGAAGAGCTAATCCAAGTGGAGGAAGACAGTTCAGTAGTAGAAGAAGTTCCTGGTGGCCCAATTGATGCAAGCAATCTAGAGTTCAGACATTTGAGGAATCATCTGATTGATCAGATCAGAGCGCAGAAGGGATGTCCCTTATCGTCGAGATATTCTTTTCTGAAGAAGAAGGAAGAAGACTTGAAGATTTGTCCAAGTCCAAGACAATGACAAGCTCTGTTATCGAGATATTGTCCATGTCGTCATAACGATGGAAATATCGTCGAGACAGATTCAAATTTCGCCAGACACGCAGCACGTGCTCTTAAGGAAAGGGCCTCTGACACTTAGGGAACTTTATAGGAGACCGTTGGGCGGCTCCTCAGTCTTATAAAAGGGATAAGTGTCTGCCTTAATCAATCACACAGAGAATACAAAAGAATTTACGCAAGAACCGAGAACAAAATGATTAAAGATCCATCATTCTTTAAGAATCAGTCTAGCTTCATCGGTTGATAAGAAAAGTTTCAGATAGAAGAAAAGCATGAAGAAGATCTGTGCTTTCAAGGTTCAAATCAGAAGCAACTTCTTCAAGTCAAGAAGTCGATCTTCATCAGGCAAAAGAATCGTTGTTTATCTTTCTCTGTAAGGCTTGCGGGCCAAAAACTGTATGATCTGTTTACAGATCTGAGTGTCGAGCTTGAGAGTTGTTGATGCGCTAATTCGGCACTGCTAATTAGCAGGCACAAAATGCGATGCGACGACAGTGCATCGGTCGCTCAAGTAATAAAATAGGGAGGAACTCCCCGAATATCGTTCTCAAAGGACCGCAACTTGGGTAGTACGATTTGCTCAAACCAGGAAATCAGTTAAAAGGATTAATAAGTAACAACGGGAGGTTTGGTTTGGGATCCTATGCTATTGCAAAATAAAGAGAGATGCGGGTCAAAACTCTACTTCGCAAGGCAAGATGGATGCAACGGCCGCGATGTCGTGCTTCGGAAGGCGCGTGGATGGAATGTAACTATGACGGTTGAGGGTCGCACACACCTCTTCTCTAAACATCATCACTAGCAATTGCTAGTGGCTTCACACACAACGAATCTCAGAAATCACTAAGAAAAAGGCTATTCATGCCCTCACAACAACATTGCATATGAACACAAGCAATAATCCTTAAGATTAACTTAACAAGCATTCATAAAACAACAACAAAGAAGTTCAAGCATCAAAGGTTAGAGAGGACCACAAAGAAGAAGTCACGTCTTGGGTTCACGGCCGGAATGAGAGGTTGTCGGGCTCTCTCCGGACTCGGCCCTCAGATGGTGAGCTTGGCTCGAAGGAGGCTGTCACCGCTCCTACGATCTTCAGCGCTTCTCTGATCTCTCGGCGAGGAATGCTTGAGCTAATGGTGGAGAAAGCTTCCTAGTGCTCCCGGATGGAAGGATGGAGGTGGAAATCACCGGAAATGGCCTCTATGGTGGTGGAGATGAACGGGAAGCCTTCAGCTCTCAAGAGCAGCGGGAAGGAAGTGATTTCCCGCTCTCTGAATCGCTCCAGTCCGCCTCCAATCGCTCTCCTCGTTGACTGCCTCGATTCCTGCTTTTTATAGCAAACAGGCTGAAAAATGGTCACGCACGGTCGAACGCACGACCGTGCGCAGACCGTGCGATATTAACGGATAAAATATGGCTTGGGGAAGAAGCTGCACCGCCCGTGCGATTTGCCGCACGACCAATACCGCCCGTGCATCAAAACGCACGAGTAAACTCCGACGCTCCATTTTCTGCCCAGACACAAACGCACGACCGCAACCGACCGTGCGTCAAGGAAACGCACGACCGTGCGATATGCACAGAAATTACTTCTGGGGAAAACGGGACAATCAGGTCACCTGCATGCAAGATATAACAGCTGGGAATACACGTCCAGCATCAGAAAAACATAAAAGAAGGGAAGGGGAGCACCATGTGCTTACCCCCAACCACAAGGAATGCAATTGCACACCGAAATGAGCTTAATAGTGCACCCAGCATGGAATAATACATATGAATGAAAACGTGCCTAAAATGTGGTGCAAAGACTAGAATATCAACCCAAATGAGTCCAAATATATATATATATATATATATGGGACTCATCACACCCCAGACTTAACCATTTGCACGTCTCGGGCAAACTACTCAGCTCTCCTGTCGGAACAATTGAATGTTAGCATGAGTTTGAGCGGTAGAGAACAATGCGAAGTCGCATGCTCTCGCGCATAGAAATGCATTAGAACATAATTAAACTCAAGATTGTATCTAATTATTTCTAAAACAGTAAATTGAAATTTAATTTACTTGGATGGTGAATCCTGGTGAATCTTTCGATCGCGCAAAAAGGGAAAATTGCGTGACTAATGAGTAGAGTATTACTCGAATCGAAGCTAGGGACAAACTCTAAAGAAATCCATCAAAGTCGGTGTCCATAGGCTTGCACGTCCGCACTCTCTCTACTGCATGAAACGACTCGTGTCTAAAATCAATAGGACTGATAGGTAATTATTGGGCTTAGGTTGAGTATAGGCTAGGTAAGTAGAAGGACGATGGGAATCGCACTCAACACAACCTGAGCACTCAAGAGAATAACAATCAACAATACACAATTTTCAGTAATTACACGACACCCCCAAACTTCAACTGAACACTAGGTGCGTGCTAAGCCAAAAATAAATTGAATTTGCCGAGAGAGTATCATTTTTGCACCACTTTTCTTTCCTTTTCTTTTCTTTCTTTTCTTTTCTTTTCTCTCATCGACAAAATGATGTTTGTACGCACAATAAAACAACTCCCTTAGCTAATTTGAAGCTGCCATACATAACAAAAATGACACCAAATGTGATCGAGAAAGAAATTTCTTTCAGCTCAAAGGTTGGTGCGCAAATAGGTTCGGCCGTATGGCTTTGGTTAAATTTTTAGTGGAGCTAAACAACGTGGAAAGGTAGGCTCAAGTGGGCTTGCAACGGTGATTACGTAGGTAAGGATTTCCAAAGCTCAACCAGATCAAGAAATGGCCTATATCACATTTTATGACGAGTACTTCAACACAATCGTGTCGAGAGTCGCCTAGTGCAAGTTCTAGCCACCGAGAAAGGTTGTCCTTCCTTCCGACCCTAGTAATAAGCTACTACTAGTCTGCTACACTCGACCTTATGCTACCGTTGGATTCACCGAATTCACCTCTAAAGTAAAATAAATTTCATTTACTATAAAAGAAATAACTAAATTATAATTCTGAATTTCATTCTACTCTAATTGAATTTCTAGGCGTGACGGGAGCACTTGACTAGAGCACTACTCGAGTCAACATTTTTCTCTACTCCTCACTCACATGCTAACAATTCAAATCTTACGAGTGGGAAAACCTCGCAGCGATACCCAAAAAGCACGCGTGATCAAGTGCGCGTGAATTAGGTGCAAGTGTATGCAATGTGCGCAACAAAATATAAATCCTACTCAGCACATTCTAGCATGTCATGCAAAGTGTGTGCATGTGCACAGCTCGCTCTCTCCCCCAGACTTGATTAAAACTAACTAGAATAAACAATTCAAACATAAGTAAGAGAGGGGTAGAGTTGACCTATGCTCATAAAAGAGCATGCCAGAAGTACGGTAATTCCTTCTTCAAGTTTTTCTCCTTCCGCATCCACCACGCGAGAGCTTTAACCTGCGATGTTAGCAAAAAGAAAAGAAAAACAGGACTAAAAGACAGACTAAGCAAGCGAAACCGGGTGGTTCCCATGGGTTGTCTCCCAAGAAGCCCTTTTGTTTAATGTCCTTAAAGGTGGACCAAATACCTGTATTAAAACAGTTTGTAAAGTCTAGGACTAAGCAAAAGTTAATAAATCCTAATTACTATTACATGCTCAAAACAGATCAGCTATAAGCTGATTTGAAATAGTAACAACTGATGAAAGAAAAAGGTCCGGGGACCTGGTAGTAGGGGTGGAAATTAAGTAGGATGCTCAGCTTCCAACCCCAGATCTCCTCTTTTTTTGCTCTCTTCTTCTCCTCCAGTATTATGTCTTCAAAGAAGAACCGCTTGCCCCCTTGTAACCAATCCTCCAAGGGAAGCACCAACGATGATGAGGAAACAAGATGGTCCTTCACTATACCTTCCTCACCCCGCTAGGCTTTCGGCTCCTCCATGCATAAGGTCTGATCAACCGGAGGAGGGGCATCCTGCATTCTTGTACATAAAGAAAGGGGGTCAGGAAATAAATTGGAAGAAAAACTAAAAGAAATCTCATCTGAGGGGATAATCCCGGCTTCATCCCCCATGTGGTGCGGCAATGATAAACTGATGACATCGTCGGAGATCTCACTAGACTCGACAGAGCACACAATGGCCTCCTCTCTAACTTGGACTTTCTCGCACTGAACCAAAATGGTTGCTTCAGCACAATCGTGACTGTCCGCCTCCATGAGAGTGGGCACGACACTGCGCAGACCTGCACCATCCTGCAAATTGATCTCAACGATAACATTAGAAATAGATGTAAGTTCGTGAATAGTGGGAGGAAACGTGCCACTTAAGAGTTCGGGCTCGCTCTCCCCACAAGGGTACAAATCTACGCAAAGTGTTAAATGAACTGAAGAGGCATAGGGGGTCGCATTAGAAACGGAGTCAAGAGGGGCACTGATGCACGTGTCGATTCCAGAGACTTCAATAAGTGAAGGTGGAAGGGATACGTAACCAGAGGAAGAAGCTGTGCTCGCAGAATTCGAAGATGGGACGATCCGGATATCCGGCTCATCGTCATCCTCCAATTGGCGAAGGTAATCCGCACAGTCCTTCAAGGCATGCTCTCTGCTTTTGCAAAATAAACACTGTCTCACCGGCTTAGCCGGCACCCAAGGTGCGGCAACCGCGTGAGAGTGCGTCAACGGAGTTGCAGTAGAGTAGCCAAAAGACTTATGGGTTCCGTATGGTTTCTGAACAACACCATATTCTTTGGGACACCTATCACTAGCGTGGGATGTGTCTCCACACCAACGACATCGAATATTCAAATGCGCCCACATGATACACAAGAAGAAAATAGCATACTGAAGGAAAACAAAATATCTTAAAACAAATTTCCAAATAAAAACAAATCAAACACGCTTGTAGTCCCCGGCAACGGCGCCAAAAACTTGATGCGCTAATTCGGCACTGCTAATTAGCAGGCACAAAATGCGATACGACGGCAGTGCACTGGTCGCTCAAGTAATAAAATAGGGAGGAACTCCCCGAATATCGTTCTCAAAGGACCGCAAGTTGGGTAGTACGATTTGCTCAAACCAGGAAATCAGTTAAAAGGATTAATAAGTAACAACGGGAGGTTTGGTTTGGGATCCTATGCTATTGCAAAATAAAGAGAGATGCGTGTAAAAACTCCGCTTCGCAAGGCGAGATGGATGCAACGGCCGTGATGCCGTGCTTCGGAAGGCGCGTGGACGGAATGTAACTATGACGGTTGAGGGTCGCACACACCTCTTCTCTAAACATCACCACTAGCAATTGCTAGTGGCTTCACACACAACGAATCTCAGAAATCACTAGGAAAAAGGCTATTCATGCCCTCACAACAACATTGCATATGAACACAAACAATAATCCTTAAGATTAACTTAACAAGCATTCATAAAACAACAACAAAGAAGTTCAAGCATCAAAGGTTAGAGAGGACCACAAAGAAGAAGTCACGTCTTGGGTTCACGGCCGGAATGAGAGGTTGTCGGGCTCTCTCCGGACTCGGCCCTCAAATGGTGAGCTTTGCTCGAAGGAGGCTGTCACCGCTCCTACGATCTTCAGCGCTTCTCTGATCTCTCAGCGAGGAATGCTTGAGCTAATGGTGGAGAAAGCTTCCTAGTGCTCCCAGATGGAGGTGGAAATCACCGGAAATGGCCTCTATGGTGGTGGAGATGAAGGGGAAGCCTTCAGCTCTCAAGAGCAGCGGGAAGGAAGTGATTTCCCGCTCTCTGAATCGCCCCAGTCCGCCTCCAATCGCTCTCCTTGTTGACTGCCTCGATTCCTACTTTTTATAGAAAACATGCTGAAAAATGGTCACGCACGGTCGAACGCACGACCGTGCGCAGACCGTGCGATATTAACGGATAAAATATAGCTTGGGGAAGAAGCTGCACCGCCCGTGCGATTTGCTCACGCACGACCAATACCGCTCGTGCGTCAAAACGCACGAGTAAACTCTGACGCTCCATTTTCTGCCCAGACACAAACGCACGACCGCAACCGACCGTGCGTCAAGGAAACGCACGACCGTGCGATATGCACAGAAATTACTTCTAGGGAAAATGGGACAATCAGGTCACCTGCATACAAGATATAACAGCTGGGAATACACGTCCAGCATCAGAAAAACATAAAAGAAGGGAAGGGGAGCACCATGTGCTTACCCCCAACCACAAGGAATGCAATTGCACACCGAAATGAGCTTAATAGTGCACCTAGCATGGAATAATACATATGAATGAAAACGTGCCTAAAATGTGGTGCAAAGACTAGAATATCAGCCCAAATGAGTCCAAAAATATATATATATATATAAATGGGACTCATCAGTTTTGAGGCTTGGGGTCAGGGAAGTGCACTTGCGGGTCCGATTTTGTTGAGCTTGTGGGCTTGAGAGCTGTGAGGCTTGAGGGCCAGGGCAGTGGACTTGCGGGTCCGATCTTATTGAGCTTACGGGCTTGAGAATTGTGAGGCTTGAGTGCCAGGGCAGTGGACTTGCGGGTCCAAGAGGCAAGAATTGCGGGTCTGTGCCGCGTAGGGCTTGAGGGCCTGAGTGTCGGGTTTGCGGACCTAAGTGCAGTATGGGCTTGACGACCTAGGCTGTAGGACTTGCGGGTCCGTGGCCTGAGATTTTGGCGGTGTTTGCCGAGTCTAGCATACTGCTAGATAGGCGCAACGGGATAGAGAACTACTCAAGACACCCCGTCTTGAGGAACCTCTATACATCTGGTGTTGTGTGCTGTGATTTTCGGTGTGCTATTTCTGTGCTATGTTTAGAATATATACATTCTGTGCACAAAGATTTCAAAGCAGCCAAATCAACTAATCTCCCCCCCCCCCCCCCTCTAGGTGATCGTTCCATACTAGCAACAACCATGTAAGCATAAGTCAACTATGTGACTTGGGCTATGTCATTGAATTCCATAATGATAAGTGTTTGATCAAAAAGTCAAATGACTTAGAGATCATTCTCTTAGGCACTAGGAGTGGGAATGTTTATTGTTTAGATTTTATATGCAATTCTTCTCTATCTCCTGTGTGTCTTGTGGCTAATGAAAGTGAGTCTCTTTGTGTTCAATGGCACAAGAGACTTGCTCACATTAACTACTAGACAATGTATAGGCTATTTTCTAAAAACTTTGTTAGAAATAATCCTAATTTGAAATGTATTAAAAGTGGTCCCTGTCATGCATGCCAAATAGGCAAGCAAACTAGGGCCACCTTTAAAAGCATTGGCTCCAAAGACACTGAAAGATGTCTTTATCTATTGCACATGAACACGTTTGGTTCTTTGCCAATTCAGAGCCTAGGTGGGAAGTTTTATTCTTTGATGATTGTTGATGATCACTCAAAGTATACATGGGTATTCTTCCTTAAGAAAAAATATGATACATTAGATGTCTTTATAAACCATGTCAAAGAAATCCAGAATGAACTACAATGTACTGTGGTCAAGACTAGAACTGACCATGGTATAGAATTTCAATCTGGGGCAATGACAAGATTTTGTCAAGAATTTGGTATCACCCAAGAATTCTCCTCCCCAAGGACTCCACAGCAAAATGGTGTGGCTGAGAGGAGGAATAGGACCTTGATTGAAGCTGGGAGAACATTGCTTAGTGACTCCTCACTTCTAGAATATTTCTGGGCTGATGCAGTCAATACTGCTTGTTATGCTCTCAATAGAGCATCTATCAATAAGGCCCTAAGTATAACCCCCTATGAGATTCTAAAAGGCAAACAACCAATTATTTCATACTTTAGAATCTTTGGTTGCAAATGCTATATTTTAAATAATGGAAAATCTCAATTAACAAAGTTTGCTGAAAAATGCAATATTGGGGATCTTGTTGGATATAGCTCACATAGCAGGGCCTATAGAGTATTCAACAAGAAAACTCATGTTGTAGAAAAGTCTATGCATGTAGTATTTGATGAGACCAGCTTGCTTTATAAGGGTTGGTTCAGTTCTCCTGTTTTGAAAGGTGATGAGCAAAAGATGCAAGATATGTCTCTCCAAGACATACCCAGCACAAGCAAGATCAATTCAGAGGCTGCTATTCCTGAAGATGAAGATCAACAAGCTTCTGAAGATGTTGCTGCTCCAGAAGAGGAGCTGCAGATTGATGAAAGGTTGCATGCAGCAAACATGCACCTAAGGGATCATCCAAGAAATCAAATTATTGGAGATGAAAACCAAGGAGTGATCACCAGAAGCAGAGCTCACAATGAAGCTCTATTCTTCAGCTTCCTATCACAGATGTAGCTAAAGAAATTTGAAGAAGCAAATGAAGACACATTCTGGATTCAAGCAATGCAAGAGGAGCTACTTCAATTCAAGAGATGCACGGTATGGAAGTTGGTGCCAAAGCCTCAAGGACACAACATCATTGTCACGAAGTGGATCTACAGAAACAAGCTTGATGAGAATCACACCATCATCAAGAACAAGGCTAGACTGGTGGCCAAGGGGTACAGGCAAGAAGAAGGTGTTGACTTTGATCAAACCCTTGCCCCAGTTGCAATGTTAGAAGCAATAAGGCTATTCTTTGCCTATGCTGCCCACACAGGATTCAAAGTATACCAGATGGATGTCAAATCAGCATTTCTGAGTGGCAATCTAAGGGAAGAGGTATATGTGGAGCAGCCCCCAGGTTTTGTTCATCCAACCCTTTCCTCTCATGTCTATTTTCTTAGGAAAGCACTATATGGTCTAAAGCAAGCCCCTAGGTCTTGGTATGAGACCTTTTCTAGATTCCTCATCGGAAAGATAGATAGTACATTGTTTCTTAGGGAAACAAAGGGCAAATGTCTCCTAGTCCAAATTTATGTTGATGACATAATTTTTGGGTCTACAGATGACAACCTTTGCAAAAGGTTTGCCAACCTTATGAAGGTGGAGTTTGAGATGAGCAGTATGGGAGAGCTCAAGTACTTTTTAGGCCTCCAAGTGAAATAGTCTGATGAGGGAATATTCATCTCTCAGACCAAGTACAGTAGGGAGCTTATTAAGAAGTTTGGGATGGAATCAACTTCCATCATGAAAACTCCCATGGGGTCCAATATTTCCTTGGACAAGGATGAAAAGGGTAAGCCCTTTGATGAATCCATGTACAGGTGCATTATTGGGTCCCTGTTGTATCTAACTTCCAGTAGACCAGACATTATGTATGCTACATGTGTTTGTGCTAGGTACCAAGCATGCCCTAAGAAATCTCATTACTCAACTGCAAAGAGAATTTTGAGATACCTTAAAGGCAACCAACATCTTGGCCTTTGGTACCCTAGGAACAATGATTTTGAACTAACTGGCTTTTCAGATGTATATTTTGTAGGTTGCAAAGAAGATAGGAAAATCACAAGTGGAACTTGTCAATTCCTAGGAAGGAGGTTGATCTCATGGAGCAGCAAGAAGCAGACCAGTCTGGCTATATCCACTGCCGAATCTGAATATATAGCTACTGGAAGCTGTTGTGCATAATTATTGTGGATACAACATCAGCTAGAGGATTACAACCTCAAGGTAAGTAATTCTCCTTTGTATTATGACTCATCCAGTGCTATCTCTATAGCTAAGACTCCTGTCTCACATAACATGACTAAGCATATAGAGATAAGTTATTATTTTATTAGAGAGCATGTTGAAAGTAAAGATATATGCCTTGAATTTGTCCTCACTGACAAACAAGTTGCTGATATCTTTACAAAGCCATTGGATGAGGCAAAATTTAATGCTTTTAAAATTGAGCTTGGTATGTTAAATCTAGAATAGATTTTATCATGTCAAATTATCTATCTTGCACATTATTTTATTCCTTAGCTTTATTAAAACATGTAAACATGCATCAGAAGCTATGATAGGAAAGATTGCTATCTAAAATACTTAGTAGCATGTTTAGGACTAGAAATAATCCTTACTATACGGTTCACTGATAGGCAGTGAGATCACTTGAAACTGCTAAGAAGGTTTCAGCTGAACCGCTGAGACAGCTGAGAAGGCCTCAGCTGATCCACTGAGATGGCTAAAACTGTCTCAGCGGTTGACAATACCTTATCCCAGCAGATTGTCACTCCATCTCAGCAGTTCCGCTGAGATGAGCTGGTTTAATTAAAATTTACCCTAATTGACGTGTCAGCAATATAAAATCAATCAAATTGATTAGTCGAATCAACATTTATACTTAGGGCATATCTAAACCTAAGACAAGCCTCTATAAATAGGAAAATGTTGAATAAATAATAACAATCCTTTTTAACCTAGCCGGCGAGACGAACCCTTTTCCCTCCCATCTCAGCGTCTTGTTCTTGAGAAGAAATGGAGCCAAAGGTCATGAAGGATACGAAATTGTTAGGAATGGATTCCAGCATGCCCCAACAGAGATTAAAGAAGTGATTCAACTTCTAACTGATCAAGGATTGGAATATATTCTATCTGAGCCATCCATAATTTTCAGAACTTAAGTTCTGGAATTCTTCAACAGTGCCAAGCTGTCATCCTCCAACTCTGTAGTCAAGGCTAAGATTGGAAGCATAAAGATAAATATTTCTCTAAGGAAGATGGAGAAGGCCTTTCAACTGCCCTCTTGTAGTCAAGATAAGGAAGAAGAAGTTTCTGAGAAAGATAAAGACAAGGACCTAAAGTGGTGTGATTACAGTGATGCCAAGATTGGCTCACTAAAGAGGAAATTCTTCAATCAGAGAGGCAAGCTGCTCTCTGATATAGTTGGCAAGGCACTGCTGTGCAAGCCTGGATCTCATGACACAATCTCCAAGCAAATGTTTGAATTGATGTCACGAGTAATTTAAAAAAAAAAAGACATCTTGGGCAGCTGTCATATTTCAAAGGATCAAAGAATGTCTGCAGGCCCCCTACCTAGGCAGAATTCTCTCATTATATCAATTGAACACCTACCTAGAGGAATTTGATAAGTCAAAAGGTTCAAACCTTCATTACTTGAAAAGGATGGACAGTAAGACCTTGGATAAGTTCTCAAGGGTCTTACCAATAAGCCAACCTTCTGAGCCCAAAGAGAAGAATAAAGTATTAGTCAAGGTGCTGAGGAAAGCCAGAATGATCTGCTCTGATTCTGGGTCAGAGGCAGAAGAGAATGTTCCAACTGAGGACAATCAAGTTCCTGCCAGCAGTCCACCTAGGGATGATCAAAGAGAAGACCATGACACTGAAGGTCATGAAGGCCATGCTGCTACTAGAGAGCATGAAAAAGATGATGATGCTGAGAAAGAGCATCAAAAGGATAAGAATACTGCTGCTGCTGATGAGGACAAATCAGAAGGCAATGAAGGAGATCTCACTCCATGTGATGCTTCTAATCCTGATGTTGCTATAAAAGTGTTCATCATGTTCAATCCTCTTTAGAAGATCATGAGGATGATCAAGGGGAAACTGTTGCTGACCTACAAGGTAAGATTGATGTAATTATATCAAATCTAGAGACAAGATTTAAGCTAATCCCTCTTTAACCAGCAGATTACTGGGGAGATGATCTTGAAGATGACAATGCCCCATCTGAGGGGGTGCAACAGAAGAGAGATTCTGATAAGGAAGAGGAGGGTGCTCCAAGTGAGGGGGAGCAACAAAAGAATGTTGGAGAAGCACACAAGGATGTTGAAGATGATAAGGTTGTTGCCCAGCCTAGTGATAAAGCTGAGGGTGAGCACTTCCCTGCTCAAGCTGAGGGGGAGCATGACCAGCATGCAATAGAGCCATTGGCAGAAGTACTTGAATATCATGCCCCCACATCTGTAGTATCACATGATCTGCTCCTAAGCTCAATCAACACCATTATTGAAGGTCATATGACTTCAATTAAAGATTATATTGACAGTTCTATCTTGACAGTGACGAAAGAAGTCATGGCTAAAGTTCAAGATATTAAGAAAGAAACTGCCTTCCTTAATAAGCAAATGACAAAGTGGTTCAACCTTGCAGAGAAATCAGTGGTTGCTCAGAATACCATTCTGAGATCAATGGACAAACAACTCTAATTATCTGAGCAAGACCTCAAATATGTCAAGAATTATGTTAACAAGACTGATGAGGTGATAGAGAAGGCCTCCAATCACATTGAAGAGTTTGTATGGAAAACAACTACAAGAATGACTGGAGAGGCAAAGAAGATGAAGGATGAGCTCAAATTTGACTTAGAAAATGCCTTCCAAACCCTCTCAGGGTCTGTTGCAGCTGCCTTTTAGACCTTAGAAGCTAAAGTGGTTGAAGAAGTCAGAAAGGGGGAGGTGGCCAATGTTGAAACTAACTCTGAGCTAGCTCTCCAAGTGCAACAAGGAATAAGGGTAGGTCTAAATCTTCCCCTGCTAGACAACTACAGAAAAGAAGAATTTGACTTTGAAGGACAAGCCAAAACAGCTCAAAATGCTCAGCTTGCAAAAAGGAAGAAAAGAGAAGGAGTGTTGCTAGCTGAAGAATTCATGGCTATGCAAAGGGAAGAGCTGGGCAATTACCCTGATTATGAGTACTGGAGTGAGGACTCTAAAAGCATTATTATTAATGCCTGGCTGAGCCATGGACACGTCTGCAAGGACATTGATAGGATATATCCAGCTGAAGTGTGGATAGGGCACCTTGATAGAAAAGGGAAAGAATCTTCATGGAGAATCTTGTGAGGAAGCACAACCCAAGGAGGATGCCTCCTAGATACATTCCAAATCCATACCTTTACTTCAAGAGGCAAGAGAACCAAAGCAAGC
Organism: Dactylorhiza incarnata; assembly: GCA_033032865.1. Classification (NCBI taxonomy): domain Eukaryota; kingdom Viridiplantae; phylum Streptophyta; class Magnoliopsida; order Asparagales; family Orchidaceae; genus Dactylorhiza; species Dactylorhiza incarnata. The sequence continues at coordinate 7,798,282 of JAWHQI010000065.1, forward strand.
AAGCTTAAATAGAAGCTGCTAATGCAGAAAAGGACACGGCTACTAAAGAAAAGGATGTTGCTGCTGAAAACAAGGAGGCTACTGCTAAAGGGAAGAAGGTTGTTGTTGATAATGCTGAATGCTCAACTTCATCAAAGAGGAGAAAAACTTAGATTTATATATTTAGTTTTTCATTTAATCAAATTGTAATTTGAACTATGTATCAACATTCTGGCAGAAATGAAAGTTAAATAATTTGTGTTATAGGCCAATTTTAGTCAAGCTTAATGTTATTCTATATTAATGCTTTATATATTCTGTGGTGCCTATACATATATAGTTAACTACGTTATTGTTCTGATTAAACAATGTTGTTGTTGTGTTGTCATGAAATTATGAATTATCTATCATGACATTCTCTGCAAAGCCAAATTAATGTTAACACTTACATGTTATGATATCATGAATACTATGTAATACATTGTCATGATAAGTTCTTTTTATGGTTATGTATCTTAGCATTGGTGTATGTCCTGCTTTCTTCAAATATGGGGAGATTGTTGGGAATATTACCCTCAATGTTCCCTTGATTTGAAGAGGCATCACTCAAAATGCTAAGTACATATTGTATTTGATAAACCCTATTTTGCATCATGACTATGCAGGGTGAAGTTATTTCAAGCATTGGGATAATGTCAGTGGTTTACTGTCAAAACTGCTAAGATGAGCTCACGGTCTCAGCTGAAGCGCTGAGACGAGGCCAGGAGCCGCTGAGAAGGGGTCTGCCTCAGATGAGCTGCAGTTAGACAAAATTTGCTGAGAAGACAATATGTCTCAGCGGATCCACTGAGACCAAGACAGCTCAACCGCTGAGACTGAAGACTGTCTCAGCCCAACCGCTGAGACAGATTCAAATCTGAAAGACGACACTAGCGGGATTTACTTTTGGCGCAAATAGCTGTAAAGCAAGATAAAGTATTTTATCCTTCTCCATACTATGTCAGGACTCTCCTTAGTGTCGTTGAAGATAGAAGAGGTATAAAAGAACAACTTAGGGCATTTCAAAAGAGAGGTGTGCAAAGTACTAAAAAGAGGTGAAAGCTTTCTACTGTTCTATTGACAACTTCCACAAGTTCTCTCCTTCTGCTTCCTCAGCCTGCAAGAAGATACAAGGAGAGAAGATAGATCTTCTATCCAGAAGAGCAAGGTGATCTTTCCTCATCTACTGAAGAGGAGGATCAGATAGGAGCAAGGTTTGAAGATTTACCATTCATCCCTACTTCAAGGCAGCACCATCTGTGCATCTACAATAGAAGACATTAAGATGAAGGAAATAGCATTGTTGTTATATATTGTAAGCAAATATTATAAACCCTGTAATAACACTTGTGTTATGAGAGTGTAGGGCATTCTTCCTGAGGTGTAGTGATGGTAAGCCTGAGTTATAAGGCAGTTAAGCCTAAGTGGTTGTAGTGTTGTTGAGCCTGAGAAGTAGAGCTGAATGCTTGGGTGTATGATCTCTGTGCAGATCTAAGGTAGGGTCTCTTGATAGGCCTAAGGTAGGAAATCAAGGGGATTTCTGAGCTGTAGGAGTGGGAGCACTCTGAGTTTGTAGGGATGGTTAGCCTGAGGTAGGGTTTAGAGCAAACCTGAGAGATCCTGAGAGATCTGTGATGTAAGCTCTTGGAGCTGAGATTGGAGGTGTTTGTCTTGTCTAACACACTATTAGAAAGGTGTAGAGGGAAAGTGGACTACCCATAGACACACTCTCTTGGGGAGCACTCTCTTGGGGAACCACTATTAGATAGCCCATATAGTTGAAGATGCTGCATTACTTCAGGGGGAGTTTCACAAAGAGGATTACAAAATTGTTGAAGTGGAGGATGAGCCTCTTATCCTTCCACCAAGAAATGTTCCTACACAAGTCTTCTCTAGAAAAAGAAAAGCCTCTCCAAAAGATCAGTGAAAATCAAGTGATAAGAAAATGAACAATTACTCTTATAAGTTCTCAGTGCACATATTTGAGATTCAATTGGAAGTTTTTCATATCATTCTAGTTTATGTCTTTATGGAATTATGTCATTATGTTATAGTATACTTGTATGTACTATGTATTATTTTATAGAATGATTGAAATCACTTAAAATATTTGTAAAGTTTGTTAAGATAAATAGGGGAGATTGTTGGGAAAAACATCCTCTAGATTTATCTTACAAATTATGTAAAAGTGATTTCATCATCTAGGATTCATTACCCATGTTGTATAGCTAGGGTAATATGGTCATTAGATGTCTTAGGATGTCACACTCATATTAGGGTGTCAAAGACCAGTCCAAAAGAGTGTAAAAATTCAGCTGAGTTAATTCTGCGTCGATTAGAAGTCAACGCAGCTTCGACTTCAAGTCAAAGTAACTTCAAATATAAGTAAGGATAACTTAGACTGGCAGTGCATGTATCAGTTGAAGTCGACGCAACATCGAAATGTATTCAACGTAGAAGGTAGAGTCAGTCAAAGCAACATTTGAAGTTGAAGCAACTTCGAATTACATTCGACGCACAAAGAATAGCTCAAAGTCTAGGTCTTCATCTCGACGGATATGTCAATAAGGACTCGACACAATGTCGATATCAGGTTTCATTTCAAAGCCAAGGAAGATGTCAAAATAGTTTCTATTAGATTTCAGAGGTGCGTCGATAAGAAGGCAAATGTATTCGACGCAACGTCGAATACAAACACAGAATTAGAATACTTCCTGGATTCTATTCTGAAACTTATTCTGAAGTTATAAGTTGAAGTTATTTGAATTCTAACGGGTCATCCATAATCAAGAAGGGAAAAAAGAATTCCAAAGATACAATAAAGATATATTTGGACATTATTCAAAAAGGATTTGGATGAGTTGTCAACAGAAATGGAAAGAGAACAATACTACCTCTTGGACATTTCTATTAGGGAAATAACATAAGAGGAAAGTAATTCATTATTATTCGACAGGAGAATAAGTATATAGAAGAAGATAGACAACCACAATCTTTTATAGAGAATAATTCAGTCTTCTTCTTCTTCAGTTCTCTGGTCTTGCAAAAAAGATAGAACAGATCTCTGTACTAGACAACACAACAAGGCTTCTTCTTCTTCCTCTCTCAGCAAGAAGCATACATATATGCAGAGATCATCTTCAGGATCTGAATTTTCACAATCCTTGCATCTCTCTCTCTCTCTCTCTCAAGCAAGGATTCATCTACTGAACAAAGATCCATACAAACACTAAATGCATGAATCCTCAGTGACTGCTGCAGGATGATTCAATCAGAAGAATCATCTTCTCTTCCTCTTCTTTACTCTTTCTTTCACTTTTTGTAAACTGAGTAAAGAGTCCTTATAATCCCTCTTCAAGGAATTCAGTGGTTCAAGATCTCTTTCTTAAAAGATCTAGCTTGGTTCTAAGAGTCTCCTTAACAAAAGATTTAGACCTTAGTTCAAGTTCTCCTTATCAAAATATTTAGCTTAGTTTTAAGAGTCTCCTTAACAAAAGACTCAAACCTTGGTTCTAAGAGTCTCCTTATCAAAAGAATCCAGCACTGGATAGTGTATTTGATAAGTAATAAAATATATGTATTTTTAGTATAATTATTAGTATAGTTTTAATTAATATTGTGAATTTTCTATGTAAATTAATGAATAAATTGCTTCTTTATTATTTCTGGTTTCTAACTTAGTTTTATTTTTGTTTTTGCATTTTTTTGCAAAATTTTCACAGGTCACGCCCGTGACCAAGGGCGTGTAATTTTAAAGATCAAATATCAACGGGATGGCTCAATTCAGATCAAATCCCGACAAATCGCTCAAGTCACGCCCTCGGTCACGCCCGTGACCAAGGGCGTGTAAATTTAAAGCTCTGCGCCCGACGAATTCCTTTCCAGCTCACTCCGGTTGACCAAGTCACTCCCGTAACTCTACAAGTCACGCCCGTGTTCCAGCAGAGTCACGCCCGTGAGCCGCCAGCGCGTCACGTCTCAAAGTCGCGCCCATGCTGCCGACAACAGCCACCCATAGTCACGCCCGTGACTCACAAAGTCATGCCCGTGTGCAGCCATGTTTGACGGCCAAACCTTCCAGAAGGCGGCATATACAGCCGAGCAAATGTCATGCCCTAAGTCACGGCCGTGACATTCAAGTCACGCCCGTGACCTAGGGCGTGTAAAACTTAAATTTTCCCTATAAATAGAGGGGCTCGGCTTAAGTATTTTTCATCCAAATTTTGAATAGTTCTTGTGGCATTGTGAGTTCTTTTGAGTGATTGTGAGCTTCTCTTCAGTTTAAGTTCGTTTGTAGTTTTTTTTCGTCTTCCTAGTCTAGTTGTAATGCTGATTTCAGAAATAAAATAATGTTTTCTCATTTGGATCATCTCCTTTTTATTAATGTTAGCGTGTGTGCGTGTATGAGTTTAGCTTTATTGCTTTCATAATTTAGTTTTATTGCTTTTATAGTTAAGTTTATTGCTTTCATAATCTAGGTTTACTGTTTTCATAGCTTAGATTTACAAGCTTTCATAAAATAGTTTTATCGTTTTCTTTTTCGCCTTATTTTATCGCTTTCATTTTAAACGCTTTCTTTTCAGTTTTTTTAGAGTGTGTGCGTGTATGAGATTATATTTATCTTTTTTGTAACTTAGTTTTATTTCAGTCTTCATATAACTGCTATATACCACCCCCATCTTGAATAAGAGGCTAATTTACTTTAGCATTTATTTAAGTCGGTTGGGACGGATATTATTTATGCACCTTTATAAGTCTTTTCATTTCTATACCACCCCCTTCTTGAATAAGAGGCTAAGAACTTTTTAGCACTTGTTTAAGGTGGTTGGGACGGATACTATTACTGTTTTTATATAAGTCTTTTTATTTCCTTTTTATCCGCTTATATCCGCTTATATCCGCTTTAATTATTAAACATGTATTTTTCAACCGATAATGCCGTCTCCATTCCGATGAGTGGCTAATTTCCTTTAGCACACGACGTCGAAGAGCATTGGGACACAAAAATAGTTTTTTCTATAAAATTAAAACATCTTTTTCTAAAATAATTAACGCTTAAGGTTTACCCGAGAATCACGTTGAGTGGAGCCACATAATCGATGTATGGTTTTCATTTCCGTTTTCGTACCTAGTTAGCCGAGAGGCTCGTGCGTACAAATTGATCGCTCACGGGTAAAGAGAACTGCGCTCTACCCTCGAAAGAGGACGAAGTAATTCTCCCGAATTGGAAATAAAAACCCAATAGCGGGGTTCACAACATAAAGCGAGTATTAAGAAGATTCGATTGTAGAACGAGAGTTCGGTCGAATATTCATAATCTCAAGTGGGCGTACCCTCGAGAGAGGAGCGTTCATAATTATGGAACCTCCACGGCCAAGTCATTTTAATATTTTGAAAAGTCATCACTTTTAATTCTACGAAAAAAATCTATTTTCGTCTCAAGGTAATTCGACGTCGCGCGCTATCTTTCTCATCGCATAGAACTCTAGTTAATCGCTTATTATCGTCTTTTGCATTTTATCACTTAGAACTCTAGTTAAACCAACTAAAAATATTATTCCGATAAAATAATAGTTCGTTCCTCGAAGTAGCATAATCAACACGACCCACGGAAATATACGATCCCGATATTTTCAAAAAAAAAAAAATCCTGTATTACTTGCGATAAGGTATACTTGCCTTTATCAAATGATTAATTTGGACTAAGAATTCAAACACAGCTTTCCAAACTCATTTAGTGCAAAACTCTCCTTTTCTACTTTTCAATTCAATAGAATTCGGCGTTGTAGCCGAGGCGTAATTGTCAATATTCTGAAAGAAGAAAAAGACCGTTACTTCTATCCTTCAATAGGATAACGATTAATTTCTCAAAGTAGGAGTACTGGCGAGACTCTTCGAAAACATCCGCCAATTCTAAACTCTTAATATAAATGTTATCTTTTATTTATAAAACAAAAGAAGAAGTCCAAACAAAATCACCAAGTTTTTGGCGCCGTTGCCGGGGAATCTTGTGTTGTTATTTGAAAGTAGGAACTGCTATTAATTTTATTCCTTATCTATATATTTTTACAAAAAAAAATACAAAAAAGTAATATAAAAATATATATAAAAAACTTATATTTAAAAAAAAATTAATAATAATAAGAAAACAAAAAAATTCAAAATATATATATATATATATGTTTTTAGTATATGACCCGAGGAAGCTCGTCGGACGATTCGACTATTCCTTTTGACCCCGAAATCGAGCGCACTCTTCGTGAGCGTATCCGATCTCGTGATCAAAACTTACTCGAAACTCCCGAAGAGTCAATCGAAGATACTGCAAATATGGGCGATCCAATTCCAAATGCGGCCCCGGCCCGGACCATGGCATATTATGCCCGGCCGAATTTGGACGATACAGGATCAAGTATTACTCGCCCAACAGTTAATAATAATAATTTCGAAATAAAATCCAGCATAATTCAAATGGTACAACAGTCGATTCAGTTCGACGGTTTGCCAGATGAGGACCCAAATCAGCACCTTTCAAACTTTTTAGAAATATGCGACACCTTTAAAATTAATGGCGTCACTGATGACGCCATTCGTTTACGCTTATTTCCATTTTCGCTACGGTTAAAAGTCAAATCGTGGTTGACTTCTCTTCCGAGAGGGTCCATAACCATGTGGGCCCAATTGACGGAATTTTTCTTAACTAAGTATTTTCCTCCGTCAAAAACCGCAAAACTACGCACGGATATCACATCCTTTGTGCAATTCGATTCTGAGTCTCTTTATGAGACTTGGGAGCGTTTTAAAGAATATTTGCGTAGGTGTCCTCATCACGCGCTACCAACTTGGCTACAGGTCCAGACGTTTTATAATGGTTTAAATTTTTCTACGCGGCAGATGATTGATGCGGCCTCCGGGGGAACGTTAAACAACAAAACCCCGGAGACCGCTCAAGCTCTGATCGACGAAATGGCCATGAACGCTTACCAATGGAACGTGCCAAGGTCGCGTCCTAATAAACCGGCTGGTCTTTTTGAAGTGGACGCCACTACTTTCTTAGCCTCACAGGTAGAGCGGCTAAGTAAGCAAGTGGCGGAGATGACTGTTTCCTCCTCCACTCCCGCTTGGAATAATAATAATAATAACGTAATCGAAGAATCAGTGGATTACCTCAGTAATCCGGTTAGGCCCCCCTTCAACCCTAATAACAACCTGTATGGTAATAATTATAATCCGGGTTGGAGGACCCACCCTAATTTCTCCTGGAGCAGTCCTAACAATGCTCAGAGGCCCCCAAATATGAATCCCCAAGGATTTTCGCAAGGATTTCCGCAGGGATTCCAGCCTCCTCCTCCAAAACCTTCGTCGCTCGAAGATGTTTTGTCTAAATACATCGCGTCCAACGATTCAAATATCCGGAATCTTACCGGATCGATTAAAAACTTGGAAAACCAGGTTGGACAACTTGCAAAGATGGTCTCCGAGCGGCCATACGGAGCTCTACCAGGGAATACGGAGTCGAACCCCAGGGAAAATGCCAACGCTATAACCCTTCGAAGCGGCAAGGAGGTCGTCTCCCCATTGCGGGTTGAGCCTAAGGTATGCATTTCGCCTCCGACCCCTCCACCCTCTTCTTCGATTCTAATTGCTCCGGATTCTCCGGTTGCGCCGAATGTTTCGAGTCCTCGAATTCCTTACCCGTCTAAAATTAATAAAGACAAGGAGGACGAAAATTATCAAAAAAATTTGCGTATTTTAAAACAAATTCAAATAAACATCCCCTTCTGCGAGGCACTCTCCCAAATGCCGAAATATGTGAAATATCTTAAGGAGTTGCTTTCTAATAAAAAGCGACTCGAGGATGTTTCGCGTGTTTCCCTTAACGCGGAATGTTCGGTTGTTCTCCTTAACAAATTGCCGCCAAAACTGAACGACCCGGGACGGTTCTCCATCCCGTGTCTCTTTGGCAATATGTTAATAAAGTACGCTCTTGCGGACTTAGGCGCCAGCATCAATTTGATGCCTTTTTCTCTTTTCAAAAAACTCGATTTAGGCGTCCCAAGTCCAACAAAAATGAGCATCCAACTCGCGGATCGCTCGGTAAAGTACCCAATAAGGGTAGCGGAGGATGTTCTGGTCAAGGTAGACAAGTTTATCTTCCCGATAGACTTTGTCATCCTGGACATAGAGGAGGACGTCGAGGTACCCATCATCCTCAGTCGCCCCTTCCTCGCAACCTCCCGTACGTTAATCGATGTCAGTAACGGTCGCCTCCTCCTTCGAGTTGGAGACGACGAAATTACTTTAAATATCAACCCCTCCATGCGGAACTCACTATCGAATGATGATTCCTGTTTCAATTTGGAATCCGCGTTTATGGACGAGTGTTCTTCTCTTTCGGAACTATTATCTTTAATGATAGACGATTCAGATCTGGCGAATCAACCTCCTTTAGACGAATTACCGCCAAATTCGCCTTTCGAGCCTTTTGATTCGAAAGATTTAAAAATCTCCACTTCCTATGAAGAACCTCCGGTCTTGGAGCTTAAGCAACTCCCCGACCATTTAAAATATGTCTTTCTAGCCGCGAACTTAAAACTTCCGGTTATAATATCGTCTACTTTAACCGATTCGGAAACATCCGAATTGGTTGAAGTTTTATCTAAACATCGTCGTGCAATTGCATGGCAAATTTCCGATATCAGGGGAATTAACCCCTCATTCTGCTCCCATAAAATTTTTCTCGAAGAAAACCCCCGCAAAACAATTCAGCCTCAACGGCGACTTAACCCGAACATGCGGGAAGTCGTTAAGACTGAAATTATTAAACTCCTCGACGCGGGGATTATCTATTCTATTTCCGACAGTACGTGGGTAAGCCCCGTACAAGTCGTCCCAAAAAAGGGCGGTATAACGGTCGTGGCAAACACGAATAATGAATTAATCCCAACTCGTACTGTTACGGGTTGGTGGGTGTGCATCGACTACAGAAAACTAAATGATGCCACCAGAAAAGACCACTTTCCGTTACCGTTTATTGATCAAATCTTAGAACGTCTCTCCGGTCATCCTTTTTATTGCTTCCTTGATGGTCTCTCGGGATTTTTCCAAATCCCTATTTCACCCGAGGACCAAGAAAAAACGACTTTTACTTGCCCTTTCGGCACCTTCGCATATCGAAGGATGCCGTTTGGCCTCTGTAACGCGCCAGCTACATTCCAAAGATGTATGCTGGCAATATTTGGCGAGCTAGTAGAAGACATAATGGAAGTCTTCATGGATGACTTCTCCGTCTTTGGAGACTCTTTTAAAAATTGTCTAAAAAATTTAGATAGAGTCCTCCAACGGTGCGAGGAGACGAACTTAGTCTTGAACTGGGAGAAATGCAACTTCATGGTCCGAGAGGGTTTAGTCCTCGGCCATAAAATTTCTTCCAAGGGGATGGAGGTCGATAGGGCCAAAGTCGCTATAATTGAACAACTTCATGTTCCTTCGAACGTCAAATCAATTAGAAGTTTTCTTGGCCACGCAAGTTTTTATCAGCGGTTTATTCAAGATTTTTCAAAAATAACCAAACCGCTAACTCACCTCCTGGAAATGGATTCCCCATTCATTTTTGACACGGCCTGCGTAGAGGCATTTGATTTTATAAAAAAACAACTTATCAATTCTCCAATTCTGGTGGCGCCAGATTGGTCCCTTCCGTTCGAGATTATGCGCGACGCGAGCGATATCGCGGTAGGAGCTGTCTTAGGCCAACGCGTAAATAAATATTTTCATCCAATATATTACGCTTCTCGCACACTCAATGTCGCACAGGCTAACTATACAACGATGTAAAAGGAACTTCTTGCCGTCATCTTTGCTTTTAATAAATTCAGGCCTTACGTAACACTTTCACACGTGATCGTTTTCACTGATCACTCCGCCCTAAAATATCTTTTGGCCAAAGTTGATGCTAAGCCTCGCTTACTTCGATGGATCCTCCTTTTATAGGAATTTGACTTAGAGATCCGGGATAAGAAGGGGGCTGAAAATTTAGCAGCCGACCACCTCTCACGTTTAGAACACCCCGTCGCAGAAGCGCTCGTCGAACCAGAAATAGACGATCGATTTCCTGAGGAGCGCCTTTTAATCATAAATAATACAAAAACTTCTTCTACCCCTTGGTTCGCAGATTATGCGAACTATTTAGTCGCGCGGGTCCTTCCAAAAGATTTTTTGACTCAGCAGAAGAAGAAATTCTTCTCTGACTTGAAAAACTACTTTTGGGAGGACCCCTTTCTCTTTCGCGTCTGCGCAGACCAAGTGATACGAAGATGTGTTTCAAGCAAGGAGGGTATGCAAATATTGTGACACTGCCATGAGGGGCCGGCTGGAGGGCATTATCAAGCCAACCGGACCGCGCGGAAAGCGTTAGAGTCAGGCTTTTATTGGCCCACTCTCTTTAAGGATGCTCACACTTTTGTGAGTATATGCGATAGCTGCCAGCGGTCGGGTAACATCTCTCGTCGTGACGAGATGCCCCAAAACTTTTATTTAGAATGTGAAATCTTCGATTTGTGGGGCATAGACTTTGTAGGCCCCCTACCTCCTTTTAATAATCGCTATATTTTAATGGCGGTCGACTACGTATCTAGGTGGGCGGAAGCGCAAGCTCTGCCCACCAATGATGCGTGAGTCGTCGTCCATTTTCTAAAAAAATTATTTTCTCGCTTTGGCACGCCCCGTGCAATAGTTAGTGATAGGGGCACGCACTTCTGCAACGCCCAGTTTTCAAAAATTTTATCTAAGTACGGCGTCACGCATAAGCTCGCCACCGCCTATCACCCCCAAACGAGCGGCCAAGTAGAGGTAGTAAATTGCGAGATAAAACGCATTCTGGAAAAAACCGTCTCTTTAAATAGGAAGGATTGGTCCTCAAAACTCGACGACGCGTTGTGGGCGTATCGTACGGCATACAAGACCGCTATCGGTTGTACGCCCTATCGATTAGTCTACGGCAAAGCGTGCCATTTACCGGTAGAGTTAGAACACCGCGCTTTTTGGGCCTTAAAATTTGTAAATCTCGATTCGAACTTAGCCTCCGAGAATAGGAAATTCCAACTAAATGAACTCGATGAATGGCGTGCGAACGTTTATGAGAGTAATAAATTTTATAAGGAGCGTTCTAAGTTCTACCACGATCGAAAAATTAAATTTCCAAAAACTTTCGCGCCGGGCGATCTTGTCCTTCTTTATAATTCACGTCTTCGTCTTTTTCCGGGTAAGCTCAAATCCCGCTGGTCTGGCCCCTTTGAAGTCAAAGAGGTTTGGCCGTATGGGACCGTTCTTATCTCTCACCCCAAAAAAGGCGATTTTAAAGTCAACGGCCACCGTTTAAAACTATATCTTGCGGGCGATCCGGTGGACGGACATACAGAATCTTTAACCCTCCCCAATTTATAATCTCACCACGCCAAATGCGTCAAGCTACGCGACGGTAAACAAAGCGCTCGTGGGAGGCACCCCATATTTATCTAATATTTTTATTATGCTTTTTATCTCTTTTTGCAGGGTTTCTTACGACCCCGCCAGCTTTAATTCAGGGAAGCCTTTTTGCTTTATTTTTCCTTTTGTATATATTGCAATGTTATTTTATCTTCTTCATACTTACATTACAACATTGGGGACAATGTTGGGTTTTAAGTATTGGGGTGTATTTACCGTTTTCATTTAAAAAAAAAGCTTCTTTTTACAAAAAATCAAAAAAATTTACACTGTCATAATAAAAAAATATAATAACAAAAAAATTTTATTACAAAAAAATATGTATTTTTTTTACTCTCATAATACAAAAAAAAAATTTAACAAAAAAATTTTATTACAAAAAAATATATGTATTTTTTTTACTTTGTCATAATACAAAAAAATTCCAAAAACCAAAAAAAAAATAAAAAATTAGCAAAACCCCCAAAAAGTTCCAAAATAATATACCATACTTTACTTTTATTCTTAAAGCATTTAGTTTCGAGAGTATATGTTTGTGGATTTTCATAATCGCTAGTTTTACTATTTGTTTGTTTATCTAAGATCGATAGATTTAAACGTTCGGGGTTAAGTTTTAAAGAATATCTTGTGTTTTTAATTTAAATAGAGGCTTTGTTATCAAGCACTACTTCTACTAGCTAAAAGAGAGATATGTGTATTATGTTGGCAAAACAACTTTAGACTGCAATTATCCCTACTTTATGTCTTCAGGAATCTATGAATATTCAACTTACTAAGGTTGTTCTCAAATTTTTTTTTTTATTCTAGAATTTCTCTTGAAAACCCCTTGTATGCACCAATTTAGCATGACAAAAACAAAAGAAGAAAACAAAAAGATCTTATGTCAATGGGAATACAAAAATTTCGTAAACATAGGCACCCAATATTTGTTAAAAGAGATCTTATGTTAATGGGAATTGAAAATTCCGTAAACATGGGCATTGGGTTAATTAAAAAGATCAATTTTCCCTCGTACACCAACGATGGGAGTCAAAGGAAACTATTTAAGAGGGGTGAAAAAATAAAATTCTTCACCCCTAATTCAAGTACTTTTCAATTTGTCATGACTTTTTACCCTCTTATCCCTTAACCACATTATTGTTTCTAGTTTTAATTCAAAAAATCATTTGAGAGCATAATTAGTAACTTATATTTTTCCTTCATGTTTCTTTAAACAAAAGTTATTATAATTTCGATCTAATCTCGTTTACTAATGATTGCAATTTTGTTTGTTATTTGGTTAATTAAGAAGTCTTTTGGCTAGGACATTTCTTTCTACTTAAATCATTTGCATAATTTAGGACTTAACTCTTATTACTCCGAATTTTTATTTTTCAGTCTCTTTTGATTAAAATAAAACGATAGCCAAAAATTAGAACTTATGTTAATCCCGTATAGATCTCTCTTACTTTTGCTCTGGAATAGCAAAAGCTTAAGTATGGGGGTATTTGATAAGTAATAAAATATATGTATTTTTAGTATAATTATTTGTATAGTTTTAATTAATATTGTGAATTTTCTATGTAAATTAATGAATAAATTGCTTCTTTATTATTTCTGGTTTCTAACTTAGTTTTATTTTTGTTTTTGCATTTTTTTTGCAAAATTTTCACAGGTCACGCCCTCGGTCACGCCCGTGACCAAGGGCGTGTAATTTTAAAGATCAAATATCAACGGGACGGCTCAATTCAGATCAAATCCCGACAAATCGCTCAAGTCACGCCCTCGGTCACGCCCGTGACCGAGGGCGTGTAAATTTAAAGCTCTGCGCCCGACGAATTCCTTTCCAGCTCACTCCAGTTGACCAAGTCACGCCCGTGACTCTACAAGTCACGCCCGTGTTCCAGCAGAGTCACGCCCGTGAGCCGCCAGCGCGTCACGTCTCGAAGCCGCGCCCATGCTGCCGACATCAGCCACCCATAGTCACGCCCGTGACTCACAAAGTCACGCCCGTGACATACCAAGTCACGCTCGTGTGCAGCCATGTTTGACGGCCAGACCTTCCAGAAGGCGGTGAATACAGCCGAGCAAATGTCACGCCCTAAGTCACGGTCGTGACATTCAAGTCACGCCTGTGACCTAGGGCGTGTAAAACTCAAATTTTCCCTATAAATAGAGGGGCTCAGCTGAAGTATTTTTCATCCAAATTTTGAGTAGTTCTTGTGGTATTGTGAGTTCTTTTGAGTGATTGTGAGCTTCTCTTATGCAATTCAGTTTAAGTTCGTTTGTAGTTTTTTTTTCGTTTTCCTAGTCTAGTTGTAATGCTGATTTCAGAAATAAAATAATGTTTTCTCATTTGGATCATCTCCTTTTTATTAATGTTAGCGTGTGTGCGTGTATGAGTTTAGCTTTATTGCTTTCATAATTTAGTTTTATTGCTTTTATAGTTAGGTTTATTGCTTTCATAATCTAGGTTTACTGTTTTCATAGCTTAGATTTACAAGCTTTCATAAAATAGTTTTATCGTTTTCTTTTTCGCCTTATTTTATCGCTTTCATTTTAAACGCTTTCTTTTCAGTTTTTTTTAGAGTGTGTGCGTGTATGAGATTATATTTTTCTTTTTTGTAACTTAGTTTTATTTCAGTCTTCATATAACTGCTATATACCACCCCCATCTTGAATAAGAGGCTAATTTACTTTAGCATTTATTTAAGTCGGTTGAGACGGATATTACTTCTGCACCTTTATAAGTCTTTTCATTTCTATACCACCCCCTTCTTGAATAAGAGGCTAAGAACTTTTTAGCGCTTGTTTAAGGTGGTTGGGACGGATACTATTACTGTTTTTATATAAGTCTTTTTATTTCCTTTTTATCCGCTTATATCCGCTTTAATTATTAAACATGTATTTTTCAACCGATAATGCCGTCTCCATTCCGATGAGTGGCTAATTTCCTTTAGCACACGACGTCGAAGAGCATTGGGACACAAAAATAGTTTTTCTATAAAATTAAAACATCTCTTTCTAAAATAATTAACGCTTAAGGTTTACCCGAGAATAACGTTGAGTGGAGCCACATAATCGATGTGTGGTTTTCATTTCCGTTTTCGTACCTAGTTAGCCGAGAGGCTCGTGCGTACGGATTGATCGCTCACGGGTAAAGAGAACTGCGCTCTACCCTTGAAAGAGAACGAAGTAATTCTCCCGAATCGGAAATAAAAACCCAATAGCGGGGTTCACAACATAAAGCGAGTATTAAGAGGATTCGATTGTAGAACGAGAGTTCGGTCGAATATTCATAATCTCAGGTGGGCGTACCCTCGAGAGAGGAGCGTTCATAATTATGGAACCTCCACGGCCAAGTCATTTTAATATTTTGAAAAGTCATCACTTTTAATTCTACGAAAAAATCTATTTTCATCTCAAGGTAATTCGACGTCGCACGCTATCTTTCTCATCGCTTAGAACTCTAGTTAATCGCTTATTATCGTCTTTCGCATTTTATCACTTAGAACTCTAGTTAAACCAACTAAAAATATTATTCCGATAAAATAATAGTTTGTTCCTCGAAGTAGCATAATCAACACGACCCGCGGAAATATACGATCCCGATATTTTCAAAAAAAAAAAATCCTGTATTACTTGCGATAAGGTATACTTGCCTTTATCAAATGATTAATTTGGACTAAGAATTCAAACACAGCTTTCCAAACTCATTTAGTGCAAAACTCTCCTTTTCTACTTTTCAATTCAATAGAATTCGGCGTTGTAGCCGAGGCGTAATTGTCAATATTCCGAAAGAAGAAAAAGACCGTTACTTCTATCCTTCAATAGGATAACGGTTAATTTCTCAAAGTAGGAGTACTTGCGAGACTCTTCGAAAACATCCGCCAATTCTAAACTCTTAATATAAAGGTTATCTTTTATTTATAAAACAAAAGAAGAAGTCCAAACAAAATCACCAGTATTCCTACCAAGGTGGTAGAAGAGTGGAGTACCCATATTTTGGGGCACCACTATCGATCTTGTCTCAATCTGTGCTGTGAAATTTCTGTGTTGTCCATTCTTTATTTCTACAATTTTGTGTTTATTTTATTCTGGATTGAAATTCTGAATGCATAGTTGTTAGAAATAATTTATTATTCCGTGCACATTTTATAGTAAAGTTTTAAAACTCTATTCACCCCCCTCTAGAGAATACTCAGAGGACTCACTGTGCACTTTCAACATGCAATTATGTGTAGAGAATGATGAGTAGCGTAATGGATATAAAGTTAAAAGATGTAACTATTATCATGTTAGGAGATTTTGCAAGATAATTAAAGAAACATTGTAGAGATCATACAAAGCAATATAATGTTGTATTTTTCTTGTAAGGTAAATTCAATGAAACTTGGAGTCTAATTCTTATGTGTGGAAGTGTTAAATTAAACAATGAAGTATATAAGAGTGTAGCATCAATAATTTATACCATATGTAATAAGTAAGAAATATGTCAATATGTAATGAATTGTACACAAATATCATCATTATGTAAAGTAAAATTACTTCCACAATTTATAAGCACATGCAAGTACAACTACCAAGGTGCTTCATTCACACAATGCTCATTAAGACTTATTAGGGATACAGAGTATTGCTTGGCGGATCACATAACATTATTTTTATTTTTATTATAGGTGTTCTAGTGTACTGAAGAGAAATAAGGAGTGGTGTTTAGATATTTAAGTTTGCACAAGAGACTTTACAATTCTACCCAATGTGGTCAACCTCATAATGCTCATTAAGACTTATTAGGAGTATAAGTAGTGCTTGGGGGGAGTTTTCTTGTCATTTATTTATTTTAATTTTATTTAAAATGAAGAAGGGCTCTTAATTCGCTTGTAATAAAACATACATATATATACCACACTCCACATGATGTAGTGCATGAATATTTATGGATTGTATGGAGGAAATTTGATGGACTGTATGTTAATTATGTGTGCATCATAATTAGTTGTGACATAGATATACTACACATGCATGTAAACATGAGTATATGCATAGGTATCATGATGAGGGGGTGTGTAAATATTGTTTCAAATAAATCCTCACACAAACATAGAGGCGCACATAAGCATCATGTAACAATCACCTACACTTTATTTTCAAGATACATAAATAGATTTATGCTTAGCATGAAAACACACTACAAAGTAAACAATGATTACAGCATGACAAATCAAATATTATAGGAAATCTTAAGGATGTATACATATCATGTTATTCATAGAGTATTAGCTTAGCAGTTTTAATATGATTTTATATTTTTGAAAACCAAAACAAAGGAATAGAAACATCAAACCATATTTTTGCATTTTAAAGTTATTTTGTGGTTTTCTATATTGTTTTGAAATTTTATAAAGAAGAAATAATGATAAAAACATAATAATTTTGCAAGGCACAGAGAGCATTAACATTCAAATTAGTAATATAATATCCTATGAAATCAAAAAATATGAAGAAAAGCAACAAAAGACAAAATCATCAGTTATCGCCAGCGGTAGAGGTTATCGACGACGATAGTAAATAGAAATTTGTAAATTCATATAAAAACATGTTTTTGGAGATTTTTCTTTTTTAGTTTTTATGAATTATATATATATATACACGAGTGACAGTGCACGGGGGCCCCCCGTGCGGGCGACATTTGTCATGAGGGCGACATTTGTCGTGAGGGCGATATTTGTCGTGGGCCGCAATATTTTTCGTGGGCGGCGACATTGGTCGTGGACGGCAACATTGGTCGTGGACGGCGACATTGGTCGTGGGCGGGGACATTGGTCGTGGGCGGCGACATTGTTTGTGTGCGGCGACATTGGTTTGGGCGGCGACATTGGTGCGAGTGCGGCGACATTGGTCATGGGCGGCGACAATTTTCGTAGGCAACGACATTTGTCTATGGCGGCGACATTTGTCTAGGGCGGCTACATATGTCTAGGGAGGCGACATTTTTCAAGCATAATGTAATTGTTTCAATCACCACAATGTAAACTATACATAAAACTCTATGTAATCATGGTTTTGTCAAACTGATAGATTTTAATCTAAATATAATTAACAAAGCTAAATACTAAATTTATTATAAAAGAAATGTAATCATGGTTGCATCTGAAATAGATTATGAAAATTTATGAGCTCTTCAAAGTTTTGGAGCTTACCGAGGAGATAAAATCCTTCAAAGAAAAACTAATTTACTCCATGTTTATCTGCCTCCCCCTTTTGCACGTCATTAATCATAGAGAAGCTGACAATTCCTATTCATTTAAGTACATGACAATTACATTTTATTTTAAGAACATTTCGGAAGACACTTCAATATCCCTAATTAAAAGAATAATTAATAGAAGTGGCATCTGTAGAAGCATTGGCATCTGGTAGAAATATAAAATATAAGTAAATGAAGGCTCGAATAATTCATAGCCAAAAGAAGTTAAATAATAGCTCAAGAAACGGGAAATCAAATGATCAGAGAATCTCTAGAGAGGGGTACCTTTGCACTTGGTGAATCTCTAGCGGTAAGAAATTCATAAGTAATTGCATACAATGTCCATCAATATTTCTGTTCTTGTATCTATATCAACATTTCTGTTCTTGCATCTATATAAACATTTCTTGGACAATCCCATAACCCAAGCGCTCTAATATGTGCAGAATAATGTTCAGCAGCCCATTCCTGTTCAAAATAAGTAAAATATAATCAAATGAATCTACATGGAAGGCAACTTAAACAGAGTTGTGGATGCAAAACATAATCCCCATTAAAGCTTTTATAGCATGAGAGATGCGGGAGGGAGAAATACCTTGTGCAGGAAGGCGTCGATTCCTCCCCCAGATTATCTAAGGAAGTCTTTGCCAAAGGCGGAGAAAGCACATAGCGGATTGGATATCTCCCCTCCAATGCCTGAGCAGAAAAAGTTGGGCGCCTGATGTATATATAAATGAATTAATATGAAGGACAATATGATAAAAAAAACAAATTGAGAAGTAACATAGCAAATTACGACATTTGGGATGATGTATATAGTAGATCTGCAACTAAAAAAAGACATACATAGAATTGGGGAAAATAGAAATGGACCTTGGGTTCTTGCCTTTGAGGAAGGTCTGCACCATTTGGGAGTCAATTTTTGCAGTAAATTAGAGCAGAAGGAATTATGTGAGGACCTAAAAATTACATGGAAGTCAATTTAATAGAGCTCCAACCCTACCCTCGTTTAAGAACTCAATCTAGCAGAACTTTTCTAAGTAATTGTAGCAATTTTTGTGGATGAATTGATTAGTTATGCTTCAATTTTTTTATCTAAAACATTTATGCTACCTACATACCCACAATTCCAATCTTCCAGTCATATATGAATAGGTAAGCAACCATATTTGAAATAAATTTCCACACATACAACATTTCATTACACATTTCTATAACAAAAAATGTCTTTTACCAAAGAGCAGTTTTTATATTCAAGGATATTGTTGGTTGCCGAGGTTAAAAGTCTGGTGTTAAATACAAATTACCCACAGAAACTCAAAATTGAATTCTAAATCAGCATCTTCATATTAGTTAGAGTAGAGATGCTGATTTAGAACATGCGGTATTTTCGTTTTATGGAAGAAATTGTGGTTTCGATCTTTGAAGGATTAATGTATTTGATCAAGTTGCATAGAACTACCACCACCAACCACCCCGATTCCAACAAACCTGATCAGCCTACCCAGAACTTATTGGGGTGCAAAGTTGTCCAGTCATCAAAAATGACAATCCACAGGATGCAAACTTGCACTTGAAAAGGGACCCGTGCATTGATGGGTGGTAGGCCTGTTAATGGGCCAAACTACAATTAATATAGCCTTCTGAACTATGGATCAATATGGGGCTTACCATTTGAAGGCCCAAGTAAATACTAAACGGTAATACTAATAGAATATAATTAACTTTCCCTTTACCATGCTCTAATTTTTATTGAATAAATAACAAATGGTAAACCAAATACTGTAATATTGACGTCCATGTGAGAATGAAACATGCGGAGAATATGAAGCATGCAACTTAAATAATCCATTTAAGAGCAATTAAGCATTAAAAATTGGGAACTTCCAAACATGAAAGCCTAATTGGGAAGGAGAGCCTACAGTGAGCCATACAAAAGCAATCTAATTGTTCAGAAAGTAAAGACATCAATTACCTGTGATTATGCTCCTACTCTCTAGAACTAATGACCAAGTCATGCTTGAAGATCTATCTGGGAACTAAAAAGCAAGATTTAAGAAGCTTATCAATGCCATATAAATGCGAATAGAATTTTTTTTGAGATGGATTTTACCCTAAACTGTACACCATGGCTAAAATGGACGGTGACAATTGTTCTGAGTGTCTGATTGGCATACCCAAAAAGATAACATAAAGCTAAGTGTATCCTACTAAATAAGGAATTGTGACACCGAAAAGCTAAGTGTATCCTACTAAATATGGAATTGTGACACCGGAAAAAATTGAAATGTTGAATGTGCTGAGAAATTAGAAAGAATAAATGACTCTTTTAAAACCTCCTAAAAGAATATGGTTCTTGCTTACGTTCAGGTGAATACCACACCAAGAAGAGAAAGCTTCTGTGGAGATGGAGAAAAGAAGGGTGCTGAATCAACTGAAGGAGAAGAGGAGATAGATTGGAATGAGGAAAAATCTTATGAGAAGCAGTGGAGCTTACCAATTTTGACGAACGACATGATCGAGATCAGCAACGTCCATTGACATTTGCAATTTTTCTCTGAAGGAGAAGATGGATTAGTCTATTGAAGTGAAAAAATATTTTGAGAAGCAGTGAAAGCTTACCAATTTTGATGAAGACATTAGATCCGCAGCAGCCATTGACATTCCCTATTTTCCTCTGAAGGAGAAGATGGAGAAATCGAAACAGAAAGCAGGAGGACGAAACACCGACAATGTAGAATGGAGAAGGGAAAAGAGGAGGGGATGTTCTGAGAGAAAGTAATGCTTTTTGGGGAGGGAGATGGCGGCGGTGCGAGGTCTACCACAAATGTAGGCTTCTGGTGAGGGAGACGGCGGCGGCTTCTGGCGATGGTGACGACGGCGACTTCTGGCAAGGGAGAGGACAACAGCTTCTGGCGAGGGCCACAACCTTCTTCTCGCGTTGGGATTTACTGTGTTGGGGAGAATGTTTCTATGTTTTCCTTCTGAAAAATAAGAGGAGGGAGGTGAGATGGTAGAAGCTAAACCTTAGAGCAGAAATATACATAGTGGGAGCGAGTGCGTGAGGAGATCGCAGAAGCGGCGGCGTGCTGGAGAACTTTCGTGATGCCGTCGTGGCTGCTGGCGGCGTGAGGAGATCGCGGAAGCAGCGGCATGAGGAGATCGCGATGACCTAGTGGGAGCGAGTGCATGAAGGAGGGTCGGGAGCAGATCGAGAAATATGAAACAAAAAAGCGCCTTTATTCGCGATGGGAATTAATGGACTGATAATCTAACGGTGGGGTACTTTGAATAAACGGTCAGGATTGAAAGAAGGTCGCAGCTAATACGAACAAGAAATTAGGGAATATAGCCAAAAGTTGTGGGTTTAAAATTTTTTGACTAAGAAGGTCTAGAACAACCAACTCCAAAGTAGATTGAATCGTGAATCTGATAATTACAGCTAGAAACCACATATTATGATATATTGAAAAACAAAAAAGTAGATCAAATATTTGTATACGTTTTCAAAACAAAATCGTCAAACTAAAAATATAATGAAAACAATGCAATATCCTAACTTTACAGACAATGAGTTAAAGCACATGAGTTAACAAATGATAAGAGATTAAGCATATCATTGAAGGAACATGTTCCAACAAATACACATGCAAATATGTTACTCTCTTAATCATATCAAAGAATGCATGAAATGAATAATCATGAAGTGTAAGAAAATGGTATGCAACAAATATGATCTCTAAGTATGATCAAGAACAAAAATAGCACAAATGTATATCAACACAACAACCTTGTACTAAGTGGCGGGTGGACATGAGGAGATGTACACATGTCATAGGTTGGGATGTGAGTCTCATATATATACACAAGAGATCGCTCAACCTAACACTATTTTCCCCCGCTGCCTCACAAGGGCCACTAGAATCCTCCTTGAATAAGAACAAGACATGACTACATGTGAATATCTCAAATGGACACAACCCTATGCCCCCGCTATTGTGACATACATAACACGTGAAAATGATCACAAACATACTAATCGTTAACCAATACACAACACATAAATTAATCTTTGGTGCGTGATGAATTTGAAAATATTATTATAGTTGAGTTAGTTGATTTTAAAATCAATTAAAAAAATTACACATACATACTTTCAGAACATAGATATAGTTAGTTTATAACATGATAACACTTAAATAATTATGTGACATAGCATGGCATCAAGAATGAAAAGTAGCATAAGTAATGAATTGCATAAATACTGCATGGTAATGCTAGAAGCAATGAGACGAGATGACAACATGCAATGATATATGTGGTGTAATGCATGATCAATCATATTTACTTTACTCAATTAGTTATGATGCAAGATTGTGCAAGGTGAATGTGTCATTAAATAGCATGCATCGGATGTGAAGATAAATGTATTTGCTCAACAATAGGAACTATAATAATAAGGAGACACATAAAGGTAGTGTAGCTATTTCATAGGGCTATCATCGGCGGTATTAGAAAAAATAGGTATATACACATATCAACACGCAGTAGAAATATGCGAGTTAAAATAAATATAATATGTGTCACCCCATGCAGATATGATCATAAAATACTATGCATGAATGCTTAATAAAGGGAAGATTAAACACACAAAATAAACAAATATAAAGATGGAAACTAATAATTTCTATTTTTATATTTGACTAGAGAGCAAAGTAGGTTTGATGAAATATTAATCATTTTGATGTCATCAAACCATAGTATGATAAATATATCCCTAGTCAAACACTAAGCTCAAGGTACATGAATGCAAGATTTGGGAACCCATATGGATCTAAATGTATTAGATAATGAAATTTTGGGAACCCAAATTTGATGAGTTGTGCAAGGTTTAAATTTACCTTTACAACAAGATGATCTATGTCCAAATTTGGAACATACAGAGCACTTGATATAAGGTGGGCTTACATGACCAAATGTTATATTAGGTGTGTGTTGTTTTAGGAGTCTTGCAATAATAGTAGAGATCGTACAAAAATTGCTAGATAAATTAGATATAAAGGATTTTTTATCATTTGAAAAATTTTACACAAATAATTTTAATGAATCTAGCTTATTTGTGAGAGCATTATTTTCATTTATCAATCGTTCACTATGTTTTGTTGAAATAGAACTCTGTTTCAAAAACCGTGAATTTTTTCTTTAAGTTCATTACAATCAATACAAGGTATAGATATATCAACTATGGAGCATGAATGAGAATCAACAATAGGCACGTCATTACTTGATTTTATATCAATTTTTGATTTTAAAATTTTATTTTCTAAATGCAATATATAATTTATATTTTTCAATTTTACATTTAACAAACTCAAGCGCACAAGCTATAGAGATTGACTTAGAATCAAGAAGGAAGAAATTCATTGTGCTTACAGTGTTATCTGATGAAATGTCATTTGAATAGTAAGATGCATTGCCATTTTTTCTTCCACTTGATGTACACTCCATAGAGCCGTTCGAATAAGAAGCATATTGAATTTGTGTAATCATATTGATTCTACAATTCTTGTAATTGTTTGGTATCTGTAGACGGAGAATCATAAATTTCTTCAAGAAATTTCCATATCTCATAAGAAGTAGAAAAAAAATAAATAAGTTTGAAAATGTATTTATCAAGAGCACAAAATAAGTTATTCATTGTCTTAGTGTTTAAAACACATTTTTCTTTTTCAAACTCATTTAAATCACATGTCGGTGTAGGAATACAACTATTATTCATAAAAATTGAGGGTCTAACATATTCATTAATAGTTATATTCCACATCTATGCTTATGGAGATATGAAAAAATTTCATTAATATTTTCCATGCAAAATAGTTCATTTTGGTGAATAGTGGAGGTGCTAACAAAGGCTCATCTTTAAGATCTAATTCCTCTCTAAAGGAATCCATGATATGCTCTAGGATGAAATGTAAGACCCCTTTTTCTTACATTTTTGGGTCTTACCGCCCAGAACCGCCGCCTTGCGATGAAACCAACACACGAGAAGGTCGCCACTACAAGACGCTGATCTTGTCGTTTATTCATACATCTAGGCCAACCATTCACCACAACATAATGTAAAACCAGTGCACAACAATCACATTACAACTAAAGAGACATGTCCAAATGAGATACATAAATAAAAAGATACTGAATAAGAGTACTAAAATGAAAGGGTGTAAGCCCGGTACACGAAGATACTCACTACAAATCTCTCAGGCAAAGACAAATCACACGCTGCTTAGGGAAAACATGGAAGATTGCATTTGGGAGATGGTATCTCACCGGAGCTCTTCCAGCTGCAGCTGAGAGTCCAACTATGGGTCGGGCCACCGTATCAAGTCGCTCCCACTGGGTGTGGGTCTGCTCCTCATAGTGCTCCTGTTTGTATACGTTTTCATGTCCATGAAAGCTCAAAACAAAATCGTCAAACCAAAAAAATAATGAACACAATGCAATATCCTAACTTTACAGACAATGAGTTAAAGCACATGAGTTAAAAAATGATAAGAGATTAAGCATATCATTGAAGGAACATGTTCCAACAAATACACATGCAAATATGTTACTCTCTTAATCATATCAAAGAATGCATGAAATGAATAATCATGAAGTGTAAGACAATGGTATGCAACAAATATGATCTCTAAGTATGATCAAGAACAAAAATAGCACAAATGTATCAACACAACAACCCTGTACTAAGTGGCGGGTGGACATGAGGAGATGTACATATGTCATAGGTTGGGATGTGAGTCTCATATATATACACAAGAGATCGCTCAACCTAACACTCTTTTTCCCCGCTGCCTCACAAGGGCCACTAGAATCCTCCTTGAATAAGAACAAGACATGACTACATGTGAATATCTCAAATGGACACAACCCTATGCCCCCCGCTATTGTGACATACATAACACGTGAAAATGATCACAAACATACTAATCGTTAACCAATACACAACATATAAATTAATCTTTGGTGCGTGATGAATTTGAAAATATTATTATAGTTGAGTTAGTTGATTTTAAAATCAATTAAAAAAATTACACATACATACTTTCAGAACATAGATATAGTTAGTTTATAACATGATAACACTTAAATAATTATGTAACATAGCATGGCATCAAGAATGAAAAGTAGCATAAGTAATGAATTGCATAAATACTGCATGGTAATGCTAGAAGCAATGAGACGAGATGACAACATGCAATGATATATGTGGTGTAATGCATGATCAATCATATTTACTTTACTCAATTAGTTATGATGCAAGATTGTGCAAGGTGAATGTGTCATTAAATAGCATGCATTGGATGTGAAGATAAATGTATTTGCTCAACAATAGGAACTATAATAATAAGGAGACACATAAAGGTAGTGTAGCTATTTCATAGGGCTATCATCGGCGGTATTAGCAAAAATAGGTATATACACATATCAACACGCAGTAGAAATATGCGAGTTAAAATAAATATAATATGTGTCACCCCATGCAGATATGATCATAAAATACTATGCATGAATGCTTAATAAAGGGAAGATTAAACACACAAAATAAACAAATATAAAGATGGAAACTAATAATTTCTATTTTTATATTTGACTAGAGAGCAAAGTAGGTTTGATGAAATATTAATCATTTTGATGTCATCAAACCATGGTATGATAAATATATCCCTAGTCAAACACTAAGCTCAAGGTACATGAATGCAAGATTTGGGAACCCATATGGATCTAAATGTATTAGATAATGAAATTTTGGGAACCCAAATTTGATGAGTTGTGCAAGGTTTAAATTTACCTTTACAACAAGATGATCTATGTCCAAATTTGGAACATACAGAGCACTTGATATAAGGTGGGCTTACATGACCAAATGTTATATTAGGTGTGTGTTGTTTTACGAGTCTTGCAATAATAGTAGAGATCGTACAAAAATTGCTAGATAAATTAGATATAAAGGATTTTTTATCATTTGAAAAATTTTACACAAATAATTTTAATGAATCTAGCTTATTTGTGAGAGCATTATTTTCATTTATCAATCGTTCACTATGTTTTGTTGAAATAGAACTCTGTTTCAAAAACCGTGAATTTTTTCTTTAAGTTCATTACAATCAATACAAGGTATAGATATATCAACTATGGAGCATGAATGAGAATCAACAATAGGCACGTCATTACTTGATTTTATATCAATTTTTGATTTTAAAATTTTATTTTCTAAATGCAATATATAATTTATATTTTTCAATTTTACATTTAACAAACTCAAGCGCACAAGCTATAGAGATTGACTTAGAATCAAGAAGGGAGAAATTCATTGTGCTTACAGTGTTATATGATGAAATGTCATTTGAATAGTAAGATGCATTGCCATTTTTTCTTCCACTTGATGTACACTCCATAGAGCCGTTCGAATAAGAAGCATATTGAATTTGTGTAATCATATTGATTCTACAATTCTTGTAATTGTTTGGTATCTGTAGACGGAGAATCATAAATTTCTTCAAGAAATTTCCATATCTCATAAGAAGTAGAAAAAAAATAAATAAGTTTGAAAATGTATTTATCAAGAGCACAAAATAAGTTATTCATTGTCTTAGTGTTTAAAACACATTTTTCTTTTTCAAACTCATTTAAATCACATGTCGGTGTAGGAATACAACTATTATTCATAAAAATTGAGGGTCTAACATATTCATTAATAGTTATATTCCACATCTATGCTTATGGAGATATGAAAAAATTTCATTAATATTTTCCATGCAAAATAGTTCATTTTGGTGAATAGTGGAGGTGCTAACAAAGGCTCATCTTTAAGATCTAATTCCTCTCTAAAGGAATCCATGATATGCTCTAGGATGAAATGTAAGACCCCTTTTTCTTACATTTTTGGGTCTTACCGCCCAGAACCGCCGCCTTGCGATGAAACCAACACACGAGAAGGTCGCCACTACAAGACGCTGATCTTGTCGTTTATTCATACATCTAGGCCAACCATTCACCACAACATAATGTAAAACCAGTGCACAACAATCACATTACAACTAAAGAGACATGTCCAAATGAGATACATAAATAAAAAGATACTGAATAAGAGTACTAAAATGAAAGGGCGTAAGCCCGGTACACGAAGATACTCACTACAAATCTCTCAGGCAAAGACAAATCACACGCTGCTTAGGGAAAACATGGAAGATTGCATTTGGGAGATGGTATCTCACCGGAGCTCTTCCAGCTGCAGCTGAGAGTCCAACTATGGGCCGGGCCACCGTATCAAGTCGCTCCTACTGGGTGTGGGTCTGCTCCTCATAGTGCTCCTGTTTGTATACGTTTTCATGTCCATGAAAGCTCAAAACAAAATCGTCAAACCAAAAAAATAATGAACACAATGCAATATCCTAACTTTACAGACAATGAGTTAAAGCACATGAGTTAAAAAATGATAAGAGATTAAGCATATCATTGAAGGAACATGTTCCAACAAATACACATGCAAATATGTTACTCTCTTAATCATATCAAAGAATGCATGAAATGAATAATCATGAAGTGTAAGACAATGGTATGCAACAAATATGATCTCTAAGTATGATCAAGAACAAAAATAGCACAAATGTATATCAACACAACAACCCTGTACTAAGTGGCGGGTGGACATGAGGAGATGTACATATGTCATAGGTTGGGATGTGAGTCTCATATATATACACAAGAGATCGCTCAACCTAACACTCTTTTTCCCCGCTGCCTCACAAGGGCCACTAGAATCCTCCTTGAATAAGAACAAGACATGACTACATGTGAATATCTCAAATGGACACAACCCTATGCCCCCCGCTATTGTGACATACATAACACGTGAAAATGATCACAAACATACTAATCGTTAACCAATACACAACATATAAATTAATCTTTGGTGCGTGATGAATTTGAAAATATTATTATAGTTGAGTTAGTTGATTTTAAAATCAATTAAAAAAATTACACATACATACTTTCAGAACATAGATATAGTTAGTTTATAACATGATAACACTTAAATAATTATGTAACATAGCATGGCATCAAGAATGAAAAGTAGCATAAGTAATGAATTGCATAAATACTGCATGGTAATGCTAGAAGCAATGAGACGAGATGACAACATGCAATGATATATGTGGTGTAATGCATGATCAATCATATTTACTTTACTCAATTAGTTATGATGCAAGATTGTGCAAGGTGAATGTGTCATTAAATAGCATGCATTGGATGTGAAGATAAATGTATTTGCTCAACAATAGGAACTATAATAATAAGGAGACACATAAAGGTAGTGTAGCTATTTCATAGGGCTATCATCGGCGGTATTAGCAAAAATAGGTATATACACATATCAACACGCAGTAGAAATATGCGAGTTAAAATAAATATAATATGTGTCACCCCATGCAGATATGATCATAAAATACTATGCATGAATGCTTAATAAAGGGAAGATTAAACACACAAAATAAACAAATATAAAGATGGAAACTAATAATTTCTATTTTTATATTTGACTAGAGAGCAAAGTAGGTTTGATGAAATATTAATCATTTTGATGTTATCAAACCATGGTATGATAAATATATCCCTAGTCAAACACTAAGCTCAAGGTACATGAATGCAAGATTTGGGAACCCATATGGATCTAAATGTATTAGATAATGAAATTTTGGGAACCCAAATTTGATGAGTTGTGCAAGGTTTAAATTTACCTTTACAACAAGATGATCTATGTCCAAATTTGGAACATACAGAGCACTTGATATAAGGTGGGCTTACATGACCAAATGTTATATTAGGTGTGTGTTGTTTTAGGAGTCTTGCAATAATAGTAGAGATCGTACAAAAATTGCTAGATAAATTAGATATAAAGGATTTTTTATCATTTGAAAAATTTTACACAAATAATTTTAATGAATCTAGCTTATTTGTGAGAGCATTATTTTCATTTATCAATCGTTCACTATGTTTTGTTGAAATAGAACTCTGTTTCAAAAACCGTGAATTTTTTCTTTAAGTTCATTACAATCAATACAAGGTATAGATATATCAACTATGGAGCATGAATGAGAATCAACAATAGGCACGTCATTACTTGATTTTATATCAATTTTTGATTTTAAAATTTTATTTTCTAAATGCAATATATAATTTATATTTTTCAATTTTACATTTAACAAACTCAAGCGCACAAGCTATAGAGATTGACTTAGAATCAAGAAGGGAGAAATTCATTGTGCTTACAGTGTTATATGATGAAATGTCATTTGAATAGTAAGATGCATTGCCATTTTTTCTTCCACTTGATGTACACTCCATAGAGCCGTTCGAATAAGAAGCATATTGAATTTGTGTAATCATATTGATTCTACAATTCTTGTAATTGTTTGGTATCTGTAGACGGAGAATCATAAATTTCTTCAAGAAATTTCCATATCTCATAAGAAGTAGAAAAAAAATAAATAAGTTTGAAAATGTATTTATCAAGAGCACAAAATAAGTTATTCATTGTCTTAGTGTTTAAAACACATTTTTCTTTTTCAAACTCATTTAAATCACATGTCGGTGTAGGAATACAACTATTATTCATAAAAATTGAGGGTCTAACATATTCATTAATAGTTATATTCCACATCTATGCTTATGGAGATATGAAAAAATTTCATTAATATTTTCCATGCAAAATAGTTCATTTTGGTGAATAGTGGAGGTGCTAACAAAGGCTCATCTTTAAGATCTAATTCCTCTCTAAAGGAATCCATGATATGCTCTAGGATGAAATGTAAGACCCCTTTTTCTTACATTTTTGGGTCTTACCGCCCAGAACCGCCGCCTTGCGATGAAACCAACACACGAGAAGGTCGCCACTACAAGACGCTGATCTTGTCGTTTATTCATACATCTAGGCCAACCATTCACCACAACATAATGTAAAACCAGTGCACAACAATCACATTACAACTAAAGAGACATGTCCAAATGAGATACATAAATAAAAAGATACTGAATAAGAGTACTAAAATGAAAGGGCGTAAGCCCGGTACATGAAGATACTCACTACAAATTTCTCAGGCAAAGACAAATCACACGCTGCTTAGGGAAAACATGGAAGATTGCATTTGGGAGATGGTATCTCACCGGAGCTCTTCCAGCTGCAGCTGAGAGTCCAACTATGGGCCGGGCCACCGTATCAAGTCGCTCCCACTGGGTGTGGGTCTGCTCCTCATAGTGCTCCTGTTTGTATACGTTTTCATGTCCATGAAAGCTCAAAACAAAATCGTCAAACCAAAAAAATAATGAACACAATGCAATATCCTAACTTTACAGACAATGAGTTAAAGCACATGAGTTAAAAAATGATAAGAGATTAAGCATATCATTGAAGGAACATGTTCCAACAAATACACATGCAAATATGTTACTCTCTTAATCATATCAAAGAATGCATGAAATGAATAATCATGAAGTGTAAGAAAATGGTATGCAACAAATATGATCTCTAAGTATGATCAAGAACAAAAATAGCACAAATGTATATCAACACAACAACCCTGTACTAAGTGGCGGGTGGACATGAGGAGATGTACATATGTCATAGGTTGGGATGTGAGTCTCATATATATACACAAGAGATCGCTCAACCTAACACTCTTTTTCCCCGCTGCCTCACAAGGGCCACTAGAATCCTCCTTGAATAAGAACAAGACATGACTACATGTGAATATCTCAAATGGACACAACCCTATGCCCCCCGCTATTGTGACATACATAACACGTGAAAATGATCACAAACATACTAATCGTTAACCAATACACAACATATAAATTAATCTTTGGTGCGTGATGAATTTGAAAATATTATTATAGTTGAGTTAGTTGATTTTAAAATCAATTAAAAAAATTACACATACATACTTTCAGAACATAGATATAGTTAGTTTATAACATGATAACACTTAAATAATTATGTAACATAGCATGGCATCAAGAATGAAAAGTAGCATAAGTAATGAATTGCATAAATACTGCATGGTAATGCTAGAAGCAATGAGACGAGATGACAACATGCAATGATATATGTGGTGTAATGCATGATCAATCATATTTACTTTACTCAATTAGTTATGATGCAAGATTGTGCAAGGTGAATGTGTCATTAAATAGCATGCATTGGATGTGAAGATAAATGTATTTGCTCAACAATAGGAACTATAATAATAAGGAGACACATAAAGGTAGTGTAGCTATTTCATAGGGCTATCATCGGCGGTATTAGCAAAAATAGGTATATACACATATCAACACGCAGTAGAAATATGCGAGTTAAAATAAATATAATATGTGTCACCCCATGCAGATATGATCATAAAATACTATGCATGAATGCTTAATAAAGGGAAGATTAAACACACAAAATAAACAAATATAAAGATGGAAACTAATAATTTCTATTTTTATATTTGACTAGAGAGCAAAGTAGGTTTGATGAAATATTAATCATTTTGATGTCATCAAACCATAGTATGATAAATATATCCCTAGTCAAACACTAAGCTCAAGGTACATGAATGCAAGATTTGGGAACCCATATGGATCTAAATGTATTAGATAATGAAATTTTGGGAACCCAAATTTGATGAGTTGTGCAAGGTTTAAATTTACCTTTACAACAAGATGATCTATGTCCAAATTTGGAACATACAGAGCACTTGATATAAGGTGGGCTTACATGACCAAATGTTATATTAGGTGTGTGTTGTTTTAGGAGTCTTGCAATAATAGTAGAGATCGTACAAAAATTGCTAGATAAATTAGATATAAAGGATTTTTTATCATTTGAAAAATTTTACACAAATAATTTTAATGAATCTAGCTTATTTGTGAGAGCATTATTTTCATTTATCAATCGTTCACTATGTTTTGTTGAAATAGAACTCTGTTTCAAAAACCGTGAATTTTTTCTTTAAGTTCATTACAATCAATACAAGGTATAGATATATCAACTATGGAGCATGAATGAGAATCAACAATAGGCACGTCATTACTTGATTTTATATCAATTTTTGATTTTAAAATTTTATTTTCTAAATGCAATATATAATTTATATTTTTCAATTTTACATTTAACAAACTCAAGCGCACAAGCTATAGAGATTGACTTAGAATCAAGAAGGGAGAAATTCATTGTGCTTACAGTGTTATCTGATGAAATGTCATTTGAATAGTAAGATGCATTGCCATTTTTTCTTCCACTTGATGTACACTCCATAGAGCCGTTCGAATAAGAAGCATATTGAATTTGTGTAATCATATTGATTCTACAATTCTTGTAATTGTTTGGTATCTGTAGACGGAGAATCATAAATTTCTTCAAGAAATTTCCATATCTCATAAGAAGTAGAAAAAAAATAAATAAGTTTGAAAATGTATTTATCATGAGCACAAAATAAGTTATTCATTGTCTTAGTGTTTAAAACACATTTTTCTTTTTCAAACTCATTTAAATCACATGTCGGTGTAGGAATACAACTATTATTCATAAAAATTGAGGGTCTAACATATTCATTAATAGTTATATTCCACATCTATGCTTATGGAGATATGAAAAAATTTCATTAATATTTTCCATGCAAAATAGTTCATTTTGGTGAATAGTGGAGGTGCTAACAAAGGCTCATCTTTAAGATCTAATTCCTCTCTAAAGGAATCCATGATATGCTCTAGGATGAAATGTAAGACCCCTTTTTCTTACATTTTTGGGTCTTACCGCCCAGAACCGCCGCCTTGCGATGAAACCAACACACGAGAAGGTCGCCACTACAAGACGCTGATCTTGTCGTTTATTCATACATCTAGGCCAACCATTCACCACAACATAATGTAAAACCAGTGCACAACAATCACATTACAACTAAAGAGACATGTCCAAATGAGATACATAAATAAAAAGATACTGAATAAGAGTACTAAAATGAAAGGGCGTAAGCCCGGTACATGAAGATACTCACTACAAATCTCTCAGGCAAAGACAAATCACACGCTGCTTAGGGAAAACATGGAAGATTGCATTTGGGAGATGGTATCTCACCGGAGCTCTTCCAGCTGCAGCTGAGAGTCCAACTATGGGCCGGGCCACCGTATCAAGTCGCTCCCACTGGGTGTGGGTCTGCTCCTCATAGTGCTCCTGTTTGTTATGCCACATTATGCCACATCCATTTGTTAGTCTATAAGACTAAGCGGTTTCCCTGTCCCCTCCACTCACGACTCCTAGGCACCGGGCGGGGAGGATGAAGAGAAAGGTAACAAAGGGTAATATAAACAAGTAGGTAGCAGTGTCACTATCTGGCATAAGTATAGATAGAAAAAGAGATCTATTATAGCAGTTCTTCTATATTGTCTCTGTATAAGAGTGCAATAGACAAAGAATAAGCACTAATAATAGTAATAGTGAACAAATAACAAATAATAACATTCACAACAACATAAGTAAGAAAGATAGTGTATGTAAAAGAAGCAGCTACGAAAGTAACCCTATCTTATAAGAATGCCTATAAAGACTTATAAGTTAGGGGATGTGGCACTAAGGTAAACTCATCGTATAAAAGAGCTCATACTAATTTATATGATGAAGTTTTATTTTATGAAATGATGCTATGTTACTTTGTGCAATGCAATGATGCAACTCACCCATACGACTCTGTACGTACAGACCTTTTAAGTTCCCTCTGTTCGAGTATGTCAACTCAGGTACCCATTAAGGCAAACAAGGGTAGTGGATCGGGCATGTCCACTTCTTGGCTTCTATCAACACCTCCCGACCGAGGCCTTATGTACGCCACTAAGAACACAAAGGGTATCCGTGTACTATTTAGTAAGTAACACCTCTTACTTTGTATTTCCCCGAGCCTCCAACTCCTCGGACTATCTAGTCCTCCATAGATAACACCGAGCCTACCACTCGCAGGACTAACCCATTCTGATATTATAATTCCCCAAGCCTCCAGCTCACAGAACTAATAAGTACTTGTACCAATCCATCCTATATTTTGGGACGAGGATTATCTTACCAAGTTCTCAAACTTAACTACTCTTGTCTATCATTTAGTTGAACTTAGAAGTTTAGGGTGAACCTTGGACTTCCCGAGGGCTACCCGGTGAAGGGCTCGCAATGGTAGTAGGAGGTATGATGGGGTGACATCCAAACCTCCCTTTCTCAAGATATTTAATATTATTGATGGCTACCCATTCTTACATACCCAATTTCTCTATAGTTACTCTAGCTTCATAAGGTGGTTTACAAGTACCGGGACAGGGAAGTGACGATGTTCAATTGAACATCAATTCTTGCCCCTTCTTAGTGACTAAATACACCTTCACGTCATCACTCAATCTATATCTAATGGTTCCACATTCTGATAATAATCATAAACTCTAGTTGGTGGTGGATATCCCTTCATATCCCTTAACATATCGTTATTAAAATCCCATATTGATAATTTTACCAAACGCACCCCAAACCCAAATATTAAGTGCAGCCACTAATTGGTTGATCTACCAATCAATCTACGATGTACCCAATGTTCCATGAATTAATAAATCTGTGTGTGAAGATCAAATGGGGTCTACATCAAATATTTCAATTTTACTACCTACAGACCAAATTGTCCTCAACTAAGATACATGACCAAAAAGGGAACTACATGTTTCTCAAAGCTAATATACATTCAAATATGGTTCCAGAAGTTGTACAAATGATAAGTTACTAATTTCCATCCTCTTTACTTGATTATGATTATGTTTGGGCCTAATAATCAAACTCATCAACATTTAGGGGGGATTCATCAATTTGTACATGAAGTCAACTAGCATGGCCCAAAGGGTCTAATAAAATTGACTGAGTTTTGTTATGACCCAAAGCAATGTCCAACAAATATTCAATATTTTCTCCCTAATAAAATTCCAGAAAATTAATTAAATATCTAAGGGCACTATGCATAATACTGTGAAGGGTCTACTACAATTATTCATCCAATGCTGTAAATAAATTTTCTAGGTATTTGTATAACTCTAAAATGAACATCAAAATGATTTGCCATTTTTCTAATAGTATTTTGTCATCAATGTAAAATAAATCATATAAGCCCATTATTTCCACTTTGTGAAGGAGTTACTGTAAATCGTCATGATATAATTACAACAAAATTATCAGGGCATTATGGTGATATATATATAACAAGTCCTCTGGATAAGTTTCATTAGTTTCCAGTATAATTTGACTAATAACAATAATTACTAAAGGAAAATGATAAAACTCCACTTTATGAAGGAACTATTGTAAACCATCAGAGAATAAATGTGACAAAATTATCATTGCATTATTATGATCTAAGAAGTCTACTAAGCAAGTTTCATAATTTCTAACTTCATTTGACTAGCAATATTAATTATTCTAGGAGGCAAATAAATTCCAACTTGTGAAGGAACCATGGTAAATACTCATCAAATAAATATAATAAAATTTTCAGAGGTTACTAATGGTCTCAGAAGTCAAACTACCCAATTTCACAATTTTCCAAATCAATTTGACCAACATTTATAATTATTTAAGGAAGACATTAAAATTTCACTTTGTGAAGGAACCATAGTAAATACTCATCAATTAAATCCAAATAAATTTTCAGAGGCTAATAATGATCTCTAAAGTCTACATATCTAGTTTTATAAAATTCAAAGTTTATATGCTCATACACAAGTGTGATATTATAAATGAGGGTAACTCAACTAATTACTACATAGTGAGCTATCATATCTCTAAAAAATTCCCATAAAATCTACAGAGTGTAGTTACACCCTCCAAAAGTGAATCCCAGAGTTTTGTAGCATTTCAAAATGTTTTGACCCTAAAATACTCCTTTAAGCTCAATGTGACAAAATCACATAAACCCGAATTTCCTAGGGAATTCAACCCCAAATTTCATGATTTTCCCTGAGATGTAATGTCATGATATCAAGTGCATGTTTTGAATTTCATAAGGATTGAGCAAGGGAATACTCATCAATTCACAAAACATCATTGTGTATACACCTTATTGAATTTTCTATGGTATCTTGCTCTTGCTTGTGAATTTCCCTCACAGGCATGAGTCCAAATGAGCTGAAAATTTAATCATGCTCATGATATAGCTAAACAAATTCTCCACCAAAATATTGATGTGTTTTGAAGGCATTTAATCACTTAATTAACACATGCATAGATATTTAAATGTTTCCTAAACCTTTAGGAAAATGTTCTTTAAAAATTCTCAATTTGGGGAAGGGGTTGTATTAGGGAATGACTCATGCATGCCCAAAATTTCAGATCATTTGGAGTTGTAGGACTCCATGAATTAATTTTCTAATGACTAGGACACCTAGTATACATCCCCTTAAATAAATTGAATTCAGGGAGCTACATTGCTTCAAATTGAGTGAATTTAATTTCTAAAAATAGTAGAGACCTAGAGCTTCATCTTTCATGTTAAACACTTTTTCTTATTTTGCCCCTATTTTTTATAATTTATTTAAAGTTCAGGCAGAAATAGTTAATATAACATTAAAATATAATGTGGTATGTGGCTATCATCTGCGCGGGATCTAACAGCCCTCCGTCATCATCCCCAGCTAGCCAGCGACCGGGATTAAATCTTCCTGGGCCAACTTTGGCCCCATTTTCTGGCGAGCTACGGACGTCTCCGGAAAAATCCCTAAGCCACCACCTCCGGCCGAGGTTTGGCTATCCACCGACGGTGAGAACTCGGTCGGAGGTGGCAAGGCTTGGTCTCCCGACATTTTCATTTTTTGAGTTGGAACATAAAAATTCCAAAATGGTGCAGACCATTTCTGCATTAATTTTAAAAATGGAAGAAGGGGGAGGCTATCACGTGAAGAAAGGAAGAGGAATCCGACCTGGTTGCGGGTGTTGGACCATGTGTTCCTCTTGGGGGCCATTTCGATTTCTCCGACGAGCTCCTTCTCCAAAAGTGCTCTGCTACTCGAAATCTCCATGGAAGAGGTTGGCTCGTCTGCTTGAGGGTAGGGGAAGGTGATCAAGGAATCAGATGGGGTTGAGGAGGTAAATTTGAGGTGTGCCATCATAGGTCCTCTCGGCCACTTAATGTGAGCCTCAATTCTCCAACAGCTAGCCTCCTATCTGCATGAATTCTACTGAAGATTACTGTTATAGCTGAGAGAGGATGTTGGATGGAGGAATGGGAGGACATGTGGAGGGAAATCCACAAAACCATGGTTGTCCTCATTCAAAAACTGGGGATTTCCCAATTTTGCTCTTTTGCATGTCATCTCCTCCTAATTTCTGAGGGCATGCATGATAATTAAGTCATGGGTTGCAGATTGGGCTTCTAACATTGGTCTTAGACCATTAGAAACTTAGTTTGGGTTCACTTGACCTAAAGGGGTTAATTTGGGCTATGTGCACTTGAGATGACCCTAGGTCAAATTGACCAATGTGGCTGACCCAAATTGATGGTCATAGGTCCCTAGTCATCATGTGAGGTGTATTGGGCCATGGTGTGGCCCAAATTGGGCTAATTGAGCCATAAGGTGTAATTTTGACCAAGATTGATCTAGGTTTGACTTTGGTCAAAATTGGGTCAATTGGTTGACCAAATGAGGGGTCTTGGCCAATTGAACCTTTTGGAGGGTTTGCCTTATAGTGGTGGGTTCAATTTGGCCATATGAAGTCCAATTGACTTCAATTAAGAAGGTTTGACCTAGTTTGGGCTAGGGTTGACTGGTCAATATGACCAATTTGGTTGACCCTATAGGGTTCATAATGACCTATTGATCTCCTTGAAAGATTATGAGGGTCAAGTTGAGGTTATATTAACACACTGAAGCTCCTTTGGTCAATCCAAGGCTAGGTGACCCTAAGTTGCTAAATGTACACCAATGGGCACTTCACCTACTCTCCTAGGTTTCTAGGGTTCTTTTTGGCTAGTCTCCCCTTTTGTCATGACATAATCATGACAAAAATTCAACTTAGGGGTCTAGTGGTTTGTGGGATGTTACATGTAAAGCCTAACCAATGAGTTACCTACCTCTGATACCACTTGTTGGATCCGTAGGTAACCTTAGAGAGGGTTAATAAGGTTTATTATAATTTTCTCCACTTTAAATTAAATCTCTAATATAAAGAAAATATTTAACAATATTTTCATATAAATCTCTTTAAATACACATATCCGATCTTAAAGATGTTAAGATCGTTGGCATTGAATTATTCAATATTAATAGAAAGAGAGTTTAATCATTTAAATTAAATCATATTAGTTTTCTTGCAAACGTTCAATCTTTATGGCCTGGGATGCTTCCCCTTTGATTTCCTTCAGATCCTTTGAACTCTCCACTAGATAAGATTTTATTGCAGCATGGAGACTCCATGTGAATGGTGAGAGAAGGAGCCTTTGATCCTAATTTAGAATCCATCTTCAATCTTCTTGCATGAATATCTTTTGATCTCCCTTGATGAAATCTATCTTGAATAGAGAAGGATCCCTCCAATCCCTCTATACGGCTAGGGCGAACATCCCTTCAAAATTTCAAGAAAATCCGTCTACAGAAACTCATTTTGGGTTGTTTAAATAAAGAGTTTCATGTTCAGGGAGATACCACGCACGGTTGTAGTTATAGAGCGGCGGTGATGCGCAATCTTCAATTTTTGGCTTCCTCTTCTCTTAATTAGGAAGCTGGGGATGTCATTTTTGGAAATAATGATCGCAACATTGTAAACCTATCGCTCCACAGTAGTGCGATATTGTAGCGCACCAAAATGAGATCTCCTACTTCTTTTGCCTCATCAACCATTCTTTGACTGTCTGGGGTTTCCTAATGGTTACCGTCGTGCGATAAGATTATCGCAGTGCGATAAGGCTTTATATAATAAGATCTTTGGTCCCACCAAGTACCCATTGAATTGATCCTTATTAGTTGTCATTCAGGAACATAAGCTATCACAGGAAGATAGACCTATCATCGCACGATAGTGGGCAATTTAATTCATATCTCTAATTGAATGTCCTGATCGAATTCCAATGTACTTCTCTCTATTTTACTTGTAAAACCTGCACACTTGATAGTGCATTATTTATAGTTATTTTTATATAATATTTTAGTAGTAATTAATTAATTATTATATAGTTTAAGTTTAATATATGTCTAATTTACTTTGTTTTGTGTTTTCAGGGCTTTTGAGAGGTCCCGGAGCATTTTTTGCATTTTGGTCTGCGAATAGTAAAAATTCAGAATTTTGGTCTGCGAATAGTAAAATTCAGAATTTTAAAATTACATGCCCTAGGTCACGCCCGTGACCAAGGGGCGTGTAATCAAGTCATGGGTGTGACCCAAGGTCATGTACTCTCCAAAAATAGTGAAGAAGACTATGCTGGTTGCAGAATTTCAAATGATCATAACTTTCAATCCAGGAAGAGTTACGAGACGTGCCACCACATTTCAGGACGAGCACGAGATTATCTACAAATCCGGAGAATTTTCCCAAGTACACGCCCTCATGTCACTGGCGTGACATGGGCGTGAGCTCGGGCGTGTATTGAGAAAAATTACAATTTTCTCCCGAATGCTTCCCAGTGTAGTTTTGGAAGTTTTTCTCTGTACACGCCCTAGGTCACGGGCGTGACTTGGGGGCGTGACTTCCAGGTCACGGGCGTGACTCACCCCGGGGAACATTTAATGGAGCAGTTTTCTGCCGCAGGCAGTTTCAGCTTACACGCTCATAGTCACGGGCGTGACCAGGGGGCGTGTACTCCAAATTGAAGGATTTTGGCGGTTTTTCCCCCAACGTTCCCGGGCTTTCAAGACGCACGTTCTGAACCTTGCACGCCCTAGGTCACGGGCGTGACCTAAGGGCGTGACTTCTGAATTTTCTCCCTATAAATTCCCAGCTGCTGCCATTATCAAGGAATCCGATCCTAGCTTAGATTGGGTCATTTTTAGATTAGTTTTTCAGCTTTTTCTTATTGTATTTTCTTTATGCAGATTTACTTTATGTTTTGCATATTTCAATTCATAGTTTAGATTTCCAATTCCTGCACTTGTATTTCTCTTTTCATAGTTATAAAATGTCATTTTTCTTCAATCATGAGTAGCTAATTTTATTACATTTGATCGGATAAATTCTTAAGTAGTTTTATTTTGTATTCTCTTTTTCATAGTTTGGATTTGGAAACTAAGATTTACCGTTGATTTGCAATTATTGGTTTCATATTTCTAGGGTATGATAATCAAGTTTGATCCGTATTTTAGTGTATTGAGAGATCCGTAAATACAGGTAGATCGCTCATCGGTAAAAAGAGTTGTTTGCATTCCTCGAGAGAGGGTGACGCAAATCTTCCGGATTGGAGTCAAATCCAATAGTGGGGCTCACTGCATAAAGCAAGCTTAGGAGTTTCGACTGGCCGAGGGGTCATAATCGATCAACCTAAGGTTAGGTGGTAGTTCTCTCGAGAGAGGCTCTATCATATTTTGGGATCCTCTACGGTCAAGTTTGTCTAAATTCATTTCTTATGAATTCTAGTTTTACGAAGTATTTTACTTAAGAAGGATTTTCGATCAAATGTTTCATCTCTTTAATTATTTCCTTTATAAAAACCTTTTAAATATTTTTCCGATAAAATAATATTAATTTACGTGAGTAAGATTACTCAACAGGCCTCGGGCAAATACGACATCCTTCCTATACTATATTTCGATAGGTATACTTGCCTACATCGGGATATTAGTTGGAATTATTTTTAAAACAACATAAAATCTCTTATCAAGTTTTTGGCGCTGTTGCCGGGGAAAATTTTGTTGATATTTTGAAAACGTAAATTGTATTACTTTTATCATTCTCATTCTCCGCCCCCATTTTGTTTCCCTTTCAAATCCCACTATATTAAGTAACGGTTGTATATTTTTTTATTTTCAAAAATAAAAAAATGATGCTATCGCAGTTGGCCGCAAAAGTTGCCGAGCTTCAAAATAAAGTTAATCTTTTAGAAGCCGCACGAATGCGCCAAATTATTTGTCATTTTTGTGGGGATCATCATTCTAGTGAGGAATGCTATTTTTCATTTCAAATTTTTTCTCATGAAAATCAAATTAAATTTTCTAATGAAAATTATAATTCTTATAATGAAAATAATATTTTTTATGATGAAAATAATTTTTCTGTAAATAATGATGCGGGTGAATTTACTTCTTGCACTGATGTTGATTATTCATGGTGGAAGGTCACTCAGATAGTTTTCAGTGCGAAGAAGAAAATTCCTTCAATCATGATTTGCATTCCTCGCCTTTTCCGCAAAGTTTTTCTTCTTCTGATTTTGAGAATTTTTCGAATTTTATTTCTCCCACTTTAAATGGTTATTCTCATGATCAAGAAGAGCATTTGTACCAAGAATTTCTCAAAGACATGGAGACATCAGGCGAATTAGAAAATGAAAATTTTTCTTCTTCTCCTTCGCCCGCCCTTTCTTCTCTTTCTCATGAATTTATAATTTGTGAAGAAATTGTGTCCCGTGAATTTAATTCCCTTGGTATTGATTTTTTAAATAATAATTTTATTTTTGAAAATAAACAATCGCTGCTTAATCATGAATTTTCGCAAGCACCTCCTTGTAAAAAATTTTCTGACTCGCTAATTTTTGATTATTTTGATTCTAACGATTTTCATGTAGAGGATGAGCCGTTGCAACCAAACATCTTCACCGATCCATTTGCCGCTCATCTCCAACAATCCAAATTACCTAAGGTATGTATAGGTAATTTGGATTCACAATTTCACGCTTACGGACAACGAAAGAATCCAGAGTATAGCGGAGGAGTAGCCGGGCGACCGACTTCGGCATGCTCACCTGAGCGTGAATTAAGGGAGTTGCCTGTGCATTTTCAATTTTATTTTCCTTTTTCCTAACAATAACCGTATAGCTTAAAGACGGGAAAAAGAAAGCGCTCTTGGGAGGCATGCTTATTCTTTTTTGCAATTTTTCTTTTCTTTATCTCCCTTTTCTTTTCAAGTTTTTCCCTCTTACTTGGCTTATAAACATTGGGGACAATGTTTATTTTTAAGTATGGGGGTGTATTCTCTTATTTTCTGTTTTTATTAAAAATAAAAAAAATAAAAAATCTTTTTCAAAATTATAAGAAAAAAATGATCTTCTTTCTTTATTTTCAATTTTGTTATAAAAAATTTACAAAATTCAAAAAAAAGTTTTCTTTTAAATTTTTATGTCTTTGTGTCTTATTTTCCTTGTTTGCAAATTAAAATATCAAAAAAAATTAAAAAATTAAAAATTTAATTTCTTGCGAAAGGGCCGTGTTGAGTTTTCATCCCACAAAACCGCCTAGTACCTTGCGAGCCCGTCATTAGGCAGCCCTTGGGAAGTCCAAGAATATAAAAAAAAAACATTTTGTTTGAATATAAAAAAAATCCAAAAATCTAATAAAATAAATTTTGTATTATTAAATTTCTTCAAACTTCATTTATGCAAAATTAATTTTAATTATGAGTTGTCTTTTTAGGCGTTTTTAAAGAGTTTTCTTTTTATGAATTTTTAAATCATATATTTCTCTTCAAA
The DNA here is from genome assembly GCA_033032865.1 of Dactylorhiza incarnata. NCBI lineage: Eukaryota > Viridiplantae > Streptophyta > Magnoliopsida > Asparagales > Orchidaceae > Dactylorhiza > Dactylorhiza incarnata. The sequence goes on from JAWHQI010000065.1 coordinate 7,840,735, forward strand.
ATATGTTAGATTTAATTTTTAGATGAATTTGATTTAATGAATTTTTCATTATTTTGATTTGTTTAGAATATTTCTTAGTTTTACTTTCTCTCTTTAAAATATCATAATTCAATTTGTAGTAATTGTGTTAAATATCTCTAGATTTTACGTATATTAACTTGAACTCATGATTTCTTAAATATTGCTCAAATTATTTTCAATGCTCTTAAAATGTATCTTTGGAATTTTTTTTAGCCTTTAAACCCTAGCCCTTCTCCTACCTTTCTTATTAACCATTTTTGTTTGGCATAAAAAAAATATTTGAAAAGATCATATGTCATGGTTTGAGAGGATAAAATTCATCATTCCTAAACATATGCACCCAAATTAGTAAAAGATTATATGACATGGAGATGAGAGGATAAAATTCATCACTCCTAAACATATACATTTGGGATATAAAAAGAAGAAGAAATTTAAGAAAAAGATGGAAATGAGAGTATAAAATTCATCATTTCCCATATATAAAGTAACTTCTTCAATGCCAATTTTACCCCCAATTATCCAAGTTCATTTACTTATCCAAGATATTATTGAGAGAGCATAGTTAATATTTTGTAGTTTTCTAAAAGTTTCTCATGATTGTAAAGTTTAAATAATTTTAATCTTGGAATATTTTACTTAATTCAAGGCAATTTTGTTTATGAAGATTTAGTTAGAGAATTTCAAAACTAAAATTTATTCTACTCATTTCAATTTATGAATTATTAATTATTTCTTACAAATCTGAATTTTAACTTCTTAACTTATTTTGATATGAGTTTTATAAGATTTGAAGTACATAATTAGAAGTAAATCTTCTTGGAAATGTCCTATAAATTCTTCTCATATTTATAAATTAGTTTTTGCTCTGGAATAGCAAAAGCTTAAGTATGGGGGTATTAGATAGTGCATTATTTATAGTTATTTTTATATAATATTTTAGTAGTAATTAATTAATTATTATATAGTTTTATTTTAATATATGTCTAATTTACTTTGTTTTGTGTTTTCAGGGCTTTTGAGAGGTCCCGGAGTATTTTTTGCATTTTGTTCTGCGAATAGTAAAAATTCAGAATTTTGGTCTGCGAATAGTAAAATTCAGAATTTTAAAATTACACGCCCTAGGTCACGCCCGTGACCAAGGGGCATGTAATCAAGTCATGGGTGTGACCCAAGGTCGTGTACTCTCCAAAAACAGTGAAGAAGACTTTGCTGGTTGCAGAATTTCAAATGATCATAACTTTCAATCCAGGAAGAGTTACGAGACGTGCCACCATATTTCGGGATGAGCACGAGATTATCTACAAATCTGGAGAATTTTCCCAAGTATACGTCCTCATGTCACGGGCGTGACATGGGAGTGAGCACGGGCGTGTACTGAGAAAAATTACAATTTTCTCCCGAATGCTTCCCAGTGTAGTTTTGGATGTTTTTCTCTGTACACGCCCTAGGTCACGGGCGTGACTTGGGGGAGTGACCTGCAGGTCACGGGCGTGACTCACCCTGGGGAACATTTAATGGAGCAGTTTTCCGCCGCAGGCAGTTTCAGCTTACACGCCCATAGTCACGGGCGTGACCAGGGGCCGTGTACTCCAAATTGATGGATTTTGGCGGTTTTTCCACCAACGTTCCCGGGCTTTCAAGACGCACGTTCCGCACCTTGCACGCCCTAGGTCACGGGTGTGACCTAGGGGCGTGAATTCTGAATTTTCTCCCTATAAATTCCCAGTTGCTGCCATTATGAAAAAATCCGATCCTAGCTTAGATTGGGTCATTTTTAGTTTAGTTTTTCAGCTTTTTCTTATTGTATTTTCTTTATGCAGATTTACTTTATGTTTTGCAAATTTCAATTCATAGTTTAGATTTCCAATTCCTGCACTTGTATTTCTCTTTTCATAGTTATAAAATGTCATTTTTCTTCAATCATGAGTTGCTAATTTTATTACATTTGATCGGATGAATTCTTAAGTAGTTTTATTTTGTAATCTCTTTTTCATAGTTTGGATTTGGAAACTAAGATTTACCGTTGATTTGCAATTATTGGTTTCATATTTCTAGGGTATGATAATCATGTTTGATCTGTATTTTAGTGTATCGAGAGATCCGTAAATACGGGTAGATCTCTCATCGGTAAAAAGAGTTGTTTGCATTCCTCGAGAGAGGGTGACGCAAATCTTCCAGATTGGAGTCAAATCCAATAGTGGGGCTCACCGCATAAAGCAAGCTTAGGGGTTTCGACTGTCCGAGGGGTCTTAATCGATCAACCTAAGGTTAGGTGGTAGTTCTCTCGAGAGAGGCTCTATCATATTTTGGGATCCTCCACGGTCAAGTTTGTCTAAATCCATTTCTTATGAATTCTAGTTTTACGAAGTATTTTACTTAAGAAGGATTTTCAATCAAATGTTTCATCTCTTTAATTATTTCCTTTATAAAAACCTTTTAAATATTTTTCCGATAAAATAATATTAATTTACGTGAGTAAGATTACTCAACAGGCCTCGGGCAAATACGACATCCTTCCTATACTATATTTCGATAGGTATACTTGCCTACATCGGGATATTAGTTGGAATTATTTTTAAAACAACATAAAATCTCTTATCAACACTATAAACACAATCAAGGTAGATCAACTACATATTATGATTTGAAATTCTCAAACCAAGAGATGCGAAATCGATGTTCCCAAAATCCTATCTATTTTCCACCATAACTTTCCAAATTTTGAACTTCTCAAGCACATTTGATTTATTCTTCAAAAAATAAACCCATAATTTTCTTGAGAAATCATCGATAAAAGAGACAAAGTACTTTTCTCCACCGCAAGAGGTTGGCCCCGAAACATCAATATGAATATAATATACGATGTATTTTTTGTCATGCATCCCGGTACCAAACATCACCTTATGATGCTACCCAAGTACCCACTCTTCACAAAAGTCTTGCTTCTCAAATTTTACACCATCAATCATTTTTTCTTTTATGAAGTACTTCTAGATTTTGTTAACTCATATGCCCAACATGTAAATATCATAATCATGACAAATCTATATTGGAATCAGAAGATATTAATGCAGGCATACTAGTGATAGTGTATCCTTGTAGCTGATATAAATTGCCAACCCTTCTTCATTTCATCACAATCATCGAACAACGAAGAATCTGTTGGATCGGGTGACCAACCTTAGAGGGGGGGGGGGTGAATAAGGTTTTCAATCACTTAGTGGAGATTTAAATAAATTACAGTAGGAATGCGCATTCTGGAGCTAGCGTTGGGCGGTAACACTACCACATGGCGCCATCTAAGAAAACAACACAGCAAATGCAGATTACCGTTTCGGGAATCACACTACTCCAACCAATGCACCACCAGAAAAGTCACAGCAGTTTATAATAAAGTGCAAAATGTGATAACATTGAATAATAGAAAATTATTTACACAAATAAACTTAGATCTCCATGACGCTGGAGATCGGAGATGATGAATATAAAACTCTTGTGTTTTCTATACCGACCCTAATCCAAAGACCGGTTGGCTCTCTCCCTTTCCTCCAAGGAAAATTCTTTGAGTCGGCTCCTCACCTTTCTCCCAGAAAGGGACTTAGAGCCCCACTAGATCTCCTAGATCTAGACGTCCTCCCAGGATGATTTCTCACGAAATCCTTCCCGGATTCCAATGACCTCCCATGTCGATTTTCCTTCACTCAAAACAAAGAAGAAAAGTAAAAAACACAATGAAGAAGAAAGAGATAGAAACTATTACTCCCTCAAAAAATGTATCCAGCGTAGAGCGGTGAGCGATCGGTGCTTCTAGATATTGTTCATCTTGCACTCGATCAACAACAAATGGTCATTGTAGACTTTGCTCTTTGGAGATCTTCAAACTCGAACGAGAGGGAAATATTTCTCTTTTCCTTTCTTAGAGACGTTGGTTCTCAGCAATAGAGGCGGTTGCGAAACCCTATTCACGTAAGTGTGTCTCTCCTTTTCAAGAAAAGAAATGAGAGCTTATGTTTGGTCCAGCGTTCCTTCACTTGACCCGTAGCGCCTTTCCTACTTCCTTAAAGAAAAAGTTGTGCCCTTCCCATTAGTTTGGGATTTTGGGAGAGTTGGTAGCGATGAGTCCCTACAAGTGGTATCAGAGGAGGTTGCGGGTTTGAGACTGAGGGGGCGCTGATTAAATCCCGATATTTCTCTACCTGTGTGGGTCCCGGCTAGGGTTGTTCACAAATAGTATAGTTCGTGAATAGTTCGAGATTCAATTCGTGAAGATTCCCTTAAAATTCATATTTTTCGAATTCGAATTCAGATTCGAATCCGAATTCAGATTCGAATAGTTATAAAATTATATAAAACATTATAAAATTATATTTAAACATTATAATTTGAATTTAAAATTATATTTAAACATTATAAAATTATATTTAAACATTATAAATATTAAATATAATTATAATTGAACATTATACAATTAGAATTCGAATTCAAATCCATGTTCAAATTTGAATCGATTCGATTGAATAGTTATTCGATTAGTTATTCGATTCGATTTCAGTTCGAATTTGAATCAATTGGATTCGATTGAATAGTTATTCGATTCGATTCGGCTCGTGAACACCCCTAGTCCCGACGGGTTAGGCGGTCGCGACCATGTGAAAAACCACCTCTGAACCATGTGGTGCGCCACCTATGAGCCATGTGGAGCACCTCTGAGATTGCTGGTTGTGCTGAACGCTGGGGGGGGGGGGGGGGGGGTTGTTGGGTCCAGCGTTCCTTCACTTGACCCGTAGCGCCTTTCCTACTTCCTTAAAGAAAAAGTTGCGCCCTTCTCATTTGTCTGAGATTTTGAGAGAGTTGGTAGCGCCGAGTCCCTATAGCTTTTATAGCTGATTATTTAAGTTACCACCAGCAGTAGGGTTACCGCGCGACGGTAGCTTTATTTATGCATTTTCTCCAGCTGTCCAGCAACAAATCAGGAAAGTGCCGAAAAACATTCTCTTGTTGTCTTTGGATAGCGTGGCGTGGTTGCAAGCACGTCGCGGTAGCATCACATTAATTTCTTTTCGTCGACAGCAGAGTATCTAGTCCACACAATCTTCTGGTCGACAAAACTAGTGTGCGGTGTTAGGCTGACGCCCGCAGTAACATCCCCATTGATATCATTTTGACACTTTCATCTCATCGACATGAGTTCTTGTCGACACATCCTTCAAGTCGACATAAGCTATCTCGTCGATAGAGCTAGCGCCCGCGGTAAGTCTAGCGTGTGTCGGTAGACTTCTCGACGATATTTTCTCGACTTCAAGTTGATATTTGTCTTTGTGTCGAAGTAAGTCACGTTGATATGGTTATCACTGGCGGTAGGACTAGCGTTCGACAATAGGTCATAGAGAGTGGAATTCTCGATGACTTCACACCTGTAAACCTGCACACTATACCCAAGATATGTATGATCAAACACAATATGGGATTTGATATTGTCAAACTAAAGAGATGCATAACGCATGTTCCAACAAACTCCCTCTTTTGATAATATCAAATCTCATTCATGAGATATAAATCATTATGAGCAAGATATAGTGTATTCAACAATAATCATGTGACATGAACATGTTTATATATCAAGATAAAACATGAAGTGTGAACTAGCTCTAAAGTAGTATGAATCCCCCAACATACATACTCCCCCTATCGATGTGCACTCTATAAGAGTATCTCTCCTTATAAGTGATCATCCCTAGATGACTAGCGCATGACTAGCTCATGAACGTTCTCTATTCTCCCCCTTTGATGTTAGCAAAAGGGGTGGACTAGATCAAACTAACATAAAGATATGAGAGGTGCAGCGAATTCAAAGAATAATGCACACATAAAAAGTAAAATATGATAGGAATAAGGGTTGACCGATAGATAATCAAAGAATTGAAAAAGTACATGAGTCAAAAATGCACAGGGAAATCAAAATACCACTTAAGATGGAATAGTTTTGAATTTAAAAACTTGGTATAATGAATATGAATTGGACATATTACACGAGATTGAATACACATGAGTTTGCACAAAATATCAAAAGATTTAGAAAACTAATTCAAAGGAACATCGTATGGGTCATGAATGATAATCAGGTAGTAGTACTGACGTGCAAGAGAGAGATAATGCAGTTCAAGTCCAATTCTTATGCATGGAAGTGTTAGACTAAACACTGACAAGTGTTTGTGTAGCATCAATGGAAATATCATCAAGATAAATCAACATGAATACAAGTTATATCTCAATAATTCTATATGCTAACACAAGAGTAATGAAGTGGTAAATCAAGTCATGTTTGTTAATCTTACACAAATACCAAGTAATGAACTAGGGCACTAATTTATTTTCCAGATTTGCACAAGATCATAACGATTATTTTAACCAAAGTTCTCATCTTCACAATTCTCACAGAGGCTTATCAGGAGGAGTGAGTAGTAGTGCTTGGGGGAAATTCTTGTCAATAAGATTGATAGCATATAATTTTCATTGTTTGTAGCACTATCAAGTTTATCATTTTCTTTTTCTTTCCTTTAGACAAAGTTCCCGAACCAAATGAAATCTATCCACATAGTAGATACACTTTAACATGTATACACAGCCCATTTACCAATACAATTTTTGCCCACAGTTCTATGCCCTATATAGTAAAGATGAGTGTCGTGATATTGATTTATCAAGTCATGCCTACAGTGTCAGTTACAATATCACGAGTTATGGCGTGTAAGCATTTGGATTTCTACTTGAGTGCATTCTCTAAGATTTGTGGATGTGCAATATCATTGTCTAGCCTAAATCCTCACACATATCTAGAGGCATATTAAATATACATTTCTAATCTAATAACACTCAATATTAGCTACCTTTAGGACTTATCATGATGAAGACATAAAATGTATACACGGATTAGAAATCGTAAATCAAACAATGTATGTAATCATGAAGCTTCAATTTCACGTCATGTATGCCCCTTAGCATGAAAATCTTTCGTTTTTTTTTAATTTTACAACAATAAACACACAACAATAAACACAAACAGAAAACCAAAAGAAAAACGTGTTTTTGTGATTTTGAATTATTCAAATTTTTATGTGATTTTTAGTTTTTCAGATTTTATGTGATTTTTGTTGTTACAAAAGAAAACTGAAAAGAAACTAACATCCGACAGAAGTACAGGAGAAATAAATAAAGTAGAATCAGAAAAGAAATTGGAGAATACATGAAGAACATCTACCACCGACGGTATGTCTAACACGCGATGGTAGTAAACAGAACAGGATTTCTCGGGAAGACAGTCCAGATTTTGATAATTTTTACTTCTAATAGCATCTGAGTATGATTGTGAAGTGCAAGATCAATCTAATGCAGCAAAAACTGGACAAAAACACACACCAATTGCGGTACATGATAATTAAGCTGTGAGATCCAAAACCCCCAATTCTAAGCGAAGCAGAGAAAATCTCGCGTCAGGAAGGGGTTTGGTAAATATATTCGCAAGCTGATCATCAGTCCCAATAAAGGTTACTCTCACGTTCTCCTTCTTAATATGATCACGAATAAAATGATGGCGTATATCAATATGTTTAGAATGAGAGTGGTGAACCGGATTGTTCGTTAAGTCTTTGGTACTCTTGTTGTCGCACCTAAGTTCAACGTTCTTAAAGAATAGACCGAAGTCTTCTAATGTTTGTGACATGCAAAGTACTTGTGCGCATCAACTTCCTAAGGCTATATACTCGGCCTCGGCAGTGGAGAGGGCAACAAAATTATGTTTCCTACTCGACCATGAAACTAATGACGGACCTAGGAAGTGACAAGTACCACTTGTGCTCTTACGATCAAGGGAACATACAACATAGTCCAAGTCAGAATACCCATGGAGCGTGAAGTTAGTGGTGTATAGATACCAAAGACCAAGATTTTGGGTGCCTATGAGATACCTAAAGATATGCTTAACAACTTTCAAATGTGATTCTTTAGGATCAGCTTGATATCTAGCACAAAGCCACACAACAAACATAATACCGGGTCTAGACGCACTTAGATACAAGAGTGATCTGATCATGTCTCTAAAGATTATTTGATCCACTGAAATGCCACTTTCATCCTTTCTTAGTTTGAGTGATGCGCTCATTGGAGTTTTTGCTTGTTTCTGATTTTCAAAGCCGAATCGCAAAAGCATATCTTTTATGTATTTTGATTGACTTATAAAAATTCCATCATTCTTTTGAGAAATATGAAAGCCTAAAAAATACGTTAATTCTCCTACCAAACTTATTTCATATTCAGTTTGCATCACGTGAACATTTTCATTACATAAAGTGTCATTGGTGGCACCAAAGATTATATCATCTACATAGATTTGTAATATAATTAGATCGGAATCACTATGCTTTAGAAAGAGTGTCGTGTCCGCACTACCCATCCTAAAACCATGTTTTAAAAGAAAGGGCGTACGTCTATCATATCAAGCACGGGGTGCTTGCTTTAGTCCGTAAAAGGCTTTAACTAGTTTGTACATATGATTTGGGTGATCACCATCCTTAAAACCAGGTGGTTGCTCAACATACACCTCCTCTTTAATATACCCATTTAGAAAGGCACTCTTGACATCCATTTGATACAATTTTATTTTTTTAAAACTTACAAATGCTAGAAACATCCTAATAGACTGAAGACATGCAACCGATGCAAAGAAATCTTCAAATTCAACGCCTTCAATTTGTGAGTAACCTTCAACCAATCGTGCCTTATTTATCATTTTCCTAAACTCACCGTCAAGTTTATTTTTATAGGTCCACTTCAAGCCTATTACCGGATGGTTATTAGGATGCTCTACAAACAACCAAACTTTGTTTTCAATTCCTCGTTCATAACCAAGAACCAAGATTCATCATTTAAAGCTTCGGAAATGCTCTTAGGCTCTATTTCAGATATAAAACATAAATTTGAGAAAGATTCATGCAAAGCTGAGCGAGTCCTAACCCATGTGAAGGTTCTCCAATCACTAGTTCTTGTGGATGTTGTTTTGAAAAATTTAGAGTGCTTGGAGGCTTATATCCTTCAACATGAGTTGGATCATCTTCTACTTCCTCTTTCTCTGCATTCTCATCTTCCAAATGTACACCATCATCATTATCATCTTCATTTGATTTATATTCAATATTTGGTGTATTTTCATTAAAATGCACATGAATCGATTCTTCAACAACCAAGGTTCTTTTTTTGTAGACCATATAGGCATGACTCGTGGTAAAGTATCCTAAAAAGATGCCTTTGTCAGATTTTTCATCGAATTTTCCTAAAAGATCCTTGGTGTTTAAAATGAAACATGGGCAACCAAAGACTCTAAAGTATGAGACATTTAGCTTTCTATCATAATACAGCTCATATGGAGCGCGTTTTAAGATAGGGTGAAGCATGGTCTGGTTCAGCACATAGCATGCAGTGTTGACCGCTTCTGCCCAAAAATATCGAGGCAAGTTATACTCTGCTAGCATCATACGAGCCAATTCTTGTAGTGTGAGGTTTTTCCTTTACACTACTCCATTTTGCTGTGGAGTGCGTGGAGTAGAAAACTCGTGCAGAATTCCTAAGTTATTGCAAAAAATTATAAAATTTTCATTCTCAAATTCCCCCTCCTGATTTGACCTTATGCATTTTATTTTTAAGTCCATTTCATTTTGTAATCTAGTGCACATGGTAGAGAATTCAAAGAATGTAACAGATTTGGAAGCCAAAAAGACAGTCTGAGATAATCGTGAATAGTCATCAATTAGCACAAACATATACTGTATACTTCCTAGACTACATGTGCTAATTGAACTGAAAAAATTCCATGTGAATTAATTGTAGTGGTCTAGAAGTGGTAATGTCATATTTGCTTTTGAAGGATGATTTAGTGAACTGGCCATTTTGGCATGGAGTACATAAAGAAGCCAAACTACCATTTAGTTGTGGAAGACCACGTATTAGCTTTGCTTTTGATAGTTTGACTATTAATTTACTCCCGGAATGTCCGAGCCTCCGATGCCAAAGTTCTAGCTCCTCAATGTTTGCTACTAAGCATCTTAAATTAGAAGAGGATAAATACTCAAACTTAATGGTATAGACATTATGGTTTCTAGGTGTTGTGAGCCACACGGTATTCGTTTTAGCGCCTAGAATTTTGCATGAGTTCATAGTGGCTTCAAACACAACGTTCAAGCCTTTACCACATAACTGATTAATAGAAATCAAATTATTCTTTAGTCCATCTACAAACAATGAATTTGAAATAGAAAATACTTTATTGCCTATGGTGCCGACTTCTAAAATACATCCTTTGTTGTTGTCTCCAAAGGTCACCATTCCCCCTTTCTTCTTCTTCGGCTAAGGAATTTGTCTTCATCTCCCGACATGTGCTTGGAGCATCCAGAGTCCAAGTACCACACGTTCTCCTTATCCTTAGCCTGCCAACATACCTAGAAAGAAGATGAGGGTAAAGATCTGGTTACCCAAGTTGTTCCACCCATAGTATAGGTAGACGACTTCGGTACCCAGACTTGCGTTATTTTCTTTAGACCTTTCCTCAAACATGAGCTGGAAGTGTGAACAAACTTTTTACATTTGGCACATAAGATATAAGCGGTGGATGCCTCCCTTTTCATTTTTGTAAAGCTCATCCGGGAAGACAGAGACGAGATTTCAGAGCCATCAGTTATATTTTTGTTATTCTTAAACAGAGTTCGGATCTTTGATGGAGATTGCTTACCGTCAGCGCTAGTACTAGCACTTGGCGGCAACGCTGCATTCACGTATCCCAACCCAAACTTTTCAGATCCGAGGCACTGAGCTCCCAGCTGCATATCCAGAGAATTCTGACCAATCCTGAATTTCTGGATAGCACAGTTTAAATCATGGATCCTCACATTCAAGGCGATGTTTTCCATGAAAAATATCACACACCGATTAGCGAACTGCTTTTTTACTTTCATCAAGTTGCGTATGAGAAATTTGGAGCCTTTTCTCCAGAACCTTCTTCTCGTTAGTAAGACTTTCTACTTTCGAGGAAGTTTTGGAAAGGCTTTCTTTTAGTTCATTGGTCATTGCCACCGAGTGAGAGCACTCCTGTCACTCGACTTTTTCTTTACCATATTTGGTGAGTTCATTGTTCAAATTCTCCATGTTTTTCTTCATTTTCTTATGTTCAGACTTACAGGAATTTTTCTCAAGCAGTACCTCAACAAGTTTATTACATAAAAGCTCATAGGTTTCATACAATTCATCGTAGGAGGGAGGGGTTACCTCAGTGTCGCTATGAACGCTAGATTCATCGTTGGATTCATTGTCATGGTTCCCCATGAGGCACGGATTTGTCTCATCCTCACTACTTGAACCGAAAGTGCTTGGCTTGTCAGAACCGGCATCGTCCCATGTTGACATTTTAATCACTTTCTTCATTCCTTTGTCCCGGCTTCTTCTCTCCTTTTCTTCCTTTTGTAGCTTTGGGCATTCTCTTTTCATGTGCTCAGATCTGTGACAATGGAAGCATTCCGGAACCGATTTTTCTTCGTCACTCTCCATCCCCTTTGACAGCTTGTTTCAACTCCTCTTCTCTTGAGCACCTTTCTTCAGAAATTTTCTGAACATCCCTTGCCTATTGGGATTTTTCATAAATCTTCTAAATTCCCAAACATAGAGACTCTCTTCATCGTCAGATTCTTCCACTTCCTTCTTTCCTTTGTCTGTCGTGAGTGCTAGACCATTCCTCTTCGTCTCCCTTGGATATTCCTCGCTTTAAATTTTCAGCTCCAACTCATGGGTTTTTAGATTCCGGGTGAGGCTTTCATTTTACAAGGTGCTGATGTTGTGAGATTCAGCAATGGCGGTCACCTTTGGGTTGAACCGTGGAGGAAGAGATCACAGGATTTTTTGCACCAAGTCTCCCTCGGAGAAGGACTTCCCGAGTGACCGAGAGGCATTCACAATCTTCGTGAAGCGAGTGTACATGTTGTCCACCTCCTCATCGATCTCCATCCGGAATTGTTCATATTTAGATTCTAGTCGAAACAACTTCGACTCTTTCACCTGCAAAGTACCTTTATGTGTCAGCTCAAGCAATCGTCAAATATCATAAGCAGTTTCGCAATTGCATATTCTATTAAATTTTGTTTTATCTAACACACAGAAAAGAGAATTCATTGCTTTCACATTGTTGGTGCATTTTAGTTTATCCATGTCGTCCCATTTATCACATGGTTTCTCCAACACTTGTTTGCCTACAATGGTAGTGGGTGCAGTATATTTTCACTCAACCATGGCCCAGACGTCCATCTTTTGAGTCACCAAGAATATATTCATTCGTGTTCTCCAGTGGTTGTAGCCACTCCTCATAAACAATGGGGGTCTACTCACACCTTGACCCAATGGAAAGCATGATTAATGTTGGCCATCTTACTTCAGGAGTTTAATCTTATTTGAAGCAAAACGCCTCTGATATCACTTGTTGGATCGGGTGACCAACCTTAGAGGGGGTGAATAAGGTTTTCAATAGCTTACTGGAGATTTAAATAAATTACAGCAGGAATGCGCATTCTGGAGTGAGCGCTGGGCGGTAACACTACCGTGTGGCATTAGCTAAGAAAACAGCACAGTAAATGCACATTATCGTTTCGGGAATCACACTACTTCAACCAATGCACCACTAGAAAATTCACAGCAATTTAAAATAAAGTGCAGAAACGTGGTTGCATTGAATAATAGAAAATTGTTTACACAAATAGACTTAGATCTCCATGACGCCGTAGATCAAAGACGATGAATATAAAACTCTTGTGTTTTATATACCGACCCTAATCCAAGGACCGATTGGCTCTTTCCCTTTCCTCCCCGAAAAAGTCTTCGAGCCTGCTCCTCACCTTCCTCCCAGGAAGGGTCTTAGAGCCCCACTAGATCTCCTAGATCTAGACATCCTCCCAGGATGATTTCCTATAGAATCCTTCCCGGATTTCGACAACCTCCCAGGTCGATTTTCCTTTACTCAAAACAAAGAAGAAAAGTGAAAAATACAATGAAGAAGAAAGAGATAGAAACTATTGCTCCCTCAAAAACTGTATCCTCCGTAGAGCGGTGAGCGATCAGTGGTCTGAATATCGTACCTCTTGCACTTGATCAACAATAGATGGTCATTGTAGACTTTGCTCTTCAGAGATCTTCAAACTCGAACGGGAGGGAAATAGTTCTCTTTTCCTTGCTTGGAGATGTTGGTTCTCAACAACAAAGGCACGTGTGAAAGCCTATTCACGTAAGTGTGTGTCTCTCCTTTTCAGGAAAAGAAACGAGAGCTTTTATAGCTGATTCTTTAAGTTACCGCCGGCTGTAGGGTTACCATGTGGCGGTAGATTTCTTTACGCATTTAGTCTAGCTGTCTAACACCAAATCTGGAAGGTGTCGGAAAATATTCTCTTGTTGTCTTTGGATAGCACAACGTGGTTGCAAGCGCGTCGCAGTAGCATCACATCGATTTCTTCTCTCCAAAAGCAAAGCATCTAGTCGACATAGTCTTCTGGTCGACAAAACTAGTGCGCAGCGTTAGGCTAGAGTTATAATCGACGCATTCTTCAAGTCGACATAAGCTGTCTCGTCGATAGAGCAAGCACATGCGGTAAGTGTAGCACGTTGCGGTATACTTCTCAACGATATCATCTCGACTTCACATCGATATTTGCCTTTGTGTCGAATTAAGTCAAGTCGATATGGCTATTGTCGGCGGTAGGACTACCGCCCGGCGGTAGGTCATAGAGAGTGGAATTCTCGACGTCTTCACACATGTAAATCTGCACACCATACTCAAGATATGTATGATAAAATACAGTATGGGATTTGATATTATCAAACTAAAGAGATGTAGAACGCATGTTCCAACAAAATCTTCATAGAACCAGCATCGATCACGGTCTTGCTCTGATCATGTCCAATTCTCTAAGAGAAAGAAAATTGTTCTTCAAGTCTAGAATATGTCGGACATTTGTTAAAGTCCTTTCAACCCCATCATGCATCACAATCCAGACTGTTTCAATACCAATAATTTTGCACATAATATCATTGCGCATGAATACAGACACTTCATTAAGGGAATGATATGTTGTAAACTAACTCTGATTTGGAATCATATGATATGAACAACCGGAATCAAGTACCCATGAATCTTGAATATCAAATAATGCACATACCGAGAAAACCGAGCCATCGTTGTCATATGCCTCATGCACAATGTTCGCATAATCTAAATATTTCTTTACCTTCTTCTCTTTGAGTATAGGATAATCTTTCTTCCAATGCCCTTTATTCTTGCAATAGTTGCATTGATCTCCTTTGGAGTTTCTTGAATTTGATCTTGACTTTCCTCTGTCATTCTTCCAATCTCAATTGTGTGATCATTCTCTCACGAATAATTCATCACCATGCCCATTTGATCTATACGATGACACCGTTCCACACAACTCCTCAGAGTGTAGACCTGCTTTCACTTCTTCGATGAGAAGTGTATCTTGTTTATACAACATATTATTTATGAATTGCCCAAATTATGGAGTAAGTGAGCACAAAAGGATCATCGCTTGATCCTCAACATCAATCTTCACATTGATTATCACAACCCGCATTTTCTCAATATATAAATATAACATCAGAGTAAGAAAAAACATGTGTCATGATGCCACACCGTGCAGGGGACAACTGCAGACGCTCAGGTGGTTCTATCTTCACACCATTCTTTATAAAAGACATAAACTTTATGTTCAAAACAAAATTTAGGTTTGAAGGTTTCAAACATCGTGTCCCTCAATTTAGTGGATCATCTAGTCCACCACCAAGAAAGTATAAATATATGCAGCAGAAAATACATATTTTACTATAACATGTCTTACATGAACATGAGAACTCAACTAGCAATCTAATGATATGCACTTTCTAGATTTAGTATAGATATAAAAGGAACTTTTACGCATTTCAAAATAGAGTGTTATTAGCTTGAAAAGATGTAATACATGAATAAATATGCAGCTTTACTTATAAAAGTATCTACCATGCAACCTAGCAAAAATCCTTCCCAGAGAGCATTTGCAATAACAACAAATTAAGTAGTAGCATAAATGAAAAATACAGTCTAACACAAAAAGAAGCTCATACTGTGGGCGTCAACAAACTGACACGAACTCATAGTAATAAACAAAGTCAGAAAGACAACAACAACTACCTCTAAGAAGAGGAAAAGAAAAACAACCCAAAGACTGTAAGATCCTGACTTGCTCTGATCATCCGCTATTGGTCCAAACTTGAGTCATCCAAAGGAAAATAGAATGCCTCAGCACAAAGGATGTAACACCCGCCCCGTCACATTGAATATAATAGTAGGTCCGGCCGGGACCCCACACCATATTAAATGGACAGTAACGTGCGTTACTTAATTAGAAGTTAAACAGTTTCAAATAAAACCATCTCAACATATACAGAGTCGTACACAACAGAAACATTTATTAAAATTAAAAACCAGATTACATTGTTTGTACACATGTTCACTAGGAATACAAATACATACTGGTAGTTACAAAATGTGTTTACATCAACAGTGGCTTCCAAACATCGGCACGCAGGCTGACCACACATGAAAAGTAGTAAACAAAACACTCGGGCCTTCAAGGGCTAGTAGAGCGCAGTAGCTAGGGTTCCAACTTGCCATTTCCCGCTCGTCTCGCCAGGACCTGTCAAACACAATCCATCAAGCAGTGGGAAAATAGGTAACAACTTTAGCTGACCCAGATTTATAACGACCCCACCCCATGCCCGAGGCGGTGGCACTCCTTCCCTGCAAGCAAGCAATAACAATAGATATTTCACAGGCGCGTCTAAGCACCGCATAGAAACAATCACCATATACGTCGACTCGAGGCCGCACATATTGTGCTCTCAAGGCAACTCCATCCACAAGTCCTTTTTCAACTTGGATGGACAATTTGAGCTTAGTCGTACACACCAACGTTTTTGGCTTTTTACCATAAGAAGGCAATGAGGGGCCCCCTCATCCCAACCAATATGGTTGGTTTCAGATCCAGCTAGACCCGGCTCAATCATCGCAGCACGATGCAGGTAAACTTTCACCTCATCCCGTTCACAAAGACGACCTCACAGGGTCATCGCCCCGCCCCCAGGGCAACTGGCAATCATACCTCGCGATCTCAAGGACCACTAGCGATAGCGCCGGCGCTAGCTACAGAACTCCCATTCTGTCAGCTCTTTCGGGTATTTTTTATATATCACCCCCAGAACTCCCTGCAGCACATCACAGCACCCAGAACCCAAAAAACAAGCATACATACTTAAAGTCTTCTCCGGAGTGCAATATCAACATCACCAATCCAGACCAACCTGTCCAGATGGGCTTCACACAGTATGCCTATGTCTGTACAGCGATTCGGACTCTATATGCAATATTCTACGGGGATAATCCATATCGATCCATTGGAAGAAACCTATCCACTAATTAGTGGAAATCCTCCTGCTACTATACAAATCCAAGGACTAGCATGTCCATCTATTAAGGAGGAGAATCATTACCCTTGGTACTCATTTTGGTGCCATATGGTTCAACTTCCTCTCCAAGGATCCAACGATGGCACAAACGCGCAAGAGATCTCCTTCCTGGGCTTGCTCTAGCCAAAATAGACCTCCTTCCTCTTCCTGACCTCTGCCTTTGCATTGGAGAGAGTCTAAATGAGAAATTGAGGAGAATCACTACCGTTGGCGCTACCCACAAGCGTCTGGCGCTATCTTAGAGGCGGTATGGCTTAGCCTCTTAAGGATTCATCGAGAAATGCTACCGCTAGCTCTAGCGCTACCGCCTGCGCTATCTTTCGTCGACGAATTCACTTGTACAATACGATTCGTCAGAATACATTCATCGGGACACAGTCATCGAGAAAGCTACCGCTAGCGCTACCGCTAGCACTAGCACTCGACGATGCATCTTGATGCTTTTGACGACACACAAGTCCTTTCATCCAAACACAACCCTTTCGATGACAAGAGCTATTGTCGACGCTAGCCCTAGTGCCCGGCGCTAGCTACTTAGCTCTAAATTCTGCGAACTCGTTGCACCTGAAAACTAGGGCCTTACAATCCTCCCCCCTCCTAAACAGAATTTCGTCCCGAAATTCAAACAATGCAACTAACAACAAAGATACAAAATGTCACTTGTACCTCAACGGAACAATTAAGGGAACTCATCGCGCATGGTCTTCTTCCGCTCCCATGGGAGCTCCTCACGACCACAATTGTCTCAGCGGACTTTGACAATCTTGATCATTTTATTCCGCAATTGCTTAACATTCGTGTCCTCGATGCAAATAGGCACAACCTTTGCCTTTATCCCATCATCAACTGGCACATGCCTCACCACAAGCACTTGGCTAGGCTCTGACACAGCTTTCCTTAGCACTGATATGTGAAACACATCGTGCAAGCCGCTCAACTCTGTCGAAAGAGCGAGTCGATAAGCAGCTTCACCAACACGTTCTAGTATCTCAAAGGGTCCAAGGTATCTAGGGATCAGCTTTTTTAGGCGTCGAATCCTGGACACACCCTTGAATGGTTTGATTTTAAGATAAACTCAGTCGCCCACGGCAAAATCAACATTTCTATGCTTGGCGTTATAGTATTTTGCCTGCCTATCTTGCGCAACCAACAATCTCTCACGCATTGTTCGAATAGTTGAATTGGAATCTTCGACTTCCTTCCGCTTAAACAGCTTAGTTTCGCCTGTCTCTGCCCACGCCAAGGGAGTACTGCACTTTCTAGCATAAAGTGCCTCAAAGGGCGCCATTTTTATACTTGCCTGGTAGCTGTTATTATAAGCGAACTCAATCATAAAGAGATGATCTTCCCACCTCTTTCCGAAATCCATGGTGCACATTCGGGGCATATCCTCCAATGTCATGTTGGTCCATTCAGTCTGCCCATCCATTTGAGGGTGGAAGGTAGTGCTAAATTTTAGCTTAGTACCCAACAGTTGGTGGATTAATCTCCAGTCTTTCAATGTGAAGAGCCCATCTCAGTCACATACGATGCTACATGGCACATCGTGCAATCGTACAATGCTATCTACATATAGCTTTGCTAACTTCTCCACTGAATCGTCCTTCTGGTTTGGAATAAAGTGGGATACCTTTGTCAAGTGATCCACGATCACCCAAACAACATCATTCCCGCTTTGCGATTTCGGCAAACCATGCACAAAATCCATAGAAATATCATCAAATTTCCATTCCGGAACAGGCAACGACATCAGGAACCCACCAGGTTTCTGACATTCAGCCTTCACCAGTGTTCAAGTTTTGTATTTTGCCACGTAAAGGGCTATATCCTTCTTTAAACCTGGCCACCAAAATAACTTTTTCATGTCTTGGTACATTTTTGAGCTCCCAGGGTGGATTGAGTACTTGGAAAAGTGTGCTTCGTACATCAATTCTTCCCGCAATTTTCCAACATTTGGGACCCACAACCAATTATCTTTCCACAAAAAACCATCGTCTAATACAAACTTGGCTGCAGACCCATCCCCGGTCACCGCCAAGTAGCACTTCATGCTCGCATAAAGCTCTAAGGCTTGTCGTATTCTGTCCGCTAGGCCATACTGCACCTCCGTCCAGTTCAAACACACACTCGCGCTAGCACTTTTATCCACATAAGAAATTTCCAAGGCTTCTAAGTCGTTGATCAGACGCGGATCATGAATCTGAATCCAGCTGGCTTGTGCAGAAGCCCTCCAGCTCAAAGCATCTGCGACTACATTTCCCTTCCTGGGAGTATAGTGAATTTTAAAATTTTAGTCCCCCAGGAACTCCATCCACCTTCGTTGTCGCATTAGTAAATTCTTCTGATTTAACAGATACTTCAGGCTCTTATGGTCAGTAAAGATATCAACCTTCACACCATATAAATAATGTCACCACAATTTCAGTGCGAATATTACAGCCTCCAACTCCAAGTCTTGGACCGGATAGTTCCTCTCATGCACTTTCAACTGGCACGAGCCATAAGCAATCACTGAACCATACTGAAGTAGAACACAGCCTAAGATGCTCCCTGATGTATCACTGTAGATTTCGTAGCCTTTCGTACTACATGGCAAACACAAAATTGGTGTCGTGGTCAGATGACTCTTTAACTCCTCAAAAGCTCGTGCACACGCTGGCGACCATACAAACTTCTGATCCTTCCTTGTCAAATTTGTGAGAGGAAGAGCAATCTGCGAAAAGTTCTCCATGAAGCGCCGATAGTAGCCGACAAGTCAAAGGAAACTCCTAACTTCCGCTACTATCGCCAAAATAGGCCACTCCTGGATTGCCTTTATCTTTACCGGATCTACTGCAACACCTTCTCCACTAACTACATGACCAAGGAACGCCTCAGAGGCTAGCCAAAATTCACAATTGGAGAATTTTGCATACAGCTGATTCTTTTGCAGGGTTTACATAACTACGCGCAAATGAATCGCGTGCTCTTCTTCAGACTGCAAGTACACTAGTATATCGTCAATAAAGATGATCACAAATCGGTCGAGGCACTCTCTAAAAGTTCTGTTCATCAGATCCATGAAGACCGATGGTGCATTCATCAAGCCAAACGGCATCACAGTGAACTCATAGTGCCCATAACGGGTACTAAACATCGTCTTGGGAATATCATATTCCCGAATCTGTAATTGGTAATACCCGAATTTCAAATCCAATTTTGAATACACAGTTGATACAACCAACTGATCGAACAGGCCATCGATTCGTGGAATTGGATACTTGTTCTTTTCTGTTAACTTGTTTAGTTCACGGTAGTCCATACACAAACGCAGGCTTCCATTCTTCTTCTTTACTGTATAACCCCTTGTTCTCCTAGGTGGAATAAACAGGGTCGGCCATCAATAGCGAAGTGCCTTGCGCGAGAGCGGGAACATAGTATGGTAGCAGATAAGGTGCGGCTCGGTGCCCCTGGGGGACACTTAGAAATAACGAAGAGGATTGGGGCTCACCGCTCCATGCAAGCATGCCAGATTGATGAGTAGCGCCCTCACAGGCCGCTCGCGGCAAGAGCCCCGTGAGCTGAGGCTCGCTGAGGGGGTAGCGAGTATGGAGCTGGAAAGGCCAGCGAGTAGCACCCTCACAGGCCACTCACGGCGAGGACCCTGCGGGCTGATACTCATTGAGGGGTCGACGAGTGACGCCCTAGTGGGCTACTCGCCCGGAGGGGATTTGGGGTGAATTTACCCTCCTACCCCGGTGGGCTGCCAACAACATTTCGGAACAGCGGAGTTTGGCTGTTAGCAGACCAATTGGGGGTGCGTTTAGTAAGACCAAAAGGCGGAATCCCGCTATTAGCAGACCGGACTGGATAAACTATAAATAGACCTTAAAGGGCACCTTTGGAGTGGATTCCAATCTCAGTTTCTCTGAGCTTCTTCCTCCCTAGGTTATCTTGGCTTAGCTCTCAGGCTCTACAAGGTGCCCAGTCTCAACTTTGGCTTGGGAGGGGAAGCGCTCTAAGATCTTCCGGGTGTGTGGTGGAACCTCCTCGCTGCAACTAAAGGTCTTTGTCTAGTTCTAAGTCTCTGGTCTGTTCCTTCCGAAGGATCCGTAAGGGTTAGTTGCCCCTCATCCTTGAGGGCCCGAGCTCTACAAGAGACCAATTCTTGGTTTCAACATTTTTGGTGCGGTGAGCGTGGAGTGCAGCTAGTTCAAGAAAGCTCTAAGGAAGAGATGGCAGGAGACAACGAGCGAGAGACGGACTTTAGCGGTTCGCCGCCACCCGGCACGCCAGCAATGGTAGAGATGCTGGCCGACCTGAAAAGGGACCTGCTCCGGGATTTCCAGTGTGCCCTCGCCATGGCCCTCGGGGGTCTCGCAACCCCTGCGCCCCAGGTAACCCCTCCAGTTGGAGTAGGTGAGTGCGCCCCGGGGCAGAGGCCAGGGAAGGAGGCGATGTTCCAGATGCATTAGCGAGACCTCGCGGGGCAGGAGATTTTCACCAGCCCGACGAGTGCGGGTGGGGCCCAGGCGAGTGCCGTCCCAGGAGGAGGGATCCCGGCGAGTGGTCCCTCGGCGAGTGCGAGACCGGGAGGAGCTGGTTCGCCTGGGGAGCTCGTGGGGAGAGTGGAGCAGGTCAGGTGTGTGAAGGGGTGAAGTCCATTCTGCGAGTTTGTGCTCTCGGCACCGCTCCCCGAGGGGTTCAGTGAGCCGACCATGACGTTGTACACTGGCAAGGATGACCCCACTCAACACCTACAGTGGTTCGAAGACATGGTCTCTATCAGACCTATGTCAGATGCCTTCAAGTGCCGACTCTTCGCCACCACCCATAAAGAGGAAGCAAGGGACTGGTTCCACCAGTTGCCATCGGGGTCGATCTATGCCTTTGAGGATCTGCGTCGCGGATTTCTGCTACATTTCTTCACCTCGAAGAAGAGGAAGAAAGATCTTGAGGTGCTTTTCAACATCAAGCAGAGACAAGGGGAGTCGCTAGCTCACTATGTGGATCGGTTTAAGGAGGAGGTCCTCCTCATCCAGGAGGTGCCAGGGTACACTCTCCAGCTCGCCTTCATATTGAGGATGCAAGAGGGGTTCTTTAAGATGGACCTCAAGAGGAGGGCTCCTTTGTCTTTTGAGGATCTTATGGAGAGAGCGGCGGAGGAGATAGAGGGGGAGGCAACAAACCCTGAGTTCACAAAAAGGTTGGCATGGCTGAGCGAGCCGGAGGTCAAACAGCCAAAAGCAAGGAGACGAGAGAAAACGAGGGCCCCGGAGGTGGGGTGGAGGCAACAAGAAGGGGAGAGGAGAGGCCCGAGAAGTGGTTTCCACCAGGGAGGGGGCAACTTTCAAGGAGGCCAAGGAAGACCCCACCATCTAGGATGGAGACAGGGCCCGAGGCCGCCTCATCCCCACCAGCCTCAGTAGGCAATGGCAGTCGGTCGAGGGAGACCAGGAAGGGGAAGAGGAGCGGGAGCCGGAGGAGCTGGTCCCAGAAGGAGGAACAGAGGGGTAGAGGTCGAGAGAAGGGGGGCGGCGTTGCCCCATTGTGACTTCCACGCGGAGGAAGATCACGCAACGGCCACCTGCCCAGAGTTCTTGGAGGTGAAGGGAGCCAGAGCGCCGGCACCGCGGGAGCAACAGGCGGTGAGGATTGGGGAGGTCCTATCTTAGGATGAGAAAGATGAGAGGTGTGAAGACCGGGTCAACGTGGGGACCCGAGGAGGGATCAGGGTGATCCATGGGGGTAGGGATTGAGGCGACCCGGAAGGAAAGCCTCCATACCATCTATCATCGTAGCGTGGCTTCGATGTCCCTAGCCCCGCCCCTAGCAGGGAAGATTTTGTTCACCAAGAAGGATATGTCGGGTCATGAAGACCCGTTCTGCGATGCGCTAGTCATTCAGACAGCGATCGAGAACTTCACCGTCTGTCAGATCCTTGTGCATAATGGGAGTTCGGTCAACGTCATCTTCAAGAAGGCATTTGATAAGATGCAGGTGGAGGCACGGAGGGTGTTGGCCTTGGACGGCCCGTTGTTTGGGTTCTCCAGGGCGAGGAAGGAGGTAGAAGGGGGAGTAGGACTCCATGTAGTCTTGGGGGGTCGTTCATCTGTGCGTTCCGCTGCGTACCCTCCACTTTCCATCAATGCCTTAAGTTCAACGCGGGAGGAGTTCAAGTCCGGATAAGGGGAGATCCGAAGGTGGCCAGGCAGTGCTATGTGACTGCCGTGAACACCATCTCCTGGATGGCCGAAGCAGAAGAATGGGATCGGGAGATGGAGGAGCCGACGAGGCTCAAAAAGGTAGGAGAGGAGGAAGGAGTAGGAGAAGGTCAGGCCTAGGAAGAAGGGGCGGAGGGGCAGATGGAGGAATAGAAGGAGAGGAAGGAAGAGGAAGGGGGTCCGAGGAGGAAGGGGCGGAAGAACTGATAGAGGTTCAAGAAGGGAGAAAGGAGGAGGCTGAAGCGCTAGCTCACGGTAAGGAGGGGGGTGAGTGGGGGAGCAGTCCCAGCTGGAGGTCGTGGATGAGGTTATGGAGCTCGAGGTCACCACCCAAGCGGGGGTGGTAGAAAACGTCAAGATCAGCGGGGAGCTCAGCCTAGAGGAGCAGAAGCAAATCTTGGCCTACATATAGGAGAACGTGGATGTCTTCGCCTGGAGCACGCAGAGATGCCCGAGATCGATGCATATGTGGCTTGCCATCGTCTCAACCTCGATCCAAGCACACGACCCATCCGACAAAAGAAGAGAGTCATTGCTGACAAGCTGGAAGGGCCCATCCGAGAGGAGGTGGGCAAGCTCCTCCAAGCAGAGTTTGTATCGTAGATCCAGTACCCAGGCTGGGTCTCCAATGCGGTTATGGTAAAGAAGGGGGGAGGAAAGTGGAGAATGTGCGTTGACTTTTCTTTACTTAATAAATCATGCCCCAAGGATTGCTACCCCTTGCCCCGAATCGACGTGCTGGTTGACTCAGCCGTTGGTTTCTCTGTGATGTCTTTTTTAGATGCTTTTTCAGGTTATCATCAAATACGTATGCACGCCCCCGACGTCAAGGATGTCTCTTTCATCATGGGGTATGGGTGCTATTGTTAGAAAATGATGCCCATCGGATTGAAAAATGCAAGGGTAACATACCAACGGATGATGGACAGGGTCTTTCGAGAACAGAGGGGGAGGAACCTGGAGGTCTATGTTGATGACCTCATGATAAAGAGTTGAGACCTCGAGTCCCACCTTCGAGACCTCGAAGAGACATTCGGGACTCTGCGGAAGTTCAAAATGAAACTTAACCACCAGAAGTGCGTCTTCGGGGCTAGCCGGGGGAAGTTTCTAGGCCACTTGCTCACCCCAGCGGGAGTGGAGCCTAATCCGGACAAGGTAAAGGCGATCATAGAGTTGGGGTCACCGAGGAATGCGAAGGAGGTTCAGCATCTCATGCGGAAGTTGGCTGGGCTTAGTAGGTTCCTCTCCAGGGCGGGATAGAAGTGTGCACCCTTCTTCAAGGTGCTGCGGGGGAACCAAAAGTTTGAGTGGACCTCTGAGTGTGAAAAGGCCTTTCAAGCGCTGAAGGAACAGTTGACCCAAGCCCCATTGCTGCAAGGGCCGAGACAGAGAGAAGGCTTGTCTCTATACCTGGGGGTAGGACCCAAGGCAGTGAGTTCAGTGCTGGTTTCGGAAGAAGGCAGAAGACAACTCCCAATCTACTACGTTAGCCTAGTGCTGAGGAAGGCAGAGCTTCGGTATCCCATCCTGGAGAAGTTGGCCTTCACCTTAGTGGTGTCGTCCCGGAAGCTCCGACCTTATTTCCAAGCACATCTGATCAAGGTGGTGACCGACCACCCCCTTAGCAAAATCATGGAAGGGGTGGAGCACTCGGGAAGGTTGGCAATGTGGTCAGTGGAACTAAGTGAATTCGATATCTCATACATGTCCAGGTTGTCCATAAAGGCCCAAGGGTGGCGGACTTTTTGGAGGACTATTGTAACTGAGGTGGAAGTGTCCGAGCTGCCCAACTCTGTGGCCTGGAGGATGTTGGTTGACGGGGCCTCAGGAAAGCATTCCTTTGTAGGAGGGGTGGTTTTGGTAAGCCCCCAAGGGAGAAGGATAGAGCAGGCGATCAACATTCATTTTCCCCTCACCAACAACCAGGCCGAGTACGAGGTAGTTGTAGCGGGCCTGTGACTGGCACTAGAGTTGGGAGTGCGAGAGGTGAAGGTCTCGACAGACTCCATGGTGGTGGCTTGCCAGGTTAGGGGAGTGTTTGAAGTAAAGGAGTCGGCTCTTCAGCGATACTTGGAAAAGGTCAAGGGGCTCATAGGGATATTCTGGACCTTCTCAATACGTCACGTGCCAAGGGAGGAGAGTGCTGCGGTGGACCTCCTGGCCAAGTTCAGTCCCAGGGCAGGGGGGACAGTGTCAGACCTCTTCCGACCATCCAATGAGGAGGGGGAGCTGATGGAGGTGGACCAACAGGCATCATGGATGGACCCCTTCATCACCTTCCTAGCATCAGGGAAGTTTCCCGAGGGGGATATGGATAAGCGGCGCTTTAGGTATAAATCGGCGTATTATTCATTGCATGCAGAAGGACTATATAGGAAAACGCTCTCCGGGTTACTAGCCCGTTGTGTAGCGGTAGAGGAAGTCCCGAGGGTCCTGGAGGAAATCCACTCGGGAGTGTGTGGCAGCCACTCCGGGAGCCGAACCTTGGAGTGGAGAGTGTTGAGGCAAGGCTACTTTTGGCCTACCCTCAGCATGGATGCGGCGGAGTTCACAAAGAAGTGCTCAAAATGTCAACTGTTTGCTCCTCTCCAGCTCGTGTCAGCCCAATGACTTCGAACCATCACAGCTCCCTGGCCCTTTGCTATATGGGGTTTGGACCTGGTGGGTCCTTTCACGCAGGCAAGTGGCCAAAGAAAGTTCCTATTGGTGATGATTGATTATTTCTCCAAATGGCTGGAGGTGAAGGCGCTGGCCAAGGTAACGTCTCAAGTAGTTAGAAATTTCATATGGGGTGAGATAATATGCAGGCATGGGATCCCGCCAGCCATAGTTACAAACAACGGGCCACAGTTTGCCAGCGACGAGTTCGTCAGCTTCTGCACCCAACTTGGCATAGACCTTTGGTTTGCGTCAGTCCACCACCCGAGGAGCAATGGGCAAGTGGAGGCGGCAAACAAAATTATCATGAACTTGCTGAAGAAGAAGGTCGAGAACCTCAGGGGGAGCTGGGTAGAGCAGTTACCCTCAGTCCTCTGGGCCTTGAGGACCACCCCAAACACGGCCATCGGGGAGACTCCGTTCAAGCTCTCCCACGGGTCTGAGGCCGTACTCCCAATAAAGTTCGAAGTGAAATCCCCCAGAGTGGTCGCTGCGGGTGAAGGCGGTGGAGAATGGCTGATGGAGAATGGGGAAGAGCAAAGGCTATCTCTAGACCTGGTGGAAGAGCTCCGAGACTTAGCCACCCTCCTGCAGGAGGAAGTCAAGTGGCGGATGGCTCGGTATTTTGACAAACATATACGGGTGAAGCTGTTCGAAAAGGGAGATCTGGTACTGAAGAAAGTTGACGCGGCCAGGAGAGGGGCCGCTGTAGGAAAGCTTAATCCCAACTGGGAAGGGCCGTATATTGTAGATGAGGTGCTCAGGTCAGGAGGGTACAACCTCCGAGATGTGGAAGGGGTACCCCTCGGCCTGGCCAGAAGCGGGGATGACCTGAAGCGATTCTACCCTTGAACTTTTTATATTGATTGATTATGCATTTAACCCATTACATGTTGTTTTCACTTTTTTTTTCTAGGCATGGGTCCTCAAGGTGGTTGTGCTGGAATGCCCCGGACGATCCCGTTGTCGGGCTCTCACTAGCCGGTGGGTCAGGTCGATCTCGTGGAAAGGCTGGCAAGGTGACAAATATTTTATGTTGGAATGCCCCGGATGATCCTGCTGTCGGGCTCTCACCAGCCGGTGGGTCAAGTTGATCTCGCGGAGAAGCTGGCAAGGTGACAAATATTTTATGTTGGAATGCCCTGGACTATCCCGCTGCCGGGCTCTCACCAGCCGGTGGGTCAGGTTGATCTCGCGGAGAGGCTGGCAAGGTAAAAAGTATTTCATGCTGGAATGCCCCGGACGATCCCGCTGCCGGGCTCTCACTAGCCGGTGGGTCACGTTGATCTCGCGGAGAGGCTGGCAAGGGGAAAAATATTTTATGTTGGAATGCCCTGGACGATCCCGCTGTCGTGCTCTCACTAGCCGGTGGGTCAGGTTGATATCGCGGAGAGGCTGACAAGGTTACCAGAAAAGGGTCGCCTCGCTCGACAAGCAGGGGTAATCTCGCGTGGCAGGGGGATAGGGAACCCGTCTCGCTTGCAAGGGCCGGAAGACACTCGTGCAATAGAGTCCTCGCATAAAGGAATGCCCAAGGAGGGCAAGCCGAGTTCTCGCCAACATGGGGGGAGTTCTTGCTCGTAAGAGACAAAAATTGGAATGTGTACTCCTCGCAGGAGGGACACGCGGCGGGCAGGTTTCAAAAATTACGATCCTAAGGTAGACACGTAGTAAAGAAGCAAGGAAGGGGGCGAGCTATACGCCTGAGCTAAGCGACCGCGCGATAGGCTGGAGCGAGCACAACGAGCATGATATCAATCCTGCGAAAAGTACATTTCCATTTCGCAGAGAAGCATGCAAAAAGAAGGCGAGCAAGAGATAAACATGTACAAAATACCATTTCCATTTCATTAGAAAAAAAGTCTTACAAGTTCTGCGGTGATCTGGCCAGCCAGGAAAGAAGAAAAAGCAAAAAGAAAGCAAAATGCGAGGTGTCAAGACTCATCCGCGGACTGCTCGCCCTCGCTCCACTCGGGGTTTGTGGTAGGCAGGAATAACTCCGGGATCACATCCTCAAGAGTGAGCTCCGCTGCCCGGCTCTTTGGAGAGTGCGGAAGGCCAACCTCACCGCGTGGAGCGCTCCCTCTAGCATCTCCGTCTTTTGCTCCAGCCGCTTTGCCCTCAGAGACCTAGGGCTGGGCGGAAGATTTGCCCGAACCAGTTCGAGATTAAGGGCTTTTAACCCATCCACTTGCTTCTCCAAGGCGGTGGTGTGAGCGAGAAGCTCACTAGCGGTCTCGGCATCCTGCGAGAGAGAGTATTAGGGAAGGGTGTAAAAAGGTGAGAAATGGTAGGCGAGTGATCGACAAGACTCACCATTCCGCCCTGGAGGCTGGCAACGAGGACATCTGAGATGTCCAGTTTGTCTTTAAGGATTTCCACCTCCTCAATCGCAGCCTTCAGCTCATCCTGAAGTCCTTCAGATTTTTTTCTCCTTCTCCAGGCTCGCGATCTTCTTCGTCGCATCCTTTAGCTTGCGCTTGAGCTATTCGGAGTTCCTCTCCGTCTGGAAGTTGCGCCGGACCATCATATGGGCGAGCTCCAGAGAGCAGAGTTGGGATCGCGCGCTCTCATGTGCGATCATCCGGGAAGTCAGCGAGTTGAAGTCACTCGCTGATGGAGACAGCCACCATGATGGCCAACTTGATGATGCAGATGACGGACATGGCGCATTGGTTGATCATAGAGTTGCGACGGAAGATGATGATGACGGACCACCGGCTAAAGACATGCGGCGCCGGGGCGGCCACGGCTACAATCTTCGTCCACGCCGCAAGAATTAATTATTATTTTTATGTTTGCTAAGTTATGACTTTAAGTTAATTATGGCTTGCATTTGATTATTTTGAACTATTGGTGTGCATTTAGCAATAATTTTGGGGCTGCTATTAGCGCTTGTGTTGTAAGGCCTATATAATGCTAAGACTCTAAATAAAATTCAGATTATTATTGCTAAAAAAAAGACTCCTGCTTAACCTAATTGCTTCTCCTCTCTCCCTCCTAATTTCCGCCGCCCCCTCTCTAGGGGTTCTCCTCCTC
The DNA here is from genome assembly GCA_033032865.1 of Dactylorhiza incarnata. Taxonomy (NCBI): domain Eukaryota; kingdom Viridiplantae; phylum Streptophyta; class Magnoliopsida; order Asparagales; family Orchidaceae; genus Dactylorhiza; species Dactylorhiza incarnata. Next base: position 7,869,255 of record JAWHQI010000065.1, read on the forward strand.
CAAAACTTTTGGCCTCCCTCTCTCTCCCATTTCTTCCTACTCTCCTTCGACCCTACTACTACACATCCCCCTCCACGAATCCCTCTCCACCTATTTCATACTAGCCGGCCATCCTTGGAGGAGACAAGTTGAGTGCAAGAACCAAAGGGCTTGGTGAACTCCTCACGGTGCTAAGCGGGGAAGACGGACGAGTTTCCTTCAACATTTGGAGCCCCTTCCGTGGACCAAAGGAGAGCGATCATTTTCTAGTGGATCCAATATCTCGGATCTACGATTCCGAGAGGGGTAACGACATTCTACTCAAGAGATCTCTTTTCTTAGATCGTTTTTTATGGTAGACGATTTTAGCGTGATTTCTCGAAGCAAATAAAAATCTCGCGGTGTTCTCTTTGATAGATTTGTGTTCTTCGTTTGATTTTCCGAATACTATCGAAAAAGGATTGGCGATCCTTGTTATTTTCTTGTTGGGGAAAGATCAACCGTTTGCGAATCGGGATTTTCTTGGTGGATCTTTCTTTGGTACAACTTCGCTCGTACGGACGCTAATATTCGTCCCTTTAGCTTGATCGGATCTTGGCCTATAGCCGTGGTTCGATCTCTAGCGGGTTGGCTATCCGAACGTTAGCGTGAAAGAATAAATAAAATAATTTTGCTGCTGCGTTTCGTTCTTGTGCGGAATCGAGAGCATTGTATCGTGTCGAGATTATCCTAGACGTCACCCGTGTAGGCTCGTAGGATCGTGCTACATCAATTTGGTGTCAAAGCGAGGTTCGTGTTGATTTCCTAATCGACACCATCCTAAAATCCGTAGGACACCAACACTCACTTGTTTGCACGATCGTTTGTTCAAAAAAAATAATAAATTTTTTTTTCCTGGTCTGCGAATAGCGGTCTATATTTTTCAGTTTTTATCGAAATTTTTAAAAAAAAATCTGGATATTCTACTTAATATTTTCTGAAAGAAAATCAAAAAAAATTTTCTACTTACCTTAGTTATTAGGTGGGAATAAAATTATATTTCGTAAAATTTCTGTCTTGATCTAAAATTCTGGTAAAAAAACAAAACAATTTTTCAGCAAAAAAAACACTTGTCCCGTTGTTTATGCCCACTAGGCGTGGTACGGAATATCTCCCAACCGCTTCCACCATGGCAGACGACCATGATGACGATCACGCTCCTGCAACGATTACGGAGCTTCGAGATGAGTTTAATGCTAAGTTCGATGCACTCACACAGTTAATACAAGGGTTAGCATTCAATCAAGCGGCGCCTCAAAATCCGGTTGCCAACCAACGAGATGAGAGACCAAACCATCCCCGGAATCAGAACGATGAGCAAGCGCCTCGAGCTCCACATGAGTTCGATGTAACTAGAGCCGTGAAAATTGATCCACCGTCATACGATGGAATGGGTGAACCCCAAGTATTTTTAAACTGGATTATGGAGATCGAGTGTTACTTTGAGTGGAAGAATCTGACAAATGGCGAGAAGGTGCGGGTTGCACGGATGATGCTTTTGGGTAGAGCCAAAACATTCTGGTTGAACGAAGAGAGGCGTCTAGGTACCGTGAATGAGGCACCCCCAATTGGGTGGGCTGCCATGAAGGCACTTTTGTCTGACCAATATGTCCCTGCGTATCACAGAACTCAAATGTTCGACGAGTTAGCCACCCATCGTTAGGGTAGCAAATCGGTATCGGAGTATATGAGACTTCTGAAAGATATGATGGTGCGGTGTGACATACGGGAAATGCCCGAAGTTACATTATCTCGCTTTCGTAAGGGACTTAACCCAGACATCCAAGGCAAGCTTTTGTGTTATGGTCATACGGACCTTAACACGACATTCAATGCTGCTTTAGACATAGAGAAGCACAACGCTTACAAGTCCAAGGGACGAGCATTCCAGAAGGGAAAATCCCTTTTAGGAGCCCCACCTTCGTCCTCCATGAGGGACAAAGGAAGATTTCGATCGACTGATTCGAATTCGGTAGTTATCACCGCTAGGAACATTAGGAATCCCACTGGCGAGAGAGTTCCGGTAGGACGGATTAATAAGACAAACGCCACATGTTATTCTTGCGGGATCCAAGGACATTACTCTGGTGAGTGCCCCACTAATAGTAAACCACTAGCACTATCAGACTCCACGTCTGAACCCGCCGAGATCGTCTATGAAGCCGGCGTCGAATCTGATGCCGAGCCGAGTGATATTGAAGATGAATCTTATATGATGGTTATGAGGTGCATTTTGGCCACACCGCGTGCGTCGGATGAGTATAATCGGACGAATATCTTTTCGTTGAATTTTAAAAGCGGTGAGAAGTGGTGTAAGTTAATAATCGATAGCGGTAGTAGTATGAACGTCGTTTCGGAGAATGCCATCACTCGAATGCACTTAGTCACTGAGCCGCATCCACATCCGTATAAGATAGCATGGGTGAACAAAACGTCTATCGCAGTTTCTAAACGATGCTTGGTACCGCTTACGGTGAAGAGCTATGTCGATAAGGTGTGGTGCGATGTCATCCCTATGGATGTATGTCACGTTCTACTAGGACATCCATGGCTTTATGATTATGACGTGACTCATTTTGGCAGAGCCAACACTTACGAGTTCAAGTTCAATGGTAAGACCATTGTTTTGAAAGCCACACCACCTAAGGACCCGTCGATTGCTTCCAAGGACACAGTGGTTCCTGCGGAAAAGAAAACCATAAGTTTTATAAGTAGGAAGGAGTTAGAACGCGAGACCTTTCTAGATGGCGTCATTTATGCGTTAGTAAGCCTACAAGCTAAGGAAGATTCACCGTCTTTAGAGAACCTACCGTTATCTCTGCGCACGTTATTGGAAGAATATAAGGACGTCTATCCGGTAGATTTACCTTCCAAGTTGCCACCCATCAGGGATATTCAACACGAAATTGACTTCGTCCCGGGCTCATCCTTGCCTAATCTACCCCATTACCGACTTAATCCCTCCGCACATAATGAACTACAAATATTAATTTCTGATTTATTAGCAAAGGGATTTATCCGCCTAGTAAAAGCCCTTGTGCCGTCCCTGCCTTGTTGGTCCCGAAGAAAGATAAGTCTTGGAGGTTGTGTGTAGACTACCGGGCCATCAATAAAATAACTGTCAAGTATATATTTCCCATTCCCCGTTTGGATGATCTATATGATATGTTATCCGGTGCCACCGTGTTCTCAAAATTGGATTTAAAGAGTGGTTACCACCAAATAAGGATTCGGGAGGGAGACGAATGGAAAACGGTCTTTAAATCTAAGGATGGGCTTTACGAGTGGTTAGTGCTAGGAGAGGGACTCACCAACGGACCAAGTACTTTCTTACGGTTAATGACTCAAGTATTTAAGCCATACATGGGTAAATTTGTCGTAGTCTATTTCGATGATATTTTGGTGTTTAGTATCTCGCCGATCGATCATGAAACTCATTTGCGAACAATCCTTACTACATTGCGCCAAGAGAACTTATTCATCCGATTGATCATGAAACTCAATTCTTGTTGGGGAAAGAACAACTGTTTGCGAATCGGGATTTTCTTGGTAGATCTTTCTTTGGTACAACTTCGCTCGTACGGACGCTAATATTCGTCCCTTTAGCTTGATCGGATCTTGGCCTATAGCCGTGGTTCGATCTCTAGCGGGTTGGCTATCCGAACGTTAGCGCGAAAGAATAAATAAAATAATTGTGCTGTTGCGTTTCGTTCTTGTGCGGAATCGAGAGCGTTGTATCGTGTCGAGATTATCCTAGACGTCACCCGTGTAGGCACGTAGGATCGTGCTACATCACTCGCGTCCTCTCGCACACAAAGGCCAAAGGATAAAGCGAAGGCTTCACTGCCAATCGTATCCTGCTCCACCCAGGAGGGGAGTAGAGTTGATATAGAGGCCCGGTTGCCCTCCTCATTCCAAACCAATAGAGGCGCGCCGACCTCGTCCAGATGCTTGGCACCGAGGCAAAAATTTTGGTTGCGCCTCAGACTAGGCACCTTTGAGGTGCCAGCAACCATCTTGGTGGGCTTGTCGGGCACCTTATCTGTTGTCAGGCTCGCCTGGCGATATTACCCTGGTGAAATCTCTAGAACCTCCTTCCCCTTGGTCGGGGGAAGGGTCTTCGTCTTCTTGGAGGGGGAGGCAGAGATTGTGATCCGCGGCTCGCGGGCGCGGGCCGCATCTTGGGTGGAGGAGTCTGAAAGATTCTAGTTGCGGCCTAAATCACCTAGAGGGGGGTGAATAGGTGAATTCTATGGCTTTTTGCGGAATTAAAAACTTTAAATAAAAGCGCACAGAAACCAAAAGAGCACAACACAACACAAGGATTTATAGTGGTTCCCCGATGTGGGTAGTCCACTTTCCACCTCACCAATCTAGCATGACCGGCTAGATTAGGCTACTTCACTAGGATTACGAATAATCCTACAACTCGGAGTCACCACTCCTACAACTCGGAGTCACCACTTCTACAACTAGGAGAAAAAGCTCCTACATACTCGGAAGTAAAACTTCCTGCAAGCTCGGAGACAACGCTCCTATAACTCGAAGTAAAACTCCTACACTCGGAAGCAAGCTTCCTACAACTCGGAGAACAGTCTCTCCTACAAAAATATTGTAAAGAAATTTTGCAAAACTTTAGATTGAGAAACAATCTTCTTAAAATCTCCTTGAGACTTGACTTGATCCGATCTGAAAATGAGAGATCTTCTTCTTCCTTGACTGAATCGTAAATCTGGATCTAGAAAGAAGGAAGAAGAAATCTTGCCTTGAGAGAACTTGATCTGAAAACTTAGGAGACTGTTGGAACAAACCTATTACTGATTTGGGCTAGGATCACTATGTTTTAACTAAGGATCAAGTTGACCCCATTGTATAGTTTAAGGGTCAAGTTTGTTAGGCTGTTAGAGTTACTAGAACTTAAGGAAAATTTAAGTTCCCAGTGTTCGACAAATGTCGAGTGGCGTTCGACGAATGTCTAGCATCGTTCGACGAATTGTTCTCAGCAGACTGAAGTATTATGGCCAGTTCCAGCGCTCGACATTCTCTGAGCAGCGTTCGACAAATGGCGATCAGCGTTCGACGAATTCCAGCCAGAGCTCGACAAATTCTGTATTAAAGCTCAGTTCGACAAATACAAGTCCAAATTATTTATATCAGTTGTTTGTCAGTACTCTGAACACAGATCGATGACTCCAACAGATATATTCAAGACATTTTGGACGTATTCAAAACAGGCAAGTAAGGATATTATATTTTTTAAATATATTACTTATTTCCTTTGTTCCAAGACAAAGATAGTCGTTGACAATTAATGCAAAAGAGTATTTCACGGCTAAGGAATTAAAGGACCTGTCAAAAGTCGTTTTGTCTTTGTTGTTATTCCAAGAAAGAATTAAAGACAGATTATTCTATTCCAAAAATAGAATATATCAAAGACAAACATTATTGTCTTATCTCTCTCGACAGAATTCAAATTAGCATTCTTGCAGAATACAGAAACATAACAACAAGGATAGAGAAAGAAAGAAGAAGAACATTCAGTCTATTATTCTCAGTCTTCTTCTTCTTCCTCAAGCAGCACTCATCTTCCTTCTGAGAACATCATCTTCAAGATCCATCTCTCAGATATTCTGCTGCAAGTTCAAGTCTTCTACAAGAGCAACAAGGAATCTGAAGAACCTGTTCTTACAGATTAATCTTCTACAGAAGATTTGTGTTTTCAAGAGAAAGCTTCTCCAACATCTGTCAAATACTTCAATCAGACAGGGGGAGCTTTACAACAAGTCCATTAGAGTCTTCTCTCAGCATCTTGATAGAGAAGAACACTATAACCCTTTTTCTCACCTCTCTTGTACAGGGTTAATACTCCCTTCAAAAGTGTAGTTCCTTGGTGGCAAGACACCTGATCAAAAAATCTAGTAGGTTTTGAGCTCCTGATCAAAAGCTCTCTGGTGTGTGGACACCTGATCAAAATCACCTTTGTGTTAGGTCACCTGATCAACCCTCCTAGTAGACTCCTACCAAAGGGTGGTAGAAGAGTGGAATACCTAGATTTATTGGGGAACCACTATAAATTCCTTGTGTCTTCTGTGTGTGTTTATTTCTTTGTGCTGTGCTGTGTGCTTTTATTTATTCAATTTTTCTGTTTATATTTATCTCACTCTGCTTACACATATATATAACACTATTTTAATTACACTATAAAACTAAGGAAAAGTTTTTAATACTCTATTCACCCCCCTCTAGAGTAACTTAAGATCTAACCTCCACTTTCAATTGGTATCAGAGGTAGGTTGATTCGTTACAGGCTAACACCTGAATCACAAAGATCAATTAGATCTTAAATTAATTTAGAGTTTTACTTTATCTATTTTCTGTTAAAAACTCATGGCACAGAACAAGGAGTACTCAAGCACAAGACCTCCAATGTGCAATCTTAGTAAGTTTGCACTCTGGAAAGCAAGGATTAGGCTTTATATGAACTCTATTGATGAAGAAATTTTCAATGTTATTCTGACAGGGCCTCCAACACCTACATCATAAACCATCACTGAAGCTACAGCAGACAATCATGCTGTCCCACCTCCTGAGTGGACAGAAACTCAAAAGAGGCAAAGAAGTGTAGATGCTAAAGCCATGAACATATTGGCTCAAACTATGTCTGATGACATATTTCAAAAAGTGGTTGAATGTACTTCAGCTAGAGAAATTTGGATTTCACTAAATAACATGGTTACAGGTTCTGCAGATGAAAGAAAAGACAGAAGATCACACTTGATCTCTCTGTATGAAAACTTCAAGAAAGGAGACACAGAGACAGTGGATGACATGGACAACAGACTCAGTCTCATAATTAATGACCTGAAATCTCTGGACAAAGTGATATCTATCACTGAAATAAATGATAAGATTCTAATGTGCTTCCCCATCACATGAGATTCTAGAATCTGGCCAATCAAGGAAGCCAGAAGTCTAAATGAGATTACCACTGAAGCTTTGTTGGGCAAACTCAAATCTTATGAGCAGTTCATCAAGTCCAGGGAAGCTGAATCATCCACTACATCTCCAACAACAAAGAAAGAAAAGAGCATAGCTTTCAAAGTAGCTGATGCAGAAGAAGAAAAGACTCCACAAGATGAGGAGTTTATGAGTCTCATAGCCAAGAGATTCTACAAAATGGCTAAGAAGGACTTCAGAAAGAAGGAGTCCAGATCAAGAGAAAAGCAAAGGTAAGACAAATCAACTCCTAAAGAAGTTATTTGTTATGGTTGCAGGAAACCTGGACACTACCTGACAGAATGTCCAGAAATTTAAAAGAAAGAAAAGAAAAAGGAGAAAGAGGAGAAAAGAAGCTCCAGCAAATCTTCCTCACACAATCACAAAAAGAAGGGAAGAGGATTCAGTGCAGAATCCTGGAGTGAAACTGAATCTAAACCATCATCCAGTTCATCTGATGATGATGAAGAAAAATCAAATGAAAGTGGCAAATGTCTGATGGCAATATATGACTCAGGCAGTGAGTCAGGATATGCTTCCTCATCCTGCTCCAGTGATGATGAAGAAGAAAGAACATTCTACATGATGGCTATTAATGCCTCGGGACATAATTCTGATAAGGAAAAATTAGACTCTGAAGCAGAAGATGATGCAGATCAGGTATTATCTCAATTTGATTTTACTTCAGTTGAATTCAAGGCTGAATTCAAAGTTCTTTGCTTAGGCTTACTGAAATCTGAGAAAGAAATAATCTCTCTCAGAAATAAGTTAGCTGACATGAAAATTATAAGTGAAGAGAATATAAAACTTAAAAAGGATTTGGCTGCCTCCAGGGAACATATTGTTCTCAATGAGAGCAAGTTGTCTAAAGCCAAAGAGTTTGAAAAATCCCTAAATGGGAGAAGTATCAAACTGATGGACATAACAAGCACAGTTAATGCTAGACTTAATAGCAAACTGGGCTTGGGTGCCTCATAAAGTGAGCCACATCTAGTTAAGAAGAATATATTATCTGCACCCATAAAATTCATATCTGCTAAAAGCAAAGAGGCTGTAGAAGCAAATAAAGATGTTTCAAGCAAGTCTGTTAAGAATAAGAGAATTCAGAAGAATTCGTCGAACGAAGCTCGACGAAAAGATTCAAATTTGTCGAACAGAGATCGACGAAAACTGAATACAGATTTTCAGTATAGTTATTACATGGACGGCGCTAGACGAAATAATGTACATTCGTCGAACGACGATCGACGAATTTACCCAAATTTGTCGAACAAAAACTATACACAGACATTCAGGAATTCTAATTCTAAACACACTAAAAATCCTTTTACTGAATGGATTATACCTCTAAGGAGATATCATCCACAAGGCTATAAGGATCAACCTGAAATGTCCTTTATTTCTGAATATTGTGGACAAACAAAAGGACCCAAGGTAGTCTGGGTCAAAAATAACTAGTTTATTTTTCTATCTTTGCAGGTACACAACTATCCAAGGATAAAAGAATATTGGTACTTGGATAGTGGATGCTCAAAACATATGACAGGAAACAAGGCCAACCTAAGCAATTATAAGGCAAAGCTTGGACCCAAAGTTGTCTTTGGAGACTCCAACTGTGGACAAACAAAAGGGTATGGACAAGTCAAAGTTGGAGCAGTCACATTCAAAGAAGTATCATATGTCAAAGGTCTCAAGCACAACCTCATCAGCATAAGCCAGTTATGTGATGAAGGTTATCAGGTAACCTTTAACCCTTCCCAATGTCTTATTACCAATAATAAAAACAAAAATGTATTATCTGGTATTAGACAAGGAAACATTTATCTTGTCAATTTTGACTCTGCCAATACCGACATCTGTCTATTTAATTCAATAAATAAGACAAATGAACTATGGCATAAAAGGCTAGGACACATTAACCTTAGAACTATCTCTAAGCTTTCTAAGGACAATCTTGTCAGAGGACTGCCTTCTAGTTCATATAAGAAGGAAGGACTTTGCAGGGCTTGTCAGTTAGGTAAGCAAACTAGAAGTAGTTTCAAATCTTTATCCAAGAGTGATTCACCTAGGATTCTGTACTTATTGCATTTAGATCTTTTTGGACCTACTGCTATACAGAGCTTAGGAGGGAAGCATTATTCTCTAGTTATTGTAGATGATTTCTCAAGATTCACTTGGGTGTTCTTTCTTAGGAACAAGTCTGACACTTTCAAAGTTCTAACAAACTTTCTCAGGTCCATCAAGACTGAGTACTCTACTTTAGTTGCATTAATCAGAAGTGATCATAGTACTGAGTTTGAGTCTCTTCTGATGAGAGAATTCTGTGGAAAAGAAGGGATCAGACAGTGTTTCTCTGCTCCTAGAAGCCCTCAACAAAATGGGGTAGCTGAAAGGAAAAATAGAACATTAATTGAATCACCAACTACATTGCTTGCTGATGCTCATTTGCCACTCTCCTTTTGGGCAGAGGCAGTGAACACAGCAAATTATGTGTTGAATAGAAGCCTGATACATAAGCTTAAGGGTAAGACTCCCAATGAACTACTCAAGAATAAAAAGCCTAAGGTTAGCTATTTTAAGATTTTTGGTTGTAAATGCTATGTGCATAACAATGATAAGAAATATCTAAGGAAGTTTGAAGCTAAGGCAGCTGAAGGCATATTCCTTGGATACTCTCTATCTAGTAAGGCATATAGAGTCTACAACAAATATACTCTTAAAATAGAGGAGTCCATGCATGTTTCTTTTGATGAAACTAACCTATTGAATGAGGAGAGGAATACCACCTCTACCATAAATACCTTGCAGGTATCAGATTTATGTGGAGAGCTAAGTGAGCTAAATCTAGAGAAAAGAGATTCTTCACTTCCAAGAACTCAAACACTTGAAGATAGTGAAGAAGAAGATCATCCAGAATATCTTGCTGATAATTCAATTCAAGTGACAGCTGATCAAATTCCCCAAGAAGATATCATTGCTGAACCAACTCCAACTGTTGACCACATCACAGTTAGAGATCATCCAATATCACATGTAATTGGAGATATTTCAGCAGGTGTTCAAACAAGGAATCAACTACATCAAAATCAGATGCATACTTGTTTCCTATCACAAGTTGAACCTCAAACTATAACAGATGCAGAACAAGATCCAAATTGGATTCTTGAAATGCAAGAGGAGCTCAACCAGTTTGAAAGGAACAAGGTTTGGGATTTGGTTCCAAGACCAAAGGGCCATCCAGTTATTGGCACTAAATGGGTCTTTAGGAACAAGCTAGATGAACAAGGCAACATTGTGAGAAATAAAGCAAGACTGGTAGCACAAGGTTATTCACAGGAAGAAGGGATTGATTATGATCGGACCTTTGCTCCTGTTGCAAGACTTGAAGCAATCAGAATCTTTCTTGCATTTGCTGCATATAAAAAGTTCAAAGTATTTCAAATGGATGTGAAGAGTGCATTCTTAAATGGAGAAATTAAAGAAGAAGTCTATGTGGAACAACCACCAGGTTTCATCTCTCCAACTCAACCCTCTTTTGTATTTAAGCTTAATAAAGCTCTTTATGGTCTCAAACATGCTCCTAGAGCATGGTATGAGACTTTAGCTAGTTTTCTATTGGAAAACAATTTTTGTAGGGGCATCGTAGATAAAACCCTATTTTTCAAAATACATAAAAATCAAACTTTGCTAGTTCAAATATATGTAGATGACATTATTTTTGGCTTTACTGATTCAAATTTGTGTAAAAGATTTTCTAATCTAATGCATTCTAAATTTGAAATAAGTAGTATGAGTGAGCTATCATACTTCCTTGGTCTTCAAGTGAAGCAAACTCCAAATGGAATCTTCATATCCCAATCTAAGTATGCTAAGGAATTAGTGAAAAGATTTGGTATGTCTGATTCTTCCACCATGAAAACACCCATGCCCTCAAATGCTGTTGTTGATAACGATGAATCAGGGAAACCTGTTGATTCAAAAGTATATAGAGCAATTGTTGGCTCACTACTTTATTTAACAGCAAGTAGGCCTGACATAATGTTTGCTACCTGTATTTGTGCTAGGTTTCAAGTTAACCCCAAAGAATCTCACTTAAATTTATTAAAAAGAATTTTTAGATATATAAAGGGTTGCCCTAATCTAGGACTTTGGTATCCAACAACATCTGAATTTGAATTAACTGGATTCTCAGATTCAGATTATGCTGGATGTAGAGTAGACAGGAAAATCACATCAGGAACTTGTCAGTTTCTTGGTGATAGGCTTGTGTCTTGGTTTTGTAAAAAACAGACATCTGTGTCTACATCATCAGCTGAAGCTGAATACATGGCTGCTGGCAGTTGCTGCTCACAGATGTTGTGGATACAAAATCAACTTCTAGACTATGGTGTCAACTTAAATAATTCAACTATATTTTGTGACAATACAAGTGCAATATTTATAGCTCAAAATCCAGTTCTCCATAGTAGGACTAAACACATAGAAATTAGGCACCACTTCCTTAGGGATAATGTGGATACAAATAAAATTTGCCTACAATTTATTTCTACTGTTTACAAAGAGCTGACATTTTCACCAAGCCCTTGGATGAAAAGAAGCATATATTCTTTATAAATCAAATAGGAATGATAGATGGAGATTCAATCTGTTAAAAAAATTAAAATTTCTATTTATCCCCAAAATTCATCGAACGGAGGACGACGAATTTGTATCATTTGTCGAACGGTGGTCGACGAAACCTTTTATCTTCAGAATCGATAAAGAAAATTTCACCTGTCGAATGGTGGTCGACGGAAAAGATATTTTTGTCGAATAGCGTCTGACAGAGACATAAAGTCTTTTCGACTTCTGCTTTTATTAGGTTTTTGCCGAACCCCGCTCCTCAAATGCGCCCCCTTCTCCGATCTATATAATCTTTATTTTTATTTCTTAATAGAACGCGCCTACAGAAATCGTTTCCCTCCAGTTCCCCTCTGCACTTGATCTTTCTCTCTTGCAGGTATGAATGGCGATTTCTCAAGCCGCACTCTACTCGATGAAGTTTGATGCTGGGTTTGACATCGACATGGAATCTTTCGCACAATCTGACCAAGTCTTCAAGTATATTCTTCAACTTTTCGAAGAGCAACAGTTAAAGATGCTAATGAGCATGAGGATAAAGCTGCGCACAGCAGAAATTAAGGAATGGTGTTTTACGGCTAAGCCAGATAATGAAAGTCTAACAGGAACCATCTCAGGACATCAGGTCTCTCTTACCCCTACCATTCTATCTGAGGTTTTTGGTTTTGTGAATGGTGATGATGAATTAGAACTAAGTTCTGTTGAAAATGGTGAAGCATTGATTAAAATGGGTCATTACACTAGAAACCCTAATCATCTGCTTAAGAAAAACTTATCTTTGGAATATAAGTTTCTTTCTGATATTGTTGGAAAAGTGTTGTTAGGGAAAACAACAGGTCATGATTATATTAATAGGCACCAATTTATGTTGATGGTGGCCTTAATGGAAAAGAAGAAAGTAAACTGGGGATCAATTCTCTTTAGATTGATTTAGAAGAAAATTTCAAAGGAAAATGTCTATTTTGGAAGAATTATAGGAATTGTATTGCAGGAAAGACACCAAGACCTTCTGGTCTCTCCCAAGGTGACCATTAATGCTAGCAAGAAGTTGACCTCAACTCTCTTTGCTAAATGGGACAGGGTGTTTACCAAGAAGAACCCAGGAGCAGCTACACAGAAGAAAACTTCTGAAGGCACAAGGAATGATCCAGTCACTCCCTTAACCCTTGTAGAAGATCCTTCTCCTCCTCCTCTTGTTTCTCCTCCTCCTCTCCCATCTTCACCTCAGAATATTTCCCCTGCACAATCTCCACCTTCAAATTCTCCCACACCCATTGATGACATTCCATCCTCATTTACCCTTCTACCTCCTCATACTTCTCCACCTCCATCTCCCATGCATGATGACCATCAGTCACCCATACATCATTCTTGCCCTATTCATTCTGACATCCCTCAACAACATGCCAATGTTGCAAACATCTTTGTACCAACCTCTATTCCTTCCACTTCTCAACCATCTTCATCTCATCCACCTGAAATGCTATTTCTACATTTCCAAACTGTTGCAGATCAAATTCTTGACTACATTGTTCCCAAGATAGATAAAATCCTGGATGCAAAACTTGCTCCAGTCCATAACATTCTTTCTACTCTTGACTCCACATTGGATGCAAAAATTGCTCCAATTCTTCAAGCAATTTCTGAACTATCTTCCAAATTATCTTCAATTCCTTCCTCTATTTCTGTCCCTTCTTCTAGGAGCCTATATTCAGGTCTCCCTGAAGCTAGGTAGGGGGAGATGCCTTATGAAGAAGCTCCAGAAGCTCTTGTTGAAGAGGCCACAGTTTTTGTTGAAGATACAACTCCAGTTTTAGAGGATACAGTTCAAATTTCTGATTTAGAAATGTTTGATTTGGTTGAAGCATCTGAATTTCCAGTCATAGAAAAGACAAATAATATCTACATTCATCCTTCTTTAGATATTACTCATTTGCTGTCTAAGTTCAGTTCTATTTACTCAGTTCTGCCAAAACATCAAGATTATTCTAGAGCAATTGTCCCTTATATTGCTCCAATTGATAAAATTTTGCTGAAAAAGATTATCAGCTGTTTTGCAGTTCAAAGTGCAGATCCAGTTCATGTTTCAGTTCCAGTTCAAAGTCATGCAAGTGAATCAGTTGAAATTTCAGAGGAAATTATCAATAGTTTTGATATCCCAACTTTTATCTTTGATGAATCACCAATTCCAGATTTTGATGAAATTTGGAAAGCAGAAGATGAAGCTTTTGAAGCTGAAGAGCAAAAGATCAAAGCTCTGAAATTGGTCAATGAATTATATGATGATTCAATTCCTTCTTCTGATTCTGATGAAGAAGACAATGATAGTGATTCTGATGATACTTTATCAAGGAAGAGAAAGAAAAGAAAGGCAAAGTCTTTGGCTGTCCCCAAGCCTCCTAACCCAGATAGTGATATTCCTTATTACATTCTTCATAATATCACTCTTGACAAAGATACCCCTCACTGGATGAAGTTCTCCAGAAATGAAATTAAGAGGAGAAAGAAATTCAAGAAAACTGGTTATTATTCTGATAAGCCAGTTAGGTTTAATCCACCTCCTCCTCCTCCTCCAGCAGCAGGCTCAGCAGCACCTTCTTCTACCTCTCAAAAGTTCACTAATCAGCAATCAAGTAAACCAGCTAACACAAATGGTTATCAGAGTTCCTGGTCTTCAGGATTTTCTTCAATCCCTTCCAAGAATGTTACTACAAAATATAAGCTTACAATATCTGATGGATCCTTGCACAGGAAAATAAACATTCCTTTTGAAAAACCTTCATTGCAGGCTATTGATTCTGATGATAGGCCTTTCTCCCCAGTGAATACAGAAGATGATGAATTAGCACAAATGGCTAGGTTCAAAGAGACAATTGCCTCAGCTCAGATTAATAAGGCAAAAGCTGAAGGGAAAGACCATTCTCAGTTCTCAACCATGTCAGAGTACAGAAGAAAGGAGTTTGATAAGTATAAATCAAAGAACTTTTTCAATGTTGAAGAATTCCTGATGCAGTACCCTCAAGCAGTTGTTGTTCAAGCTAAAGCTCGGACTATTATTGGAGCTCAAGATCTCTTTATAAGCAAGAAGAAATCTGAAGATCCTAGCAGAAAAATCATCTTCAAACCTTCATCAGCAAAGAAGTGAAAAAGGTTCAGACTTATTTATTCTGTTATCGTTTAACATTTTGGTTGTAATGATTATGAACTCAGAGCACTATTTTACCCTATCTGCTGAAATGAATTCTCATTCTGTTAGATATATTTTTATGCTCTGCTGTTTATTTTTCTATTGTATTTATTTGATTGATTGTCAAATAGTATCCTAACCCAAATAGGGGGAGATTGTTGGAACAACCCTATTATTGATTTGGGCTAGGATCACTATGTTTTAACTAAGGATCAAGTTGACCCCATTGTATAGTTTAAGGGTCAAGTTTTTTAGGTTGTTAGAGTTACTAGAACTTAAGGAAAATTTAAGTTCCCAGTGTTCGACAAATGTCGAGTGGCGTTCGACGAATGTCTAGCATCGTTCGACGAATTGTTCTCAGCAGACTGAAGTATTATGGCCAGTTCCAGCGCTCGACATTCTCTGAGCAGCGTTCGACAAATGGCGAGCAGCGTTCGACGAATTCCAGCCAGAGTTCGACAAATTCTGTATTAAAGCTCAGTTCGACAAATACAAGACCAGATTATTTATATCAGTTGTTTGTCAGTACTCTGAACACAGATTGACGACTCCAACGGATATATTCAATACATTTGGACGTATTCAAGACAGGCAAGTAAGGATATTATATTCTGTAAATATATTCCTTATTTCCTTTGTTCCAAGACAAAGATAGTCGTTGACAATTAATGCAAAAGAGTATTTCACGGCTAAGGAATTAAAGCACCTGACAAAAGTCATTTTGTCTTTGTTGTTATTCCAAGAAAGAATTAAAGACAGATTATTCTATTCCAAAAATAGAATATATCAAAGACAGACATTATTGTCTTATCTCTCTCGACAGAATTCAAATTAGCATTCTTGCAGAATACAGAAACATAACAACACAGATAGAGAAAGAAAAAAGAAGAACATTCAGTCTATTATTCTCAGTCTTCATCTTCTTCCTCAAGCAGCACTCATCTTCCTTCTGAGAACATCATCTTCAAGTTCCATCTCTCAGATATTCTGCTGCAAGTTCAAGTCTTCTACAAGAGCAACAAGGAATCTGAAGAACCTGTTCTTCCAGATTAATCTGCTACAGAAGATTTGTGTCTTCAAGAGAAAGCTTCTCCAACATCTGTCAAATGCTTCAATCAGGCAGGAGGAGCGTTACAACAAGTCCACTAGAGTCTTCTCTCAGCATCTTGATAGAGAAGAACACTATAACCCTTTTTCTCACTTCTCTTGTACAGGGTTAATACTCCCTTCAAAAGTGTAGTTCCTTGGTGGCAAGACACCTGATCAAAAAATCTAGTTGGTTTTGAGCACCTGATCAAAAGCTCTCTAGTGTGTGGACACTTGATCAAAATCACCTTGGTGTTAGGGCACCTGATCAACCCTCCTAGTGGACTCCTACCAAAGGGTGGTAGAAGAGTGGACTACCCAGATTTATTGGAGAACCACTATAAATTCCTTGTGTCTTATGTGTGTGTTTATTTCTTTGTGTTGTGCTGTGTGCTTTTATTTATTCAGTTTTTCTGTTTATATTTATCTCACTCTGCTTACACATATACATATAACACTATTTTAATTACACTATAAAACTAAGAAAAGTTTTTAATACTCTATTCACCCCCCCTCTAGAGTAACTTAAGATCTAACCTCCACTTTAAGAGACAACTAGATCTGAAAGGAACTTGATGAGATCAGAAATCAGAGATCTAGTTGACTCTTTTCTTTAAGAAGAATCGACCAAAAACTTTGTCGGCAGCAGCAAGGGATTTGCGAGAATGAACAAAGCGCTGACGGAACTTTTGCGATGTCATATTAGAACGACATTATTCATGATTAACGATTAGGGTATTTCGAAATACCCTTAGATACTTATACGATTCTTCTCCAACGGCTATAAGCGAGATTTAAGAATAGATGACCACGTGGAAGAAAGCCCTAAATAGACAGACTGACAGAAATCGCGTTGTTGGCATTCGTTGAGAGAACCCATTGATTCGACGAATTCGTCGAAAGGAAGAAATTATTCGACGACAATACTTAGAGATATCTTGGAGATTGAGAGATGAGGAGATTATACATTTCGTCAACAGGCGCGCTTGTTCTCAACGATTTCGTCGAATGAAAGATTTTCCTCGACGATTTCGTCGACTAATCTTAGGCATTCGTCGATGAAAATAAACAATCTAACCGAATATCTGTTCGAGTGATATCATCGAGACCTGCTAATGTCTCGACGAATTTGTTGAATAATCTTGCGCTTATTCGACGAAAATACTTAGACAGAGTTCTTCTACTTCTGATTTCAGCAACCTTTGACTTTAAGCTTTTCCTTAGTACTTGAGTGTAAAGTACATTCCAAGAGAGAGATTTCATATGAGTCAACACCTTGGTCTACACAATAAGGGATTACATTGCGTAGGCCTGACCTTGGGTTGTACTTAGCAATGAGCATCCTGCATACATATAAATGGAAAAAAACATCAAATACAAACTCAATTCAACTTAGTTCAAGTGGACTTCTTCAAATCAATGTAATTGTGGATATAATTCTCAACAATCTCCCCCTATTTGAAGAAGTCAGAACCTATGTACTAAGTTGAATTTTGCACAGAGAGTAAATATAAAGGAAATACATAAAGAGATAAGGAGAGTAAAAAAACATAGCTTTTCAACCATCTCATTTCCTTTTCAACCTTCTCTCCCTTTCAACTTTCCTCTCTCAACTTCAACTTCTCTCCCCCTTTAACTTCTCTCCACCTTTCTGACTACTTTAGATAGGGAAGAAAAAGCATGAGAGATCAACAGAGTGCTCCCCCTCAGCAACTGCATATGAGTCCTTATTTGGGAGTAGACTTTGAAAATATTGAATCATCTCCCCCTCAATCTTCTCCCCCCTTAGAATTGCAGTGCTAGGACAGATTTCCTAAGCTTTTCAGCAACCTTACTATATACTTCTTGTTCTGGTCTTGTACCATGAACATCCACTATCTAAATACCCGATTAGAGTTTTGGTTGGCCTTTGGACATACCTGCAATCACAGATTAATTATCCTTAGGAACCCAAACGAATTTGGGTCCTAGGTTTCTGGTTTGATCAACACCACCCAGAGTGTTAACATTGCGAGGGGTCATTCTTACATTGTTAACCTGTGGAGTCTTATAATTTTTAAGATTAAACCAGCAATCTATGACGAAGTGACCAACTTTGCCACAACACCAACAATCGAATCTGTTGTACCTTCTTTTACCCTCCTGCTTGAATTTTTGAATGGGGAGTCTAGCAGGGTCTACATTCTTAGAAGTAGAAAACTCGTGATTGCAACATACATACGGCTCCTTCTTCTCAAGAGGCTTAGCAACAATAGATTTAATCTTTGGTGCTTTCTTAGCAGACGGTCAATGTACGAATGAACCATAGTCCTTGAGGACTATCTCTTCGTAAGGGGTTTTGAAAGCAGTCGTTCTGAAGTTTCGGGGACGGCTCCAACCTTGGTTACTCTTACTTGACTCATCGTGAGTTGGTCTCGTAAAGTGACCGTACATTGTCTCAAAGTCATACGTGCTGGTCGGAAACACTACCTTCTTGAAGGAAGGTTGACTTTGATCAGCTTTGCCCTTACCCTGCATGGCTCTTTTCTTTGCAGCCTCACTTTTCTTGGTTTCAAGACCAAGTCCACTAACCTTCTTAGGAGCTGAAAATCCATCAATGAGTGGAAGGATGGTTTTTGTCTTTGAGAAGCTTTCTACGAGCTTCTTTTCCACCATCAACTTTTCTTCCAGTTCTTTGACGGCTTTCTCTTTCAGACTTACTAGTTCAGCAGAGCTTTTAAGTTCATCTTTCAATATTTGGACTTCATCTTTGAGAGGAGTCAATTTTTCAATTTCCCCCCTCAAATCTGATTCCACCATTTTGAGAGATTCAATCTCTTTTGCTTGAGATTTAACTACCTTGCGACATTTGTCAAATCCCACCAATAAAGCTTTATATTGAACCATTAGGTCTAAGTCTTCCTCAGAAGAATAGCCTTCATTCGTAGTGGATCCAGTTTCAGAATCAGAAAGAGGAGTGTGCGAGTTTACCTTCCCTTCATAAGGGGTGTCATAGTTATCTGAATCTGATTGCGCCATAAGCCCAAAATAGGCTTCATCATTCGAGCTTGACTCGACTGAGTCGCTGTCGCTAAGAGTCTTCAATTTCTTAGCGATGAAGCTCTTTTCTTCTTTCTTCTTTCCTTTGAAGGATTTCTTCTCTTCCTTCTTTTTGTGTGGACATTTTGTACTTAAATGTCCTGGCTTATTACAGCAATAACAAATAATATCAGTCGAAATATGTTTATTTGGTTAAGTTTTATACCTGTCGTTGTTGTGTCCCTTCTTGTGATGTTCATCATCACGCCTTGATCTTCTATGATCTGAAGAGGACTGACTTTTCCTTTGGCTTCTTTTTCTGAGCAACCTCTTGAAATGCTTGGTGAGTGATGAGAACTCTCCATTGGACATGTCTGAGTTTGAAGAGCAAGCCACAGACTTGTCTTCTTCATCTGACGACCGTGTCCTGACAGATGACCTAGTTTTGCCTCCTCTTGACTCTTTGGCCTTCAGTGCCACAGACTTCTCCCTTCTAGAGGTCGTGCATCCCTCTTCTTCAGCCTTTCTGATACTTAGCTTTAGATCATGGGATAATAGATTTCCAAACAGAATCTGTGGCTCCATCTGTACAACCCCGATGTTCGCCAGGAAGGGTCTCTGGTTCGCACGCCCAAGAGAGCGAGCCAGGATGGGCGAGCCCAGGCGGGGCGAGCCCAGGAAGAGCGGGGGGCCATAGAGACAGGTGAGCCAGTCGATCGAAGGAGTTCGCTAGGCCGACCCGGGACCTTGGGGTACAAATAGCCATTTCTGGGGTACAATTAGCCATTTTGGCGAGCCCGACCCGCTAAGGAGCTGTTCGGCAGGCGAGCCATAGAGACAGGCGAGCCAGCCGATCGAAGGAGTTCGCTAGGCCGGCCTGGGACCTTGGGGTACAAATAGCCATTTCTGGGGTACAGTTAGCCATTTTGGCGAGCCCAACCCGCTAAGGAGTGGTTCGGCACGCGAGCCATAGAGACAGGCGAGCCAGCCGATCGAAGGAGTTCGCTAGGCCGGCCCGGGACCTTGGGGTACAAATAGCCATTTCTGGGGTACAGTTAGCCATTTTGGCGAGCCCGACCCGCTAAGGAGCGGTTCGGCAGGCGAGCCATAGATGCAGGCGAGCCAGCCAGTTGAAGGAGTTTGTTAGGCAGGCGAGCCAGCCAGTCATTTTGGCGAGACCCGTGTTCGCTGAACAGGTCAAGGGTCTTTGGTTCGCCGGTGCCTGGGGTGGTCTTTTACCAGAAGACCCCTGGTGGTCTGCGGTTAGCCCCTCCGAACAGCGGAGTTTGGCTGTTAGCAGACCAATTTGGGGTGCGGATAGCAAGAATGGACAGCGGGAGTTGGCTATTGACAGACCACAAAACCAAAATCTATAAATAGACCTTAAAGGGCACCTTGGAAGAGAAGGGTTCGGAATCTTTGAGCCTTCTTCTCTCCCTAGGTCGCTTTGGTTTGGGCTCTCTAGCTCTCCAAGGTGCCCGAGTCTTAGCTTTGGCTTGGGAGGGGAAGCACTCAACGATCTTCCGGGTTAGTGGAGGGACCTCCTTGCTGAGACCAGGGTCTTTGTTCCTTGTCTGAATTACCTACCTACCTCTTCCGAGGGACCAGTAAGGGCTAGCTGCCCCTCAATTCGTTGAGGGCCCCGAGCTCCACAAGGGACCGAGAAATCGGTTTCAACATTTTGGTGTGGTGAGCGTGGAGTGTGGCTGGTTCAAGAAAGTTCCAGAGAAGGGTTATGGCGGGAGAATGAGGAGCAAGGCGAGGAGTTCGGCGAGACACCTCAGGAGGCGATGGCCAGGATGCTCGCAGATTTCAGAAAGGAAGTGCTCGATACATTGGTGTTTACGGTCACAGCTCTGCGAAACGAGTTTGCGACCCCAACACCTCAGGCGACCCCTCCCCCAACGACGGTGGGAGAGAATGCCCCGGGGGGAAGGGCTGGAAAGGAAGTTGCCGTTGGATCAGGACAGGACAGGGAAGGGCGAGTGTTGTTCGCCAGTCCGGCGAGCTCCTTGCTGGTGAGCTCCGTGCCGGCGAGCTCACTACTAACGAACTCCGTCCCAGCGAGCGCGGCGCAGGCAAGTCCGCGCCAAGAGGCCAAAGGACTGGTTCCGGCGAGCTCAAGTTTGGCGAGAGAGCTTGGGGGCGAGTGGAGCCAGAAAAAGTGACAGGAGGGGGAAGCCCCTTTTGCGAGCTGGTGCTTTCCGCACCCGTCCCCGGGGGTTTGGAGAGTGGGACCGGGTGTACTACAACGGTAGGGATGACCCCATCCAGCACCTGCAGAGCTTCGAAGACTCGGTCTCCATCAGGCCGATGTCAGATGCCTTTAAGTGTCGGCTCTTTGCCATCACCTTCAAGGAGAAGGCCAGGGACTGGTTCCATCAACTCCCTGCAGGATCAATCTACGCGTTCGAGGACTTGCGCCGAAGTTTTTTGCTGAGGTTCTCGACCTCAAAAAAGAGGAAGAAGGACACTGATTCCCTCTTCGCAGTGAAGAAGGAGCCCAGGGAGTCGCTGGCTCAATATGCCGATAGGTTCCAAGAGGAAGTACAACTCACTCAGGAGATGCCTGGGTTTGCACTCCAACTCGCCTTCACGGTCGGGTTGAAAGAGAGTTTCTTCAAGATGACGTTGAAGAGAAAAGCCCCCGTCTCCTACGAAGAGCTGATGGAGAGGGTGTCCGAGGAAGTCGCAAGTGAAGAAGCCAACCCAGAGCTCACCAAGAGGCTAGCAAAGCTCAGTGAGCCGGAGGTGAGACAACATGAGGTCAGGAGAAGGGAAGAGCCCCGGGCCTCGGAGGGGGGATGGAGGCCGCAAGGTGGAGGAATGCAAGGGCAGGGAAGGGGTTATGACCCAGGAAGGGGTAACCATTTCGGAGGTCAATGGAGACCCCCCCAGTTGGGGTGGAGGCAGGGTCCGTTGCAGATGCTGATAAATAGAAAATATACGCATTTTTCTATATAGTTTTTAGTATAGTTTTAATTAAATTTGTAAATAATATATGTAAATTAATGAATAAAATGTTTGTTTTTGCTATTTTTGTTTTTAACTTAGTTTTATTTTCATTTTATAAAATTTCTGTAATTTTGTTAAGTCACGCCCTCGGACACGCCCGTGTCCAAGGGCGTGTTCAATAATTTCTGATAATTTTCATTTCTGTCTTTTTTCCAGCTCAAACATGAAGTCACGCCCTTGGTCACGCCCGTGACCGAGGTCGTGTACTTGGTCACGCCCGTGTTGGATGTTCAGCCAGATTCGAGCCCAAATGTCAATGTCACGCCCAATGTCACAGCCGTGATCGGGTCACGCCCGTGACCGAGGCCGTGACTCAACAAAGCTTCCAGAAAACCAAAGGACACGCCAGGTGTCACGCCCAGTTCAAGCTCAAGCCTGCCGACATCGAACACGCTCGTGTTCCTTAGAACACGCCCGTGTACTTCCAAAGTCGCCGATCAAACCTTCTTGATGACAGCTTGGATCCAGCTGTTCTGGCTATTCGCACCCCAAGCCGTGTCACGCCCTCAGTCACGCCCGTGACCGAGGGCGTGTAATTCCAAAATTTTGCCTATAAATAGAGGCCGACCCCCTCATCAATTCCCCCTCTTGGAACCTCTTGGAACCTCTTGGAACCTCTTGGCTCCTAATGGATTGCCCTTTTGGGTGATCTTCCACAATATTTTGTCCACTTTTTGTATTTTTTTATTTTCCTTTTTATGTAATTAATTAGGTGTTTATTTTATTTTCTTTTTGTAATATAAATGTTGTAATTAAATGTTTTTAATTTTGTAATTTTATTTCCTGTAAACCCCGTTATTATGGCAATAAATAAATTTAGTTTTTTCGTGCATTCGTAGCGTAATTTCAAATTCTGCAATTTCATATTCTGCACCGTATTTCAATTCATAACTTAGCTTTATTTCTGCACCGTATTTCAATTCATAACTTAGCTTTATTTCCGCACTTCAATTTTCGCAATTTTTCTTTAGCTAGATTTATTCGTCGCCATGAAATCGGTTTTCTCGCTTAGATTCGAATTTATGCGTCGTCATAATTTTTCATTCTTTTCTTCCTTGACACGGTAGTTTAGAATGGGATATTCGGGCTGCGTTTAAAATCGCTTCAAAGCGAGCGTTTTTCTCTCGTAATGCTTTCTTCGTTTTCGTATTTTCACTTTATCTTTTTATTATTCGTGTTTTTGTTGTTTTATGTTTTAATCATTTTCGTTTCCGTCATTTTTTTTCGTTGTCATTACTTTTTAATTCGTGTTTTTGTTTTCGTTATTTCGTTTAATAGCTTAGTTTTATTTCATTATTGCAATGCATTTATTTCCCGCCTATCCATTTGGATAGGACTCGTCCTGCATTTATTTCCCGTCTACCCGTTTGGGTAGAACTTGCTCACGCATTTATTTCCCCTCTACCTATTTGGGTAGGGATTGCATTTCTTTAATTCCTGCAATTTATCGCTTTCATTTCAATTTCGTAGAGTGTGTGCGTTTTAATTTAGTGCGTCCTTTTTGTCTTTTCTATCGCTTTTCTTGGTTTTTGCTAAACGCACACCAAGCCCGCGATTGTTATCATTTTTGTTATTATCGTTATGTTATCATTTTTGTTTTTGTTTTTAATTATCACTTTCATCACTTATTTTTAATCCGATAAAACAATAGCAGTTTTCTCGAAGTAACAATACTCGACGGGACCCAGGACTAATACGACTATGTTATGATATTTTTATCATATATATACTACACGCGATAGGTGCGCTTGCCTCACCACTATTTCGTAAAATTATTTTCTTATCAAGTTTTTGGAAAATAATTTTCCTATCAAGTTTTTGGCGCCGTTGCCGGGGAGATTCATCGATATTGCGAAAAAAGTTTACGTTATTGATTTTATCATATTTAAAAAAAAAAAAAAGCCAAAAAAATTAGAAAACCCCAAAAACTAAAAAATATATGCTTTTATATTTTTATCATCTTCAAAAACTCAAAAAAATTAAAAAACACTAAAAATTTCATAAATATATGCTTTTGTATTTTAATCATCTTTAAAAAATCCAAAAAAATAAAAAACCCAAAAACTCAAAAATACGTGTTCTTTATTTTCTTTAAAACCTTCAAAAAAATAAAAAACCCCCAAAAAAAAAAATGATTTCTATTTTATTTTCATTAAAGCTTATTTATGCTTATTTAAACAAAATCAAATAATATTTTAATTAAAATAACAAAATAATGGAAAACTTTGAAACATAAATCTTAAAGAATTATTGGAATTTTTGAGATAGAATAATAGGTAGTTTTCTCGAAGTAGGAGTACTCGGCAGACCCGCGAGGGGATTTTTGTCGATATTTTGAAAAGGGGAAACCCTATTACTTTTATCCTTGGATTTCAATTCTTCTTCTTTGATTTTTATTTTAAAATTTCTCTTTATTTTTTATTTTTATAAAGTATAAAGGTTTTTATAAATATGCATATTTGAAAAATGATGAAAATATATTTAGGAAACTCCAAAAAAATAATAATATGTGGTTTTACTTTATTTATATATTTCATGCTTTTTGTAAATATAGAAAAACCCAAAATCATATATGATTTTTCTTTCTTTGTTTTTTCTCTTTTTTTTGTACTTATTTTTGTATGTATATAAATGTACATATAAGAAAAAAAAATATATGATGAAAAATTCTTAAAGAAAATCCAAAAAAAAAATTTACTTAATGTATTTTCATTTTCTTTTTCTTTTTGTTCTTTTCCTTTTTTATCCCTTATTTTTACTTAATATGTATATATGTAATAAAATTAAAAATCTAAAAAATTTATTATGATAAAAACTTATCTTAGAAAAATTCAACAAATTAATATAATTTTGTATCTTTCTTTTCTTTTTGTAAATATCTTTTTCCTTTCTTTCTTATTTTTATTTTTAGGTTTTATATATTTTTATCTTATTCAAAATCCAAAAAATAATGAAAATATTAAAATCCAAAAAAATATATATATAGTTTTACTTTATTTTTGTAACTTAGAAAAATAAGAAAAAGAAATAAAAAACTTATATTTATATATATACGTATATGATTTTATCATTCTTACTTTCCCCCCCCTTTTGAAAATAACATTTTATTATTTTGTTTTAACATTTTTTGTAGGTATTATTCCGGTAATCCGTCTCCAAAATAGGGGCGTGCTTTTTCCCCCTGCTTTTTCCCCCCTTGTATTTTCTTATTTCTCTTTATTATGCTTTTGTACATATATAAAATTGTTCCTCATACTTAATTTCAACATTGGGGACAATGTTGATCTTTAAGTATGGGGGTGTTTAGCTCTTTTTGTAATTATTTTTGCCCCTCCCATATTAGAAAAAAAAAAAAAAAAATTTATATGAAAAATTTGTTGCAACATAACAAATTATGTTGCAACATCTTTGTCCCCCTTTCATAAAATTAAAAAAACCAAAAAAAAAAAAATTATTAACTTAGAAAACACAAATTTTGTTTTTTAATATGTTTCTATGTTTGTCTTTTAATTATATATAAATAAACTTTCTTTTTATATATAAATCAAAATCCATAAAAGTTGATGAAAAAAAAAAAAAAAAAAAAACAAGTTATAAAAAATTTTTGTTATAACAAAATCCTCACAAATTTTGTCATAACCCAAAAATTTTTTATATAAATTTTTAGTTTTATTTTTATTTCTCTTTCTTTTTCTCTCTTTTTCCTTTTTTATTAATGTAAATATTTTTGTATTTACATATTTATTTTGTTATAAAATAAATCAAAATCCAAAAAGAATGAAATGTTTTATTAAAAAAATTGTTATGACGAAATTAAAACTTTTGTCATAACACAAAAAATATATATTTTCTTCTCCTTTTTCTCTCTTTCTTTCTTCTTTTCTTTGTTTTGTATTAATGTACATGTTTTTAATAAAATTAAAAATCAAAAAAATTTGATGAAAAAAAATATATTACAAAAAAACCAAAAAAGTATTTTGTATGTTTTTTTTTACTCTTCTTAATTTTTCTTCTTTCTTTTTGTTACTTTATTTTTATTAAGTGTTAATATATGTAATTTGTTATAAAAAATCAAAAAAAAAAAAAAACCCTAAAAATAGAATAAAAACCCCTACTTAGCTTTTTGTTATTTCTAAGGCTATGTAGAGTTTATCTTTAAGCGTTTTCACTATTTTTGATTTGCTAAAACCATTTTATTTGCATCATAGTTTGTAAATTTAAATCAAGGAATTTTGGTAGTAAAAAATTTCTTGTGATCTTAATTTAATTTGAGAACAAAACTTTTAGCACTACCTCGAGTTAACCCTAAATAGATTCGTTTTTGTATTATATTGGCAAACCATCTTTAGATTCAATTATTCTAACTCGAACTTGTGAAACTTTAGGAATATTCTAATCTACTAAATTTTGCTCTCAAATACTCTTTTATTACTCTAGTTTTTCTTTTGAAACCCTCACCCCTTTAGCTTGGCATAAAAAGTAATAGAAGACGTTTTAAAAGAAATCCTGTGTCAATGGGAATAAAAAGATTCCGTAAACACAGGCACCCAATATTGTTAAAAGAAATCTCGTGTCAATGGGAATAAATTCCGTAAACACGGGCATTGGGTTAAGTTTAAAAAGATTTCAATTATCCCCCGTAAACCAACGTTGGGAATCAAAGCAAAACCACCAAAAAGGTGGGGTGAGAGGATTAAATCCATCACCCCTAATCCAAGCACTCTTCTCTTTGCCAAAGCTTTCCTTTTTCCCCTACCCCTTAGCCACTAAAATTGTAAGCTAGATTTTAATTTAAAAAGTTTGCGAGAGCATAATTAGTAGGTTTTATTTATTCTTAAAAATTTTCTTAAAAAAGTTAAAGTTTTATATAATTCTATTCTAATTAAAAGGTGCCAAAAACTGCAATATTCGACGCTATTTAACTAACTTTAGAAGTTTCGCTAAAACTTTTTCGCTCTTTTTAAATTATCTTCACAATTTAGGACTTACCTCTTTAAATATCCTAAATTTATTTCGATCTCACTTTTGATTAAATAAAATTTTTAGTAAATTAAAAATTTTATTAACGTCTTATAGGTATCCCTTACTTTTGCTCTGGAATAGCAAAAGCTTAAGTATGGGGGTGTTTGATAAATAGAAAATATACGCATTTTTCTATATAGTTTTTAGTATAGTTTTAATTAAATTTGTAAATAATATATGTAAATTAATGAATAAAATGTTTGTTTTTGCTATTTTTGTTTTTAACTTAGTTTTATTTTCATTTTATAAAATTTCTGTAATTTTGTTAAGTCACGCCCTCGGACACGCCCGTGTCCAAGGGCGTGTTCAATAATTTCTGATAATTTTCATTTCTGTCTTTTTTCCAGCTCAAACATGAAGTCACGCCCTTGGTCACGCCCGTGACCGAGGTCGTGTACTTGGTCACGCCCGTGTTGGATGTTCAGCCAGATTCGAGCCCAAATGTCAATGTCACGCCCAATGTCACAGCCGTGATCGGGTCACGCCCGTGACCGAGGCCGTGACTCAACAAAGCTTCCAGAAAACCAAAGGACACGCCAGGTGTCACGCCCAGTTCAAGCTCAAGCCTGCCGACATCGAACACGCCCGTGTTCCTTAGAACACGCCCGTGTACTTCCAAAGTCGCCGATCAAACCTTCTTGATGACAGCCTGGATCCAGCTGTTCTGGCTATTCGCACCCCAAGCCGTGTCACGCCCTCAGTCACGCCCGTGACCGAGGGCGTGTAATTCCAAAATTTTGCCTATAAATAGAGGCCGACCCCCTCATCAATTCCCCCTCTTGGAACCTCTTGGAACCTCTTGGAACCTCTTGGCTCCTAATGGATTGCCCTTTTGGGTGATCTTCCACAATATTTTGTCCACTTTTTGTATTTTTTTATTTTCCTTTTTATGTAATTAATTAGGTGTTTATTTTATTTTCTTTTTGTAATATAAATGTTGTAATTAAATGTTTTTAATTTTGTAATTTTATTTCCTGTAAACCCCGTTATTATGGCAATAAATAAATTTAGTTTTTTCGTGCATTCGTAGCGTAATTTCAAATTCTGCAATTTCATATTCTGCACCGTATTTCAATTCATAACTTAGCTTTATTTCTGCACCGTATTTCAATTCATAACTTAGCTTTATTTCCGCACTTCAATTTTCGCAATTTTTCTTTAGCTAGATTTATTCGTCGCCATGAAATCGGTTTTCTCGCTTAGATTCGAATTTATGCGTCGTCATAATTTTTCATTCTTTTCTTCCTTGACACGGTAGTTTAGAATGGGATATTCGGGCTGCGTTTAAAATCGCTTCAAAGCGAGCGTTTTTCTCTCGTAATGCTTTCTTCGTTTTCGTATTTTCACTTTATCTTTTTATTATTCGTGTTTTTGTTGTTTTATGTTTTAATCATTTTCGTTTCCGTCATTTTTTTTCGTTGTCATTACTTTTTAATTCGTGTTTTTGTTTTCGTTATTTCGTTTAATAGCTTAGTTTTATTTCATTATTGCAATGCATTTATTTCCCGCCTATCCATTTGGATAG
Organism: Dactylorhiza incarnata; assembly: GCA_033032865.1. Taxonomy (NCBI): domain Eukaryota; kingdom Viridiplantae; phylum Streptophyta; class Magnoliopsida; order Asparagales; family Orchidaceae; genus Dactylorhiza; species Dactylorhiza incarnata. Next base: position 7,897,742 of record JAWHQI010000065.1, read on the forward strand.
GACTCGTCCTGCATTTATTTCCCGTCTACCCGTTTGGGTAGAACTTGCTCACGCATTTATTTCCCCTCTACCTATTTGGGTAGGGATTGCATTTCTTTAATTCCTGCAATTTATCGCTTTCATTTCAATTTCGTAGAGTGTGTGCGTTTTAATTTAGTGCGTCTTTTTTGTCTTTTCTATCGCTTTTCTTGGTTTTTGCTAAACGCACACCAAGCCCGCGATTGTTATCATTTTTGTTATTATCGTTATGTTATCATTTTTGTTTTTGTTTTTAATTATCACTTTCATCACTTATTTTTAATCCGATAAAACAATAGCAGTTTTCTCGAAGTAACAATACTCGACGGGACCCAGGACTAATACGACTATGTTATGATATTTTTATCATATATATACTACACGCGATAGGTGCGCTTGCCTCACCACTATTTCGTAAAATTATTTTCTTATCAAGTTTTTGGAAAATAATTTTCCTATCAGATGCCTCCCCCACCTCAACAGGCCATGGCAATTGGCCGGGGAAGAGGAAGTGGAAGGAGAGGCGAGGTGGAAGCGGCAGCTGCTATGAGGAGAAGGAATAGGGTGGCGGAAGCCGATGCAGGGGAGGTGACGTTGCCATATTGTATCTTCCATGATGAGGAAGGTCACGCAACGGACACCTGCCCGGAGTTCCTGGAAGTGAAGAGGGGCAGAGCGCCCGCGCCACAGCAACTGCAGCCGGTGAGGATTGTGGAGGTCGAACCTCGAGAGGAGGGTGAGGAAAGTTGTGAGGATAGAAACGATGTGGGGAATAGGGGAGGAATTGGGGTGATCCATGGGGGGTAGGGGTGGAGGCGACCCGCAAGGCTAGCCTCCATACCATCTACCGCCGGAGCGTCGCTTCAACATCCACCGCTCCACCCCCGGCCGAAAAAATCATTTTCACCCAGAAGGACATGCCGGGCTATGAGGACCCGTTCTGCGACGCGCTGGTCATTCAGACAGCGATCGAGAACTTCACCGTCTCCCGAATCCTAGTGGACAACGGGAGTTCGGTCAACGTCATCTTCAAGAAGGCATTTGACATGATGGAGGTGGAGCCCAGAAGGGTGTTGGCCTCGGATGGCCCTCTGTTTGGATTCTCGGGGGGAGAGGAAAGAAGTAGAAGGAGGAGTAGGACTTCATGTGACCCTGGGTGGGCAGTCCAGAAACTGTCGTTTTGTCATAGTGGACGCTCCAAGCAGCTATAGCGCCATCTTCAGACGGCCACTCATCAGCGGGTTCCGCTGTGTCCCCTCCACCTTTCATCAATGCCTTAAGTTCAACGACGGAGGGGTTCAGGTGCGGATCAGGGGAGATCCCAAGGTGGCAAGGCAGTGCTACGTGACGGCTGTCAACACCATCTCCTGGATGAGAGAAGCTGAGGAGTGAGATAAGATGATAGAGGAGATGGCCGAAGCCGGAGGGAAGGAGGTAGCCGAGGAGAAGATGGAGGGAGATGAAGTTCATGCCCAGGAAGGGGTAGCTGAGGGACCCAGGGCGGAAGGAGAAGAAGAAGAAGAGAAGGCCCAGGAGGGAGGGGAGGAGAAGCTGATGGTGATAGAGAAGGAAGTCGAGGAAGGAACCCAGGCTCTCACTTGTGTCGAAGAGGAGAGGGCTTGGGGAGAGCAGTCCCAGCTGGAGGCTATGGACGAGGTCATGGAGCTCGAGGTCACCACCCGGCTAGGGGTGGTAGAGAAGGTCCGGGTCAGCGGAGGACTCAACCCGGAAGATCAAGCGGAGATCCTGGCGTGCGTGCAGAAGAACATAGACGTCTTCGCTTGGAGCGCCGCAGAAATGCCCGGGATCGACGCAGACGTGGCTTGCCATCGCCTCAACCTCGACCCCGGCACTCTCCCCATCCGCCAGAAGAAAAGGGCCACCGCCGACAAGCTGGAAGGACCCATCCGCGAGGAGGTGAGCAAGCTCCTACAGGCAGGCTTTGTAACGGAGATCCAATATCCAGGCTGGGTCTCCAACGTCGTTATGGTAAAGAAGGGAGGAGGTAAATGGAGGATGTGTATCGACTTTTCTTTACTTAATAAATCATGCCCTAAGGATTGTTACCCCCTGCCTAGGATCGACGCGCTGGTTGACTCAGCCGTCGGTTTTCCTGTGATGTCTTTCTTAGATGCTTTTTCAGGTTACCATCAAATCCGCATGCACCCCCGGACATCAAGGATGTCTCCTTCATCACGAGGGATGGATGCTACTGTTATAAGATGATGCCGTTCGGGCTCAAGAACGCAGGTGCCACATACCAAAGGATGATGGACAGGGTCTTCCGCGAGCAGAAGGGAAGAAACTTGGAGGTTTATGTTGACGACCTCATGGTAAAGAGCCGAGACCTTGGGTCTCACCTACGAGACCTTGAGGAGACGTTCGGGACCCTGCGGCGCTACAAAATGAAGCTCAATCCCTTGAAATGTGTCTTCGGGGCAAGCCGAGGAAAGTTCCTAGGCCACTTACTCACCCCCGCAGGAGTGGAGCCTAACCCGGACAAGGTTAAGGCGGTAATGGAGTTGGGGTCGCCGAAGAATCCAAAGGAGGTTCAGAGCCTTACAGGGAAGTTGGCTGGGCTCAGCAGGTTTCTCTCCAAGGCAGGGGAAAAGTGTGCACCTTTTTTCAAGGTGCTGCGGGGCAACAAGAAGTTTGAGTGGACCCGGGAGTACGAGGAAGCCTTCCAGGCTCTGAAAGAACAGCTCACCCAAACCCCTCTGCTCCAGGGACCAAGGCCAGGAGAAGACCTATCCATGTACCTGGGGGTAGGGTCTGAAGCAATAAGTTCCGCGTTGATCCGGGAGGAGGGGAAGAAACAGTTCCCTATCTACTACGTCAGCCGAGTGCTGAAGAAGGCAGAGCTCCGGTACCCGATCTTGGAAAAGTTGGCCTTCGCATTGGTGGTGTCAGCCCGGAGGCTCCAGCCTTACTTTCAAGCCCATTCAATCAAGGTAGTGACGGACCACCCGCTCCGTAAAATCATGGAAGGGGTGGAGCACTCAGGAAGGTTGGCAAAGTGGTCCGTGGAGTTAAGTGAATTCAATATCACGTTCGTGCCCAGGACGTCCATCAGGGCTCAGGCGGTGGCAGACTTCATGGCCGACTATGCGGCCGAAGTGGGGGAGCACGAGCCACCTCCCCCAGAGGCATGGAAGATGGTGGTGGACGGAGCGTCAGGAAAAATATTCCTATGGAGGGGGAATGGTCCTGGTAAGTCCTCAGGGGACTCGGATTGAGCAAGCCTTAAACATCCATTTCCCAATTACCAACAACCAGGCTGAGTACGAGGCAGTGATAGCAGGCCTTCGGCTAGCCCGGGAACTGGGAGTGCTGGACGTGGAGGTCTCCATGGACTCCATGGTGGTAGCATGCCAGATCAAGGGAGAGTTTGAAGCAAAGGACCCGACCCTCCTGCTATACCTGGAGAAGGTTAAGGGGGTCATCGGGCAGTTCCGCACCTTCTCCATCAAGCACGTGCCGAGGGAGGAGAGCACCCAGGCGGACCTCTTAGCCAAGTTCGGTCCCCGAGCTGGAGGGACGACTTCGGAACTCTTCCGGCCCTCCATCGAGGAAGGAGAATTGATGGAGGTGTATCAACAAGCCTCGTGGATGGACCCATTCATCACCTTCCTCTCCTTCGGGCAGTTCCCTGGAGAGGATATGGACAAGAGATGCTTCCGGTATAAGTCCGCTTATTACTCCTTGTATGCAGGAGGGCTATATAGGAAAACTCTCTCGGGACTCCTGGCCCGTTGTGTCTCCGAGGAGGAGGTTCCGAGAGTCTTGGAAGAAATCCACTCTAGGGAGTGCGGCAGTCACTCCGGGAGTCGGACCCTGGAAGGAAGGGTGTTGAGGCAAGGCTACTTCTAGCCCACTCTCAGCAAGGACGCGGTGGAGTTCGCAAGGAAGTGTCCAAAGTGCCAGCTCTATGCCCCGCTCCAGTTCCTCCCAGCTCAAAGACTCCAGACCATCACGGCTCCCTGGCCCTTCGCCATATGGGGGTTGGATCTGGTCGGTCCCTTTCCCCAAGCCAGCGGCCCGAGGAAGTTCCTGCTGGTCATGATCGACTACTTCTCCAAGTGGGTAGAAGTGAAAGCACTCGCTAAGGTAACCTCTCAAGTGGTAAGGAATTTTGTGTGGGGAGAGATAATTTGCAGGCACGGGCTACCTCTAGCCATAGTGACGGACAATGGGCCGCAATTTGCTAGTGAAGAGTTTGTTGGTTTCTGCACTCAGCTCGGCATTGACCTCAGGTTCGCGTCGGTCCACCACCCGATGAGCAATGGGCAGGTGGAGGCAGCAAACAAAATAATCGTTAACCTATTAAAAAAGAAAGTGGAGAACCTTCGGGGGAACTGGGTGGAACAGCTACCCTCCGTCCTCTGGGCCATGAGGACTACTCCGAATACCGCCACCGGGGAGACTCCATTCAAGCTCTCCCACGGGTCCGAGGCCGTTCTCCCCATAGAGTTTGAGGTAAAGACCCCACGGGTGATCGCTGCGAGCGAGGGGGATGAGGAGTGGCTAGAAGATAACAATGCTGAGCAGAGGCTATCTTTGGACCTGGTGGAAGAACTCCGGGACTTGGCCACCATCAGACAGGAAGAGGTCAAGCGGCGGATGGCTCGATATTTTGACAAACATATCCGGATAAAGCACTTTCAGAAAGGGGACCCGGTCCTGAAGAAGGTCGATGCGGCCGGCAGAGGGGCCGCGGTGGGTAAGCTTAACCCCAACTGGGAGGGTCCATATATTGTAAGCGAGGTGCTCAAGTCGGGGGGGTATCACCTCCAGGATGTGGAGGTGGCGCCCCTCAACCGAGCCAGGAGTGAGGATGATTTGAAACGATTTTACCCTTAGAAGCTTTATTATATTGTTTACTGAATGTCTTACTCCTTTTTTATAATGCTTATAACTACTGCCGTGCCGGCGTGACAAAGGTTGGATATGTTGATGCTGGAATGCCCCAGATTGATTCCGCTCCCAGGATCTCACCTAGACGGGGGGTTCAGGTAGATCTCTGGAGAGGCTGGCAAGGTTGGATATGTTGATGCTGGAATGCCCCAGATCGATTACGCTCCCAGGCTCTCACCTAGACGGGGGGTTCAGGTTGATCTCTGGAGAGGCTGGCAAGGTTGGATATGTTGATGCTGGAATGCCCCAGATCGATTCCGCTCCCGGGCTCTCACTTAGACGGGGGGTTCAGGTTGATCTCTGGAGAGGCTGCCAAGGTTCGATATGTTGATGCTGGAATGCCCCAGATCGATTCCGCTTCCGGGCTCTCACCTAGACGCGGGGTTCAGGTAGATCTCTGGAGAGGCTGGCAAGGTTGGATATGTTGATGCTGGAATGCCCCAGATCGATTCCGCTCCCGGGCTCTCACCTAGACGGGGGGTTCAGGTAGATCTCTGGAGAGGCTGGCGAGGTTGGATATGTTGATGCTGGGATGCCCCAGATCGATTTCGCTCCCGGGCTCTCACCTAGACGGAGGGTTCAGGTTGATCTCTGGAGAGCGCAAGGTTGGACATGTTGGTGCTGGAATGCCCCAGATCGATTCCGCTCCCGGGCTCTCATCTAGACGGGGGGTTCAGGTTGATCTCTAGAGAGGCTGACAAGGTTGGGAAGTTAGAGCCAAAAGGGCTTGGTTCGCAAAATTGAAAGGGTTGAGGCAGGTGAGGCCTAAGGTAGCGGGTTGAGATGCTAAAGTCAGGAAGTTTTAGTTCACAGGATACCTATGTCCAGGCTCGCCAAGGCCGGGTTTGCCGGGCAGTATCCGCTGGCGGAGACAACCCGGGTTCGCGAGATCCATAAGAGGAGAATCTTGGCGAGGCGAGCCCAGACACACGCATTCGCGAGCCCCCCGGAAGCACGGCCACATAACAACCAGTCATGAGAGTTCAAAAGAAAGAGACCAAGTGCGAAAGAAACAATAAACGCGAACAGGCGCATAAATGCTAACGAAAAAATCATAACTGTCATTCCCCAGGATTTCTCTAAGTTCGGCGGTGATCTCGCCAGCCCAAAAAGAATAATATACATTCATTCGAAAGAGAGGGAGAAGGAAAGCTAAGGGGGTTCATTCGGGAGGACGCTCGCCATTCTTGCGAGTCCCCAACCATGGCGCCAAGTCGAAGAGGTCTGGGCATACGTCTTCGGCTGTAAACTCCATCGCGTCTTCAGCTAGTAGACTCGCGTTCTTAAGGGTCGTGAAGACGAGGTTAACGACCTCCTGTGCATCTCTCCGCCTCCGTTCCTCGCTTTCGACAACCCTCTATTGGGACCCGGCTCGCCCAGGAGAAGGAGGTAGCACGCTGCGAACCAGCTCGTCCACCCGAGCCTTCAGCATGGTATTCTCCAACTCCATCTCGCCGTTGCGAGCGAGAAGCTTGGTTGCTACGTCGACATCCTGAGTTACCATTAAAATGAGTTAGATAAAAGTCGGAGGTCGCGAACAGCAAAGAAAAGAGGCCCAAGGGACGCTTACCATCTTGCCCTGCATCCCGGCGAGAAGGCTTTCCGACGCCTCCTCTCTCTCCTTAAGGCCTTTGATCTCCTCGCGGGCTCTCTTAAGCTCCTCCCTGTACGCGTGGACATCCCTATCCGCCTGCAAATAATGGCGCCCCGCCATATGTGCGAGCTCCGTCGAGCAGAACTGGGCTCGCATTTCTTCATAGACCAGTTGCCTTGGCCCCATCTCTTTATAGGCGGCGGCGTCCTCGCGGCCGTATAAGCCGAAGGAGATAGAGAACGCCTCCTCCCCGGCCTTACCGAGCTCCACCCAGTAGGGGTGAAGGGTGGAGCAAGAAATCCGGTTGGCGTCGGGATCCCAAGCGAGCAAGGGCTCGCCGAGGATATCAGAAACCTTCTCACCCAGACCGAAGTTCTTGTGGCCCTTCGGTTGGGGGGTTGCGGAAGAGCTCCCAATGCCCTGGCTCGCCGAGAGGTCTGGCTGTTTCGCAGGAGAAGGGGGCGAGCCGTCGGTCTCGCTCAGATCAACGACCGCGCTCTTGTCTTTGACAGCGCAGGTTTTCCCCTTTGACTTCTTGGAGGAGGGTTGCGAACCGGGCTGATTCGCAGACGGAGGCCCCTTCTTGCCGGACCCGGTGGTAGGAAGATCGCGGCAAGCCTCTGCCGCCGCGGTCGCGAGAGTGTCCACCGTAAGAGTGGTGCCTTGCGCGTGCGGAGGATTAACGGGGATCTCGCGCTCGCCTGTAGAGTAAGAGCGTCACACAGCGAAGAAAAGGAAAGGAGTGTAGAGCGAGAGCGAGCCGTACCTTCCCCTTGAGGAACCACGAGTAGCGAATCGACGTTGCGCCGCAGATAGGCGACCTCGAAGTTTTTTCCAGAGAGATATTGGAGGAGTTTGGCGTCGGCGCCGCCCAGCGAGCTCGGAGGGCGGTAGGTGGCGTCATCCCGTTGAAGAGGGGTGAAGTGGAGGTTACCGAAGGGTCCCTTCACCAGGATGAACTTCTGAGTCCAGTAGTGACTCTTGTTCACCGTCTCGCAGACGGTGACGTGCTGACTCACGAAATAGGTGGTCCCGTTCCGGAAGGCCCGAAAGGAAAACACTTTGCGGAAGACGAGGAGGCTGAACTCGATCCTCTCCTCCCGCATATAACTGGCGAACGCGACAATGTCCGCGATCGCATTCGGGGTCAGCTGGCTCGGCAGCACCCCATAATACCGCAGCACCTGCAAAGAACGGTGAAAAAGTCGCGATGGCGAACAGGGAACGACGAGAAGGCTAAGCGAAGTACCTGACGAATTTCATGCCATAAGGGGAGTCGCAACCCATTCTCGAAGTGAGCAATAGGGATCGCGAGCTCGCCAACCTCGGTCTCGTTCAGTGTAGCCCTCTCGCTCGGACAGCGAGCTGAATAGCCCTCCGGAAGATAACGATCCACGACATATTTGTATTCCTCGGCCGTGAGGTTCGCACAGTAGAATTCGTGAGCTTGAAACGCCGAGGCGCATCTTGACCGCCCCTCGCTCTCGCCATCCGTTCCCGTTGACTGATTTGTTCACATCGAGCCAGGAAGAGGCAACCGGCAAGCAGCGAACGCGAGCACGAGCTTGCGAGAACAGAAATGAGCGTAGACGCGAGAGGATTTGAGAGATAAATGCGACGGATGGAAAAGTGAATCCAAACTATTTATAGGAAACTAGGATGGGCACGGGAATCGAAGCGTCGGGAGTGCGGATAGCAAAAATAAAGCAGATTTCTACTCGATAAGGCTACAGTCTTGCGAGCCCGGGCTCGCCACTGCGCGGTAATTAAGCCCCGCCTGAGGCCGGCCCGTGAGGGGAGGGGGTTTGGGCACAACGTCGCCCAGACGTTCGCGAGCGCTCCACGAGGGCAATCGTATCAAACACGGCGAGCGAACGGAATAAGCCACAGGCGCACCACAAAAATAAAAGGCAAAAAAAAAAAATGGTAAAAGGCGAGTCACGATGGACTCGCAAGTATTACCACACCACAGATCTCGTTCGACAGAAGCATCATGAAAGAAATAAAAGCAAGGGGACAATAAAATAAACCCACGGCAGGCTCAGGAATAAGGAAGCCCTTTCCAGCGACCCCGGCCTCGCTTCCCCGCTCGCGGCGGCATTCTCGGATAGTGGTATTCGCGGAGTACTTTGAGCTCGCGCAGGATTAGGTGTGCTTGGTCCTCGCCCCGCGAGATGTGCACGCCGGGCGAGGTAGCGTCTGCGCGAGTCACCGGCCCCGCCTCGGCGAACAAGCGCGCATTCGCGTCCTCCATCGCGGCAAATCTCTCGTTGAAGTCAGCTCGGTCCGCGTCATACCGCTCCTCCAGCTTGCGCAGCATCATACCATGCTTCTAAAGCACCTCTGACACCCGACTCTTCATCCGCACGGGGTCGCCCGGGTCGCCCAAGAAGTCTTCGATCTGGCTCGGCGAGGGAGGCGGTGACATCTCCACCCTTCCATGCTCTGACTCAGGCGTGGCTCCTGAAATTTCTGCGAAGGAAGAGTTAGTAGGATCAGGAGACCAGCAAGAGAAGGAGCCCGCAAAAATGTGCTAACCTTGGGAGAAGGGGGACTCGCGACGTTGCTTGCGAGAGGACTCCGGTCGACCCTGGAAGTTTTCGCGGAACCCTGGGACGTGAGGTTTCCCCAGACCAGGGGGATACACCACCCTCTCCGCGACCTGGGCGCCGTCGAGAAGCGAGCCGCCTGGACTTCGCCTGCCCACCATACCGAAGCCCGGGGTCTCCACGTTAACCTTAGGTGGAATCGGCGAGTGCGCCGGTGTGGGGCCTTTCTTCGTGGGGCTCGGCGGTGGGGTATCTGCATAGGCCACAAACGCATGGATATCACACAGACTTAAGCGGAGATAAAGGAGGGTACTTATGACCTACGGGGTTGCTAGAGAGGCGCCTGTTGGGTCGTGGTCCCGGTCCCAGCATCTATTGATCCCAGCTTCGCTGGGGACGGAGCGTGAGAAGAGGTCAGCGTGAGGCCCGCCATGCGTTCCTCAGGTGGAGGATTCTGCGAGAGGGGAAGGAGTGAATAGGGAGTCGGTATAAAAAGTCTAGACGAAGAATACCTGTTGCGCGAGCCCGGTATTCAGCGGCGGGGGCGAGGCAGGAGGTGATGACACGTCCTCCCCCTGCGACCTCCAAACCGTCTTGCCCTTCTTAGACTGGGGGGAAGGGGATGTGGCGGGGTGGAACATCCAGGCATTGCGCTCGGCGGCCTGGGCCTTCGCCATCTCTCTGGAAGCCTTCAGTCGATGCCGCGCGCTCGGCTTGGAAGACATTCTGGAGAGGTTGTTTTCTGCGAGGATGAAGGGGAAGGAAAAGCTTGATCACTAGCCGCGGCGGACGGTATTTATAGTTTTGGGCGTGGGACCCACAAAAAGATTCCCGCCACATCAGCCGAATCGGCGAACACCAGGGGTTGGATATTTCTTCGCGAGCTCAAGACAACCTCGCGAAGAGCGGGGATTGTGTACAACCCCGATGTTCGCCAGGAAGGGTCTCTGGTTCGCACGCCCAAGGGAGCGAGCCAGGATGGGCGAGCCCAGGAAGAGCGGGGGGCCATAGAGACAGGCGAGCCAGCCGATCGAAGGAGTTCGCTAGGCCGGCCCGGGAACTTGGGGTACAAATAGCCATTTTTGGGGTACAGTTAGCCATTTTGGCGAGCCTGACCCGCTAAGGAGCTGTTCGACAGGCGAGCCATAGAGACAGGCGAGCCAGCCGATCGAAGGAGTTCGCTAGGCCGGCCCGGGACCTTGGGGTACAAATAGCCATTTCTGGGGTACAGTTAGCCATTTTGGCGAGCCCGACCCGCTAAGGAGCGGTTCGGCAGGCGAGCCATAGAGACAGGCGAGCCAGCCGATCGAAGGAGTTCGCTAGGCCGGCCCGGGACCTTGGGGTACAAATAGCCATTTCTGGGGTACAGTTAGCCATTTTGGCGAGCCCGACCCACTAAGGAGCGGTTCGGCAGGCGAGTCAGCCAGTCGAAGGAGTTCGTTAGGCAGGCGAGCCAGCCAGTCATTTTGGCGAGACCCGTGTTCGCTGAACAGGTCAAGGGTCTCTAGTTCGCCGGTGCCTGGGGTGGTCTTTTACTAGAAGACCCCTGGTGGTCTGCGGTTAGCCCCTCCGAACAGCGGAGTTTGGTTGTTAGCAGACCAATTTGGGGTGCGGATAGCAAGAATGGACAGCGGGAGTTGGCTATTGACAGACCACAAAACCAAAATCTATAAATAGACCTTAAAGGGCACCTTGGAAGAGAAGGGTTCAGAATCTTTGAGCCTTCTTCTCTCCCTAGGTCGCTTTGATTTGGGCTCTCTAGCTCTCCAAGGTGCCCGAGTCTTAGCTTTGGCTTGGGAGGGGAAGCGCTCAACGATCTTCCGGGTTAGTGGAGGGACCTCCTTGCTGAGACCAGGGTCTTTGTTCCTTGTCCGAATTACCTACCTACCTCTTCCGAGGGACCAGTAAGGGCTAGCTGCCCCTCAATTCGTTGAGGGCCCCGAGCTCTACAAGGGACCGAGAAATATGAATTTAAAGTCAAACTATTGATATACTTAAGAAAAAAGAGTTGCTAATAATTAATAATATCCAACCATGCTTCAATACACGTTAGTGTAAGATATAAATGGATTAACTTTTACAATGGCAATATTTCTTAAGACCATGTTTCTCTTAGGCATTGTAACAAACAACATGTATGCACTACAAATGCACATACAAATAAAATTACTATCCAAAAATGCATTCCCAAAAGTACAGAAATAAATAAAAAAGAAAAGGAAAAAAATCATGTGGCAGTGTTAGCGGCGTTGATATCTTTGGTGGCGTCGATGGTGTTAGCAGTTACGGCGGATAAAAGCTTAGGCAATGACTTCTTAGACCTCACAACTTCAGCGGTGTGAGAAGAAATGCACAGGTCTTCCCTAGGAATAAGTCATTACCTGGAAGGGAGAAGAATGCATATGCCGAACTAGGATCGCTGGGGTCCAGGAGGATTGCTGGAGTGGAGCGGTTGGATTCGAGGAGGATCCCGGGAGGCGAGCGTGGTATCGGAAACGAAGAGCGAAGGAGAAGCGGTAGTGTTGATTATGATATAAGAATGACGTATTTATGGTGATTGAGCCGCCAGGATCCATCCCATGGCATTGGATGGGCGATGACCTCGTGGAGGGGCGAGCGCGAACGACGAGTTGGAGATCGGGGTCGCCGCCATCAACATTTCTCTTTGATTTTCAAACTTTCCTGGCGAAGACAAATGTTGGGTTTTCTATACCCCTCGAACGGGATTACATATCACATATGCGCAGCGGAAATAACAAGAACAACCCAAAAGAAGCTAACAGATCTTGCGGTTTTCATGATTCAAGAGAATAAGCAAATCAAAATACAAGGTACCTTTGCGTGATTGAGTCAACACTCAACCAAGGTGCTCCAAAGAGAAATCCGAAATCTGAGTTCCAAGAACCGAAATGTATCGGCTCCTCTACAGCGATCCACACGAACGCTAGAGAACCCTAGATTCTTGTCGTACAAGAACTAGGTCAGAGAAGGAAGCTCTCAACGTCCCCACGGGCTGCTAGATCCGATCCAGGGGAGGCGGCGACCGACGACTAGCGGTGGCGGACGGGAAGAACGAGACTCTCGCGCGGAACTGTTCCGGTCGGCCGTTCATGTCAAAATTGCGAAAGGAAAAAGTCCACAGTAAACCTAGAATTTCAAGCCCTTTTATACTAAAACAGACCAGAATATTTCTGTCCAGATTTACATTCGCCGAATTCGACTAATCACTATAACCGAATTCGACTCAGATTCAGCGAAACCATTTCGACGAATTCGTCTATATGCTATAGACGATTCGACTATATAAATTCGGTTATATCATTTCGTCGAAACCATTTCGTCGAACTGATATATTTCGGCTAAACCCTTTAGTCGAATTCGGTTAATCACATTAGCCGAAATCGATATAGCCGAATTCCATTAGTCGAATCAACATAATTCAGTTAAACCCTTTAGCCGAATTTGACACAGTTCGGTTAAACCCTTTACCCGAATTTGTCTAGCATAAATCCATTCGTTTAAACCCTTTAAACGATTTCCCGTTGAGACATTCTCAAGTTAATGCCAAGCAGTCACAGGATTGGTCCTCCACTCATATCCAATATGAGTAAGGCCAACACAATCCTTTCTCCAACTGTACAGCCCGTATTCGCCGAGTGGGTCCCTCAAACCAACTGGCGAGACCTGGGTCAGCCAGATCATTCGCCCCGGCTAGGAGGTGGAAGTACCCCCGGGTTGGTGGGGGTAAGCTGCAGGAGAGAAAGAGCTAGGCGAGTGGTGCCCTCACGGCACTCGCCCGGAAGCGTGGGCATTCGCCCAGCTAAGTGGGTGCCCGGCGAGTGGTGCCTTCGCGGACCACTCGCCCAAAAGGATTTGAGGGGAAAATGACCATAATACCCCTTGTGGGCTGCAAATAGCCCTTCGGAACAGCGGAGTTGGGCTATTAGCAGACCAATTTGGGGTGCGGTTAGTAAAACTAAAAGGCGGATTCATGTTATTTGCAGACCAGCCTCGGAAAAACTATAAATAGACCCTTAAGGGCACCTTGGAGGAGGACTGATTTTAGAGAATCCTCTCCTCCAGGCTAGTTTTTGGTCGGCTGTTAATGCCCTCCAAGGTGCCCGGTTGAACTCTGGTTTGGGAGGGGAAGCTCTCTAAGATCTTCCGGGTGTGTGGCGGGACCTCCTCGCTTCAGCATTGGGTCTATTCTTGTTCTCACATACACCGTCAAGAGAGTCTAGTGAGGGAGAAATAAGCATCGGCTACACCCCCCAGTGGGTCCGAACTCAAGAGACCTGTTGCAGGTTTCAACATTTTTGGTGCGGTGAGCGTGGACCGTAGCCAGTGAAGGAAAATCCCAAGCTAGGCTCGATGACAGGAGATGGAGGGAATGGTTCTGACTCAGGCCACTCGCAGCCCCCAGCGACAGGGGAGTGGCTGGAGATGTTCGAGAAGTTCAAGCGAGAAGTCCTGCAGACGGTTCTCGCGGCAAGGGGCGAATGCGAGACGCCAGCTGTTCCCATCGTCCCACCCCAGCAGGTCGGTGAGAACGCTCCGGGACAGCGGCCGGGGAAGGAGGTGCCAGCAGAAGGAAGTGCGCGAGATCTCCCGGGGCGGCAGCTGTTCAGCAGTCCGGCGAGTGCTGAGGTGTGCGAGCTGGCTCCTCGCGAGAAGACCACTCGCCGAGCAGGGGAAGGGAGCCCCTTTTGCGAGATGATCCTCTCGGCCCCGGTGCCGGAGGGGTTTTGAGGGCCGGAGATGTCCTATTATACTGGCAAGGATGACCCAGTCGTGCACCTGCAGTGGTTTGAAGACATGACCTCAATTCTTCCCATGTCGGATGCATTCCAATGCCGGCTCTTCGCAACCACCCTGAATGAGAAGGCAAGGGACTGGTTTCACCAGCTTCCCGTAGGTTCCATCTACGCATTCGACGATCTGCGATGGAGCTTCCGGCTGCGCTTCTCGACGTCAAAGAAGAGGAAGAAGGATGCGGAGGCTCTCTTCAAGATCAGGCAGAGGGAGGGGGAGACCCTGGCTCATTACGTGGACAGATTCCAGGAAGAGATACACCTTGTGCAGGAGGTGCCAGGGTTCTCCCTCCAGATGGCGTTCATTGTAGGGTTGAGAGAGGGGTTCTTCAAAATGGACCTGAAGAGAAGGGCTCCAGTCTCCTTTGAGGAGTTGATGGAGCGAGCGACGGAAGAGATAGAAGGGGAGGCGGCCAACCCGGAGTTCTACAAGAGGTTGGCGAAGATGAGCGAGCCTGAAGCGAGGCCGCAAGAAGGACGAAGGAGGGAGGAACCCAGAGGTCAGGGGTTCGAGAGGCCACCTCAGAATTGGAGGTATCAGGAGCCCCACAACAGGCTGGGTTGGAGACATCAGGAAGGACCAGCGAGAGGTCAGGAAGGAGGGTACCAAGTAAGGGAGGCGGGGGGAGTCAACCAGGGATGGAGGCAGGGTCCCAGACCCCCTCACCCTCCGCGGGAGCAAGCCATGGCAGTGGGCCGAGGAAGAGGAGGAAGAGGAGCCAGAGGAGGAAGAGGAAGAGCAGGAAGAGGGGGCAGGGTGGCGTTGCCCTATTGTGACTTTCATCAGGAAGAAGGTCACGCAACGGCCACCTGCCCAGAGTTCTTGGAGATGAGGGGAAGAGAGCAACCACGGCAGCAGCTGATCAGGATTGAGGAGGTGTTCCCAGAAGGGGAAGAGGATAGGTGTGAAGACCGGGCTGATGTAGGAGCAAGGGGGGAATCGGGGTGATTCATGGTGGGGTTGGGATAGAGGCCTCTCGCAAGAGGAGCTTCCAGGCGATGTTCTGAAGGGGCGTCGCGTCGACTTCCCAAACCCCACCCCCCCTCGGAGAAGCTCACCTTCTCCTTGGAAGACATGCCAGATTATGAGGACTCGTTCTGCGACGCCCTGGTAATCCAGACGGCGATTGAAAACTTCACGGTCTCCCGGATCTTGGTGGACAACGGGAGCTCGGTGAATGTGATCTTCAAGAAGGCTTTCGACGCGATGGAGGTGGAGAAGAAGAGGGTGCAGGCCTCAGATGGACCATTGTTTGGTTTCTCAGGAGAGCGGAAGGAGGTCGAGGGAGGTGTCGGCCTCCAGGTGACGTTAGGAGGGGTCCCCAGGAACTGCCGGTTCGTCATTGTGGACGCTCCAAGCAGCTACAATGCTATCTTCGGACGCCCTCTCATTAGTACTTTCTGGTGCGTGCCCTCATCGTACCACCAGTGTCTGAAGTTCCATAGCAGAGGAGTCCAGGTCCGGATCCGAGGAGATGCTAAGGTGGCGAGGAAGTGCTATGTGACTGCCGTCAACACCATCTCTTGGATGGCGGAAGCTGAGAGGATGGATGAGGAGATGGCGCGGCCGGAGGGTCCAGGAGGAGAAGCGGAGGAGAGAGGGGTAGAGGAAGAGGGCGGTGCCCGAGGGGAGAATATAGAGGTCGCTCAGGAGGAGCAGGAGATTGAGCCAATGGAGGTCGCTCAGGAGGAGCAGGAGGTCGAGCCGGTGGAGGCGGAAGGAGCCGCAGAGGAAGAGGCCCGGAAGGATGGGCGAGGAGCAAGGGGCCAATGGGAAGAGCCAACCCGGCTCGAGGCGGTAGAAAAGGTGGTAGAGATGGAGGTCATCACCCAGGAGGGAAGGGTGAAAGAGGTACGGGTCAGCGGGGGTCTCGGCCCGGAGGATAGGGTGAAGATGCTGGAGTGCATCCAGAAGAACGTGGATGTCTTCGCATGGAGCGCAGCTGATATGCCAGGCATTGAGGCAGACGTGGCTTGCCATCGTCTCAACCTCGAGCCAGGAGCCCACCCCATCCGGCAGAAGAGAAGGACCTTCGCCAGCAAGCTCGAAGAACCAATCCGCGAGGAGGTGGCCAAGCTCCTCGAAGCAGGTTTTATAGCGGAGATCCAGTACCCAGGCTGGGTCTCCAATATCGTATGGTAAAAAAGGCCGATGGCCGTTGGCGTATGTGTGTTGATTTTTCATTATTAAACAAGGCCTGCCCTAAGGATTGTTATCCTCTGCCTCGGATCGACGCGCTGGTTGACTCAGCCGTCGGTTTTTCTGTGATGAGTTTTTTGGATGCTTTTTCAGGTTATCACCAGATCAAGATGCACCCCCCGGACGTCAAAGACGTCTCGTTCATCACCAGGGAGGGATGCTACTGCTATAATATGATGCCCTTCGGGCTGAAAAATGCAGGAGCAACCTACCAGAAGATGATGGACCGAGTATTTAGGGAGCAAAGGGGAAGGAACCTGGAGGTCTATGAGGATGACCTCATGGTGAAGAGCAAGTGCGTGAGCTCTCACTTCCAGGACCTCGAGGAGACCTTCGCTACCCTACGCAAGTACAAGATGCGCTTGAACCCCCTGAAATGTGTGTTCGGAGCCGGTAAGGGGAAATTCCTGGGGCACCTTCTCACCCCTTGGGGGGTAGAACCTAACCCGGACAAAGTTAAGGCCATAATGGAGCTGGGGTCGCCGCGGAACGCCAAGGAGGTCCAACGCTTGACGGGAAGGCTCGCAGGGTTGAGTAGGTTTCTCTCCCGAGCCGGGGAGAAATGCTCTCCCTTCTTCAGGACATTGCGAGGTAACCAGAAGTTCGAATGGACAAAAGAATGCGAGGAGGCCCTCCAGGCCTTGAAGAGCCAACTCACCAAGGCTCCGCTACTCTAAGGTCCCAAAGAGGGGGAGGATCTATATCTGTATCTCGGGGTCGGGGCGGAGGCCGTAAGCTCCGTCCTGGTCCGGGAGGAAGGCAAGAAGCAGCTGCCCGTCTACTACGTGAGTAGGGTCCTGAGGGAGGCGGAGCTCAGGTACCCAATTTTGGAGAAATTAGCCTTTGCTTTGGTCGTCTCGGCGAGGAAGCTCAGGCCATACTTCCAGGCCCATTCAATTCAAGTAGTGACAGACCACCCTCTTCGCCAGATCTTCGAAGGAGTGGAGCACTCAGGAAGGCTCGCAAAATGGTCGATAGAGCTAAGTGAATTCAACATTACCTTCGTCCCTCGATTATCCATGAAGGCGCAGGTGGTGGCTGATTTCATGGCAGATTACGTGGCCGAGATGGAAGAAGGCGGAACCCCTCGTCATGTTCTGTGGAAGTTGCTGGTGGATGGGGCTTCGGGCAAGAATTCTCTCGGAGGAGGGGTGGTGCTGGAGAGTCCCCACAGGGTAAAGATCGAGCAGACGCTAGTGATACACTTCCCAATCACCAACAACCAGGCAGAGTATGAGGCGGTGATCGCCGGTCTGCGGCTGGCCCAGGAGCTCGGAGTCCATGACGTGGAGGTCCTTACCGACTCGATGGTAATAGCCTCTCAGATCAGGGGAGAGTTCGAGACGAGAGAGCCAGCGCTCATAAGGTACTTAGCCAAAGTGAGGGGTCTCGTAGAAACATTCAAGACTTTCTCCATCCGTCACGTCTCTCGGGAGGAGAGTACCCCGGCAGATCGGTTGGCCAAATCCTGCCCTCGATCCGGATGGACCCTAATAGACCTATTCCGTCCTTCGATTGAGGAAGGGGAACTCATGGAAGTAGAACAGCGACCCTCTTGGAAGGATCCCTTTGTAACCTTCCTCGCAACAGGGAAGTTCCCGGAGGAGGTTCCGGACCAGAGACGCTTCCGGTATAAGTCTGCCTATTACGTGCTCCATGAAGGGGACTTGTATCGGAAGACCCTCTCGGGCCTCCTGGCCCGATGCATTTCAGAGGAGGAGGTCCCGAGGATCTTGGAAGAAGTTCACTCCGGCGAGTGCGGCAGCCACTCGGGGAGCAGGATGTTGGAAGCAAGAATAATGAGGCAGGGATACTTTTGGCCGACCCTAAGTAAAGACGTGGCAGCCTTCGCCAAGAGGTGCCAGAAGTGCCAAATGTTCGCCCCGCTTCAGCTCATGCCAGCTCAAAGGCTAAAGAGTATCACGGCGCCCTGGCCATTCTCCATATGGGGAATGGACCTAGTAGGACCCTTCCCCCAGGCCAGTGGACAGAGGAGGTTTCTCCTGGTCATGATTGACTACTTCTCAAAATGGTTGGAGATCAAGGCGCTGGCTAAGGTCACCTCCCAGGTAATCTGCAACTTCGTATGGGGGAAATCATTTGTCGACATGGGCTTCCACAGGCCATAGTCACGGATAATGGTCCACAGTTCGCGAGCGAGGAATTCATCAGCTTTTGTGGCCAGCTGGGGATAGACCTCAGGTTTGCATCCGTTCACCATCTCAGGAGCAACGGGCAGGTGGAGGCGGCAAACAAGGTCATCGTGAACCTGCTCAAAAAGAAGGTAGAAAATCTGAAGGGCAATTGGGTGGAACAGCTTCCATCGGTCCTGTGGGCCCTAAGAACTACCCCCAGCACCGCCACAGGAGAGACCCCTTTCAAGCTCTCTCACGGCTACGAGGCCGTCATCCCCATAGAGTTCGAGGTTATGATACCACGGGTAAAGGCCGCCGCAAGTGGAGAAGAAGATTGGAGAGCCGAGAACGAGGAGGAGTTGCGGCTCTCCCTCGACCTCATCGAGGAAGCTCGGGACCTAGCAGCCATTCGCCAAGAAGAGGTCAAGTGGCGGATGGCCAAGTACTTCGACAAGCACATCAGGGTCAAGCAGTTCGAGAAGGGAGATCTGGTGCTCAAGAAGGTCGACGCGGCTGGGAGGTCCGCCGCGGTGGGGAAACTTAACCCCAACTGGGAAGGTCCCTATGTCGTGGAAGAGGTACTAAAGTCTGGGGGGTATCGCCTTCAGAATGTGGAGGGCCAACCTCTCAGCCACACATGGAGTGACGACGACCTCAAACGCTTCTATCCCTAACAATATGTAATAACAGTTTCTAGAATAAAAATATTTTATTTAAACTATGTGTATGAGAACGATGCTGCAGCTTGTAGGGAAGACTCTGAGAGCTCCAAAAATGGCCCCGAGCAGACCCGCTGTCCAGGCTCTCATCTAGCTGGCAGGTCCGAAGGCTCACTCGGTGGCAGGTTCCAAGGTGTTGAGAAAAGGGCCCCGAGCAGACCCGCTGTCCAGGCTCTCATCTAGCTGGCAGGTCCGAAGGCTCACTCGGTGGCAGGTTCTAAGGTGTTGAGAAAAGGGCTCCGAGCAGACCCGTTGTCCAGGCTCTCATCTAGCTGGCAGGTCCGAAGGCTCACTCGGTGGCAGGTTCCAAGGTGTTGAGAAAGTGGCCCCGAGCAGACCCGCTGTCCAGGCTCTCATCTAGCTGGCAGGTCTGAAGGCTCACTCGGTGGCAGGTTCCAAGGTGTTGAGAAAAGGGCCCCGAGCAGACCCGCTGTCCAGGCTCTCATCTAGCTGGCAGGTCCGAAGGCTCACTCGGTGGCAGGTTCCAAGGTGTTGAGAAAAGGGCCCCGAGCAGACCCGCTGTCCAGGCTCTCATCTAGCTGGCAGGTCTGAAGGCTCACTCGGTGACAGGTTCCAAGGTGTTGAGAAAAGGGCCCCGAGCAGACCCGCTGTCCAGGCTCTCATCTAGCTGGCAGGTCCGAAGGCTCACTCGGTGGCAGGTTCCAAGGTGTTGAGAAAAGGGCCCCGAGCAGACCCACCTGTCAGGCTCTCATCTAGCTGGCAGGTCCGAAGGCTCACTCGGTGGTAGGTTCCAAGGTGATGAGAAAAGGGCCCCGAGCAGACCCGCTGTCCAGGCTCTCATCTAGCTGGCAGGTCCGAAGGCTCACTCAGTGGCAGGTTCTAAAGTGATAAAGGAAAGGGCCTCGAACAGACCCGCTGCCCAGGCTCTCATCTAGCTGGCAGGTCTGAAGGCTCACTCGGTGGCTGGTTCTAAATCCTCAGAGGTTGGCCTCAAGAGCACTCGCATAGACCACGTGCCGGTGGGGTGATCTCGCCTCTCCTTCATAACTACCCAAGCGGAACCCCGGGATGGGCGAATGGTCCAAGGGTGCGAGTGGAGCAGGTAGCAAGAAATCCAGAACGGCAATGCACTCGGTCGTCTCCAAGCATTCGGCGAGTGATCGGGACAGCTACATTACGACCTAGTGTCCTAGCGAGCCTAACGGAATATAGCGGCGAATGGAAAAAATAAGATAGCATAAAAATTGAGATAACACAAAAAGTGAGCACAGAAATTGTAATCCATATATATACATCCTTCAAGGGCACTCGCCCAGTTCACAATTACATTCAGTGTGAAGAGTAAAAAGAAAGCGAAAATACATCTCATTTGTCGGCAGACTCCTCGCCTGGAGATCCTTCGCTCTCGCCAGAATCTGGGAGGAGGGCGTCTTCCCGCGGCTCGCCGATATCATCCTCCGGGAAGGGGATTGGGATGTAGAGCTCGGGAACGACTTGACGGGTGGTGAGGCATTCGGCCTCCGCCTTCAGATATCCAGCCCGTCGCAGCACCTGCAGCACATGCTTAACGGCGCTTTGCGCATTCTCCTGCATCAGTTGCTCCAGCTCATGATGAGGGTAAAAGTGCCCCCCGCTTCCCGGGGCAAGCGCCGACGCGCCGGTTTCTCGCAACCGATGGACTTCGGCTTTGGCCAGGCGGACTTCTTCTTTGAGGCCGGCCACCCGCGCGCGAAGCATCTCGGCGCCTGTGGTATCCTGAAGGGATAGAGTAAACATGGTAAGATGGAAGTGCGGAAAAAAGGTAACGAGTATTCGCGGGAGGAGATTTACCTCTCTGACGGGACGGTTGACGAGAAGGGCTTTGATGCGATAATTTCGGCAAGTGCACCGGTCGCGCAAGTAATAAAGTTTGGGAATAGGATCCCCGAGTGTCGGTCTCTTGAGGAATGCAGGTTGGGTGAACGATTCGCGTCGTGTGACTATTGTTACACAAGCGTAAACAAACACACAAAGGGGGGTTTTGGTTGGGTTTTCCTACTATTAACAACAATGAAAGAAATGCAGGTCGAAAGCATCGCTTCGCAAGGCGAGATGGATGCAACGGCCGCGATGCCGTGCTTCGTGAGGCGGATGGAGCGTGCTCTAGTGCGGGAAGGCGAGGGTCGCACACACCTCTTCACAAACGCCGTTAGCTCTTGCTAACGCAGAACGAACACCTTGAGTGCGTGAGTGAGTGAGTGGAGGCGAAGCGATTCACAAGCAAGTAATGATGAAAAGAGAAGAAACATTCATTTCATTTAAACCAAACATCATGATATTCAAGTTTAAAAGATTTAAAGATTACAACGAAGGAGAGAGGAAAGAGATAACCAATGGATGAAGACTAGCGGCCGTTCACGGCCGGAATGGTAGTTTGTCAAGCTACCTCCGGACTCGGGCGGACTGTGCTTCCGGTGTAGAGAAACTGTCACGATCTCTCTATGTGGTTCCGTCGTCTTCTACCTCAGGATTCCTCTTCTTCTCACCGGACTGGAGTGGAAAACAGCTGCTTGAGGGCTTGCAGATGGTGAAGAATGCTCCCGGACAATGGAGAAATGCTTGGAATGGTTGGAGAGGACTTCCCCTTGCGTAGGAGATGAAGTGGAGGTGCCCAGGAATGGAAATCGCCGGCGTACGGACTGCCACTCGCGCTCCCGGCGGCTGAATCCCGCCCTAAAAGTGGAACAGGCATATATATAGGCGCTGGAATGAATACTGCGCACGGTCATTGGCGCACGACCAGTGGTCGTGCGCACTGGAGTTTTGCGATAGTGCGCGCTGCCTGGGCGGAGCCTGAAGTGAAAGAAATTTATAAAATACATGTTCGCACGACCAGTGGCGCACCACCAGTGGTCGTGCGCACTATCGTAAGTGGTCGTGCGATAAGCAAGACAGAACTCATAAAATGGGCGTTAAGTGCGCACGATCAGTGGCGCACGACCAGTGGTCGTGCGCTGTAGAACCAGTGATCGTGCGTAGTGTTCCTGTACAGATTTGTACCGGAGATACCTGCACGACTACTGTTCCAACAGACACGCTGATCAGGCCGCTGAAAGTGGCACTCAACAATACGCTACGGCTAACAAACGAAAGTAAACACAAACACACCAAAGTAGGCAAAGACGTGCACTTAGCATAAAATGACAATTATGAGCTAAAATAAGGCTAAAGTGCAGTGGAATGACTAGAAAAACGGCCCGGATGAGTCCAAATATGTGTATATGATCAGGACTCATCACACCCCCAGACTTACCTATTTGCGCGTCCCGAGCAAACGAATTCGGCGGACTGTGAAAATGGTAGTTAACAAAGAAAATTACACAAATGAGTACAATGCGAAGTAACAAGAGCATGCAAATAGAAATTTAGTAAAAAGAGATTCTAACTATGCTAACTAATTTACGAAAGTATTAGAGCGTAAGTAGAGATTTAGTTATACTCAGTTGGTGAATTTGTGAAGAATTTGAATGATCATGCCCGGTGTGAAAGTAACAAGACACTAAGGCGGGTGTTGCACAAGGTCGGGGTTTAGGAATAACTCCGCTGAAATCCATCAACGTCGTGAACCATACGCTTGCCCGGTCACACTCTCTCCACGACATTAGCAAACTTACAAGTCAAATCAATAGGGCTTTTAGAATTATATTGGGGCTTAGATTGCGGTATGATATTCAAATTTAAACACGATGGCTACGCAACCCAAGTGAGCTAACGGAACGCTGCACCACACAAAACCAAAAACAATGCTCGTGTGACACACCCCCAGACTATCATGAAAACTAGGTGTGCACACGGCCTACTTCACAATTACCAACAGATTTTCTATTTAGCTCGGAAGGATTTCTTTACGACATATTTCTTTTTCCAGATTTTTTTTTCTTTTAACAACATACTTTTCTTCTTTTACTTATCCTCCGGTTGGTTCAACTTCAGCAAAATAAAACATGTTTTTCTTCACAACGCACAAGTTCCAAACATCACAACAAATTGAGAATTATGAGCGCAGTTAAATAGAAATTTGGTTGCGGGCGTAGGATAAGCTTCGGGATTTGGTGGATGAAGAGGAGCTGAACAAAAGAGTGGTAGGCACAATTTTGGCTTGCAAAGGTGAGCGAAAAGGACATGGAACGACAAGGCTCAAACTAGCCAAAAGGTGGCCTACATCACATTTAACTCGACGAGTCGCTCTCGCCCATGCTTCGAGAGTCGCTTGGGGCAAGTTCTTAGCCCACGAGAAAGGTAAACCTTCCTCCCGACTCGAGCAATACACGACTAGTTCTCGTACACACACAACACCGGGTTATCATCAATTTCGTTCACATTCACCAGTTGAGTATAATAAATCTAAAACTACGCAAAAATACTAATCATAAATTAAATGCATAGAGATAATCTAGTTTTACTTGAATTCTATTATAGCATGCGGATGCGACTAGAACACTGCTCGAGTCAACATCGCACTCCAAATAGTAATTCCTAAGTTAACGTCCTATTTCACACTCCAACCAAAACAGTTCATTCGGAAACAAAACAAATAGGTAAGCGCACACTCATGTGGGTGAAGTGGTGCAAGAAGCATGAAAACAGTGATGATGATAAAGATAAATAATAAACAAACTTCTAGAATGCAGTGCAACTCGTGCACAGTGGATGACAACATACTCTCCCCCAGACTTAGTCTAAACATTACATCACAGAAATTGGAAGCTAAGGGGGGAAAGAAGTGTTACCCAATGCTCAGAATTGAGCATACCAGACGATTGGCGGTTAAGATCAAGAGCAGTCCGCAGCATCCGCACCAAAGAACACAACACACCTGCAAGCACAAAACTAAAAATAGCAAAAACAAATATAAAAACTGAACTAAACATGTTAGATAAAAAAAATCAGGAAATCTGGGTTGTCTCCCAGCAGCGATTTTGTTTAATGTCCTTAAGCTGGACCAAATACCTGTATTAAAATTGTTTAAAGAGTGCAGAAATTAAAGGAGAAGTTCACAGAAGCAGTTTCACAAATTCAGACAACACAAATCAGCTATAGGCGCTCTTATGGTGCGCGTCTCCCATAGCTCGTAGGCGGGAGGTGAAGGCTTTAGGGCCAACACTGGTGTCCCCCAGTGTTCCCCTAACCTCCGCCCTCTTGCCACGGAGAGCGGCAGCGCGAGCGTCGTGCAGAAGTTTCTCCTGTTTAAGTTTAGTGACAGTCGGGGACTGCCAACGTTGAAAGTTTTCAGATTTTTCCACCTTGGTGGTGGGTGGTGTCACTTCCGGTGTCGCGGTGACTACCGGATCAGCCCAAGAGATGGAGCGCTTAAATTGTTTATTACAAGAATCAAAACAAGAAGATAATGAGACAGTGTCCCGAACTAAATTCAAGTCAATATTTTTTGAAATGCAATCTTCCTCCGTCTCGGAATCAAATTCTCTCCGAAGATCTACTTCTTCTTCCTCACTGGACTGGTGCTCCTCCTTTTCTCCTTCAATTGGTTCTTTATCTTCTTCATTTCCTGCACAACTCAGAGATTCATCAAAAATAAAGAGAGGGGGAGGAGTGGATGTTCCAGTTATAGCTTCGGGGCAAGTGGGCTGCGGCACCATATTGGGTAGGAAGACACACCCCGTAGCGAAATCAAGGGTGGCACCGCTCTCTTTCAAGAACGGCATGCCCAAGATAGGGATAGAGTGATTTTCCTGGGGTCCCAACACCTGAAAATCAGCAACCACGATCGTCCCCTCAACTATCACTTCTACATTTTTCACTTCCCCCTCAGATTGTATAACGGTCCCATTAGCAAGCATAAGGGATTTCCGATCCTCCGTGTTCATCTCAAGTTGCAATTTAGCAACGTCTTGCAACGCAATGACGTTGCGGGAGGAGCCGGAATCGCACAAAGCTTTCGTTTCAATATTATTGATGGAACAAGAAATCACTAACTCACTTGGATCAGCCTCTACCACATCGCCGAGACTCTTCCCTTGATCTGTTGGGTTCTTTTCAGTGTTGCTAGGAAGGGTCCCATGCGACCGCTCGGTTAGCACTTGGGCCAATTGGCCCAGCTGCGTTTCCAAGTTCCGCATGGATGCGGTTTGGTTCACCATATTTGAGGTAGCCGCTTGCATAAATTTTTCCATCATCTCCTCCAGATTATTATTAGAAGGCGCCCCCCTAGATTGATTACCAACAAAATTGACAGATTCATTTAAAGAAAATTGCGAGATGTTACCTGATAGATCCTTACCCGAGCATTCATATGCGTGGTGCCCGCCGCCTCCACATCCTTCACACGTAATAACAGCAGCCGGTGCGGATGTAGGTGGAAGTGAGTCGACCATAAAGAGACCACGGCCGCTTCTTGGAGCATTTCTCCCGGCAGTCCAAAATGTGCTGTGGGAGGCGCTGTCTCGCAAAATTCGAAGAGCCTCCTCTGGAGTGTGGTTCATTAGGGTACCACCCGCAGCAGCATCGATCATTGCCCGGTAGTTGGGCTCGATCGCAAAGTAAAATGTCTCTACCACATTCCATGGTTGGAGCTCGTGGCTCGGACAACGGCGGAGAAGATCGTTAAGGCGCTCCCACGCCTCGGCAAGGGTCTCTTGATCGGCTTGGCGAAAGGTGGCAATCTCCCGCCGCAGGCTCACAATTTTGTCAACTGGGTGGAATTTGGCAAGGAACTTGGATGCGAGAGCATCCCAAGTCGCAGCGGTCCCCGGAGGAATAGAATGAAGCCACACCTTGGCCTTGTCGCGAAGCGAGAATGGGAACAGTCGCAGCTTGACTGTATCATCAGGAATCCCAGCGTAGCGGAAAGTTCCGCAGATATCAGAAAACTCAGCCAGGTGCAGGTGCGGATCTTCACTGGCCATCCCGGAGAACTGAGCATTGTTCCGGATGATGTTCAAGATCGCAAGTTTGATCTCGAACTGGTTGTTCATAATATTGGGGCCGAACCCAGGATACACACTCCCAGCTGTCGGAGTGGTATAATCTCTCATCGTTCTGGGTTGAGGTCTCACTACCTCTTGCTCATCTCCAGGTTGGTGCTGCCCCACGTCGGGCACTCTTTGTTCAACATTGTCTGGGTCTATGTGGTCACCCATTGCCGCCTGTACGGCTGCTGCGCGCCTTCGTGCGCGAGCGGTCCGTTCGATTTCGGGATCAAAGGGTACAAGTTTCTCTGCGGCTTGTCTCTGCATGCACAGCCACAACAAAAGAAAACAAAGCAAAGAAGATCAAAAACAACTGCTCTTGTAACAGAAGTCCACAACTCAAGACGTTACACGCCTGACATTCCCCGACAACGGCGCCAAAAACTTGGTGCGATAATTTCGGCAAGTGCACCGGTCGCGCAAGTAATAAAGTTTGGGAATAGGATCCCCGAGTGTCGGTCTCTTGAGGAATGCAGGTTGGGTGAACGATTCGCGTCGTGTGACTATTGTTACACAAGCGTAAACAAACACACAAAAGGGGGTTTTGGTTGGGTTTTCCTACTCTTAACAACAATGAAAAAAATGCAGGTCGAAAGCACCGCTTCGCAAGGCGAGATGGATGCAACGGCCGCGATGCCGTGCTTCATGAGGCGGATGGAGCGTGCTCTAGTGCGGGAAGGCGAGGGTCGCACACACCTCTTCACAAACGCCGTTAGCTCTTGCTAACGCAGAACGAACACCTTGAGTGCGTGAGTGAGTGAGTGGAGGCGAAGCGATTCACATGCAAGTAATGATGAAAAGAGAAGAAACATTCATTTCATTTAAACCAAACATCATGATATTCAAGTTTAAAAGATTCAAAGATTACAACGAAGGAGAGAGGAAAGAGATAACCAATGGATGAAGACTAGCGGCCGTTCACGGCCGGAATGGTAGTTTGTCAAGCTACCTCCGGACTCGGGCGGACTGTGCTTCCGGTGTAGAGAAACTGTCACGATCTCTCTACGTGGTTCCGTCGTCTTCTACCTCAAGATTCCTCTTCTTCTCACCGGACTGGAGTGGAAAACAGCTGCTTGAGGGCTTGCAGATGGTGAAGAATGCTCCCGGACAATGGAGAAATGCTTGGAATGGTTGGAGAGGACTTCCCCTTGCATAGGAGATGAAGTGGAGGTGCCCAGGAATGGAAATCGCCGGCGTACGGACTGCCACTCACGCTCCCGGCGGCTGAATCCCGCCCTAAAAGCGGAACAGGCATATATATAGGTGCTGGAATGAATACTGCGCATGGTCATTGGCGCACGACCAGTGGTCGTGCGCACTGGAGTTCTGCGATCGTGCGCGCTGCCTAGGCGGAGCCTGAAGTGAAAGAAATTTATAAAATACATGTTCGCACGACCAGTGGCGCACGACCAGTGGTCGTGCGCACTATCGTAAGTGGTCGTGCGATAAACAAGACAGAACTCATAAAATAGGCGTTAAGTGCGCACGATCAGTGGCGCACGACCAGTGGTCGTGCGCTGTAGAACTAGTGATCGTGCTCAGTGTTCCTGTACAGATTTGTACCGGAGATACCTGCACGACTACTGTTCCAACAGACACGCTGATCAGGCCGCTGAAAGAGGCACTCAACAATACGCTACGGCTAACAAACGAAAGTAAACACAAACACACCAAAGTAGGCAAAGACGTGCACTTAGCATAGAATGACAATTATGAGCTAAAATAAGGCTAAAGTGCAGTGGAATGACTAGAAAAATGGCCCAGATGAGTCCAAATATGTGTATATGATCAGGACTCATCAGGCTTCCGCAACCACCAACTTCGCCTTGAGGTCCTGCACCTCGGCCGAAAGAAGGGCCCTGGTCCCCTCGACCTCGGACAGACTCCGCCCCAGACTGATGCTCCGGCGCGAAGACATGTGCGCGAGCTCAAGGGCTCGCAGCATGGCTTGGGCGGTCTCGTGGGCGAGAACTTGCGTCTTCTCTGCGTCGAAGACCTCAGCGTCCTCCCGACCGTAAAGGGCATACGCCATGGCATAGGCCTCGCCACTGGCGGTGTTGGTCTCTACCCAGGACGGGTGGAGGGTGGAAAGCGAAACCCTGTTCGAGTTCCGGTCTCACCTCACCAAGGGAGCCCCGGAAGGATCCACATACCTCTCGCCGTTCGGGAAGTTCCGGTGGTCCCTGGGCAACGGAGGCGGCGGCAGCGACGATCTTGCCGGGACCGCCGTCCCATCTGGCACACCCGACCCCAAGGTTGGGGCCGGCACTTCGGTCCCCAGGGTTTGGGCTGGGACCTCCGTCCCTAGGGATGGGATTGGAGCATTCGCCCCAGAGGTCTCGCCCACGACCCCCTTCCCTTTGATGGAAGGAGGGCGTCGCGACTTGCTGGGGGGGAGGAAGGAGTCGCCGCGGGTTTTCTCTTCCTGCTGCTGGGCTTGGAGGAGGAAGGCCCCTCCCGACAGGCATCCGCGGCAGCTTGCGCGAGAGGCACGCAGAATCCAGGAGGCCGTGGCGGATGAAGGGGAAGGTTTCGCACACCTACGTAATTTTGCGAGAGGTTTTAGCGAATGGAGTAAGAATCACAGCTGAAACGAATTAAGAAAGTCTCGAAATCTTACCCTCGCCCTGCGGGATGAACGGGAGCGTGTTGACATTCCGCCGGAGATAGAAAAGGTCCATCTCGTACTCCAAAATGTATTGATGGAGTTTGGCCTCGTGCCCCCTAGGGTCGGGGGCGGAAGGTTGACTCCTCCTCCTGCACCGGGGCGAGAAGGGTGTTACCTAGGCTCCCGCTGACGAAGAGAAAGCGCCGAACCCAGTCGTGGTTCTTGTTCGGGAGCCCGTAGTGCTTGAGTGGGCTTAGACCCGAGAAGAAGGAGATGCCGTTGGTGCAGCGGAAGGTGTAGAGCTTGCGGAAGACGGGCAGCGAGAACTCGACCCCCTCCTCTCGCAGGTAGCTCGCGTACCCGACCAGCATGGCGATGGAGTTGGGGTTGAGCTGGCCGGGCACGACTCTGTAATACCGGAAGGTCTGGCGGAGTTCCGACCAGATGGGAAGGCGAAACCCCACCTCGAAGTGCTCTAGCGGGATCGCGAGAGCACATGGCGAGATGGTGTTTATACGGTCCTCTGGCCCGGGCCTCCGCGCTTGAAACCCCGGCGGAACATAGTCCGCGACTGCAGACAGGTAGGCCTCTTCGGAGAGGTCGCAAGAATCGAACACATGGTTGACAAACGCGCTGGCGCACTTGCCCCTTCCCTCAGCGTCACCACCCATTTTGCGAGTGCAGAAGAAGGCGGAAGCAACAGAGTAGAGAGAAGTGCAAGTGCTAGCGCAAAGAGGGAGAGGGAGCGGATGGCAAGGTATTTAATACGGTAGTTGAGAGGCCCATTTATAGGAGAACCAAACGGCGTTTGGGCTCTCGAGGCAACGGGTGTGCGGATAACAGTCCGCGGCAACCCGACGCCTCGAAGCCCGGGCCGATGTCTCTCGCCCATTAATGGCGAATGCCCTGTGGCTATTCGCTCGACGGCTACGCGAAAGAGCTAAAAAAGCACTCGGCGATAACATACCATTCGGCAACACACAGGCAAGTTATGAGAAAAACAAATTGCGAGAAGCAGAGCATTCGTAAAGCGTAAAGTAAAATTATTACAGACAAATATTGAAGTTCAACATTCGCGGTACAGAAGACAGAAGAAATAACAGGAGGGGGCGAACATCGAGTAGATCAGAACTCCTCCCAGACCCACCGACCCCGCCTTCGCGACCCAGCGTCCAGGGGCATTCACGGACGGTAGTACGCGAGCATGTTGGTGATCTCATGGGAAGCCAGTTGGAGTTGGTCCCGGGCTCGCGCGGCGTGTCTTCCGGGAGATAGCTCCCCTCCTTCACCCCCCAGGCGCTCCACCGTCGCGAGAAGGCGCGAGTAGTCCCGTCGAAGGTCCTTTAACTCGCGCGTGACTCCCAGCCGCACGTCATCCACCTGGCTGGCGATGTTCCGCTGGATGTGGATGAGCTTCACCAAGAACTCCGTGATCCGCTCCTTCAGGGTCGCGTGATCTGAAGGATCGCCCAGGAAATCAGCGAGATCCCCAGGGGAGGGGAGGGGCGAGAGCATCCCCTCTTCCCCCTCGTAGTAGGAATCAAGGGGGGAGGCTTCCCTATAGCCTGCGAAATCACGACTAGGTCAATAGTGGTAAAACGAGCGAGTGCGATAGGGGGAGGTGAGTAAACTGACCTGGAACGGGCTCCCTATGGCCTGAAGGGCGAGACGAATGGGGGTGCACCCCAGACAAGCCTGCGGAAGGTGGTAGAACCTTCCCTTTCCCAGGCCGATAAAGCGGAGGAGGAGGAGCCGGAGCATCCGTACGGTCATCAGCACGGAGGTGCTGACCCGGTTCCCGCTCAGGGGAAACCCTCGGTTCATTCGCAGAAACAGAGGGGTTCTGCTGGACAGGGGAGCTTTGAGAATGGAGTCCCGCAGCGGGACGTCAGGGTTGAGGGCTGCGAAAAGGTAAGGGTCAGTAACAAGCAACACGAAGGGAAAATCGGGAGGGTTCACAACTTACTGGATTGAAGTGTGGTCTCGCCCGGAGGAGGTGGAGGAGCAAGGTCCAAATCTGGAGGAGGCCTCTCGTCCGCGGGAGGTGGCGCCGCGGCACTGTCCATAACGGCCCCGTGACCGTCCTCAGGCACCGAAATCCCCTGCGAATGGTCAGAGCGATTGAAGAATAAGGAGGCAGAAGCTAAACACAAAAACAGGAGGAATCTTCATACCTGAGTCCTGGGGTCCAGAGGAGTACTCGCCGGAGACTCCGAGGCCGTCTCGCCCTTTTGGCGATTCATACGAATCGCCTTGGCTCGCCGCGAGACGTATGGGGCGCTCGAGTCTCTCTTGGATGTCAGCCAGGGAGCAAACCTGGTAGTTTTGGGGGCGGTTGCAGTCTGGGCCGCGGCCAGGCGCCCGATCATTTCTTGCGAAAGGGGTCTCGTGGAAGGCTTGTGGAAAGACATTGGAAGTAGCGAAAGGTCTAGGGAGAGAGAACTCCGGGCCGAGATATAAAAATGGTCCAGAAAAGTCTGACATGAAGAGATATATATAGGATGACGGCGGGGCCCACAGAATCTTAAGAGGTCCAGTCAGCAAGCACTCACCGAATACAGGGTTGGACTGTTCTTTCCGAGCGTAGGAACCGCTCGCAAAGAGCGGGGATTGTGTACAACCCGTATTCGCCGAGTGGGTCCCTCAAACCAACTGGTGAGACCTGGGTCAGCCAGATCATTCGCCCCGGCTAGGAGGTGGAAGTACCCCCGGGTTGGTGGGGGTAAGCTGCAGGAGAGAAAGAGCTAGGCGAGTGGTGCCCTCACGGACCACTCGACCGGAAGCGTGGGCATTCGCCCAGCTAAGCGGGTGCCCGGCGAGTGGTGCCTTCGCGAACCACTCGCCCAAAAGGATTTGAGGGGGAAATGACCATAATACCCCTTGTGGGCTGCAAATAGCCCTTCGGAACAGCGGAGTTGGGCTATTAGCAGACCAATTTGGGGCGCGGTTAGTAAAACTAAAAGGCGGATTCATGTTATTTGCAGACCAGCCTCGGAAAAACTATAAATAGACCCTTAAGGGCACTTTGGAGGAGGACTGATTTTAGAGAATCCTCTCCTCTAGGCTAGTTTTTGGTCGGCTGTTAGTGCCCTCCAAGGTGCCCGGTTGAACTCTGGTTTGGGAGGGGAAGCTCTCTAAGATCTTCCGGGTGTGTGGCGGGACCTCCTCGCTTCAGCCTTGGGTCTATTCTTGTTCTCACATCCACCATCAAGAGAGTCTATTGAGGGAGAAATAAGCATCGGCTACACCCCCCAGTGGGTCCGAACTCAAGAGACCTGTTGCAGGTTTCAACACCAACTTCTCCAAATGCTTTTATGTGCGACCATATAGGCTCATATTGCATTGGCAGCAAGACTAACTATTGATTGCTTTGAGATCACCTTAGAAACTCCAACAACAAATAGGTCGGGGGAAGAGGCACTACAACAAACTGCACATTTAGTAAGGACTAAATTGTAGAAATTTGTTACTAATAACTACATTTGATAGAAATTTGTTACTAATAACTACATTTGATAACAAAAGTTTTCTATCGTTACAAAGATTAGTTTTTTGTAACAAGTATTTTATATTTTCTTACAATAATTGTAGGTATTTGTAACAAAACCAGTTTTAAGTTACAAATAGTAAAATATCCTCATAATAAACAACAATTGTAACAACACTTTTGTACAACCCTCATATTTTCCAAGTTGGTGTGACCCGACGCGGATGAGGTCGGGATAGAGAGGGTGACCGTGACGCAGTATATCGACCAGACGGAGGTCATCAAGACCAGAAAGAGAAGGCTCGGGGGGTAGACCTACTTGGACGAGAGGACCTTGGGTCCTCTCGCCCAAGGCCCCGGGCGAGTGGACCCTTGGTCCACTCGCCCAAGGACCCTTCGAGTGGACCATGGGGCCACTCGCCCAAGGGTAAGGGCGAGTAGACCTATGGTCCACTCGCCCCGTGCAGCTGGGCGAGTGGACCAAGGGTCCACTCGCCCAGTAAGGGCGGTGGACCTCGGTCCACTCGTTCGACCCCCGGCAAGGAGGGGAGTGGATGTCTCATCCTCCAGTCGCCCCTCTTATTTTGACTGTCCAGGTTCGTGGTTGAGCTGCGGATAGCAGAATTTTGGCTATCCGCAGCCCAATTTTTGGGAAGTCTATAAATAGACCCCCATGAGCACCTTGGGAAGGGATGTTGTTACCCCCCTCCCTCGCGTGAGTGTTGTGAGCAAGCACTATCCCTCCCTCCCCTGTCATTGAAGGTGGACGGTGAGGTGAATTTTAGTGCCCTCCAAGGTGCCCAGGCTCAACATTGGCTTGGGAGGGTAAGTTCCTTGTGAGCTTTCGGGTGTGTGGTGGGACCTCCGCGCTGCTGCTTAAGGGGTCTGTTTGCGGACTTAGGTGTTCTTCAAGGTCAAGGTTCTTCGGTTCTTAGAGACTGGTCAAGGGTTCGAGCTCGGGTCAAGTAAGGGTTAGCTGCATCCCCCTTGCGAATGTCGCGACCAGTTCTCTGGTTTCAACAACTTTGAAAGTATTTGTAACAACTAGAATTTCCTTACAATCAGTATTGTTAAGTAACCAAAGTTTTGTTACAATAAATATATTAAATATTAAAAGATGAGTGCGCATTTTAGGCTCTAGAGCATATTTTTTCGCCCGAGCATGTGTTTTTCACTTGTGCGTGCGTTTTTGGTCTGACGACGCGTTTTTGCACTAGCATGCATTTTTCCCAGGCGCATTATCTCCTAAACGTGCATTTTTGCCCGTGATCATGTTTTCGCCCGAGAACGCATTTTCGAATCATCACTGATTCTCTCCCGAGTTCATTTTTGTCAGCACTAAGGACGTGGATGGGTACTCCGCCCCCAGTTGGTAAGATCCCCAACTAGAGACCATTCTCCGGGCTCAGTCATGCCGGCATATGGGAGACTCATCAGGTCGACTCGCTACTTGACTAAGTGGCTTGGGAAGGTGTTGAGTTCCTCTGACTACAGGTGAAGGTAAGCACCTAGGACGTGGATGGGTACTCCACCCCCAGATGGTAAGATCCCCGACTAGAGACCATTCTCCGGGGTCAGTCATGTCGGCAGATGGGAGACTCATCGGGTCGACTCACT
Source organism: Dactylorhiza incarnata (assembly GCA_033032865.1). Lineage (NCBI taxonomy): Eukaryota > Viridiplantae > Streptophyta > Magnoliopsida > Asparagales > Orchidaceae > Dactylorhiza > Dactylorhiza incarnata. The sequence goes on from JAWHQI010000065.1 coordinate 7,931,320, forward strand.
ACTTGACTAAGTGACTTGGAAAGATGATGAGCTCCTCCGCCTCCAGGTAAGCTAGGCCCATAAGATGTGGATGGGTATTCCACCACCAGTTGGTTTGAAAAAGTGTTGAGTTCCTCTGCCTCCAGGTAAGCTAGGCCCCTAGGACGTGGACGGGTACTCCACCCCCAATTGGTTTGTGAAGGTACTGGGTGCCTCTGCCTCCAGCCAAGCTAATCCCCTAGGACGTGGACGGGTACTCCGCCCCCAATTGGTTTGGAAATGTGTTAAATTCCTCTGCATCCAAGTAAGCTAAGCCCCTATGACGTGGTCTAGTTCTCTGCCCCCAGTTACTTTTGTGAGATGGTTGAGTTCCTCCATCTCCAGGTGAAGGTAAGCACCTAGGACGCGAACTGGTTATCTACCCCCAGTTGCTTTGGTAAGATGGTTGAGTTCCTCTGCCTCCAGGTGAAGGTAAGCACCTAGGACGTGGACTGGTTCTCTGCCCCCAGTTTCTTTGGTAAGATGGTTGTGTTCCTCTGCCTCAAGGTGAAGGTAAGCACCTAGGACGTGGACTGGTTCTCTGCCCCCAGTTGCTTTGGTAAGATGGTTGAGTTCCCCTGCCTCCAGGTGAAGGTAAGCACCTAGGACGTGGACTAGTTCTATGGCCCCAGTTGCTTTGGTAAGTTGGTTGAGTTCCTCCACCTCCAGGTGAGCTCGGCTCCGTGGTAGGTGTGGAGTTTCCTCCCCCTCCAAGTGAGTTTGGCTCCCTGTTAGGTGTGGAGTTTCCTCCACCTCCAGGTGAGCTCGACTCCCTGTTAGGTGTTGAGTTCCTCCACCTCCAGGTGAGCTTGGATCCCTGTTAGGTGTGGAGTTCCCTCCCCCTCCAGGTGAGCTTGGCTACCTGTTAGGTGTGGAGTTTCCTCCACCTCCAGGTGAGATCAGCTCCCTGTTAGGTGTTGAGTTCCTCCACCTCCAGGTGAGCTTGGCTCCCTATTAGGTGTTGAGTTCCTCCACCTCCAAGTGAGCTCGGCTCCCTGTTAGGTGTGGAGTTTCCTCCCCCTCCAGGTGAGCTTGGCTCCCTGTTAGGTGTGGAGTTTCCTCCACCTCCAGGTGAGCTCGGCTCCCTGTTAGGTGTTGAGTTCCTCCACCTCCAGTTGAGCTCGTCTCACAGGAGGGTTGTTAAGTGGAGAAAAGGTTTGCCTTCCACCTCAGGTTGAGTTCGGCTCGACTGGAGGTGTTGAGTTTTTCTCCACCTCAGGTCAAGTTCAGTTCGACCTAAGGTGTTGAGCTTTCTCCACCTCCAGTTTAGCTCAGCTCACAGGAGGGTTATTAAGTGGAGAAAGGTTTTCCTTCCACCTCAGGTCGAGTTCGGCTCGACTGGAGGTGTTGAGTTTTTCTCCACCTCAGGTCAAGTTCAGTTCGACCTAAGGTGTTGAGCTTTCTTCACCTCCAATTGAGCTCGTCTCACAAGAGGGTTGTTAAGTGGAGAAAGCTTTGCCTTCTACCTCAGGTCGAGTTCAGCTCGAACAGAGGTGTTGGGTTTTCTTCCACCTCAGGTCAAGTTTAGTTCGACCTAAGGTGTTGAGCTTTCTCCACCTCCAATTGAGCTCGGCTCACAGGAGGGTTGTTAAGTGGAGAAAAGTTTGCCTTCCACCTCAGGTCGAGTTCGGCTCGACTAGAGGTGTTGGGTTTTTCTTCCACCTCAGGTCAAGTTTACTTCGACCTAAGGTGTTGAGCTTTCTCCACCTCCAGTTGAGCTTGTCTCACAGGAGGGTTGTTAAGTGGAGAAAGGTTTGCCTTCCACCTCAGGTCGAGTTCAGCTCGACTGGAGGTGTTGAGTTTTTCTCCACCTCAGGTCAAGTTCAGTTCGACCTAAGGTGTTGAGCTTTCTCCACCTCCAGTTGAGCTCGGATCACAGGAGGGTTATTAAGTGGAGAAAGGTTTGCCTTCCACCTCAGGTTGAGTTCGGCTCGACTGGAGGTGTTGAGTTTTCTCCACCTCAGGTCAAGTTCAGTTCGACCTAAGGTGTTGAGCTTTCCCCACCTCCAGTTGAGCTTGGCTCACAGGAGGGTTGTTAAGTGGAGAAAGGTTTGCATTCCACCTCTGGTCGAGTTCGGCTCGACTGGAGGTGTTGAGTTTTTCTCCACCTCGGGTCAAGTTCAGTTCGACCTAAGGTGTTGAGCTTTCTCCACCTCAAGTTGAGCTCGGCTCACAGGAGGGTTGTTAAGTGGAGAAAGGTTTGCCTTCCACCTCAGGTCGAGTTCAGCTCGACTGGAGGTGTTGAGTTCTTATCCACCTCAGGTCAAGTTCAGTTCGACCTAAGATGTTGAGCTTTCTCCACCTCCAGTTGAGCTCGGCTCACAGGAGGGTTGTTAAGTGGAGAAAGGTTTGACTTCCACCTTAGGTCGAGTTCGGTTCGACTGGAGGTGTTGAGTTTTTCTCCACCTCAGGTCAAGTTCAGTTTGACCTAAGGTGTTGAGCTTTCTCCACCTCTAGTTGAGCTCGGCTCACAGGAGGGTTGTTAAGTGGAGAAAGGTTAGCCTTCCACCTCAGGTCGAGTTCGGCACGACTAGAGGTGTTGAGATTTTCTCCACCTCAGGTCAAGTTCAGTTCGACCTAAGGTGTTGAGCTTTCTCCACCTCTAGTTGGGCTTGACTCACAGGAGGGTTGTTAAGTGGAGAAAGGTTTGCCTTCCACCTCAGGTCGAGTTCAGCTCGACTAGAGGTGTTGAGTTTTTCTCCACCTCAGGTCAAGTTCAGTTCGACCTAAGGTGTTGAGCTTTCTCCACCTCCAGTTGAGCTCGGCTCACAGGAGGGTTGTTAAGTGGAGAAAGGTTCGCCTTCCGCCTCAAGTCAGGTTCAGCTGTAACTCGGCAGGAGTATCCCGTTAGCAGGGCCCTTCGTGGATTCCCCTAAGGTCCCACCTACTCGTCAAATAGGTGGGTTGAACTTTCTTTCCGAGCTAAGGCAAGCTCGAAATGAGCGGGGATTGTGTACAACCCTCATATTTTCCGAGTTGGTGTGACCCAACGCGGATTAGGTCGAGATAGAGAGGGTGACCGTGACGCAGTAGATTGACCCGACGGAGGTCGTCAAGACCAGAAAAAGAAGGCCCGGTGGGATAGACCTCCTTGGACGAGAGGACCTTGGGTCCACTCGCCCAAGGCTCCGGGCGAGTGGACCCTTAGTCCACTCGCCCAAGGACCCGTGCGAGTGGACCATTGGTCCACTCCCCCGAGTGGGGGGGGGGGGGGGCATGTGGAACATGGGGCCACTCGCCCAAGGGTAAGGGCGAGTGGACCATAGGTCCACTCGCCCCGTGCAGCTGGGCGAGTGGACCAGGGGTCCACTCGCCTGGTGGGTTGAGTGGACCTTAAGGTCCACTCGCCCAGTAAGTGCGGTGGACCTCGGTCCACTCGTTCTACCCCCGATATGGAGGGGAGTGGACGTCTCGTCCTCCACTCACCCCCTCTTGTTTTGACCGTCCAGGTTCGTGGTTGAGCTGCGGATAGCAGAATTTTTTTGTCTATCCGCAGCCCAATTTTTGGGAAGTCTATAAATAGACCCACCCCCCATGGGCACCTTGGGAGGGATGTTGGTACCCCCCTCCCTCGAGTGAGTGTTGTGAGAAAGCACTATCCCTCCCTCCCCTATCGTTGAAGGTGGACGGTGAGGTGACCTTTAGTGCCCTCCAAGGTGCCCAGGCTCAGCATTGGCTTGGGAGGGGAAGTTCTTTATGAGCTTCCGGGTGTGTGGTGGGACCTCCGCGCTGCAGCTTAAGGGGTCCGTTTGCGGACTTAGGTGTTCTTTAAGGTCAAGGTTCTTTGGTTCTTAGTGACTGGTCAAGGGTTCGAGCTCGGGTCAAGTAAGGGTTAGCTGCATCCCCCTTGCGAACGTCGAGACCAGTTCTCTGGTTTCAACAACTTTGAAAGTATTTGTAACAACTAGAATTTCCTTACAATCAGTATTGTTTCGTAACCAAAGTTTTGTTACAATAAATATATTAAATTTTAAATGATGAGCGCGCATTTTAGGCTAAAGAGCGTATTTTTTCGCCCGAGTATGTGTTTTTCACTTGTGCGTGCGTTTTTTGTCCGAAGGCGTGTTTTTGCACTAGCATGCATTTTTGCCAGGGCGCATTGTCTCCCAAATGCGCATTTTTGCCCGGGATCATGTTTTCGCCCGAGAACGCATTTTCGAATCATCACTCATTCTCTCACGAGTTCATTTTTATCAGGGCGCGTGTTTTTGACTGCGCACAATTTTTGGCTCGGGAGCATAATTTTGTTTGCGCACAAGTTATTCGCTCATGATCAACGTTTTCTTCAAAAGACATTTTTTCCGGCGCGCTTTTTTCGTACTAATGCTTTTTCTCACCCGGGCACATTTTAGCCTAGCTAGTTACGCATTTTTTTGCGGGCGCGCATTTTTCAACTTGGTGCAAGTACTGTTAGCCCAAACATGCATTTGTCTTACGGGCGCGCGAGAGATGACTATTAATTAAATATCGTAACATAAAAAATATCTAATAAATCTTTTAAATTTTTGTATAAATAGAAATATATTATTACTAAAAAATAATTTTATTTATTTATTATCACCACTTATATGGAGACGTCTACGACGATGTTTTTTTGTAGTGTTTAAAAAATAAGACTAAAGATTTTAAATTTTAGGTATTTTCGCGCGCAAGGGTTTGCGAGCTGCATGAGCGTTGTCGCACTGGGACACTATCGAGGCGGGGGTAATTAATATCGTGTGGGGCCCGTGCGCTTTTTCAATGCACTGTTATTTGATCGATCGAGCGTCTGAGAGTGGGAGAGTACAGTTTTGGCGGAGGAACCGTCGCTGCCGGGGTATTGTCACAGCGGAGAGTATCGAGCACGGATGTACCTCTATAATATATATATATATATATTTAACTGGTTACATATATAATAAATTATAATTATAAATTTAATTATATATAAACGTGTATAAAATTTTATATAAAAGATTATAAAACATTTTTATAAAAATTTCATATAAAGTTTTTATATAAAACTTTATGAGCAGCTCCTCACGGGCTTCGCCCGTTCTTGCTGGCTCTTAGCGGGCTACGCTCGTATTCGAGCGGGATGCGCCCGCATTCGAGCGGGATGCGCCCACATTCTACAGTACCCGGCCGACGACGGCGGGCTTCTGATGAGTCTGGTTTATACAGTGATTTCCGGCCTCATTTGGGTTTGTTTTAGTGTCATTGCACTTCATTTGCTGTTCATATACGCTTATATTGATAGCATGGCGTTTCTGCGCCTTTTGTGCAATCCTTCCCCCTTTGTGGCATATTTTTCCTATATATTACTGTATGCATGTGTTATGGATCCAGTGGTGTGCACGGATTGGGGTTATTTTTACTTTTCCTGCAGGTCCTGGGGTCGTGTGCACGTTCGGGATGGTGCGGGGCAATTTTTGGCCTAAAAGCCTCTGATCGTGCGCATTCCTTCGCGCACAATCAGGCGCACGACCATTGGTCGTGCGTTAATTCCCAGCCCAGATCGAGATCGGCGTGAAGGTATGCGCACGATCACAGGCATTTCTTCGCGCACGACCATTGGTCGTGCGCCCCTGACCGTGCGTTGTTTTCTATCTTTTTCTTTGCTATAGGTTGACTGCGCACGATCATAGGCATTTCTTCGCGCACGACCATTGGTCGTGCGCCACTGATCGTGCGCAGTACTTATTCTGCTCCCTATTTAAGCCGCTGTTCCGCGAATTTAGGTATCCGGCACGATTTTGGGCGCGATTTCTGCGCGCGACTTCGCCGTTCCACCTCTCCAAGGTCCCCCCTTCCATTCCTCCCTTTGGGAAAGATTCATCCATTGATCCTAAGGTCCATCTAGGGTTCCGGAAGCATTCTCCGCCATCTACGACCAGCATTCCAAGTGGAAGACATCTCCATTGGGCGAAGGAGAAGAGACCCAGCTCTGAGAAGAAGACGGGCAATGGTTGGAGGTAGTGACAGCCTCTAAACACCGGAAGCAACCAAGGACTGAGCTCGGAGGAGGCATGACGACCCCCCATTCCGACCAAGATCCGCGGCGAGACTTCTCATCTCGTGGTTACTTCTACCCCTTCTCTTTTTGTGATTTGTACTCTTTATTGTTGTAATGAACTAAATGAGCATCCATTTGTCTATGAATGAGAGTTTATTTATGAACTTGTTCTTTACGTTATGCTGTGTTGTGATGCGCTCCGCCCCCGCTCCACTTACACCCACACGATCTAGTACTCGCTCTAGCAAAAGCTGGAAGCGATAGTGAAGAGGTGCCTTCGACCCTCAACTCTCACATTTGCACTCACCTCATCCATATGCTCACCGTCCATCCGATAAGCGAAGCACGGCATCGCGGCCCGCACTAAAACCATTCACCAAGCGACGCAGTGATTGCGACCCGCATAGTGTTTAGTTTTCTTATTTCCCGTTCTATAAAACCAACCAACCCCCCTTGTTTTGTTAAACTTAGAAACCCCCATAATTAATCTCCTAACGGGCAAATCGTATTCCCCAACTTGCGGTCCTTTGAGAACGATATTCGGGGAGCTACTCCCTACTTTTATTACTTGACAATGACTGGTGCACTGCCGTCGTACCGCATTTCATGCCCGCTAATTAGCGGTGTGGAAATAGAGTGTCAAGTTTTTGGCGCCGTTGCCGGGGAATGCAGGCGTAGTTTGATTTTGGTGTTTGAGTTAATAGTTACAGGAGTTGTTGTTTTTTTTGTTTATTTCTATTGTTTTCGGGTTGTGTGAATGCGGGAGCGATGTCATATTCTTTATTACCTCTGTCACAACATGATGAGGATACAACCTATTTGGAGGAGAAATTCTTCAAATTTGCTCATATTATAATTCAAGGCCTTGAAACGCGGCAAGAGTGTATTGATAGATTGACTATGCAGGTTGAGACTTTGGTGTCTCTTGCCTCGGCTGTGTTGAAAGAACCTCCTCATGATGTGATAGTGGTACAATCAGAACCTGCATGGAGTGAAACCGGGATCACTCCCTCGACTAATGATTTTTTATGTTCTTCATCTACTTTGTTTCTTGACCCTCTTTCATTGGTTATAACTCAACGAGAAGAGTTAGCGTTGGTCATCCAGGTGGAATCTGATCAGCTCTCACGGGAGGATGTCACTTGTGACACCTCTCCCTCCTTCTTTGCTCCTACGGATGTTGAGTCTACTCTCGCTCCATCTCTTCCTGTTATTTCTAACATCGTTTCATTTATGCCCCCGCAGAATTTGGAAGTTGCTGACCCATTTTTGGGCAGTCAGATGATGCATTCCTGGCAGGATAAGCATGCCGCAGTGGCAGACGATATTGCTCTATCCACTCCAGTGTCACCACATGTGCTTCCCCTAAAGGACTGGCTGCAAGGGGGAAAACGATTTTTCATTGAAGAAATACTCTTGGAAGAGAGAAAGAGAGCAAGAAAGGAGGAGACTTGGGGATGGAGGCTAAACCTCTTACTTCGTTGCCATCAGTTGTGGGTCTCCGGACCTTTTTCTTCTATCTGCAATTACTATTTTAAATCAACGTATAGTTGATTTCTCCATTTGGTTGTGTAATAATACTGCGTAGACTTGGATGATCTCCTCTCTTTAATTTTGCGTGAACAATTCTATAATCTGCTAATACAGGTATTTGGTCCACCTTAAGGATGGTAAACAAAAGGGCTCTTGGGAGACAACCCATTCGGGACCATTTGGTTCCGTTCTTTCTTGTTATTTTCTTTGCTATATTTTGTTGTGCTGGGATCCCTTTAATCGCAGGTCCGCATCTATTGGAGCACGGCGGGATCACCGCCTTCTGAACAAACGCCATATCTTCTGGTATGCTCATTTCTGAGCATGTGGTAATCTCTCATCTTAGCCTTCTTAAGCTTATGCCGCTATCGAACATGCTTTTTGCTTAGTGTAAGTCTGGGGGAGTGAGAGTTAGCGTTACCTCATGCACGTGCACAGTGCACAGCATACTAGGATTTACAATGTGTTATATTGTAGCATTGCTCATCTCATGGCACACCACGACACCCACGTGAGCGCACTTAACTGTAGGCGCGCGACGAGTCTAACTCATCTCGGTTGTGTGAATGGGAAATCACGGTGCTGGGTTAGGATTGCGAGATGAAGTACTTTGTTGACTCCTGTAGTGCTCCTAGTCGAGTGCTCATGTCTCGTAGGAATTCGTGTAGATTCAATTTCTTTTTATGCTTTTAGTTTATATTTTTCTATTAGCGTAAATATTGTTTACTTTACTCAAAATTTGGTGAATCCGGCGTGAATCAAACGGTAGCATATGAATGTGTGTAGACGTTCATTAGTCTCGTGTTGCCCGAGTCGAGAGGAAGGATTATCTTTCTCGATGGCTAGAACTCGCCCCAAGCAATTCTTGAAGCATGGGTATACGGTTAGTCAATTGCGTGAATGTGATATAGGCCATCATGTTGGCCCGGTTGAGCCTTTGCACCCTTTCCTATCGCTATATCCTCGTTAGCCCAATTGTGCCTACCCGTTCTTTGATTCAGCCCCACTTTTATCGAACCAAAGCCCAAAAGACAATCCTAGTCACACACCCAAATATGAGCTTTAGCTGTTTATTATTTTTATGAGTTGGGTTGTTGATGTGGTGACATGTTTGTGAAGTTGTGGATGTGTTTTATTGTTTATTTGCTGGAAATGATAAGAAAAGAAAAGAAAAAAATGAAAAAGTGAAAAGAAGGGAGAAGAAAAGAAAAAGATATGAGTTTGAATGAAAAATTCATTCGTATAAGTATAAGTTTGGGAGTAGGCGGTGCACGCACCCATGTTGTTAAGTCCAAGTCTAGGGGTGTAGTGTACCCGCATGTTTGTGTGGTGATGAGGATAGTTTTCTGTGCTAGCTCATTTGGGTTTAGTGTCTGAGCCGTCGCTTTTATCTTTGTTTACCTCACCTAAACCCAAGCCTCATCTCAAACCTAAAGTCCTATTGATTCACGCATATGAGTCATACCAGTGCCGTGGAGAGAGTGCGAACGGGCAAGCCTATGGTCACCGACATTGATGGATTTCAATGGAGTTGTCCCGAGTCCCGATCTTTGGCAACGCTCGCCTCAGCGTTCAGTTTACTTTCTTCCTATGTACGACCTTATGATTCACCGTGATTCACTTTTTGAGTAAACGTAATATATAAGTACGCTCCTAGAAAATTATAAACTAATATGTATAATTAGAAATTTTGTCTACTAGATTTCTATACACATGCGTATGAGACTTCGCATATTACTCCGTCCTTGCAATTTCTAACCCAGCTACGCTTTTTCTCGCTCCGCCGGATTTGTTTGCTCGGGACGCGCAAACAGGTAAGTCTGGGGGTGTGATGAGTCTGGTTTATACAGTGATTTCCGGCCTCATTTGGGTTTGTTTTAGTGTCATTGCACTTCATTTGCTGTTCATATACGCTTATATTGATAACATGGCGTTTCTGCGCCTTTTGTGCAATCCTCCCCCCTTTGTGGCATATTTTTCCTATATATTACTGTATGCCTGTGTTATGGATCCGGTGGTGTGCACAGATCAGGGTTATTTGTACTTTTCCTGCAGGTCCTGGGATCGTGTGCACGTTCGGGATGGTGCGGGGCGATTTTTGGCCTAAAAAGCCTCTGATCGTGCGCATTCCTTCGCGCACGATCAGGCGCACGACCATTGGTCGTGCGTTAATTCCCGGCCAAGATCGAGTTCGGCGCGAAGGTATGCGCACGATCACAGGCATTTCTTCGCGCACGACCATTGGTCGTGCGCCCCTGACCGTGCGTTGTTTTCTATCTTATTCTGTGCTACAGGTTGACTGCGCACGATCACAGGCATTCCTTAGCGCACGACCATTGGTCGTGCGCCCCTGATCGTGCGCAGTACTTATTCTGCTCCCTATTTAAGCCACTGTTCCGCGAATTTAGGGTATTCCAGCCCGTGTTGGGGCGCGATTAGGCCGCCGTCTTGGGCGATTTTCATCCCATCTTCATCCCCCTCCATTCCAATCATCCGGGAGACTCCTCCGGCGATCAAGAGTTGTTTCTCTACCATCGGGGAGCCCTTACGGCCGATAGCAAAGCTTTCCTAGCGAGTGTTCTTCAAGTTGTTGCGGAGAAAGTGGAGATCACCGGAGAAAGTGACAGATCTCCGGCACCGGAAGCACCCTTCGACCGAGATCCGAAGCGGATTGACAACCCGCTATTCCGGCCGTGACCGACGGTTCTCCTTCTTGAGTGGTTTTCTCTTAACTTATCTTGTTATAACTAGTTGAATATTTATGTAATGAACTTGAATGATTTGTTTGTCTATGAATGAATTATTTAGTGTTTACATAATCTCCTTTGTATTGCTTTGTGTTGTGTTCGCTTACACTCACTCCACTCCATGCACTCCCATCCATTCACATTTGCGTTGGGTTAGCCACGGCTACGGAGATTTGCGAAGAGGTGTGTGCGACCCTCAATCGTCACAGTTACTTTCCGTCCACGCGCCTTCCGAAGCACGGCATCGCGGCCGTTGCATCCATCCCGCCTTGCGAAGCGGAGTTTTGACCCGCATCTCATTTCTGTGTAGTAATTTAGGAAACCAAAATCAAATCCCTTACTTTTCTTTTAATTTACTCTTGTAATTATTCGCTCAATCCGAAGAGTCACACTAACCGCGCGCATTCCTTTGAGAACGATATTCGGGGAGCTACTCCCTACTTTTATTACTTGACAATGACCGGTGCACTGCCGTCGTACCGCATTTCATGCCCGCTAATTAGCGGTGTGGAAATAGTGTGTCAGCTTCGCCCACCCCCGCCGGGCTTCGCCCGCAACATATACATATGAGTACTCAAAATGACCGTAAATAATATACATCAAAATTTTATAATTATTTTTTTCAAAAACATTTATATTTTAACAAAAAATCCTTTTAAAGTTTCTTTATATATAGTAGTTAAAGATATATAAAGTTATATAAAGTTTTTATAAAACTTTAAAAACGTTTTTATAAAGGTTTTTCTTCCTCTTCCCCTCTCTCTTACATGAATGAAATATATGGAGGAATATTTCCCTCCATAAAATAAAAAAAAAATTAAGAAATTAAAAACATTAAATTTAAAAATGAATGTCAATTTGACATTAATTTATTAATATAATTTTAGAATAAAAATAACTATCACGCACGGGCCCTGCACGCACGCAAAGACACTATCGTGCACACGCGCGCGGGACCACCTCCGAGCACAAGCGCACGCACGGCGTGGGCTCGGGAGAGCATTTTTGGCCCGAGAGAGTATTTTTTCGGCCGAGCACGTGTTTTCCACTCGGGCGCGCTTTTTTTTGCCCGAGCGCACGTTTTATGCCCAGTCACGCGTTTTGCACTTGCATGCATTTTTGACCGGGCGCATTGTCTTTCAAGCGCGCATTTTCGCTTGGGACCGCATTTTTACCCTGACATGCATTTTCGAATCATCGGTACTCATTTTATCCAAGGTGCATTTTAGCCAGTCACACATTTTTTTGCGGACGTGCATTTTTCACACAGATACAAGCCCATCTGCACGTACAGTTTCATCATCTTCTCTTTCTTCGTCGACTTTGCCACACCGTCATGTTAATTATCTTATTACATGTCATATCGATTACTAGAAGACAGGTGGTTTAATGAAAATATATATAAAGAAATTCATAAATACATGTCATATCGATAAATAAAACACGTGGTTCAATAATTAAGCTAGCATTAATTACTTTTAAATACGATTTACTTTTAAGTCTAGACATAGACATGTATGTTGTACTATTGCGGCATTGAGTATTTTCGCGCGCGGGGGGTTTGCGAGCTGCAGGAGCATCATCACATTGGGATAGTAGAACCATTGAGGCGGGGGTAACGTCATATTGGCACAGACGACACAGACCCAGACACAGACATCGACACACACACACACATACATTGATAGATGACACAGACAGACATAGATAGATGACACAGACAGACATAGACACACAAGCAAAGACACACAAACACAAACACACATGCATGCAAACACAGACACAAGCACACAGACACCGACACACACACACACACACACACACAGATACAGACAGACACAGACACACAAACACACTGACACAAACACACACATGCACAAATACACATAGACACACAGACGACACAAATGACACAAACGCACACATGCACAATCATACATAGCTAGAGATCACACAGACACATAGACACACACACATGCATAGACAGACATAGAAATACAGACACATGCACACACAAGCATAGACACAGACACAAACACAAACACAGACCAACACAAACACAGATACACGCATACACATAGACACAAAACCCAAAAAGCACAGACAGACATAGGAACACAGATAAACATATATACACAGATATAGACACACATGATCGACACACATAGACTATACACAGACATAGACACAAACACCAATAGGCACATACAGACATAGATATACATAAACACCGATACACTACACACACAAACACAGATACACGTACACATACACATGCATAAATATGCGCAGACGACCTCAACGCAAACACAAACACATACAGACAAACACACACACACACACACACACATATTATTTATAAGCAAGGTGACTTGCGGTGGCTCGAAAGCTCGACGAACCACCTTGAAAAAAGCTCGATTACGAGTCGAGCTCGTGCTCAGATATTAAAAAAAAATTGTTTCATTTCTAACTTTAAATTATATCATGTGAAATATTGGAGGGAAATTTCATGAGATCATACATGCATGAAATATTTAGAGGGAAATTTCTCTCCAATAAAATAATTAATTAACACATTAATTAATAAAACAATACTAAAATCCCTCTCGATCGACCCCATCCGCGATTCTCAAAACCCTCAGTCGTGACTGGCTTCTTCCTCCGGTGAATCGGCGCCACTCCTCGTCGATAACCCCTCCGGCGTCTCATATTTCATTCTCCGGCATCTCGTTTTTCACGGTGGAGAGGTGGGTTTCCATTCTGCTCAACCGCCGATCGATGCTAGGGTTCTCTCATCGTTGGGGATGGAAAGGCTCGTGAGCTCCTCAGATACTTTCCTCCACCGTGAGCCTCCTCTCTCTTCCCCATTTTTGTACCCTAAATGAGCAGCTAATTATAGATGCTTTGTAGAGGTTAGGGTTTCCGTTTTGAGATGGACCAGTCAATCTATGAAATGTTGGAGCCTATGTTCCGCATCTCTTGGTTTGAGAATAACAAATACTGTGTTGTATTTGATCTAGTCTTTTGTGTGTTTATAGTGTCCAGGTTGTACAGGTTCAATGAGGAGACAAGTCCTCGTTCATGGGCATGATCCAAGAGTGTGTACACATTAGAAAAACAAAAGGATGAGTTTTGTGTGCTGATCTTAAAATGGCAATAACTTTCAATCCAGGAAGAGTTACAGAATGGTCCACCCATTTCGGAGATGAGAATGACTCAATCTACAGTCTGGAGAAGTTTCAGACGGCAAAAATGAAGAGGAGCTGTCGAAATTCCGACAGCAATGTCGCCCAGGCGACAGCGCAGAAGTTACAGCAACTGCCCGCACAACAGCACGACGAGCGGTAGTTTGGCGCTGTCGAAATCCGACAGCGATGTCGCCCAGGCGACAGTGAAAAACTATAAAATGGTTCGTTTTGTTCGTGCATTTAGAGCTTTGAGAATTCCAAGTCCTTTCCTGAGTGCATATGAACCAGAGAGCTCCAGAACCTCAAGAACTCCCATTTGTGCTGAGAAGGTTTGAAATTGAAGATGAGATCGGACGCGCTTCTACATCAATGATCATCTCGAGGCTTCAACCTTCCTTTCAGAGATCTGAATTTCTAGGGAGTTCTTATTTTATTTTGTATTTTCATTTATATACATTTCACTTTGTATTGGTAGGGAAATCGTCTCCTTGTGCGTGACGTCTAAGTCCTTGCATGGCTTAGGGGAAAATCGCTTCCTTGTGCGGAGCGTCCAAGTCCTTGCGTGGCTTGGTAGGAAATCGTGGCCTTGTGTGCTACGTCTAGATCTTCGGAAGATCTAGAGGATAGGCTTGGGCTTGGTCTATGGAGAGACAAGTGATAGCCTTCCGATCCTTGGGAGAAGGATTGGTAAACAAAAATTGTCAAAAGTTTATTATCTTATTTGTGCCTTGATCTTAAGCATTGTTAAGATCATTTTTATTGTATGTGAATTTCATGATTAAAATATTATGCCTTTTCTTTAATTGCAAATTTGGTTGCTTAATCTTTAACTTAGAAATTTGTGTTTGATCTAATTTAAAAATGTCATAGTTTGCAAATTTTTATAAGTGATTTTTTGAAAAGCAAAATTTGTTTAAAAATTCTTAAGTAAAAAATCATAATTTAAAAAGGCCCTTATTCACCCCCCCCTCTAAGGGCGCCACAAGATCCAACACATGGTATCAGAGTCAGGTTATTCCAATACGGCTTCACAACCGGGAATAATGGCGCTTCATGATCTCGCATCTTCTAGAGGGGATAATTTTTATGAAAATGAAAAATCATTATGTCCACCATTATTTATGGGTGAAAATTATAATGGGTGGAGAATACTTATGGAAAAATTTCTTAAATCCTTGGATATTGAAGTTTGGAATATTACAATTAAAATGCCCCCAAATATTTTAAATAAAAATGAAATATTTTAAATGCCAAATCAATGAATAGTCTATATTGTGCATTAGATCAAAATATTTTCAAACTTATTTATAAACTTCCTAATGCTTATGAAGTTTGGAAATTTCTTGAGAATTCTTATAGTCTTCCTTCCGCAGATGATGCCTGTGAGCAATTCCTTATGGATCCAAGAGAAGAAGACAACGTCACAATATTGGACTCAGTTGATGGCAAAACATCAAGCAAAAGAGAAGACGGAAACTATATCAAGGTAAGAAAATCTAAATCTTCTCTTTTAGTAACTAATTCTATTTCTACATTTCATGTGCTTAAATTTGCTAAATGTAAAATTTCAAAGTTGAAACATGCTAATTCCAAATTACGTTTAGAAAATAAAACTTTAAAAGCAAACGCTAAAGTAGAATCTTATATTGATGTTTCAAATTCTTGTTCATGCTCTTTAATTGAAAATGCTAAACCTTGTTTTGATTATAATACATTTAAAGAAGAACTCAAGATTTTGGAAAAAGGTCTTTTAACTTCAAAAGAGCATAATGAAAAATTGTTAAAAGAAAATGATAATTTAAAGGATAAATTAGAATCATTAAAAATGTTTATTCAAAACTTTTCATATAATAAAACACCGTTTATTTCTAGTTTATCAAATTATCAAAAGTCTAAAAGCTTAACTTCTTATTATAAGAGTACGTTTATAAGAAAGAGTGAAAATGAAAATCATCAAAATAAGAACCAATCATTTAAAACATATTGTAACCCACTTTTTCAACATTCAATTCTTAAGAAAGACCATCACTCTTATAAACTCTCAAAGAATCAATATAATAAAATTCATTATGATTATCAACATCAATGTATTTTGAAAAATAATTTGAATAAACATAAATCCCAAATGAATTATTTTTCAAACAACTATCATTCCAAAAAGATGTCAAATAATCATAATATGAATTTAAAAGATAAACAACCAAAGTATGAATGGAGGCCCAAAATTAAAAATGAAACACTAACTAAAGGCCCATTCATCACTATCTCTCCAAAAGCCTACACGATGTATTTGGGTACCCAAAAGAACCATCACACTTGGTCCCCTTTGGATACCTAAGTCTCTCATTCACTAGGAATCATTATATTGCATGAAGTAGAAATTAATTAAAAATGAAATATCAGTACTCTACTTCATAATATGCTTAATTGCTTTTTCTTTTGTTTGTTTTCTTATTTTTGAGCCAAAACGCTAAGGCCACTTAGATATATTATGAAATATGACTTTTACATTTTAAGCCTAATGTTTATCAAATTAAAATTGAATTAAATTGAACATAAAGTCATAATTTTTAAGTGATCTATCTTTTCTTTTTGTTTTATCCTTTTTAAATCCTTTGCCTATAAATGTCTTATATTATCATTATAAATTGAATGCTAAATTTTCTAAATGATATTATCAAGACTAATGAAATTACTTTCAAAATTGGATTTAAATTGATTTTTAGGGGTCTTAGGCTAAAATATTAAATGTGCAACTAATTGCATATTTGTCTATTTTTCGTTGCTGCATATAATAGCCCCTATATTGAAAATCATAATCGAGAAAAATCAGAATCAAATAATATCAAAAACAATGTGTTTTAAATCAAATATAGTAACTCTGTTGCTAACGCCAGGCGTTATCACTAACACTGGCGGTAGCATTTTTTCCTAAAAATTCTGATTTTCTCTGAAAAATTATTTTTACTATCATTGTTGTCAAATACCTTGTATTTGTTTTGTCTAATTTCTAAAAATTTAAATCAAAAAGAAAATTTACAAAAATTATGAATATGATTTCACAATCACCGCCATGATCTATTAATATCCTATGCTAAAATTCACTATAATCATATATCATAATTCATGATCCATCATGACCTATCTTAAATCAACTAATTCTATCAACCTTAGGAATTATGAAATATATAATTGCAATTGGTATTATAGTTTCATATCTTGTTTTGTGTATGTGATGTGCATCTTTATTGTTTGCATGGATCTCGTTATCTTTAGACCTATGAATTAACTTGATATCAACATGATGAAATCAAATAGAATTGTCACTTCTTTCTAGGTCTATGAAAATTCAAAACTCTATGTTTGAATACATGCAACTCAATCTTATATTTGTCCATCTTTACTTAGCTTTGCACCATGTTGTCCTAATTCATCACACTAGCATTATCACGTACCATAAATAGAAATCAATGCACATGCTAGTTATATCTTGCAATGCTAAAGTAAATTATATCATTAAAATATGAAAATCTTATTTTCCTTTGTAGTTATTTGCATGAATAAAACTTTTCTAAATGGATTTAAAATCAACAATCTTCGATAAAATTGTAAATCCAAAACTAATCATGAAATTATAACACAGTTAATATATTTAAGGCTTATACGCTTAGTATGTCCATAATAAATAAACCTATGACATGTGTCTCACAATAGCGAGGGCGTAGGATTGTGTGCATTAGAGACCTAACCTCTAAGTCATGTCTTGTCCTTAACCGGGGAGGGTTCCAGTGGGGCCTTGAGAGGCATTGGGGGGAAAGAGTGCTAGGATGAGCGTCGTCTTTTGTATGCATATGGGATTAACACCCCAACCTACGGCATGTGTACAGCTCCTCATGCCCATCTGTCACTTAGTACGGGGCTAGAGTGTGGTCATGTAGTTAAGGTATCTTGATCATAGATATACTTATATTATATTCATTTCATGAACATTATCTCACTCTTTATACATAAATCATGCATATTGTTTTATTCTAACATTGCATCATGTGTTTGCATATTTTAATATTTTGAGCTTTAATGATTTTACCAAACACAAGTATTTGAAAAATCACCAAATACATGCTAAAAGCGCTTTCAAATCTAATCAATATACTTTGAAATTTCAACTGAAGGAAGGTCTCTTTATAATACAAATGAATTGAGAAAAATATTTTTTAAAACATCAAGAAATGCAGTTCTGTTTTGGCGTTAAGAAGTTAATGCCTGGCGTTAGCTCCTTTGCTCCAAAATATTTTTTTTTTGTTTTGAATTATTTCTGGTATTATTTTAATATTTTGTGTGTTTGTAAAAAGTTTTCTATCTTTTTATTCCTTTTAAAACAAAATTTTATTTCTTTTAAAAAATATATATGTATTTTCTCATACATTATTTTTGTTTATTTCTCTGGCATAGAATATCATTTACTAAAAGGGCTATTGAAGACTTCTATGATTTCTAGAGAATATATATATAAAAAAAACAAATACAAAATTACAAAACAATTTCAAAGAACAAAAATACATTTTTCTTTATGTGTGTTTATTGTTTTGTGCATATATACAAAAAAAATTCAAAAATTTATAAAAAAATAAAAACTGATTGTTATTCATTGCCATTGTCAAGGATGGATGATTAATTATATCAATTAAAGATTAAATACAATGTTTAATTTAACTTTCAAGTTTCTTAAAAACATTGTTTTGTATTTGTCATGCCTTGAAAATTATCTTGTTATGTGCAATGAAATTGATTGTAGATAAACATGTGTAGAAATATTTAGCATGCCTCTAAGTATGAGTAATGTATTATGTTTGATAATGATTCATTCACTCACTTATTTTTGATAACCTATATGCGTTTACAATCTTATTCTTATATGATTGTGTAGTGTAATAACATAAATAATTAAAATGCCTAAATAGATTACCTACACAACATTGAATTGGTTATTACAATTCTTTGTCTTTCATGCACTTATTCTTTAGAGAAATGTGGTTTAAAATGCTATGTTTGCAAAACAAGTGAATTCGTAGTCCTTAGTCACTAAACTAAAAAGCAAATAATAAATGACAAGGAAAACTCCACCAAGCACTACTCACCCTCCTAATAAGTCTTAATGAGCATTGTGAGGTTGAGCACCTTGGCTAAGAATTGTAAAGTGTCTTGTAGCAAACAATTTATACACCACTTCTCTTTAGTACACCGGATCACAAAAAAATTGAAAATAAAGCTAAAAAGTATAAAAGTGATCCCCCAAGCACTACTTTGCACCCTGATAAGTCTTAATAAGCATTGTGTGTGCAGAGCGCCTTGGTAGTTATATTATTTATTCTTGTGCATTGAAATAGTGTGGAAGTAATATTATTTGTGTATTTTAATGTTGTGTTATTTCATTATATATGTCATGTGTTTTTGATTGATTCACTTGTATACTTTATCAAAACACTACTTTGTACACATCATTATCTTTCATATTACTTCTACTCATGAGAATTGGATCCTAATGCTCATCTACTCAAATCTCTAAAAACTTAAGTAAATGCACTAGATAACAAAGCATGACCGCTACAATGTTTATGTTTACTTGAAATGCAAATTTTATTACATTGTAGTTTGTGTATCTTTTCTTGATATTATGAAATCATGCTTGCAATTTTTTATCTTAATGGAATAGCATCTCTTCAATCTTTAACTCAAACATCAACTTTTCAAATTTAAAACTCATTATCCTTTATATGGTTTTATCTTCTAAAATGATGTTTATGTTTAAGAGTGCTTATTATTTTTAACACTGTGTTTTCCTTTAAGCAAGTGGTATCTTAAAAAAGAATGCTTACCTTATCATTTCAGCTATGTTGCTTACTACTTTTTGTTCCATCATGCTTATATTTTTCTCAACAAGGAGTATTTACCAAGCTTTATATTGCATCCTATTTTTCTTCTCAACATAAATCATTTAAATTTTTATTGCATAATATCACCTAAACCCTCTTGTGATACTACCAAAAGGGGAGATTAAATTGCATAAATCTAATATTTAGGGGGAGTGCATTATAATGATATTAAACTCAAAAAATGGGTATATTTGTAGGGGGAGTAATCATATAGGAGGTGCATACACTATCATATGCTCGATCATGAAAATCCTTCAATAAATGGTTCCTTACCTATCTTAGATATACACTCATCCCTACCCACTTTTGTTAATAATAAAGAGGGAGAAGAAATTGAGAAATCTAGTAAAATAGATATTTAGGGGGAGTAGTTTATAAGAGACACTAATGTAGGGGAGGACTTGATATAGAAAGAGTAGGCATTATCGCTTTCAATTCTATCACGCTCTTAATATGTTATTCATGCATATCTTATTACCGCACTTATCTATAAACACAAATTATCTTAATCTCACTAATTTCTCATACGAGTATTTGTTATTATCAAAAGGGGGAGATTGTTGGAGCCTATGTTCCACATCTCTTGGTTTGAGAATAACAAATACCGTGTTGTATTTGATCTAGTCTTTTGTGTGTTTATAGTGTCCAGGTTGTACAGGTTCAATGAGGAGACAAGTCCTCATTCATGGGCATGATCCAAGAGTGTGTACACATTAGAAAAAGCAAAAGGATGAGTTTTGTGTGCTGATCTTAAAATGGCCATAACTTTCAATCCAGGAAGAGCTACAGAATGATCCACCCCATTTCGGAGATGAGAACGACTCAATCTATAGTCTGGAGAAGTTTTAGATGGCAAAAATGAAGAGGAGCTGTCAGAATTCCGACAGCGATGTCGCTCAGGCGACAACGCAGAAGTTATAGCAACTGCCCGCACGACGAGCGGTAGTTTGGCACTGCCGGAATCCGACAGCGATGTCGCCCAGGAGACAGTGAAAAACTATAAATTGGTTTGTTTTCTTCGTGCAATTAGAGCTTTGAGAATTCCTAGTCCTTTCCTGAGTGCATACGAACCAGAGAGCTCCAGAACGTCAAGAACTCCTATTTGTGCTGAGAAGGTTTGAAATTGAAGACGAGATCGGACGCGCTTCTACATCAACGATCATCTCGAGGCTTCAACCTTCCTTTCAGAGATCTGAATTTCTAGGAAGTTCTTATTTTATTTTTTATTTTCATTTATATACATTTCACTTTGTATTGGTAGGGAAATCGTCTCCTTGTGCGTGACGTCTAAGTCCTTGCGTGGCTTAGGGGAAAATCGCTTCCTTGTGCGGAGCGTCCAAGTCCTTGCGTGGCTTGGTAGAAATTTGTGTTTGATCTAATTTAAAATTTTCATAGTTTGTAAATTTTTATAAGTGATTTTTAGAAAAGCAAAATTTGTTTAAAAATTCGTAAGTAAAAAATCATAATTTAAAAAGGCTCTTATTCACCCCTGCTCTAAGGGCGCCCCAAGATCCAACACGAAAGGCTCATGAGCTTGAATGGCTTGTAAGCTCCTCGACTAGGATTTCGTAGACTACCGATATTGCTTACATATGTAGTATGAAACATAGCTAGATTACATATGTATATGCTCATTTGTAGTTGTTCATGGAAACTTTTTTTTGACTCACCTCTCAAGTTCTCACATAGAGGCTCTTTAGGTGAGGTGTAACAATACCCAAAAAATATCTCAATGTTGCATGTCCAAAAACATATTCAAGTTTTTTAATTCTTACCCCCATGTTTTTTATTTTCAAGAATATATAACCTAATTCTCTAATCTTCTTCTTCCATTGCAGCACACATTCTGCCGGCATTGTTTGGGAAAGCCTCAAGTTTGGATTTTCAACTCTTCCCTTGCACCATATAGTGGTATAATTTCGAATCACTTCTATTTTAAATATTTTTTAGATTTTTGTGGATTGAATTCAAGTTATTGATCTATTTTAAATATTTTCTCCTCCAGGGGCTACATGTTATGGATAAAGATTGGATTTATGAACAAGATAGGTTTAGTTCCACTTATACATAAGGTGTGGACTTATTTCTGGAGTTTGCACGGGAAAACACTATTTATTATGAAGATAAAATTCTTTGCCCATGCAATGTATGTCGAAACACTAAACCAAAGAGTTTTTTTGAAGTTAAAACAGACTTGCATGTGAAAGGGTTTTATAAGTACTATAAAGATTGGATACATCATGGAGAAACTAAAATGGCATGTTCTTTTGGGTTCACTACTAATAGTAAAAGTAGTGAATCTTCTCAAAATCTTAGAAATAATTTTGAGGATAAGGATGATATTGAAGCCATTTATGATTTAGTAGACATGATATAAGAGATTGGAGATGTAGAACTTCCTGAGAATACGACAGAAGAAAATTGTGAAACTTTTTCAAGTCTATTATGTAACGCCAGACGTGGACTATACCCAGGTTGCAAAAAATATTCTTTGTTATCGTTCATTGTTAAATTGCTTCGTATCAAAGTAATGAACAAGTTGTCAGATAAATCAGTAAACATGCTTCTTGAATTACTAAAAGACGTGATGCCAGAATGTAATCTTATTCCAACGTCTCTTTATTGGACTAGGAAACTTCTTTCTGGTTTAGGTTTGGGGTACAAGAAGATAGATGCATGTAAATATGATTGTGCACTATTTTGGAAGGAGAATGAGAAGAAAGATGCGTGTCCTATGTGTGAAGAACCACGTTGGAAATATAACGATGGAAAAGGAAAATTGATTCCTCAAAAGATTTTGTGGCATTTTCCCTTAAAACAAGACTACAAAGAATTTATATGTCTTCTAAGACTGCATCTTACATGAGGTGGCATACTGAGAAGCGTATAGAGATAGGAGGTACTTTAAGTCATCCCGTGGATTCACCTGCATGGAAGAGTTTTGATGCAAACTATCCTAGTTTTGTCGCAGATCCATGTAATGTTAGACTTGGATTGGCGACTGATGGGTTTAATCCGTTTGGAAATATGAGTACTTCTTATAGTATGTGGCCAGTTGTGCTAATTCCTTATAATATGCCATTATACAAAGGGATGAAAGATGAGTTTTTTATGATGTCATTGCTAATTCCTGGCCCACGTGCACCTGGAAAAGATATTGATATTTATCTTAGACCATTGATAGAAGAATTGAAAGAATTATGGAATGGCGTTGAGACTTACAACACATATGCTAAACAAACATTTAAAATGTATGCTGCAATTATGTGGACAACTAATGATTTTCCAGCTCTTAGTAACTTATTTGGGTGGACCACAAAGGGATATGGGGCATTCCCATCTTGTTTATACTATACAGATTCTAAAAGGATTCGAAGTAAGATATGCTATATGGGACATCGTCGTTATCTACATAATGATCATCCGTATTGAAAGAGTAAATTGTTCGATGGAAAGTAAAAAATGCATTCAAAACCTTCGAAGTGGAGTGGAGCACAATAACTTTCAAATTTGAGCACACTCGAACATATTTTTGATAAATTTGGAAAACACCCAAACAAACGAAAGAGGAAACACAACATTGAAGAAGGAAATTGGGTCAAGAAAAGCATCTTCTTTGAACTACCATACTGTCATAATCTTTTGATACGACACAACATTGATGTAATGCATGTTGAAAAAAATATTTGTGATAATGTGTTGGGCACGTTAATGAACATAGACGAAAAAAATAAAGATACAGAAAAAGCACGAGAAGATTTGCGAGATCTTAACATTAGAAAGGAGTTGCACTTGATTAGAAGTGGAAGTACTATAATAAAACCTCAAGCATGCTACAATTTATCTTCAGATGAAATTTTTTTTTTGCATTTTTTTAAAAAATGTCAAGTTTCCGGATGGCTATGCTTCTAATATTTCGAGATGCGTAAAAGATGGAAAGATTTATGGACTTAAATCTCATGATTGTCATATTTTATTACAACAATTAATTCCTATTGGTATTTGTGGGTTTCTACTCCCAGATGTCATTGAGGCACTATACGAGCTAGGGGATTTCTTTAAAATTTTATGCTCGAAAACACTAAAGGTAGAGCATATCGAGAAATTGGAAAGTAATATTCCAATTATTTTGTGCAAATTGGAGAAAATATTTCCTCCAGCTTTTTTCGATGTAATGGTTCACTTGGCTATTCACCTTCCAAAGGAGGCAAAGATTGCTGGCCCAGTTCATTCACATTGGATGTACCCTATTGTTTACCCAGAAGACCGCTTCCCGGGGGATACTATTCTCGGACCGGGCGGGTTGACCCATCAAATCGCCCATCTCTAAAAACTGAATTCTCTTGGATCAGTCAGTACAAACCTGGCGGTCTGATATTATTCAGATCGCCTCTAAAGATTGAAGATCACCAAGGCTCAAGTCCAGAAGGCAAGTCGCGGTCTCAAGTCGGAGACCACCCAGGTTGCATCATCGCTTTGATCGTAGCATCTTCAGTCTCCGGCCAGGACAGATCGGAAGCGCAAGCCGCCAAGCCGCGCGGCTTCTTTCTTTTCTCCTTTTTGTATCCCGTCACCGCCTGCCCGATTCTCCTGTGCCCGGGCAGGCGGTTATTTTATCCCTGCCCGTCCGGGCAGGCCCCCGAGCCTATAAATAAGGGGCAGTGACCTTCCCAAGGCACGCACACTCGAATCCAGGAGCTAGCTTGTTTGAGCTGCGGTCTCGAGTTTCCTGTCTTGCGACCTGTCTGACCGGCCGGCTTCTGCTTTCATGCATCTGAAACCCGCTGTAACTTCTTCATTTCAATCAAAGGATAGCCCGTCATAGGAGTGGCATTCGCTGTGACGGGCGAAGTCTGGCCTTGACCGCTGCCAGCGGTCTCATTCTCTCTAACCAAAAATAACCGACAGCCCACAACCTTCGATTTCCTTCGGAGGTGCAATTCCGGATTCAACAGAAACACGCGACCTTCATATCGCGGACTATCGGTGAAACCTTTGTCAAAATGTCAGACCGCCCGTTTCCCCTGGGTGACCGCTCCGACCACAGTGAAGATTCCCTGTGGGAGGCTTTGGAGCAATCGAAAAGAGAAGCCGAGCGGGCTCAGAAAGCGATTGATCAGCGTCTGGACGCGATCATTCAGGCTTTAGCACTATTAACCGAGCGGTTGGTCCCTCAGCAGACCGCGGTTAACCAGGCGGTGACTCCGGTCCCTCCTCCTCCTCCTCCGTACCCGCTTCCACAAGTCACCAACTTCCAACCACCACCATAAGGTTTTGCGGCCCGGCAAAACTTCTACCAAGAGGCCGCGCACACCATGTCGGCCCGAGTTCTCGACTTCTAGGGGGAGGCTTCTCATGCTGCCCGCCTTTCCTATCCGCCAGAGGGCGCTGCCCGCCTTTCCTATCTGCCAGAGGGCGCTGCCCGTCTTTCCTACCCGCCTGAGGTCGCTGCTCATCATTCCTACCCGCCAGAAGTCACTGCACGTTCCTCCTACCAGGCGGCTTGTCCGCGAGTAGCTGCAGCTCAGGCGGCTTATTATTCTGCTCCTCTGCTGTATGATGATGCTGAAGACAATTCTCCCTTCGTGGATGAAGTCCGAGGGGAGGCAGCCCCAAACAATTTCCGGGAGCCACGTCTGCTGGCATACAATGGGGAAACTGATCCAACCGTCCATCTTCAGACCTTTGAGTCGGCCATTGCTCTGAGGACCCTCTCGGATGCAACCAAATGCAAGCTCCTTGTGACATCCTTTGAGGGATAAGAAAGGGAGTGGTTCTATGGGTTGCATCACAGGTCGATTAGCTGCTTTCCTGAGCCGCGCAGGGAATTTCTACTCAGGTTTTCTACTTTGAGAAAGAGGAAAAGTGGCCCGGCGGCCCTTTTTGATATCTGGCAGCGGGAAGACGAAACGTGGGCCCGTTTTGTGGATCGTTTCCAGAAGGAAATTATGGAAGTTCAGAATGCAGATCCGGAACTGTACAGGGTGGCCCTTATTCATGGCTTGAGGGAAGGCCCCCTGAAATTTGAGGCAAACATAAGGGAGCCAAGAACTTATCAGGAAATGATAAGTTTGGCCAACATGTTCATTAGAGGAGAAAAAAGTAACCCCGGCTACGTCGCGAAATTGGTGAGCGATAAGGAGCAATCTAATCCATCCTTCAATCATCCACCAGCAAACCAACCCCACTTTGAGCCCCGTTCCCAGAGGGGAAGAAATTATAAGCACAAGAAACCCTTCATCGGCCATCAACGGTTTTAGGATCAGAAACCGCTGTTGGCCATCGCATCCGCTCCACCCGTTCCTCTGCCGCAAATAATGCCAGTATACCTGCCATAGTATACTGCACAGCAATCTTCAGCTCCTCCATCCACCCAGTATGATGACACGCAATAGTCATTTACTCCTCTAAATGTTACCATGGAAGAAGTCGTCCAGATCCTCCAGAAGAGGCCGGATTTTAAAAGGCCCGCTCCTCTAAAATCGGATGTTCGTAACCGAAATCTGAATCTTTACTGCGAATATCACAAGGAGGGAGGGCATCTGACCGAAGATTTCCGGGCCCTCTGCTTATTGATTGAAAGGCTCTTGGGAGAGGGAAAGCTCTGGGGGATAGTCCGGAAGGAAGTAACTGCCGAACCAGCGGCTGAGAAAAAGAAGGAAACCGTGGAGGTAACTTGGGAATGCTCCAATGTTGAAGACGCTGGTTACTATGGAGATATTCACCCTTCAACTGAATGCATAGAGGTCAATGATGTGGGTCCCCTCGGGGACATCTATTGCATTCAGGGGGGGGGGGGGGGGGGGGCTGGAGCTGAATCATCTCGTAAATCTAGCATTGCGAGTTCTGAAACAAGAAGTGGCGGCAACCACAACTTCTGCCCCCTGAAAGCACAATCGTCACTTTCGATCAAGATGACCTTCCTCCAAACGCCAATCCTTTTGACGATTCTGTGGTCATCAAAGCCATTATTGAGAATTATACCGTTCATAAGATCCTGATCGACACGGGCAGTTCTGTTAACCTCCTCTTCCGTCCAACCTTTGATGCCCTGAAGACTGGGAAGCCTTTGCTTTCCACCGATGGGCCCCTCTATGGCTTTTCTGGAGAGAAAAAGGAGGTGGAAGGTTCTGTAATGCTCCTGGTTTCTCTGGGGGGAGTTGTGAAGCTGATCAACTTCGTGGTCGTGGATGCCCCAAGAAACTACTGCGCCATCTTCGGAAGGCCTATTCTTAATGCATACAAGGCAGTAGTGTCCACATTCCACCTTGCTCTTAAATTTGCTTCCAAGGGGAGGTAGTATCAGATCAGAAGCAATCCAAAAGTGGCTCGGGAATGTTACGTGCGAACCATCAACATGATCACCAACATTCCACTTCCCGAGGCCACGGTTGAAGTTCTTGAAATTGCTGAATCTTCAAAGGCGGCTGAGGAAGAGAAGGATCAAGAAGGGGCTCACCTGGAACCTGCCCAGGCGACCCAAGGAGTCCCCATTGCTGAGGGGGAAGACAAGATGCTGATCATCAATGCGGAGCTGCTGGAAGAGGAGAAAGTGCAGCTTATCTCCTGTCTTTTGGAGAACCTAGATATCTTATCCTTGTCAGCGGAGGATATGCCAGGGTGGATCCGGACGTGGCTTGCCATCATCTGAACATATCTCCTGAGTTCAAGCCAGTCCAGCAGAAGAAAAGAGAAGTGGCAACCAAGCTGGTGGTGCCCATCAGAGAGGAGGTTGCCAAACTCCTGAAAGCAAACTTTATTTCTGAAATACAATATCCCACGTGGATGTCAAATATTGTTATGGTTAAAAAATCCGGTGGGAAGTGGCGCATGTGCGTGGACTTTACCAAACTTAATAAAGCATGCCCCAAAGATTGCTACCATCTGCCTCAGATAGATGTTTTAGTAGATTCCGCGGTTGGGTATAATTTTATGAGCTTTCTCGATACATTCTCCGGATACCATCAAATCAAAATGCACAAACCTGATATCCCACACACTTCATTCATCACAAACGATGGGTGTTACTGTTATCTCGTAATGCCCTTCGGCCTTAAAAATGCGGGTGCAATGTATCAAAGAATGTTGGATACGGTTTTTAAACATAAAAAGGCAAGAACCTTGAAGTTTACGTTGACGATCTCCTCCTAAAAAGTAAAACATTTTCAATACATTTGAAAGACCTCATAGAGACGTTCGCTACTCTACGGAGGTTCAAATTAAAATTGAACCCATTGAAATGTGTGTTCAGAGCAAACAAGGGGAAGTTTCTCGGGCATCTCCTCACTCCCGATGGCCTTGCACTGAACCCAGATAAGGTGAAGGCCATCCTCGATATGATTCCTCCTCATAATACTAAGGAGGTCCAGCAACTTGGAGGAAGGTTGGCGGGGCTGAGCAGGTTCATTTCCAAATCAGGAGATAAAAGTGCTCCATTCTTTAAATCACTCCGAGGAGGATTAAAGTTTGAATGGAGCGAAGAATGTGACAAGGCTTTCGAACAGTTAAAAGTACAGTTGACTTCGACCCCTCTACTCCAAAGTCCCCGTGAACGGGAAGTACTGCTCTTATATTTGGGGGTCAGCCCAGATGCAGTGAGTTCTGTCCTCGTCCGGGAGGAAAAGAAGAAACAATTTCCAATCTACTATGTCAGCCATATCCTCAAGGATGCAGAAACCATATATTCGATCTTGGAAAAGCTATCTTTGGCTTTGGTTATGTCATCACGAAGGCTCTGCCCTTATTTTCAAGCTCATCCTGTCCAAGTAATTACAGATCATCCTCTGAGAAGTATTCTTGAAAAGCCAGATCATTCAGGGAGGATGGCCAAATGGGCTATTGAATTGAGCGAGTTTGAAATATCTTATATTCCCAGAACAGAAATCAAAGCGCAGGTCTTGGCAGATTTTCTGGTTGATACAACAGATTCCAGTCCTGAACAAGTAGAGAAATCTCCTTTGGCTTGGGTTGTTTATGTGGATGGGGCTTCTGGTAAAAACTCTGTGGGAGCCGGAGAAGTTTTAATTAGCCCAAATGGCATCAAACTTGAGCAAGCTATCAAGTTCTTCTTTCCAGTTACAAATAATCAGGCAGAATACGAGGCACTTCTGGCTGGTTTGATGCTTACAAAGGAACTGGGCATAGAACACGTGCATGTTAAAACTGATTCACTGGTAATGGCTTCTAAGGTTCTGGGGAATAACGAAACAAGGGAGCCAATTCTGAAGATTTATCTGCTGCTAGCTAAGAAGGAGATCGGGAGATTCAAATCATTCATCATCGACAATATTCCCAGGGCACAGAATGAAGAGGCAGACAAATTGTCAAAGTTCGGTCTTCCATCAGGGGGAGTTGTTGGAACACGGTCTTCCGTATCTCCTAGGTTTGAGAATAACAAATCCTATGTGTGTATTTAATCTTGTGTGATCTAAGTGTGCAGGATAACAGGTCAAAATAACTCAAGGTTTACATATGGTTGTTGCCCCCGAAATTGAGCCATCAACTCCATACTGATCACTAGCGCAGGCGATAGTGGATAGCGCCGGCGCTAGCTCGATGCACAGAAGGCATGCTGGAATTGTTGCCTCGGATTGAGGATCTTGCCGCACAAAGAGTTTCTTAATCAAGGATAGCGCCGGCGGTAGTGGATAGCGCCAGCGGTAGCATGACTCACTTAAGGCATAGAGCAAGAGGTTGCCGCGGATGGGAGATTCTGCCGCGCAAAACGTTGCCTAATTCGGGCTAGCGCCGGCGGTAGCGCTAGCGCCGGCGGTAGCGCGTGGGCTATAAAAAGAACCCAAGTCCTCTCGTTTTAGATACACATTAGAGAGAGATATTGAGTGCCAGAATTCCAGAGGCTATCTTGTCCGAAAGCTGATGTGCTAGCGAAGCTCTGCAAAACTTCTGAAGGAGAATCTCGTCACGCCGGATCAGATCGAAGTCCGCTTCTACAAACGCTTATTCAACGGCGGATCTTCGTCTCCAACTTCAGAAGTCCATCTTGAGGGAGTTCTTATTTCTTTATTGTTATTTCATATTCCTCTTTGTAAACGATTAGTTAAATCGCCTCGTGTTGGCGACTAGGTCTGGGTAGGACTTAGGGGGAAAATTGCCTCGTGTTGGCGACTAGATCTAGGCTAGGTCTAGGGGGGCTCGAGGCCACATCCAGGGAGGGATTGGCTAGAGCGGCTTGAGGCCGAATCCGGGGAGGATAAGGCTAGGGCCACCGGTTTGTGGGGAAGCGAGTCGGTATAGAAAACCAAAAGAGTTCTTTTCGATTTTAGCTTTGATTTCTAGCTTTCATAAGAGATCATATTTTGTAATCATGTTTCTTAAGTTAATAAAATCATGTCTCTATTTTTACTTTATTTGATTAGTCTTCATCTTCTTCATTATCATATTCAAACCTTTTTCTAAAATATTCAAAATATTTATAAAATCTTTAAAACCCTTATTCACCCCCCTCTAAGGGCGCCTACCGATCCAACATGAGTGACCTTTGAACTTTTTCATCTGCAACAGATGAAGGGGAACTTATGCAAATCGATCAGAATCCTTCCTGGAAGGATCCTTACGAGTTATTCTTATCAAAAGGAGAATTTCATCATTCCATCAAAGATAGAAAGATATTCATAAGAAAGGCGGCCTATTATTACTTGATAGCGGGAGTCCTGTACTGGAAGACTTTGATTTCCCCCTCAGTGCGGTGTGTTTCCGAGGACGAAATTTCAACCATACTTCAGGAGGTTCATTCCGGGGAATGTGGTAGCCATTCAGGGGCAAAGACTTTGGAAAAAAGAACCTTGAGGCAGGGGTATTTCTGGCAAACCATGAGAAAAGATGCCGAAGCATTTGCCAAGCGATGTGTTCAGTGTCAAAAGTTTGCTCCTCTTCAACATCTGCCCGCTCAATCACTTAGATCAATAACTGCACCCTGGCCCTTCGCAGTTTGGGGGATGGATCTCATCGGACCCTTCCCAATGGCTAGCGGCCATCATCGTTTCATAATTGTGATGATTGATTACTTCAGTAGGTGGATTGAGGCAAAAGCACTGGCAAAAACTACAACGCAAGTCATCAAAAACTTCATCTGGGGAGAAATAGTTTGTCGGCATAGGATCCCGCTAGCAATTGGCACTGACAATGGTCCACAGTTCAACAATTCGGAGATGATAAAATTCTGTGATCAAGTTAGAATTGATCTTCGATTCTCCTCGGTACATCATCCAAGGACCAATGGCCAAGTGGAAGCAGCAAATAGGCAAATCCAGCAGCTCTTGATGAAGAGAGTCTCTAATCAAAGAGGGAATTGGGCAGAATAACTCCCTTCCATCCTTTGGACTCTCCGTACTACTCCGTCTTCAGCTACAGGGGAGACGCCGTTCAAATTATCCCACGGCTCGGAGGCAGTCGTTCCAATAGAGTTTGAAGTGGTCACCCCCAGAGTTGTATATGCAAAGGAAGGAGGAGAGGCATGGATAGAGGATAATGACGAAGCTATCAAATACAGTCTGGATTTGATCGAAGAGCTTCAGGATGAGGCAACAATCAGGCAGGAGGAAGTAAAAGGAGAATGGCCAAATACTTTGACAGAGATGTTAGAGTGAAATATTTTGCAGTTGGTGATGTTGTACTAAAAAAGGTTGATGCCGCAGCCAGGACAAGCAACGTCGGAAAACTAAATCCCAACTGGGCAGGGCCTTTCATTTTCAAGAAGGTATTAAAGAGCGGGGCTTATCGCCTCCAGACAAGCGAAGGAGAGGACATCTCACGCACCTGAAACGGTGACGATCTTAAACGGTTCTATCCTTAAAATGTCTTCTTCATTTCTTATATTTTTTGGATATTCAATGAAAATCACCCTACTGACACTTCTTCATGTCTGGTGACTTTTTTACACATTTTTATATATCACCCTCACTGAACCATAGAGACATCGCCAAGTTCTGTTCGAACCCCCTCGGATTGTAGTCATTAGCGTAAAACCACGAAGATCATGTGTAGCGGGGAGTTTTCGCACATGTGTAGTGGTAGCTTGCCAATTCCCATGCGGTGGTCTTCAGAATCTTGGATCCCGGCTGATATCTAACACACCCCTGTATCAAGGGAGGTCTAGGTGAATGTTAGCTCTATCGTGCCCCGAGAGGGATATAGTTACATCTTTGATGATCTTTTTGAGGAAAGCAATGTTCGCCATCTAGGCCCACCTGCCCAACTGATCATCTTAGTCTGTGACCATTGAATACTCCTAGGTACTCTCAAGCGATGCCTAAACAGGATCCACAACTGAGTTGATCTCTCTGAGGAAAGCAATGTTCGCCGCCTAGGCCCACCTGCCCAATTGATCAACTCGGCTTGTAACCCTAGGCAAGAGAGCAGTTGAGTCACTTACAGCCCTTATGACCACTTGAGGAAAGCAATGTTCGCCGCCTAGGCCCACCTGCCCACTTGGTCACCTGGGTTGGTACTTATCTTTTCCTTTATTTCTACAGCTCTTATGACCACTTGAGGAAAGCAATGTTCGCCTCCTAGGCTCACCTGCCCACTTGGTCATCTGAGTCTGTAGCTATTTCTTATTATATTACAGGAAGTTATCTCATCTCATATGGTCCTTCTGGACCATTTGAGGAGGAAACAAGATTTCTACAGATATATTGCTGACCGGCCGGTTTGATTTTTAAACCGGGCGGTTTGAAATAAGCAGGTACCATAATTATTGGGCGGTCTGGTTATTAATCGGGCGGTTTGAAATAAGCAGGTACCGCAATTATCAGATAGTTTGATTATTAAACGGATCAGTTTAAAATAAGCAAGTACAGCATAATGTATCAGGCGATTAAAATATTTAAACCAGTCGGTTCAATCATATCGGGCGTCTTAAAACCGGTCAGTTTTATAACAGGATATCATAAAATGCCATAAGGCAAGTATCAGGATATCAAGCATAACAATGACCGGGAAGTAATTATGATTCTTGTGGGGATGGAAATCATTACAAGTATCAAGTCACTAACCACCCGAGTTATATATAGACCGCACGGGCTTATCAGTTAATGTTTATATTCACAAGGATGGGACTTACAGAAATCTGAGTTATAAGTCGTTCGAATTGAACGCTAACCGCGCGACCTGTTGGTTGTTTTCTTATGATTCGGTATTCTCTATCTTGCGAAACAATTATGTAAAGCTAGGTAATAATCGCGCGGCTTGGTCTCAAATATATGGAACCATCTAATCGCACGGGACACATTCAAATCGCATAACCCATAATCAGGATTCTATAGCGGCTTAAAGTTATGTTCGGTTTTTTGGATATCCCGAGGCATTCATAACAAGATAAGGCAGAGCTTGAATTTAATTTCTATCCACTCGATTATATATTGAAACCGCGTCGACTACTCATCAAGATATCATGGTTGACGCTTTTTTCGGGTTATATCGAGTTCGCTTAATCTGGATCGAAGAAACAGTCTGCCCGAACAGGCTTTATAGTGTTCGAGTGGCTGTCTAGTTAAAATTCTAAATAGTTCCATGCTCTGACCGACCGTGTTGTTATTTAACCGCACGACCTGGTTAAAAGAGAAGAAGACCGCAACAATCACAAGTAAGTCGCAGAAAAATAGACAGCAAAATAGGTAAGAAAATTCTATTCATTGGCAAAATATCTTTACATCATTTTATAACCGACCGACTAACAAAATCAAGCCATCGGTCATACAAAATAAGAAGCAAATACAAAAAAGATAAGCATAACTATTCGTCCGACTTGAGCTTTTTTGCTGTAGGAGAATTCGAGTCCTCACTTCCGTAAATGTTTACATCGGGCGAGTAGCCTTCTTGACTTGATGAGGACCTCGACGAACCACTGCTTGAGCTACTCGAGCCGCCCGACTTTCGCCGCTTAGACCATCCGGCTTCTTCTCTGGAGTCGTTGTACTCCGATCCTGAGCTGCTTTCCTTCTCATTGTCAGCAGCGGCCTCTTGCTCCGTGGCGGCTTCGTCAAACACGATGGCTTCCTTATCCACGGCGGTCTCAACATCTTCGTCTTCAGCCTTTTCCGAGCTGCTGGACTCGACCTTATCCTTCCCCTTGGCCTTGCGATTCATCTCATCAAATTGGCCCTTCAGGCTGGGGAAGATGTTTGGGAAAGTGGAATCTTCGAAACCAGCAGCCAAACCGTCGCGGTCTCTCAGACGGTCAAGGGCAGAGTCAATCCCGTTTGCAACATGGGGAAAGATCTCATCCTGGAAGGTCGGGTTGTCCACGTCATATTGATGCTGTAAAAAGAATAAAAAAATGGGCTTAAGCCGCACGGCTTGAAGAAATAGTTCACATGCATATTTGTCAGATGACTTACAGCCACAATCTCCCTTAGTCGGGTGATCTCCTCGGCCTGCTCGGCACTTTTCTTTTCCAAATATACATGGGCCGAGACTAACCGCTTATATGACAAAGCCATAAAGTGATTAGCCGCGAAGCCCCACGCACCGGCTTGCGCGGCTACTCAGGAAAGATCCTCTTCCGAGACCTTTATCAATCTTTTCAATGTTTTCCGACCATACATAGCGGCCCCGGTGGCTAGTGCATGACGGCTAACTCTTTCGCTCCCCCAGAACGGGAGCGCGGTTGAGACTTGTACACAATCCCCATCTTTGTGCCAAAGGTCTGTCGGTTTGCCCTTCAGGTCGTGTGGGTTGATACATGAGAGAAGGAGCTCAAACTCGCCTGAAGAAGTCGAGCTTTCTTCCTCAGATAGTTGCGGTTTGGTCTTCCTCTTCCGCCTCTCCATCTGGGTCAAGACCGGTATGACCGGGCTGACCAGTTTGTTCCGCAGAACAACGGTAGCAGCTACAAAACAAGATTAAAAAGTGTAACTAAGCAGTCCGGACGGTTTGAACAGCGGGTTGCAATAAACTTACTATCCTCAGGTCGGATATCTTCCAACTCAGCGAAAAGCGGGATGTAATGGTTCACATCAAGCCGCTCGTTCTCTAAGAATTCGAAGATTTTTAACTCGGCCTCTCCGATCCTGACTGTCTGGAAATCCGCTGCACTTCACACCTACGGGTTAACTTATAACAACCCGAGGTGGCCTTCGAATATTGCATAACGCTCAGACTAGCTCGTCACCTTATTCGCAAGGTTGACGACCTTCATTCCCCGACACCCAAAGTAAAGGTGCCCTCTAAAAATTGAGGTTCTGGCATCTGGGATAGACCGCACGGAGAAGAATTTTCTGAACAGGTCAATCGAAAACTTGACCAGTTCAGACCACAGATAAGAAATGAAACTATAGATGGAGGCGATGGAATTTGGCGGAAGCTGCCCGGGCACAACTCCGCAGTGATAAAAAATTGTGATTACTTCAAGGGGCGGTGGAAGCTTGAAGCCGCATTCAAAATGATCAATGGGGATTGCGATTTGATTCGGGGTGGAAGAGCTTATCCTTTCATCGCGGAGTGGAAGCCGCATGAGTAGGGGACTCCCTGTCATGTACTTCTCAATGAATTCATCCAACTCGGCCTTGGTCAGACGGCACTCCTTGTGATCAGCAGATTGAAAAGCGAAGGCCGCATCTGTTCGCACAGCCTTAACCTTCTCAGCCTGCCTCGACTTGCTCTTAGACCGCGCCATTTCTGAAATGTAAATGAATCTCAGGGACGGCTACTACTTATAGGGATCAACGATCTGCAAATAGTAAAACCATGTGGCGAATACGTGGTCTAACTACGCGGTTAGAAACTTGCATGACAAGCTTAACAAAGAGGCATAACAAAGGGAATATTCATAACACAGATCACACGGTCAGTAATCTACAACATCATATTAATTAGGTTCAAGAAGGAAAATTTCAAGCATATACATCAGGTCGCGCGACCTGTCAAGCAGTTCAGATAACAGCGAAAAAATTCAAAGGCACATACATCAAATGTTCAAAACCAATTCGCACGGGTTATATAGATATTAAAAATGCAGTAAAGGATAATTATCAAATAAATATCTGAAAGATTACATAGGTATATGATCTAGTTCAGCTAGAGGGGGGGGGGTGAGTAGGTCTTTTGATTTTTACTTATTTTATTTAGATAGTTAAAACTATTCTATGCAAGAAATCAAACACACCCAGAAAGCACACAATTGTTTATAGTGCTTCCCCAAGACAGTGTGTCTATGGGTAGTCCACTTTCCCCCTTCAC
Organism: Dactylorhiza incarnata; assembly: GCA_033032865.1. Classification (NCBI taxonomy): domain Eukaryota; kingdom Viridiplantae; phylum Streptophyta; class Magnoliopsida; order Asparagales; family Orchidaceae; genus Dactylorhiza; species Dactylorhiza incarnata. Next base: position 7,966,931 of record JAWHQI010000065.1, read on the forward strand.
CCTTTTAACAGTGTGTTAGACAGGGCCAACTCATCCAATCTCAGCTAAAGTAGCTTACAGCACAGATCCCTCAGGATCTCTCAGGTTTTCCCAACCCTACCTTAGGCACAGCAACCCTACCTCAGATCAGCCACTGATCCTACAACTCAGACCACAGCAGGTCCTAAAATCTCAGGCCAACAAGCCCTACCTCAGAGGAATCCACCTCCTACAACTCGGACCTCTTCCAGGTCCTACCTCACAGGAATACTCCTCCTTCAGCTCAGGCAATAAATCCCTACAACTTAGGCAAAAGCAGCCTTACAAACTCAGGCAAAAGCCCTACAGTTAAAGTTTAGTTGAAGCTTACTAAAGCTGACAGCAGAAGAAGTCCCCTGTAGTTCCTGCACACCTGGTGCTTCATTGTAGCTGGAGATGTTGATGGCAGCTACTAACTGATCTTCCTCTTCAGATGAAGGATGGAAGATGACCTTGCTCCTGGTAGAGGAGCTTTCTTTTTCTCTCTTCTTCTTTCTTGTTCAATGAGCAGCAGGAGAAAGATGAGAGCTCTTGCCATCAATGGAATAGTGTATTTTTTTAAGCACTCGACCAATTCTTTTCCAAAGTGCCCTAACATCTTCTTTTATACATCCCCGACCTTCAACGACTCTCATCCATCCTTCTGAGAAGTACAGGAGAGACTGGTGGACCCCACACTGCCTTTCTGCAGCCTGCGCCACGGGCAGAACTCGCAATATGTGTTCGACGAACTCGCCATTCTGGGTTCGACGAACTTGCCCAACTCTGTGTTCGATGAACACGCCAAGCTCTGTGTTCGACGAACTCACCATACTCTGCGTTCAACGAACTCGTCATGCTGTGTTCGACGAACTGTGTTATGAGTTCGACGAACACGCCAAGTCTCAGCGCTTGCTTCTGTTCTGTCTCTTTGTTCGATGAACTGTGTTCTGAGTTCGACGAACATGCCAAGTCTCAGCGCTTGCTTCTGTTCTGTCTCTGTGTTCGACGAACAATGTTCTGAGTTCGACAAACATGCCAAATCTCTGCGCTTGCTTCTGTTCTGTCTCTGTGTTCGACGAACTGGTTTCTGAGTTCGGCGAACATGCCAAATCTCTGCGCTTGCTTCTGTTCTATCTCTGTGTTCGACGAACTGTGTTCTGCGTTCGACGAACACGCCAAATCTGTATTTCTTGCACAAATATAGCTTTATCAAATACACCTTTGTACTTAGCATTGAGAGTGATGTCTCTTCAAATCAAAGGAATATTGAGGGCAATATTCCCAACAATCTCCCCTATTTGAAGAAGGCAGAACATTCCCCATGCTAAGGTACATAGCCAACAAAAACATATCATTCAAATACTTTATTTAGCATTCATGATATCATTGCTTCTAGAAAATAACATTTCTTAAGCATTAACATTGTTTAAGCATGCTTTGATACCCCATGACAGATTATGTTAAGCTATGACTAGCTCATAGGTTATCTCCCCCTTTCTAACTCAGATTATATAGCATATTTATAATAACTAACTCTGATAACTTTATCAAAGGGCTAACTCTGATTTGGTCATAGCATTGGCCATCTCCCCTTTTCTGGTTTCTTCAACTATTTTCCCTCTAGGAATTAGGAGGGAACATCTACAGCATTCGCCAACTCCCCCTCAATCTGAGCAGGAACTTGCTCCCCCTCAATTTGAGAACTATTATATTTAATAGCTGATCTTGTTCATTTTGAACAACCCTTTCTAGCTCCCCCTCATTTGGAGCATATTTACTGATCTTATGATTGATGGGTGAATAAAATTACATTCTATGCCTGAGTTCGTCTAACTCAGACGGGATTTCGTTGAACTCAGGGCTTAGTTCATCTGAACTCATCATATAGTTGAGTTCGTCGAACTCAGGATTGACTTCGTCGAACACAAGCTCGATGTTCGTCGAACCCAGGAAAGAGTTCGTCAAACCCAGAATTTTCCCAGTTGTACAACCCGTATTCGTCGAGTGGGCCCCCCAGCCAACTGGCGAAACCTGGGGTGTCCGGATCATTCGCCGGGTCACTCGCCCAGGCTAAGGAAGGTAAAAATGCCCCCGAGTTGGTGGGGTGAGCTGTAGGAGAGAAGACGCTAGGCGAGTGGTGCCCTCACGGACCACTCGCCCAAAAGCGTGGGCATTCGCCCAGCCAGGCGGGTGCCCAGCGAATGGTGCCCTCACGGACCACTCGCCCAAATGGGTGTGAGGGGAAGATGACCATAATACCCCTGGTGGGCTGCAAATAGCCCTTCGGAACAGCGGAGTTAGGCTATTAGCAGACCAATTTGGGGTGCGGTTAGTAAAATTAAAAGGCGGATTCGGGCTATTTACAGACCAGCCTAGGAAAACTATAAATAGATCCTTAAGGACACCTTGGAGGAGATCCGATTTTAGAGAATCCTCTCCTCTAGGCTAGTTTTAGTTGGAAGCCAGTGCCCTCCAAGGTGCCCGGTTGAGCTTTGGTTTGGGAGGGGAAGCTCTCTAAGATCTTCCGGGTGTGTGGCGGGACCTCCTCGCTTCAGCCTTGGGTCTATTCCGTTTCCAGCATCTACCATCAGGAGAGTCTAGTGAGGGAGAAATAAGCATCGGCTACACCCCCAGTGGGTCCGAACTCAAGAGACCAGTTGCTGGTTTCAACATTTTTGGTGCGGTGAGCGTGGACCGTAGCCGGTGAAAGAAAATCCCAAGCTAGTTTCGATGACGGGAGATGGAGGGAATGGTTCTGACTCAGGTCATTCGCAGCCGCCAGCGGCAGGGGAGTGGCTGCAGATGTTTGAGAAGTTCAAGCGAGAGGTCCTGCAGACAGTTCTCGCGGCAAGGAGCGAGTGCGAGACCCCGGCGGTCCCAGTGGTCCCGCCTTTGCAGATTGGCGAGAACGCACCGGGGCAGCGGCCGGGGAAGGAGGTGCCAGCAGAAGGAAGCGCGCGAGATCTCCCCGGACGGCAGCTGTTCAGCAGCCCGGCGAGTGCTGAGGTGTGTGAGTTGGTCCCGCGCGAGAGGACCACTCGCCGAGCGGGGGAAGGGAGCCCCTTTTGCGAGATGATCCTCTCGGCCCCAGTGCCAGAGGGGTTTCGTGGGCCGGAGATGTCCTACTACACCGGCAAGGAGGATCCAGTTGTGCACCTGCAGTGGTTCGAGGACATGACATCAATCCTTCCCATGTCGGATTCTTTTCAATGCCGGCTCTTCGCAACCACCCTGAAGGAGAAAGCAAGGGATTGGTTCCACCAGCTTCCCACAGGTTCCATCTACGCGTTCGATGATCTGCGCTGAAGCTTCCGACTGCGTTTCTCGACGTCAAAAAAGAGGAAGAAGGATGCGGAGGCTCTCTTCAAGATCAGGCAGAGGGAGGGGGAATCCCTGGCCAAGTACGTGGACAGGTTCCAAGAGGAGATACACCTAGTGCAGGAGGTGCCGGGATTCGCCCTCCAGATGGCATTCATCGTAGGGCTGCGAGAGGGGTTCTTCAAGATGGACCTGAAGAGAAGACCTCCTGTATCCTTCGAGGAGTTGATGGAGAGAGCCGCGGAGGAGATTGAAGGGGAGGCAGCCAACCCTGAATTCTACAAAAGGTTGGCAAAGATGAGCGAGCCCGAGGCGAGGCAGCCAGAGGGAAGAAGGCGAGAGGAGCCCAGGAGCCAGGGATTCGAAAGACCACCTCGGGTTTGGAGGAACCAAGAGTCCAACAACAGGTTAGGCTGGAGGAATCAGGAAGGACCGGCGCGAGGTCAGGATGAAAGGTACCAAGGAAGGGAGGCAGGAGGAGTGAATCAGGGGTGGAGGCAGGGTCCCAGACCCCCTCACCCCCCGAGGGAGCAAGCCATGGCGGTAGGCCGAGGGAGAAGAGGTAGAGGAGCAAGAGGAGGAAGAGGAAGAGCGGGAAGAGAGGACAGGGTGGCGTTGCCTTACTGTGACTTTCATCAGGAAGAAGGTCACGCGATCGCCACCTGCCCAGAGTTCTTGGAGATGAGGGAAAGAGGACAGCCACGGCGGCAGCAGGCCAGAATTGAGGAAGTGCTCCCGGAGGCAGAAGAGGACCGGTGTGAGGATAGGGCAGATACAGGAACCAGGGGGGGAATCGGGGTGATTCACGGTGGGGTTGGGATAGAGGCCTCTCGCAAGAGAAGCTTCCAGGCCATGTTCCGAAGGGACGTCGCGTCGACTTCCCAGTCCCCACCCCCCTCTGAGAAGCTCACCTTCACCTCAGAGGATATGCCGGATTACGAGGACCCATTCTGCGACGCCCTGGTGATCCAGACAGCGATAGAAAACTTCACGGTCTCTCGGAACTGGTGGACAACGGGGGCTCGGTGAATGTGATCTTCAAAAAAGCTTTCGACGCGATGGAGGTAGAGAAGAAAAGGGTGCAGGCCTCCGACGGACCACTGTTTGGTTTCTCGGGGGAGCGGAAGGAGGTCGAGGGAGGCGTAGGTCTCCAAGTGACACTGGGAGGGGTCCCCAGGAACTGCCGGTTCGTCATCGTGGACGCTCCGAGCAGCTACAATGCCATCTTTGGACGCCCTCTCATCAGCGCCTTCCGATGCGTGCCTTCATCGTACCATCAGTGCTTAAAGCTCCATAGTGGAGGAGTCCAGATCCGCGTCCAAGGAGATGCTAAGGTGGCGAGGCAGTGCTACGTGACTGCCGTCAACACCATTTCTTGGATGGCGGATGCCGAGAAGATGGATGAAGAGATGGCGAGGCAGGAGGGGCCAGGAGAAGAAGTGGAGAAGAGAGAAGTAGGGGGAGAGAGCGATGCCCGAGAGGAGGATGTGGAGGTCGCTCGTGGGGAGCAGGAGGTCGAGCCGGTGGAGGCGGAAGGAGCTGCAGAGGAAAAGGCCCGGGAGGATGGGCGAGAAGCAAAGGGTCAGTGGGAAGAGTCAACCCGGCTCGAGGCGGCAGAAGAGGTGATAGAGATGGAGGTTACCACCCAGGCAGGAAGGGTGGAGAAGGTGCGGATCAGCGGGGGCCTCGGCCCGGAGGACCAGAGAAGGATGCTGGAGTGCATCCAGAAGAACGTGGACATCTTCGCATGGAGCGCAGCGGACATGCCAGGCATCGAGGCGGACGTGGCTTGCCATCGTCTCAACCTCGATCCAGAAGCCCGCCCCATCCGGCAGAAGAGAAGGACTATAGCCGACAAGCTCGAAGGACCGATCCGCGAGGAGGTGGCGAAACTCCTCGAAGCAGGTTTTGTAACGGAGATCCAGTATCCAGGCTGGGTCTCCAATGTCGTAATGGTAAAAAAGGCCGATGGCCGCTGGCGTATGTGTGTGGACTTTTTATTGTTAAATAAGGCCTGCCCTAAGGATTGTTATCCCTTGCCTCGGATCGACGCGCTGGTTGACTCAGCCGTCGGTTTTTCTGTGAAGAGTTTTTTGGATGCTTTTTCAGGTTATCACCAAATAAGAATGCACCCCCCGGACGTCAGAGATGTCTCGTTCATCACCAGGGAGGGATGCTACTGTTATAAGATGATGCCCTTCGGGCTGAAAAATGCAGGAGCAACCTACCAGAAAATGATGGATCGGGTATTTAAGGAGCAAAGGGGAAGGAACCTGGAGGTCTACGTGGATGACCTTATGATAAAGAGCAAGTGTGTGAACTCTGACATCCAGGACCTCGAGGAGACCTTCGCCACCCTACGCAAGTACAAGATGCGCCTGAACCCCCTGAAGTGTGTGTTCGGGGCCAGCAAAGGGAAGTTCCTGGGGCACCTTCTCACCCCCTGGGGGGTAGAACCTAACCCGGACAAGGTTAGGGCTATAATGGAGCTGGGGTCGCCACAGAACGCCAAGGAAGTTCAACTCTTGACCGGAAGACTCGCCGGGCTGAACAGGTTTCTCTCTCGGGCCGGGGAAAGATGCTCCCCCTTCTTCAAAGTGCTACGAGGCAACCAGAAATTCGAGTGGACAAGAGAATGCGAGGAGGCCTTTCAGGCCTTGAAGAGCTAACTCACCAAGGCTCCGCTACTACAAAGTCCCAAAGAGGGGGAGGATCTACATCTATATCTCGGGGTCGGGGCGGAGGCCGTGAGCTCCGTCCTGGTTCGGGAGGAAGGCAAGAAGCAGCTGCCAATCTACTACGTAAGCAGGGTCCTGAGGGAAGCGGAGCTCAGGTACCCAATTTTAGAGAAGTTGGCCTTTGCCCTGGTCATCGCAGCAAGGAAGCTTAGGCCATACTTCCAGGCCCATTCGATTCAAGTAGTGACAGATCATCCTCTCCGACAGATCTTCGAAGGAGTGGAGCACTCAGGAAGACTCGCAAAATGGTCAATAGAGCTAAGTGAATTCAACATTACCTTTGTCCCTCGATTATCTATGAAGGCGCAGGTGGTGGCTGATTTCATGACAGATTTCGTGGCCGAGATGAAAGAAGACGGAGCCCCTCGTCACGTTCCATGGAAGCTGCTGGTGGACGGGGCTTCGGGCAAGAATTCTCTCGGAGGAGGGGTGGTGCTGGAGAGTACCCACGGAGTAAAGATAGAGCAGACACTAGTGATACACTTCCCAATCACCAACAACCAGGCGGAGTATGAGGCAGTAATCGCCGGCCTGCGGTTGGCCCGGGAGCTCGGGGTCCATGACGTGGAGGTCCTCACTGACTCCATGATAATAGCTTCTCAGATAAGGGGAGAGTTCAAAACAAGGGAACCTGTGCTCATGAGGTACTTAGCAAAAGTCAAAGGTCTCATGGGGACGTTCAAAACTTTCTCCATCCGGCACGTCCATCGAGAGGAGAGCACCCCGGTAGATCGGTTGGCAAAATCTGGTCCTCGAGCCGGGGGAACCCTGACGGACCTATTCCGTCCTTCGATCGAAGAGGGAGAGCTCATGGAAGTAGAACAGCGGCCCTCCTGGAAGGATCCCTTCGTCACCTTCCTTGCAACGGGAAAATTTCCGGAAGAAGTTCCGGACCAGAGGCGCTTCCGGTATAAGTCTGCCTACTACGTGCTCCATGAGGGTGACTTGTATCGGAAGACCCTCTCAGGCCTCCTGGCCCGATGCATCTCGGAGGAAGAGGTCCCAAAGATCTTGGAAGAAGTTCACTCCGGCGAGTGCGGCAGCCACTCGGGGAGCAGGATGTTGGAAGCAAGGATAATAAGGCAGGGGTACTTCTGGCCAACCCTAAGTAAAGACACGACAGCCTTCGCCAAGAGATGCCAGAAGTGCCAAATGTTCGCCCCGCTTCAGCTCATGCCAGCTCAGCGGCTAAAGAGTATCACGGCGCCCTGGCCATTCGCCATATGGGGAATGGACCTGGTAGGACCCTTCCCCCAGGCTAGTGGACAGAGGAGATTTCTCCTAGTCATGATTGACTACTTCACAAAGTGGTTGGAGGTCAAGGCGTTGGCTAAGGTCACCTCCCAAGTAATCCGCAACTTCGTATGGGGGGAGATCATTTGTCGACACGGGCTTCCGCAGGCCATAGTCACGGATAATGGACCGCAGTTCGCAAGCGAGGAATTCATCGGCTTCTGTGGCCAGTTGGGGATAGACCTTAGGTTTGCGTCCGTTCACCATCCCAGGAGCAACGAGCAGGTGGAGGCGGCGAACAAGGTCATCGTGAACTTGCTCAAGAAGAAGGTGGAAAATCTCAAGGGCAATTGGGTGGAGCAGCTCCCCTCGGTCCTTTGGGCTTTAAGAACCACCCCCAACACCGCCACGGGAGAGACCCCTTTCAAGCTCTCTCACAGCTGCGAGGCCGTCATCCCCATAGAGTTCGAGGTTATGACACCACGGGTAAAGGTCGCCTCACATGGAGAGGAAGATTGGAGAGCCGAGAACGAGGAGGAGTTGCGGCTCTCCCTCGACCTCATCGAAGAAGCCCGGGATCGAGCAGCCATCCATCAAGAAGAGGTCAAGCGGCTGATGGCCAAGTATTTCGACAGGCACGTCAGGATCAAGCAGTTCGAGAAGGGAGATCTGGTACTCAAGAAGGTCGACGCGGCTGGGAGGTCCGCCGCGGTGGGAAAACTTAACCCCAACTGGGAAGGCCCCTATGTCGTGGAAGAGGCACTAAAGTCCGGGGGGTATCGCCTTCAGAATGTGGAGGGCCAACCCCTCGGCCACACATGGAGTGGCGACGACCTTAAATGTTTTTATCCTTAATACCATGTAGCAACAATGATTTTTGAATAAAAACATTTTGCTTAAAATATGTGTATAAGAATGATGCTACAGCTCGCAGGAGAGATCCTAAATGTTCCAGAGGTTGGCCCCGAGCAGACCCGCTGTCCAGGCTCTCACCTAGCTGGCAGGTCCGAAGGCTCACTCGGTGGCAGGTTCTATGTTCCAGAGGTTGGCCCCGAGCAGACCCGCTGTCCAGGCTCCCATCTAGCTGGCAGGTCCGAAGGCTCACTCGGTGGCAGGTTCCATGTTCCAGAGGTTGGCCCCGAGCAGACCCGCTGTCCAGGCTCCCATCTAGCTGGCAGGTCCGAAGGCTCACTCGGTGGCAGGTTCCATGTTCCAGAGGTTGGCCCCGAGCAGACCCGCTGTCCAGGCTCCCATCTAGCTGGCAGGTCCGAAGGCTCACTCGGTGGCAGGTTCCATGTTCCAGAGGTTGGCCCCGAGCAGACCCGCTGTCTAGGCTCTCACCTAGCTGGCAGGTCCGAAGGCTCACTCGGTGGCAGGTTCTATGTTCCAGAGGTTGGCCCCGAGCAGACCCGCTGTCCAGGCTCTCACCTAGCTGGCAGGTCCAAAGGCTCACTCGGTGGCAGGTTCCATGTTCCAGAGGTTGGCCCCGAGCAGACCCGCTGTCCAGGCTCCCATCTAGCTGGCAGGTCCGAAGGCTCACTCGGTGGCAGGTTCTATGTTCCAGAGGTTGGCCCCGAGCAGACCCGCTGTCCAGGCTCTCACCTAGCTGGCAGGTACGAAGGCTCACTCGGTGGCAGGTTCTATGTTCCAGAGGTTGGCCCCGAGCAGACCCGCTGTCGAGGTTCTCACCTAGCTGGCAGGTCCGAAGGCTCACTCGGTGGCAGGTTCTATGTTCCAGAGGTTAGCCCCGAGCAGACCCGCTGTACAGGCTCTCACCTAGCTGGCAGGTCCGAAGGCTCACTCGGTGGCAGGTTCTATGTTCCAGAGGTTGGCCCCGAGCAGACCCGCTGTCCAGGCTCTCACCTAGCTGGCAGGTCCGAAGGCTCACTCGGTGGCAGGTTCCATGTTCCAGAGGTTGGCCCCGAGCAGACCCGCTGTCCAGGCTCTCACCTAGCTGGCAGGTCCGAAGGCTCACTCGGTGGCAGGTTCTATGTTCCAGAGGTTGGCCCCGAGCAGACCCGCTATCCAGGCTCTCACCTAGCTGGCAGGTCCGAAGGCTCACTCGGTGGCAGGTTCTATGTTCCAGAGGTTGGCCCCGAGCAGACCCGCTGTCCAGGCTCTCACCTAGCTGGCAGGTCCGAAGGCTCACTCGGTGGCAGGTTCTATGTTCCAGAGGTTGGCCCCGAGCAGACCCGCTGTCCAGGCTCTCACCTAGCTGGCAGGTCCGAAGGCTCACTTGGTGGCAGGTTCCATGTTCCAGAGGTTGGCCCCGAGCAGACCCGCTGTCCAGGCTCTCACCTAGTCGGCAGGTCCGAAGGCTCACTCGGTGGCAGGTTTCATGTTCCAGAAGTTGGCCCCGAGCAGACCCGCCGTCCAGGCTCTCATCTAGCTGGCAGGTCCGAAGGCTCACTCGGTGGCAGGTCCTATGTGAACGAAAAAGAAGGCCCCGAGCAGACCCGCTGTCCAGGCTCTCATCTAGCTGGCAGGTCAGAAGGCTCACTCGGTGGCAGGTTTTAAGTGCCCAAGGGATGATCTCGAGAGCATTCGCACAGACCACGCGCGGGAGAAATGACCTCACTTCACTTTTGAGATTACCTAAGCGAAACCCCGATTTGGGCGAATGGTAAGGAAGTGCGAGTAGGGGAGGCAGCGGAAAGCGAAAAGGAAGAGACACGCCCAGGTCACCCTCGAGCATTCGCTAGGTGGCCGGGCAGTTGCACTTGTCTAAATATCCTAGCGAGCCTAACGAGGTGTTGCGGCGAATGAGAAAGAATCAACGTCCTAATGAGCCTAGTGAGACATTGCGGCGAATGAGAAAGAATTAACGTCCTAGCGAGCCTAACGAGGTGTGGCGGCGAATGAGAGGAAAGCTTAGAATAACACAAATTGTAGTCAATATATACATCTTTTAAAGGCACTCGCCCGTTTAAGATTACAGTCAAAAGGATAAATGCAAAAAGAGAAAATACAAGAGGCCCTTCTCAAGGATCAACAGATTTCTCGCTTGAAGATCCGTCGCTCTCACCAGAGTCTGGGGTGAGGGCGTCTTCTCGTGGCTCGACGTGGTCGTCCTCCGGAAAGGGGATTGGAATGTAAAGCTCGGGGACGACTTGGCGAGCGGAAAGGCGTTCGGCCTCCGCCTTCAGGTATCCCGCTCGCCGCAGCACCTGCAGCGCATGCTTGACGGCATTCTGCGCGTTCTCTTGCATCAGCTGCTCCAACTCATGATGGGGATAAAAATGGCCCCCGCTCCCCGGGTTGAGTGCTGACGCACCAGCCTCTCACAATCGCTGGACTTCGGCTTTGGCCAGGCGGATTTCATCCTCAAGGCCGGCCACCCGAGCGCGGAGCATCTCGGCAACCGTGGTATCCTGAAAACAATAACAAAGGTAGTAAGAATAAAGTGTCAATCAGCAACAAGTCACTCGCGGGAAAGGAGAAAACATACCTCTGCGACAGGGCGGTTGGCGAGAAGAGCCTCCGCAGCCGCCAGCTTAGTCCTAAGCTCCATCGCCTCAGTAGAAGCAACGGACCGGGACTCCTCAACCTCCGCCAAGTCCCGCGCCAGTTTGATGCTCCGGCGCGAAGACATGTGCGCGAGCTCGAGCGCCCGCAGCATGGCCCTGGCGCTTTCATGAGCGAGAACCTGGGTCGTCTCGGCATCATAAACTTCGGCGTCTTCTCGGCCATAGAGGGCATACGCGATGGCGTAAGCCTCACCGCTAGCGAGATCGCTCTCTACCCACGACGGATGGAGGGTGGAGAGCGAGACCCGGTTCGCATTCCTGTCCCACTTGACCAGGGGAGCCCCCGAGGGGTCCCTGTACTTCTCGCCGCTGGGGAAGTTCCGATGGTCCCTGGGAAGTGGAGGCGGCGGCAACGACGGTCCCGCACGAGGGATCGTCTCTCCTGGCGCACTCATCCCCAGGGCTTGGATCTGAGCACCCGCCCCGAGGGTCTCGTCCAGGACTCCCTTCCCCTTGGCCGAGGGGGAGTTTTTGGGCTTCTTGGAAGAAGAAGAGGACAGCACCACTGGCTTGCGCTTCTTTCCGCCAGGCTTGGAGGAAGAGGGTTCCTCCCGACAGGCATTCGCGGCGGCCTGTGCGAGAGAGAGGGCGGATCCGGAGGGACGCGGCGGATGAAGGGGGAACTGGCGCACACCTGCATAATATAGCAAATGGTTCTAGCGAATAATGTAAAAATCACAAAGCGAAAGCAAATGAAGTCTCGAACACTTACCCTCGCCCTGCGGAATGGGCGGAAGCGAGTTGACGTTGCGCCGGAGATGGAAGAGATCCATCCCGTGCTCCAGGATGTATTGGTGGAGTTTGGCCTCGTGCCCCCCTAGGGTCGGAGGATGGAAGGTGGACTCCTCCTCCTGCACCGGCGCGAGAAGAGTGTTCCCCAGGTTCCCGCTTACGAAAATAAAGCGGCGAACCTAGTCATGGTTCTTGTTCGGGAGCCCGTAGTGCTTTAGGGGGCTCAGTCCTGAGAAGAACGAGATACCGTTGGTGCAGCGGAAGGTATAGAGCTTGCGGAAGACGGGCAACGAGAACTCGATTCCCTCTTCTCGCAGGTAGCTCGCGTACCCGACCAACATTGCGATGGAGTTGGGGTTGAGCTAGCCAGGCACGACCCCGTAGTATCTGAAGGTCTGGCGGAGCTCCGGCCAGATCGGGAGGCGAAACCCCACCTCGAAATGCTCTAGCGGGATCGCGAGAGCACAAGGCGAGATGGAGTTCAGACGCTCGTCCGGCCTGGGCTTTTGCCCCTCGAAACCCGGCGGGACGTAGTCGGCGACGGCAGACAGGTAAGCCTCCTCAGAGAGGTCGTAGGAATCGAAAACGTGGTTGGCGAATGCGCTGGCGCACTTGGCCCTGCCTTCCGCATCACCACCCATTTTTGCGAGTGAAGAAGGAAAGGGGAACAACAGATAAGGAAGAAGCGCGAGTGCTAGCGCAAGGAAAGAGAGCGGATGGTTAGGTATTTAATGCGGTGGTTGAAAGACTTATTTATAGAGGGACTAAACGACGTTTGGGCTTTCGAGGCCACGAGAGTGCGGATAGCCATCACGCCTTCCCGACACCTCGAAGCCCGAGCCGGTCCCTCTCGCCCGTTAATGGTAAATGCCCTATGCTATTCATTCCGCGGCTACGCAACGAGGAAGAGCATCCGACTATAAGTTATCACTCGGCAATACCCAAGCAAAGTTATGAGATACGAAAAACGAATAAGGAAGCATTCGCGGAGCATAGAGCAATTATTACAGACAAATATAACGTTCAAACATTCACAACATAAAGTAAAAAAAGGAAACAATAAGAGGGGTGGACGTTGGGTAGGTCAGATCTCCTCCCAGATCCACCGACCTCGCTTTCGCGACCCAGCCTCCATGGGCATTCGCGGGCGGCGATAAGCGAGCATACTGGTGATTTCCTGAGAAGCAAGGTGGAGTTGGTCCCGGGCTCGCGCGGCATGCCTTTTGGGAGACAACTCCCCTCCTTCACCCCCCAGCCGCTCCACCGCCGCGAGAAGATGCGAGTGACTTCGTCGAAGGTCCTTCATCTCCCGTGTGACTCCCAGCCGCACCTCATCCATCTGACCGGCGATGTTTCGCTGGATATGGATAAGCTTCCCCAGGACCTCCGAGATCCGATCCTTCAGGGTCGCGTGATCCGAGGAATCACCCAGGAAGTCAGCGAGATCCCCAGGGGAAGGGAGAGGTGAGTGCATTCCCTCTCCCCCCTCGTAGTAGGAGTCGAAGGGGAGGCTTCTCGATAGCCTGCGAAATCAAAATTAAGTCAGTTGCAATAAAATATGCGAATGCTATGGGATCAGAGGAGTAAAAACTAACCGGGGACGGGTTCCCTCGGCCCTGAAGGGCGAGACGAATGAGGGAAGACCCCAGACAAACCCGCGGAAGGTGGCAGGACCTTCCCTCTCCCCGGACGGTAAGGCGGAGGGGGAGCCGGAGCATCCGCATGGTCATCAGCACGGAGATGCTGATCCAGCTCTCGCTCAGGAGAGACCCTCCGTTCATTCGCGGTGACAGAGGGGTTCACCTGAGCAGGGGGACTTGGAAGAACGGAGTCCCGCAGCGGGACGTCAGGGTTGAGGGCTGCGAAAAGGTAATGGTTAGTAACCGACAACATAAAAGGAAAAAGCGAGAAGGTTCACAACTCACGGGATTGGGGTACAGTCTCCCCAGGAGGAGGCGGAGGAGCAAGATCCATATCGGGAGGAGGTACCTCGTCCGCGGGAGGTGGCACTACCACACTGCTCAAAACGGCCCCATGGCCGTCCTCCGGCACCAAAGCCCCCTGCGAATGGTCAGAGTCAACGCAGGGTAACGGACAGGAACTAAATGGAGACAGGAGGAATTCTCATACCGGCATCACAGGGTCCGGAAGGGCATCCGCCAGAGTGTTCGCCGGTGGAGTCTCCGCCGGAGACTCCGAGGCAGTCTCGCCTCTCTGACGATTCAGCCGAATCGTCTTGGCTCGACGCGAGACGTAGGGGGCGCTCGGATCCCTTTTGGACATCAGCCAGAGGGCAAATTTGGATGCCCTGGGGGCAGTTGCAGCTTGGGCCGCAGCCAGGCGGTCGATCATCTTTCGCGAGAGGGGTTTCGCAGAAGGTTTGTGGAAAGACATTAGGAAGTGGAGAAACTCCGAGCCAAGATGGAAGAGTGGTCCAGAAAAACCTGACATGAGGATATATATAAGGAGGCGGTGGGACCCACGGAATCTTATGGATCCGGTCAACAAGCACTCACCGAATACAGGGTTGGACTGTTCTTTACGACCGTAGGAACCGCTCGTAAAGAGCGGGGATTGTGTACAACCCGTATTCGTCGAGTGGGCCCCCCAGCCAACTGGCGAAACCTAGGGTGTCCGGATCATTCGCTGGGTCACTCGCCCAGGCTAAGGAAGGTAAAAATGCCCCCGAGTTGGTGGGGTGAGCTGTAGGAGAGAAGACGCTAGGCGAGTGGTGCCCTCACGGATCACTCGCCCAAAAGCGTGGGCATTCGCCCAGCCAGGCGGGTGCCCAGCGAATGGTGCCCTCACGGACCACTCTCCCAAATGGGCGTGAGGGGAAAATGACCATAATACCCCTGGTGGGCTGCAAATAGCCCTTCGGAACAGCGGAGTTAGGCTATTAGCAGACCAATTTGGGGTGCGGTTAGTAAAATTAAAAGGCGGATTCGGGCTATTTACAAACCAGCCTAGGAAAACTATAAATAGACCCTTAAGGGCACCTTGGAGGAGATCCGATTTTAGAGAATCCTCTCCTCTAGGCTAGTTTTAGTTGGAAGCCAGTGCCCTCCAAGGTGCCCGGTTGAGCTTTGGTTTGGGAGGGGAAGCTCTCTAAGATCTTCCGGGTGTGTGGCGGGACCTCCTCGCTTCAGCCTTGGGTCTATTCCGTTTCCAGCATCTACCATCAGGAGAGTCTAGTGAGGGAGAAATAAGCATCGGCTACACCCCCAGTGGGTCCGAACTCAAGAGACCAGTTGCTGGTTTCAACACCAGCTGATTAAGGGTAACCTGAAGCTCAGCTGATTCAGATTTTTCTGATTCAGCTAATCATTCTACATAATACTGTTCTAAATTTAACATTTTAGGGAGATTATCTACCCTATCATGTGGACTATGCCTACTGTAAAGTTGATCAATTCAGATTTCAGTTTATCATAACAGTACATAATGTGAGAATTGTACAGATGTGAACATAAGCATTTTAACAATGGATATTGATTCATAAATGAACTCATTCTAAATTCAACATTCCTAATTCAATTTTGAAAGAATTGAAGTTGGCCTCATCCAGTGGCTTGGTGAAGATATCAGCTACTTGATTGTCTGTGGGGACATATTCAAGTTTGATGTCTTCACACTCTACATGCTCTCTAATAAAATGGTACCTTATTTCTATGTGCTTGGTCCTGCTATGGGAGACAGGATTTTTGGCATTAAAGATAGCACTGGATGAGTCACACAGCAGGGGAGATTGTCTAACCTTTATGTTGTAATCCTCCAATTGATGTTGGATCCACAGAAGTTGAGCACAACAACTACCTGCAACAATGTACTCTGACTCAGCTATGGATATGGCCACACTAGTTTGCTTTTTGCTACTCCAAGAGATCAGCCTCCTTCCTAGGAATTGACAAGTACCACTTGTGCTTTTTCTATCTTCTTTGCACCCTGCAAAATCTGCATCTGAATAGCCTATTAGTTCAAAGTCATTGTTCCTAGGGTACCAAAGGACAAGAGTTAGGCTGCCCTTGAGGTATCTCAAAATCCTCTTGACAGAGGTGTAGTGAGATTCCTTAGGACAAGCCTGATACCTAGCACAAACACATGTAGAATATATAATGTCTGGCCTACTAGCAATCAAGTACAACAGGGATCCAATGATACACCTGTATATGGACTCATCAAAGGCCTTCCCCTTTTCATCCTTGTCTAATGATACATTAGATCCCATGGGTGTTCTCATGGTGGAGGTTGATTCCATCCCAAATTTTTTGATGAGCTCCTTGGTGTACTTAGTCTGGGAAATGAAGATTCCATCATCAGACTGTTTCACTTGGAGCCCAAGGAAATATTTAAGTTCACCCATACTGCTTATCTCAAACTCCCCCTGCTTTAGATTGGCAAATCTCTTGCAGAGGTTGTCATCAGTAGACCCAAATATTATGTCGTCAACATAGATTTGGACTAAGAGACACTTGCCCCTTGTTTCCCTAAGAAACAATGTGTTATCTATCTTTCCCCTCAAGAACTTGTTCTTGATGAGAAAGCTAGTCAATGTCTCATACATAGCCCTGGGGGCTTGCTTAAGACCATATAGAGCCTTCCTAAGTAGATAAACATGAGATGAGAGAGTATGATGGACAAAACCCGATGGCTGCTCTACATAAACTTCCTCTTTCAGATTTCCATTCAGGAATGCTGATTTGACATACATCTGGTACACCTTGAAGCCTTTGTGGGCTGCATATGCAAGGAATAGCCTTATGGCCTCCAACCTAGCAACTGGGGCAAAGGTTTGGTCAAAGTCTATCCCTTCCTCTTGCCTAGACCCCTTTGCAACCAGTCTTGCCTTGTTCTTGATGATTGTTCCATTCTCATCCATCTTGTTTCTGAAGATCCATTTGGTGCCAATTATGTTGTGTCCCTGGGGTCTTGGCACCAACTTCCATACTTTGCATCTCTTAAATTGCAATAGTTCTTCCTGCATTGCCTGAATCCAGAATAGATCCAAGTTGGTGTCTTCAAATTTCTTAGGCTCTACCTGTGACAGGAAACTAAGGAACAAGGCCTCATTGTGAGCCCTGCTCCTAGTTGTCACGCCTTGTTGAATATTTCCAATAATCTGCTCCAGGGGATGATCCCTTAGATGTCTTGTAGCTACATGTAGCCTCTTCTCTACATGCTGAATTTTTCCCACTGGGTCAGCAGCTTCTTCAGCATCCTGCTCCTCTACTTCTTCTGGAATTGCTACATCAGTATGAACTTTACTGCTGCATGGTGTGTCTTGTATAGACATCCTTTCCAAATCTTGTTCATTTCCTGTCAAGACAGAAGATCTAGACCAGCCATTATATATCAAGATGGTCTCATCAAATACTACATGCATAGACTCCTCTACAACATTAGTGTTGAAACCGATTTCTCTGCCTCTGTGGAGTTCGGGGCCCCTAACAAGTTGAGGGGTGGCCAACTCTTACTCCCCCCAAGGGAGAGCTCTAGGTTGAAGGTGTTGGAACTATGAACTGGACCAAGGGCTTGGCGAGGAGGTCCCACCACATACCTGGAAGATCTTTAGAGCGCTTCCCCTCTCAAGCCAATGCCAGGCTTGGGCACCACTGTAGACTCTCCTCACCCACTAGAGAGAGAAAATGGAGAGAGAGAGAGAGAGTTAGCCTCTAACAAGCTTTTTCTCAAATGGTGCCCCCTTGGTTCCATTTATAGGATTTCTGGATTTGGGCTGCAAATAATCAAACTCTGGCTTATCAGATTACCAAAATACCCTCGGATTTGGCTGGGAATAGCCAAATCCCGCTGTTCTGCAGCGCTAAACACAAGCCAAACCCTCTCCCCGGAACTGGGCGAGAGGGGGTAACACGCGGGGCTCGGCGAGCCCACTAACTGGGGTGGGGCGAGACCCGGGGGTCGGACCCCTGCTGGTCTCGCCCCCCTGCTGGGGCGGGGGCGAGGTGGGGGGGGGGGGGGGGGCGGAGGCCTCCTCCCGTCGCCCCCCTGCTGGGGCTGGGCGAGACCCAGCCAGGGTCGGCCCCATGCTGGTCTCGCCCCCCTGCTGGGGCGGGGGGGGGGGGGGGGGGGGGGGGTGGGCGGAGGCCTCCTCCCCTCGCCACCCTGCTAGGGCTGGGCAAGACCCAGCCAGGGTCGGCCCCCTGCTGGTCTCGCCCCTCTGCTGGGGCGGGGGCGAGGGGGGCAGGAGGCCTCCTCCCCTCTCCCCCCTGCTAGGGCTGGGTGAGACCCAGCCAGGGTTGGCCCCCTGCTGGTCTCGCCCCTCTGCTGGGGCGGGGGCGAGGGGGGCCGGAGGCCTCCTCCCCTCGCCCCCCTGCTGGGGCAGGGCGAGACCCAGCCAGGGTCGACCCCCTGCTGGTCTCGCCCCTCTGCTGGTGGGGGTGCGGGGGCGAGTGGAGCTCTCCCCCCTACCTACTGGGTCGCGCCCCCTCCTGCTGGGGGCGGGGCTAGAAGGAGGGTTGGCCCCTCCTCCTCTCTCCCCTCTACAAGGGCTGGGCGAGCGGGAGGCCTCCGCCTCCACCGCTCGCCCCCTCGCCTCTACTACTCTTCCTGCCTGGGACCAAGCTACCAGATAAGACTCTAAGGGGCCCTTAGGAGTACACTCGGCAAATATGGGTTGTACACAATCCCCGCTCTTTTCGAGCGAGGTACAAGCTCGAAAAGAAATGTCCAACACCACATATTCGGCGAGTGGTGCTGAAAATCACTCCATAGGAGAAACCCCCCTCGGGGAAAAAACACTTAGCCTCCTCGAGAGGTCCTCCAACCCTGTCGGCTAGCGAGAGCCCAGCTAGCGATACCACCTTGGGAAAAAACATACAGCCACCCCAAGTGGTCTTCCAACCCTGCCGGCTAGCGAGAGCCCGGCTAGCGAGACCACCTCGGGAGAAAAACATATAACCTCCCCGAGACGTCTTTCCACCTTGCCGGCTAGCGAGAGCCCGGTTAGCCGAGTACCCTCGGGAGAAAAAATCAACCTCCCCGAGAGGTCTTCCCACCTCGCCGGCTAGCGAGAGCGCGGCTAGCGGAGTACCCTTGGGAGAAAAAATCAACCTCCCCGAGAGGTCTTCCCACCTCGCCGGCTAGCGAGAGCCCGGCTAGTGGAGTACCCTCGGGGGAAAAATATTTAGAGAACTTCCTGCCTCCGAGCGGTTCCCGGCCCTGCCAGGTAAGTGGGAGTCTAGTCAGCGGGCCAGCATCGGGGCTAACTGCCCTTGAAACCTGCCACCGAGTGAGCTTACGGCCCTGCCAGCTAGGTGAGAGCCTGGACAGCGGGTCTGCTCGGGGCTAATTGCCTTTGAAACCTGCCACGGAGTGAGCCTATGGCCCTGCCAGCTAGGTGAGAGCATGGTCAGCGGGTCTGCTCGGGGCTAAAGTCGACACCTTCTAGGAGCCAAGCTCAACTAGGGGTGGATACAAGGTCGACACACTCTAGGAGCCAGGCTCAACTAGAGGTGGATACAAGGTGGACACACTCTAGGAGCCAGGCTCAACTAGATGTGGATACAAGGTCGACACACTCCAGGAGCCAGACTCAACTAGAGGTGGATACAAGGTCGACACAATCTAGGAGCCAGGCTCAACTAGAGGTGGATACAAGGTCGACACAATCTAGGAGCCAGGCTCAACTAGAGGTGGATACAAAATCGATACACTTTAGGAGACCGGCTCAACTAGAGGTGGATACAAGGTCGACACACTCTAGGAGACCGGCTAAACTAGAGGTGGATACAAAGTCTACACAATTTAGGAGCCAGGCTCAACTAGAGGTGGATATAAGGTTGACACACTCCAGGAGCCAGATTCAACTATAGGTGGATACAAGGTCGACACAATCTAGGAGCCGGGCTCAACTAGAGGTGGATACAAGGTCGACACACTTTAGGAGCCCGACTCAACTAGATGTGGATACAAGGTCGACACACTCCAGGAGCCTGGCTCAACTAGAGGTGGATACAAAGTCGACACACTTTAGGAGCCCGACTCAACTAGAGGTGGATACAAAGTCGACACAATCTAGGAGCCAGGCTCAACTAGAGGTGGATACAAGGTCGACACACTCTAGGAGCCCAGCTCAACTAGAGGTGGATACGAAGTCGACACACTTTAGGAGCCCGATTCAACTAGAGGTGGATACAAGGTCGACGCACTCTAGAAGCCCGGCTCAACTTGAGGTGGAGATACAAAGCCGACACACTCTAAGAGCCCAGCTCAACTAGAGGTGGATATAAAGTCGACACACTCTAGGATCCCGGCTCAACTAGAGGTGGATACAAAGTCGACACACTCTAGGATCCCGGCTCAACTAGAGGTGGAGACAAAGTCGACACACTCTAGGAGCCCGGCTCAACTAGAGGTGGATACAAAGTCGATACACACTAGGAGCCCGACTCAACTAGAGGTGGAGATACAAAGTCGACACACTCTAGGAGCCCGACTCAACTAGAGGTGGATACAAAGTCGATACACTCTAGGAGCCCGGCTCAACTAGAGGTGGATACAAAGTCGGCACACTCTAGGAGCCCGACTTAACTAGAGGTGGATACAAGGTCAACACACTCTAGGAGCCCGGCTCAACTAGAGGTGGATACAAAGTCGGAACACTCTAGGAGCCCGGCTCAAATAGAGGTGGATACAAGGTCGACACACTATAGGAGCCCGGCTCAACTAGAGGTGGATACAATGTCGATACACTCTAGGATCCCGACTCAACTAGATGTCGATACAAAGTCGACATACTCTAGGAGACCGGCTCAACTAGAGGTAGATACAAGGTCGACACACTCTAGGAGCCCGACTCAACTAGAGGTGGAGTATTTTTTATTCCTGGGAGGTCAACCCCTGCTGCCGGCTAGAGAGAGCCCGGTCAGCGAAACCATCCGAGGTGAATACACGGTCGACACAATCTAGGAGCCAAGCTCAACTAGAGGTGGATACAAGGTCGACACACTCCAGGAGCCCGGCTCAACTAGAGGTGGATACAAAGTCGACACACTCTAGGAGCCTGGCTCAACTAGAGGTGGATACAAGGTTGACACACTCTAGGAGCCAGGCTCAACTAGAGGTGGATACAAGGTCGATACACTCTAGGAGCCAGGCTCAACTAGAGGTGGATACAAGGTCGACACACTCCAGGAGCCCGGCTCAACAAGAGGTGGATACAAAGTCGACACACTCTAGGAGCCTGGCTCAACTAGCGGTGGATACAAGGTCGACACACTCTAGGAGCCAGACTCAACTAGAGGTGGATACAAGGTCTACAAACTCTAGGAGCCAGGCTCAACTAGAGGTGGATACAAGGTCGACACACTCTAGGAGCCCGGATCAACTAGAGGTGGATACAAATTTGACACACTCTAGGAGCCCGACTGAACTAGAGGTGGATACAAGGTCGACACACTCTAGCAGCCAGGCTTAACTAGAGGTGGATACAAGGTCGACACACTCTAGGAGCCAGGCTCAACTAGAGGTGGATACAAGGCCGACACACTCTAGGAGCCCAGCTCAACTAGAGGTGGACACAAAGTCCACACACTTTAGGAGCCCGACTCAACTAGAGGTGGATACAAGGTCGACACACTCTAGGAGCCAGGCTCAATTAGAGGTGGATACAAGGTCGACACACTCTAGGAGCCAGGATCAACTAGAGGTGGATACAAGGTCGACACAATCTAGGAGCCAGGCTCGACTAGAGGTGGATACAAGGTCTACACACTCCAGGAGCCCGGCTCAACTAGAGGTGGATATAAAGTCGACACACTCTAGGAGCCCGGCTTAACTAGAGGTGGATACAAAGTCGACACACTCTAGGAGCCGGGCTCAACTATAGGTGGACAAATATTTTTCCCTCCCTGGGAGGTCAACCTGTCCTGCCGCCTAGAGAGAGCCCGTTCAACGGAACCATCCGAGGTGAATACAAGGTCGACACACTCCAGAAGCCTGACTCAACTAGAGGTGGATACAAAGTCGAAACACTCTAGGAGCCCAGCTCAACTAGAGGTGGAGTATTTTTCCTTCCTGCCCCAAGCGGTTCCCGGCCCTGCCAGCTAGGTGGGAGCCTGGTCAGTGGGCCATCATCGGGGCTATGTATTTTTTGAAAAACTTTCATTATATTAAACACCCTAATACATGTGAGGAAACTAGGCAAGGAAACGAAACATCACATTACATGAACTTAGGGATCGAAAAGAAAACTAAGCATGGAAACCGAACTGAGTCTCTCACTCCCAGGCCCGGTCTTCCTCGACTTCTTCTGGTAGTTGTTGTTGCCTTGGACCCCTCGCATCCTTCATTTCCAATAACTCAGTGCAGGTGAACGTCGCGTGACCCTCCTCATCGTGGAAGTCACAGTAAGGTTACTCCACTCGGTCGCCCCTTCTTCCTCCCGCGCGGTTCCTTCTCCTTCTTTGGCCAATCGCCACAGTTTGCTGAGGCGGTGGAGGGGGTGTCCTCGACCCCTGCCTCTACCTCGGGTGGTTGGATCTTCTCTTTTGAAAGCCCATCCTTCCGTGCTCTCGCAGAGTCGAACTGCCGGTCTCTGCGCTTGCCGGGCTATTGGGTAGTCGCCACCCGGGGTGGTCTCACCCACCAACATTCACTCGACTCCTTTTGGGGCAGGGTGAGTGGGGGTCGGTTGCCTCCCCGCTCGCCCCCTTTGGGGTTGGGCTAGAAGGGGCGGGGCGAGCTGAGAGGGCGCCTCCCTCCTAAGCTCGCCCCCTTGCAGGGGCGGGGCGAGTTGGGAGGGCGCCTCCCTCCTGAGCTCGCCCCCTTGCAGGGGCGGGGCGAGCTGGGAGGGCGCCTCCCTCCTGAGCTCGCCCCCTTGTAGGGACGGGGCGAGCTGGGAGGGCGCCTCCCTCCTGAACTCGCCCCTTGCAGGGGCGGGGCGAGCTGGGAGGGCGTCTCCTTCCTGAGCTCGCCCCCTTGCAGGGGCGGGGCGAGCTGGGAGGGCGCCTCCCTCCTGAGCTCACTCCCTTGCAGGGGCGGGGCAAGCTGGGAGGGCGCCTCCCTCCTGAGCTCGCTCCTTTGGGGATGGACGAGTGGGGGTATGGCACTTCCCCCCACTGGTACCTCTTTCTTGGACTGCTGGCCGAGAGTTCCCTCGTCCACCTGCTGGGGCGGGATCTCCGGACCATCTCCTCTTCTGCCTCCGACTATCATGACGAAAGCAACCTGGAAGGTCTGTAAGACCTCTTGCTTGAAACTTTTGAACATCTCCAACGTCACCCCATCCACCGGGGGCTGCGAGTGACTTGGGTCGGATCTTCCTCCACCTCCGTCCATGGAGCTCATCTTGAGAGTTTCTTGAGTTAGCCACACTCCATGCTCACCGCACCATAATGTTGAAACCGATTTTTCGGCCTCTGTGGAGTTCGGGGCCCCAACATGTTGAGGGGTGGCCAACTCTTACTCCCCCCAAGGGAGAGCTCTAGGTTGAAGGTGTTGGAACTATGAACTGGACCAAGGGCTCGGCGAGGAGGTCCCACCACATACCCAGAAGATCTTTAGAGCGCTTCCCCTCCCAAGCTAATGCCGGGCTTGGGCACCACTGGAGACTCTCCTCACCCACTAGAGAGAGAAAATGGGGAGACAGAGGGAGAGAGTTAGCCTCTAACAAGCTTTTTCTCAAATGGTGCCCCCTTGGTTCTATTTATAGGATTTCTGGATATGGGCTGCAAATAACCAAACTCTGGCCTATCAGATTAACAAAATACCCTCAGATTTGGCTGCGGATAGCCAAATCCCGCTGTTCTGCAGCGCTAAACACAGGCCAAACCCTCCCCCCGTAACTGGGAGAGAGGGGGTACCACGCGGGGCTCGGCGAGCCCACTAATTGGGGTGGGGCGAGACCCAGGGGTCGGCCCCCTGCTGGTCTCGCCCCCCTGCTGGGGCGGGGGTGAGGGGGTTCAGAGGCCTCCTCCCCTCGCCCCCCTGCTGGGGCTAGGCGAGACCCAGCCAGGGTCGGCCCCCTGCTGGTCTCTCCCCCCTGCTGGGGCGGGGGCAAGGGGGGCCGGAGGCCTTCTCCCCTTGCCCCCTGCTGGGGCTGGGCGAGACCCAGCCAGGGTCGGCCCCCTGCTGGTCTCTCCCCTCTGCTGGGGCGGGGGCGAGGGGGGGGGGGGGGGGAGGAGGCCTCCTCCCTTCGCCCCCCTGCTGGGACTGGGCGAGACCCAGCTAGGGTCGGCCACTTGCTGGTCTCGCCCCTCTGTTGGGGCGGGGGCGAGGGGGGGGGGGGGGGGGGGGGGCGGAGGCCTCCTCCCCTCGCCCCCCTGCTGGGGCTGGGCGAGACCCAGCCAGGGTCGGCCCCCTGCTGGTCTCGCCCCTCTGCTGGTGGGGGTACGGGGGCAAGTAGAGCTCTCCCCCTACCTACTAGGTCTCGTCCCCTCCTGCTGGGGGCAGGGCGAGAGGGAGGGCTGACCCCTCCTCCTCTCACCCCTCTACAAGGGCTGGGCGAGCGGGAGGCCTCCGCCTCCACCGCTCGCCCCCTCGCATCTACTACTCTTCCTGTCTGGGACCATGCTACCAGATAAGACTCTAAGGGGCCCTTAGAAGTACACTCGGCGAATATGGGGTTGTACAATTAGTTTTCTTGTTGTACACTCCATAAGCTCTACTATGAGAGCTATAGCCAACAAAAACACCTACATTGCATTTCTCTGCAAACTTTGTTAATTGAGATTTTCCATTGTTTAATATGTAGCATTTTGAACCAAAGATTCTAAAATATGAAATTGTAGGTTGTTTGCCTTTCAGAATCTCATAGAGAGTTATTCCATGAACCTTATTGATGGAAGCTCTATTGAGAACATGACAGGCAGTATTGACTGCCTCAGCCCAGAAGTATTCTGGGAGTGAGGAGTCACTTAGCAGTGTTCTCCCAGATTTTATCAAGGTCCTATTCCTCCTATCAGCCACACCATTTTGTTGTGGAGTCCTTAGGGAGGAGAACTCTTGGGTGATACCATATTCTTGGCAAAACCTTATCATAGCATCAGATTGAAATTCTGTGCCATGGTCAGTTCTAGTTCTGACCACATCACATTGCAAGTCATTCTGAATTGCTTTGACATGAGTTATAAAGATATTTAGAGTATCAGACTTCTTCTTTAGGAAGAATACCCATGTATATTTTGAGTGATCATCAACAATCACCAAAGTATACAACTTCCCACCTAAGCTCCGAATTGGCTTGGGACCAAACAAGTCCATATGAAAGAGATAAAGACATCTTTCAGTGTCTTTGGTGCCAATACTTTTAAATGTGGCCCTTGTTTTCTTACCCATTTGGCAAGCATGACAGGGACCATTTTTAATACATTTTAAATTAGGACTATTCGTAATAAGGTTTTTAGAGAAAAGTCTATACATTGTCTTGTAGTTAATATGAGCAAGTCTCTTGTGCCATTGAACACAGAGAGACTCATTCTCATTAGCTACAAGACAAACAGATATAAGAGAAATACTGCAAATAAAATCTAAGCAATAAACATTCCCACTCCTAGTGCCTGAGAGTATAGTCTCTACGTCCTTAGAGTTTTTAATCAAGCACTTGTCATTGTGGAATTCAATGACATAGCCTAGGTCACACAGTTGACTTATGCTTACAAGGTTATGTTGTAACCCTTCAACATAAGCTGCCCTTGTGATGGAAACTATGCCATTGGATATCATACCATATCCCTTGGTGATTACTTTTTCAGATCCCCCAAATATAACTTTGGGTCCATTCTTCACAGGCTTGTAGTCCTGCAGGAGACTCCTTGTTCCTGTCATATTCCTTGAGCACCCACTGTCCAAGTACCAAATTTGGTTTAGGCTGGTACTTGAACTAACCTGTTAAAAGAAGTTTAGTTATCCTTAGGAGCCCAAAAACCTTTGGGTCCTAGGTGCATGTTAGTCTGATGAGAGAATCTCACCATAGCTGCACTCCTAGCAGGAAGGCTCTTCTTTGCATTAGGTACAATGGGATTGTACCAATAATCTATGGCAAAGTGTCCCACTTTACCACAGCACCAACATTCATGAATATTGTATCTCCTCTTTTGAACATTTCTTGAGGGAAGTGCAGCACTGTGCACATGTTCAAGAGGAGAGACACCTGCATTCTTCCTGTTTCTCTCAGCAATGATTTGACTGAAAGTCAATCTAGGTGCTGTCTTGATGCTCTTTGACCTGGTGTCATCAGCCTGCTTTGGCTTGGCAGCCATAAAAGATATGATGGCATCTGACACTGAGCAACAAGGCTGATCAACAGATTTGACATCAGTTTTGCTCATTGCTGAAGCAGATTTGAAAGAGCTTGCACCCTTATTCTTGACTGGAGGGGCTGAAGTACCAAATACAAAAGGTCCAGGTTGGACCAATTGAATTTCCTCATGGGGAGCCTTCATAACACTCAACCCCATGCCCTTTCTTCCACTATAGGAAGGAGTATTTTCCTTCCTATAGAAACTCCCATTCTTCCAGTGACCATAAATGCTTTCATGGTCATACCTGTTGGAAGGAAGTAACACCTTTTGAAAGGTGGTTTGAGGCTTAGCCCTCCCCTTGCTCTTCTCTCCACTCCCTTCTCTTACTTCCATTTTATTGAATCCTGGTCCTCTCCTATTGGTTTGAGAGGAGAAGGTGTCAATAATAGGGAGCACAGATCTGGGCTTGAAGAATTGAGCCACCAGGCTCTTCTCTTTCAAAAGCTTCTCCTCAAGGTCCTTGATGACCTTGTTCTTCAGGGAAATAGTGCATAATTTCACAGTTGTTAACCCCTATAAATGGCTTATCTGTCTACTCATCTGAGCCACCAGGGAGGTAGGTTCAGTGTAGTCATTCTTAGTCATTTTAAGGGAAGTAATTTCCTGGGCTTGCCTCTTGGCAAGCTTCTTGCTCTTCTTCAGAGCTTCCAAAAGACACCATATTTGTCAATCAATTGATTGACTTATTCCTCAGCATCTGAACCATTTCCACCAATTGATGAAGGTGCTTCAGATTCTGGACCAGTCTCATAATCAGAAGAAGATATGCAATGAACTAATACCTGCTCATGCTCTGAATTGTTGTGGCTATCCTCATCTTCAGTTAGAGCCATCAGTCCATGGTCATCTTGAATGACTTCATCCTCCTCTACATCACTGTCTGAATGTGATAGAGGGGCCCTGATTCCTGTCCTGGCAGCAGGATAGTCCTCTTCTTCGTGAGTAGCAAATTTCCCTATGTAGGCTTCCTCTTCTCCATCTGAATCTGAAGATGAAGATTTAGACTCACTCCAGCTCTTTCCTTTCTTGGATAGAAAGGATTTTTATCCCTTCCTCTCCTTCTGGTGGTGGGTCTTCTTGTCATCTCTTTCTTTTCTCTTGACTGGATAGTCCGCAATGACATGTCCAGGCTTACTGCAGCAATAGCAAATGATGTTATTTGAAACATGTTTACTAGATTTAGAATCATACCTGTCCCCTTTGGGGTGCTGCCATTCAGATCTATGTTGATCCTTCCTGGGATGAGAGGAGGAGGAAGGTTTGTTCTTCCAATGTTTCCTCCTTATCATCTTCTTGAATTGCCTAGTGAAGGCAGCAAACTCCTCATCAGAAGAGCTATTTTCAGATTGGCAGTGATCTGAATTGTCTGAGTCAGCAACCCTTCTTAGAGGGGTAGGAATTCTTGTTTTGCTCTTCTTGGAGCCTTCAGCCTTGAGGGTCACAGACTTCTCCCTAGCATGAGGCCTGGAGGAGGTGTCTTCTTCCTTTCTTGCAGATAGTTGCATCTCATATGAGAGCAACTTTCCAAACAGAGTGTGAGGATGAGTTTCACTCAGCTTTGCCACTTCCCTGATGGCACAGATTTTGGTATCCCAGTCTCTAGTTAGAGATCTTAGGAATTTATCATTCAACTCATAATGAGTGAAGATCCTTTCATAGGTCCTCAACTCATTAACTATCTTGAAAAATCTTTCAAAGCAATCAGCTATGCATTCCTGATTTTGTTGCCTAAAGGCTTCATACTCCTGATTGAGGAGGGATTTCCTATCATTCCTCACTTCCTCAGTCCCTTCCATGTACACAATTAATGTATCCCACATTGCCTTTACAGTATCACAGTGCACCAAGTTTTGGAAAGTTGAATCATCAATAGTATTTACAATGATATTTTGAGCCCTTTTATCCATTGTAGCCAATGCTATCTTATCCCTTGTCATTT
Organism: Dactylorhiza incarnata; assembly: GCA_033032865.1. Taxonomy (NCBI): domain Eukaryota; kingdom Viridiplantae; phylum Streptophyta; class Magnoliopsida; order Asparagales; family Orchidaceae; genus Dactylorhiza; species Dactylorhiza incarnata. The sequence continues at coordinate 7,994,679 of JAWHQI010000065.1, forward strand.
CAGTGTAAGGCTTGCCTACCATCCTAGTAGGATCAATGGTGGAGGGCTTTATGTTAAGGAAGGGGCATTCCTGAACAGTGATAAAGATTCTAAGATCTGAAGCTTCCATGAATAGCCTAACCCTTTGTTTCCAGATGCCAAAGGTTTCCTTTTTGCATATTGGGAGCTTCATTGAACCCATTTCCTTCTGAACTCCATTTGAAGCCATTGGATTCAGATTTAATAATACCTAATGTAGGATCTGGTAAGGCAGTTAAGCCATTAATGACCAACCTCCCTTTGATACCACTTGAAAGATTATATAGGTATATGATCTAGTTCACCTAGAGGGGGGGGGGGGGGGGGGTGAATAGGTCTTTTGATTTTTACTTGTTTTATTTAGATAGTTAAAACTATGCTATGCAAGAAATCAAACACACCCAGAAAACACACAATTGTTTATAGTGGTTCCCCAAGACAGTGTTTCTATGGGTAGTCCACTTTCCCCCTTCACCCTTCTAACAGTGTGTTAGACAGGGTCAACTCCTCCAATCTCAGCTAAAGTAGCGTACAACACAGATCCCTCAGGATCTCTCAGGTTTTCCCAACCCTACCTCAGGCATAGCAGCCCTACCTCAGATCAGCCACTGATCTTACAACTCAGACCACAGCAGGTCCTACAATCTCAGGCCAACAAGCCCTACCTCAGAGGAATCCACCTCCTACAACTCAGACCTCTTCCAAGTCCTACCTCACAGGAATACTCCTCCTTCAGCTCAGGAAATAAAGCCCTACAACTCAGGCAAAAGCAGCCTTACAAACTCAGGCCTTTAGCCCAACAAACTTAGGCAAAAGCCCTACAGTTAAAGTTTAGTTGAAGCTTACTACAGCAGACATCAGAAGAAGTCCCCTGTAGTTCCTGCACACCTGGTGCTTCCTTGTAGCAGGAGATGTTGATGGCAGCTACTAACTGATCTTCCTCTTCAGATGAAGGATGGAAGATCACCTTGCTCCTGGTAGAGGAGCTTTCTTTTTCTCTCTTCTTCTTCTTTCTTGTTCAGTGAGCAGCAGGAGAAAGACGAGAGCTCTTGCCGTCAATGGAATAGTGTATTTCTTTAAGCACTCGACCAGTTCTTTTCCAAAGTGCCCTAACATCTTCTTTTATACATCCCCGACCTTCAACGGCTCTCAGCAGTCCTTCTGAGAAGTATGGGAGAGACTGGTGGACCCCACACTGCCTTTCTGCAGCCTGCGCCACGGGCAGAACTCGCAATATGCGTTCGACGAACTCGCCATTCTGGGTTCGATGGACTTGCCCAACTCTGTGTTCGATGAACATGCCCAGCTCTGTGTTCGACGAACTCACCATACTCTGCGCTCAATGAACTCATCATGCTCTGTGTTCGACGAACACGCCAAGTCTCAGCGCTTGCTTCTGTTCTGTCTCTGTGTTCGACGAACTGTGTTCTGAGTTCGACAAACATGCCAAGTCTCAGCGCTTGCTTCTGTTCTGTCTCTGTGTTCGACAAACTGTGTTCTGAGTTCGACGAACATGCCAAATCTCTACGCTTGCTTCTGTTCAGTCTCTGTGTTCGACGAACTGTGTTCTGAGTTTGACGAACATGCCAAATCTTTGCGCTTGCTTCTATTCTGTCTCTGTGTTCGATGAACTGTGTTCTGTGTTCGACGAATACGCCAAATCTGTATTTCTTGCACAAATATAGCTTTATCAAATACACCTTTGTACTTACAATTGAGAGTGATGCCTCTTTAAATCAAATGAATATTGAGGGAAATATTCCCAATAATATCCTGCAGACAGATTCTCCAAATAATATTACACATTGTTTTTTAAGACCACTCACGGACGACGATTCTCAACGGAAGGATCTTCACGGTGAAGCCAGGCGACTTGATCACTGGTTTGATTAAGGAGGCTGTAAATCTGGCTGGAGTGATAATGATGATGATTGATCGTACTATGAAGCTGCCCGGCATCCACCTCAACCCGCGCGGCAGAAATCACGCTAGTAGGAATTCTAGTGGCTTCATCGATCATAGGATCGGCCGCCCTAACTTGGGGAGGATCTGAAGTCGCTCTAGTTGTCGGGAGGTTTGACAATTGAACCCTATCATCATTCACAGGTCGCCGGCTTCCGCCGATTTTCCTGGTCAAACGTAAATATTTCTCTTGGTAGTAACGGCAATCACTATCAAGTTTTGAAATCGCCTTCTTTTCTCTCTCAAGCCGCGAGGTTAGTGCAGCCCTCTGGTCCAGTCGTGCTTTCTTCTCGGCCTTCAGGGCAGCTCGAGCTGTTTCTAGTTGATCCTCCAGCACCTTCTCTCTTTCCGGCCGTGCCTTCTTCTCGGCCTCCAGTTCAGCCCGCGCGGCCTCCAGCTGAGCTCCAAGCGCCAGTTGTTCTTCTTGCAGCCCTTTCTTCTCGACCTCCAGTGCAACTCGGGCGGCTTCTTCTCGACCTTTAATCTCCCTTATCTTCACCTCCAAGCCGTTCAGAAGATGTTGAAAGTTGGCCATCTCCTCCTGTCCATAGTTTGAGCTCTGTGCGAGGCTTGGCACCTGGGACAGTGGCGGAAGACTAGATACGAGGTCGCCTAGCCTCACTGCTTCTTTCGGTTTGTCTGCAAAGAAAGAAGAGAGAATACGGTTAGGACAGCTGAAGGCGAATAATGCGATAGAGTATTACAAGATAAAATGCCGGAATGCACAGGTTGTCGCGACTGTTCAGGGTCCATCCTACGACGCTGCTCCCTCCAAAACCACTCATTCTGCATTCTCTTAATAATAGAAATTTGAGCCGCAAATGGGAAAAAAACCCGGAAGCGGGTTCAATAACAAAGCATTCTTCTGAGGTCGCGGAAGGAAGAACCGGACAGAGTTACAGCCCGCATCACGTTTACCTGGTGCAAAAGGATTTGGCGGCTGCGGCTTGTCCAGAGCCCGCCTCCTTTCCTTCGCCTTCATTTTCATCAAACGCAACCCGGTCAACGTCGGGTCATCCTCCTTTGATGCGGGCTCTTCGGGTTTATCGGCGTTCTCGCCAGGGGGTCTGCACGGTTTGAGGTCTCTGGACTATCAAGAAGTTTGTCCCCTTTCTGGAGTTCATCAACACTTTTTAAGATATCGCTCAAGGTTGAGCTCTCCACAGAATCCGGAATTAAACCATCCGGGTTAGCAGCAGGAGTAACCGGTTCTTCAATCTCTTCCTTGATACGCGGGTTGGTCTGGAGGCAGGATCCTACTGGTTTCTTGTAAAGGTCATTACTTTTGACCCTCATCTTCCAGACCTTTTTCGCTATCCGCTCCGCCGCCGTCTCGGCTCTCTTCCTCTTCCTCTTGCCCATCACCGGTTTCGCTGAAGGGGAGGGGATGGAGTTGTCCTACACCACTATCAGAGGAATGGTCAACTCATCTGGTTTGGGAGAGTTGACCACCCCTTCTTCTCCCTCACGTATCAAAAGACAGGGGTTCCCAGAAGGGGTCACTTCAATATCAAAAGACGCGGCTTCTCCGGCTTTCGACGCACTGCTCGATCCCGCCTTATCAGAAGGGGCGGGCTCCCCGGTTTTTGGTAGAGTAACACCTGAATCCACCTTTTTAGAAGGCGCCGGAGGATCCTTCGATGGTATAAAACTACCCGCTTCGGGCTCCTCAGGCATTTTCGAGGTGGTCAGATTCACAGAGGGTTTCGGGTTAATTTGCCGCGGGTTTCCCGGACCGATGACTCTTCTTCCGGTCCTTCTTCTGTCGTTCTTCTTCCTTTTTCCGGTCTCCACTTTTGTCCACACGGACCTGGAGGTGTTCAAGGAAGTTCATCCGGGTCAGAAGGTTGTCGGCTTGAAAAAGCCTAACCGTAGTTGGCGAGTAGCTTCCCGTGGTTCGGAAGAAAATATGCATAATGAAGGGATCTCAGGGCTTTTTATAAAAAACTTCAGAGCAAACCGGGCGCGGTCTGTGGCTAGAACTAATATTTTCGAAATTTCCTTCCATATTTGAAAATATGCGGGGATTATGTTTACCCAGAAGACCGCTTCCCGGGGGATACTCCTCTCGGACCGGGCGGGTTGACCCATCAAGTCGCCCATCTCTAAAAACTGAATTCTCTTGGATCAGTCAGTACAAATCGGGCGGTCTGATATTATTCAGATTGCCTCTAAAGATTGAAGATCACCAAGGCTCAAGTCCAGAAGGCAAGCCGCAGTCTCGCTTTGATCGCAACATCTTTAGTCTCCGTCCAGGACAGATCGAAAGCGCAAGCCGCCAAGCCGCGCGGCTTCTTTCTTTTCTTCTTTTTGTATCTCGTCACCGCCTGCCTGATTTTACCGTACCCGGGCAGGTGGTTATTTTATCCCTGCCAGTTCGGGCAGGCCCCCGAGCCTATAAATAGGGGGTGGCGACGTTCCCAAGGCACGCACACTCGAATCCAGGAGCTCACTTGTTTAAGCTGCGGTCTCGAGTTTCCTGTCTTCCGACTTGTCTGACAGGCCGGGTTCTTCATTCCTGCATCTGTAATCCACTGTAAAAGAATATTAGGTTTGTAGTCAAAGGAAAGACCGTCACAGGTGAAAGAATATTAGGTTTGTAGTCAAAATCACCTAGAGGGGGGGGGGGGGGTGAATAGGTTCCTTTTCAATTTTCCTCTAAGTACCCTAGCTTATTTCTGATTTCTGGTTTAAGCAAAAGATCAAACACACAGAAAGCACACAAGTATGTATAGAGGTTCCTCAAGACAGGGTGTCTTGAGTAGTCCTCTTTCCCCCTTCACCTTTCTAACAATGTGTTAGACAAGACCAACTCCTCCAAACTCGGCTCAAAGAGCTTACAGCACAAGTTCCTCAGAACTTTTCAGATCAAGGAGGTTAACTGTGCACTTTCAAATCTCTATTCACCCCCCCTCTAGAGAATTCTAGTGAGGTTAACTGTGCACTTTCAAAGGTGTTGAAGCACCAAACACAAATGGTCCAGATTGGGCCATTTGTATTTCCTCATGGGGAGCGTTCATTGCACTCAATCCTATGCCCTTTCTTCCACTATGGGAAGGAGTGTTTTCCTTCCTATAGGAACTCCCAATCTTCCAGTGACCATGAATGCCTTCATGGTCATACCTGTTGGAAGGGAGCAACACCTTTTGAAAGGTGGTTTGAGGTTTAACCTTCCTCTTGCCCTTCTCTCCACTCCCTTCACCTACCTCCATTTTATTAACTCCTAGTCCTCTCTTCTTGGTTTGAGAGGAGAAGGTGTCAATAATAGGAAGTACAGATCTGGGCTTGGAGAATTGAGCCACCAGGCTCTTCTCCTTCTCAAGCTTTGCTTCAAGGTCCTTGATGACCTTGTTCTTCAGGGAAATAGTGCTCAATTGAACACTTGTCATACCCTTTAAATGACTTATTTGTATACTCATCTGGGCCACCAGGGAGGTAGGTCCAGTGTAGTAACCTTCAGCCTTCATAAGGGAGGCAATTTCCTGGGCTTGCCTCTTGGCAAGCTTCTTGCTCTTCTTCAGAGCTTCCAAAAGAACACCATACTTGTCAATCAATTGATTGACATCTTCCTCAGTTTCTGAACCACTTCCACCAATTGATGAAGGAGTTTCAGATTCTGGACATGCAACATGATCAAAGAGATAAATGGAGGAAATTAATAACTGATCTTTGTCAGAACAATTCTGACTATCTTCCTCATCAGTGAAGGCCATGAGGCCTAGCTGAACACAATCTTCTTCATCCTCCTCTTCATCACTATCTGAGTGTGAGAGAGGGGCCCTAATTCCACCCTTTACAGCTGGGCAATCTTCATCTTCTTTTGCTGCACATTCTTCAACAGCAACCAGCCCAATAAGGGCTTCTTCCTTTTCAGATTCAGATGAGCTAGAGTCTGATTCACTCCAGCTCCTTTCCTTCTTAGCTAGAAAGGATTTTTCTCCTTTCTTTCCTTTAGGCTGATGTCTCTTCTTCTCATCCTTCTCTTTTATCTTGACTGGGCAGTCAGTAATGACATGCCCTGGCTTGCTGCAGCAATAGCAGACAACTTTGGAAGAATTATATTTTGAGTTAGACTCATACCTGTCACTTCTGGAGTGATGCTTTGACTCCTTGCTGTCTTCCTTGTTGTGATATGAAGAAGAGGGCTTGTTCTTCCATTGCCTCCTCTTCATCATCTTCTTGAATTGCCTGAAAAAGGTAGAAAACTCTTCATCAGAGGAAGAGCTATTAGAGGTGCTGGTTTCTGATTCAGCACTTCTCCTTTGATAAGACACCAACCTGCCCTGGCTTCTCTTGGAGCTGTCAGCTTTGAGAGCTACAGAATTCTCCCTAACTTGAGCCTTTGAGGAGGTGTCATCTTCCTTCCTTGCAGACAGCTGCATCTCATAGGAGAGCAGCTTCCCAAACAGTGTGTGAGTTGGTCTCTCACCTAGCTTGGCCACTTCCCCGATGGCATATATCTTTGTGTCCCAGTCCCTAGTTAGAGATCTAAGGAACTTGTCATTCAGCTCATAATCAGTGAATACCCTCTCATAGGTTCTCAGCTCATTGACTATTCTGAAGAACCTCTCATAGCACAAGGATATGCTTTCCTGGGCCAGCTGCCTGAAGGCTTCATATTCTTGGTTAAGGAGAGATTTTATATCATCCCTTACATCTTCAGTCCCTTCCATGTACACAATCATTGTATCCCACATTTCCTTAGCAGATCCACAGTGCACTAAATTTTGAAAATTTGAGTCATCAATAACATTGACTATAATATTTTGAGCACTTTTATCCATAGTAGCCAATGTTATCTCATCCTTGGTCATTTCAGTGTATGGTTTGCCTACTTGCCTGGTAGGATGAACAGAGGAGGGTTTTGTAATAATGAAGGGGCCTTCCTGAATAGTAATGTAGATTCTAGGGTCTGAGGCTTCCATGTACATCCTAACCCTCTGCTTCCATATGCCAAAGTTGGCTTTGATACATATGGGCAGTTTCATTGAGCTCATCTCCTTCTGCATTACATTGGAGGCTATTGGGAGAATAGGTTCCTTTTTAATTTTCCTCTAAGTACCCTAGCTTATTTCTGATTTCTGGTTTAAGCAAAAGATCAAACACACAGAAAGCACACAAGTATGTATAGAGGTTCCTCAAGACAGGGTGTCTTGAGTAGTCCTCTTTCCCCCTTCACCTTTCTAACAATGTGTTAGACAAGGCCAACTCCTCCAAACTCGGCTCAAAGAGCTTACAGCACAAGTTCCTCAGAACTTTTCAGATCAAGGATGATCCTACCTCAGGACAAAGGTCCCTAAATCTCAGAGCTATCACCAGCTCCTACCTCAGGCACAGCAGCCCTACAAACTCAGAGGAATCCACCTCCTACAGCTCAGACCACCTCCTGGTCCTACCTCAGGCTCAACATTCCTACCTCAGATCAACTCTTGATTCTACAGCTCAGACCTCAGCAGGTCCTACAACTCAGAGAATTCCTTCTCCTACAGCTCAGGCAATGAAGCCCTCCAACTTAGATCAGATCCTGATCCTACACTCAGGCCTTCAGCCCTACAACTCAGATCAGCTCCTGATCCTACACTCAGGCCTTCAGCCCTACAACTTAGAACCCTCAGGTTCCTACAAACTCAGACCAAAAGGTCTTACAACTCAGGAAAAATGCCCTACAGAAATACGGATTAGAAATATTCTACAGTAGAGGTACTCTCCTGTAGATCCTGCACAGCCTGTGCTTCCTGTAGCTGAAGATGTTGAATACAGCCACAACTTGATCTTCCTCTTCAATAGAGTGATGGAAGATCACCTTGCCCCTTCTGGTGGAGGAGCTATCTTCTTCTCTCGGTTTCCTCTTCTCTTTCAGGGAGCAGGAAGAAAATTGAGAGCAGCAGCCGTCAATGGCGAATGAAGATTTTGCACGCAATCGGCCGGGACATAGAAAATGCCCTAACACTTTCTTTTATACTTCTTTTCATCTTCAACGGCTCTAATTTGATCTCCCAAGAAGTATGGGAGAGATCGGTGGTCCCCTGTAACTTTTCTGCAACTTGCCCTAGCCGCAGGTCCTGTCGCCCTACTTTTCCGTAGAGAAGGTCTGCGCTCGACGAACGCCCTGCACTCTGCGTTCGACGAACTTGTCAAACTCTACGTTCGATGATCTTGTCAAACTCTGTGTTCAACGATCTTGCCAAGCTCTGCGTGACGAACAGTATTCTGTGTTCGACGAACGGCACTCTGCGTTCGACGAACACGCCTTTTGTGTCTTCTCAGCGGTTCCTTCTTTGGTCTCGTCACAGCGGTCGACGAACGTAGTCCTGCGTTCGACGAACGGCATTCTATGTTTGACGAACACGCCGATTCTCAGCATTTAATGAACTTATCAGTGGAGACACCTTCTTCTCAGCGGATCCGCTGAGACGGATCCTCGTCTCAGCGGTTTTGACCCTTCGTTTCAGCGGTTCTGCTGAGACAAATCTTCATCTCTTTGTAGATGATTCTTCACAACTAAGGGCATGTTTGGTCCTTTCTTTTGAGTCACCTGTACCTATATATACTACACAACTATAGCTTTATCAAATACAATATGTCCTTAGCATTGAGAGTGATGCCTCTTCAAATCAAGGTAATATTGAGGGCAATATACCCAACAATAGGAGTGACATTCACCGTGACGGGCGAAGTCTGGCCTTGACCGCTGCCAACGGTCTCATTTTCTCTAACCAAAAAGTAACCGACAGCCCGCAGCCTCCGATTTCCTTCGGAGGTGCAATTCCGGATTCAACACCTATTGAAAGGTAAATTTATTTATGCATTCTTACATCATCTTCATACATACCATAAACCAAAAATATGTTATTCTTGTTATTGAGTTTGTCTTTTCAGGTTTCTAAAATCACTTAAAGGCTATGCACGTAATAAAGCTCGTCCAGAGGGTTCAATAACGGAATGATATATTGTAAAAAAGTTGATGATTGTATTCGGATTGTTTCTTCTTTTTAATTAATATGGTTTGCGCAACCTTTATATGATGAGATTAGAGTTAAGCGGGTGTTTTCAAAGAGTTTCGCAAGTATTCCTACTTTGAGAAACTAACCGTTATCCTATCGAAAGATAGAAGTAACAGTCTTTCTCTTCTTTCGAAATATTGATGATTACACCCTGACTACAACGGCAAATTCTATTGATTTTTAAAATAGCAAAGGAGAGTTTTGCAAGTTCCGTATTTGAAAAGTGTTTGTTTAAATTTTAATCCAAATTAATCATATAATAAAGGCAAGTATACCTTATCGTGAGTAATATAGGATATTTTGTTCTAGAAAATATTGAGGTCGTATATTTTCGCGGATCGTGTTGATTATACTACTTTGAGGAACGAACTATTATTTTATCGGAATAAGTTTTTAGTGTGGGTTTTTAAAAGCGAACGATAATAAGCGTATAACTAGAGTTCTAAATGATGATAATAAATAGCTCCCGATGTCGAATTACCTTGAGACGAAAATAGTCTTTTTTAGAAGTAAAAGAGATGACATTTTAAAACATTAAAACGGCTTGGCCGTGGAGGTTCCATAATTATGAACGCTCCTCTCTCGAGGGTACGCCCACCTGAGATTATGAATATTCGACCGAACTCTCGATCTATAATCGAATCTTCTTAATACCCGCTTTATGTTGTGAACCCGTTATTGGGTTTTTACTTCCAATTTGGGAGACTTGCCTCATCCTCTCTCGAGGGTAGAGCGCACTTCTCTTTACCCATGAGCGATCAGTCCGTACGCAAAAGCCTCTCAGCTAACTAGTGTACAGAGATGGAAATGAAAATCACACATCGATTATGTGGCTCCACTCAACGTTATTCTCAGGTAAACCTTAAGCTCGTTAATTTTTTTTTGAAAAATATATTTTAATTTTTAGAAAAACTATTTTTGGGTCCCAATGCTCTTCGACATCGTGTGCTAAAGGAAATTAGCCACTCATCGGAATGGGGACGGCATAATTAAGATAATACATGTTTAATAACTTAAACGAATATAAGAGGATAAAAAGGGAAATAAAAAGACTTATATAAAAGCAGTAATAATATCCGTTCCAACTGTCTTAATCAAGCGCTAAAGAAACTTAGTCTCTCATCCGGGACGGGGGTGGTATAGAAATGAAATACTTATAAAAGTGCAGAAATAATATCCGTCCCAACCGTCTTAAACAAGTGCTAAAGGAAATTAGCCTCTTATTTAAGATGGAGGTGGTATAAACAGTTATATAAGGACTGAAATAAAGCTAAGTTACAAAAAAGAAAAACACTATCTCATATACACACACACTCTACTTGTAATAAAATGACTGAATCGAGAGAAAGCGTTTAAACGAAAGCGATAAATAAAGCGTTAAAGAAAGCGATAAACTATTTTTATGAAAGCTTTTAACCTAAATTAAGAAAGCAATAAACTAAGTTATGAAAGCAATAAACTATTCTCATACACACACACACACACTAACATAAATTAAAAAAGAAGATGATCCAAATGAGAAAACAATATTTTATTTCTAAAATAAGCATTACAACTAGACTAAAAAGGCGAAAATTACAAACGAACATAAACAAAATTGCATAAGCAAAAACTCACAGTCACTCGAAAGAACTCAGAAAAACATTACAAATACTCAAAATTTGGATGATTTTTCCTTCAGCTGAGCCCTCCTATTTATAGGCAAAATATTATTTTTACATGCCCCAGGTCACGGGCGTGTCTTGTGTGTCACGGACATGACTTAGGGCGTGACATTTGCGCGTGCTTTAGGGGTCGCATCCGCCGTCTTCTGGAAGGTTCAGCCGTCAAACATGGCTGCACACGGGCGTGACTTGAATTGTCACAGGCGTGACTATGGGCGGCACATATCTGCTTGAATTGTCTCATCAAAGGAGAAGTGCTGAATCAGAAACCAGCACCTCTAATAGCTCTTCCTCTGATGAAGAGTTTTCTGCCTTTTTCAGGCAATTCAAGAAGATGATGAAGATGAGGCAATGGAAGAACAAGCCCTCTTCTTCATATCACAACAAGGAAGACAACAAGGAGTCAAAGCATCACTCCAGAAGTGACAGGTATGTGTCTAAATCAAAATATAATTCTTCCAAAGTTGTCTGCTATTGCTGCAGCAAGCCAGGGCATGTCATTACTGACTGCCCAGTCAAGAGAAAAGAGAAGGATGAGAAGAAGAGACATCAGCCTAAAGGCAAGAAAGGAGAAAAATCCTTTCTAGCTAAGAAGGAAAGGAGCTGGAGTGAATCAGACTCCAGCTCATCTGAATCTGAAAAGGAAGAAGCCCTTATTGGGTTGGTTGCTGTTGAAGAATGTGCAGCAAAAGAAGATGAAGATTGCCCAGCTGCAAAGGGTGGAATCAGGGCCCCTCTCTCACACTCAAATAGTGATGAAGAGGAGGATGAAGAAGATTGTGTTCAGCTAGGCCTCATGGCCTTCACTGATGAGGAAGATAGTCAGAATTGTTCTGACAAAGATCAGTTATTAATTTCCTCCATTTCTCTCTTTGATCATGTTGCATGTCCAGAATCTGAAACTCCTTCATCAATTGGTGGAAGTGGTTCAGAAACTGAGGAAGATCTCAATCAATTGATTGACAAGTATGGTGTCCTTTTGGAAGCTCTGAAGAAGAGCAAGAAGCTTGCCAATAGGCAAGCCCAGGAAATTGCCTCCCTTAAGAAGGCTGAAGGTGACTACACTGGACCTACCTCCCTGGTGGCCCAGATGAGTAGACAAATAAGTCATTTAAAGGGTATGACAAGTGTTCAATTGAGCAATATTTCCCTGAAGAACAAGGTCATCAAGGACCTTGAAGCAAAGCTTGAGAAGGAGAAGAGCCTGGTGGCTCAATTCTCCAAGCCTAGATCTGTGCTTCCTATTATTGACACCTTCTCCTCTCAAACCAAGAAGAGAGGACCAGGAGTTAATAAAATGGAGGTAGGTGAAGGGAGTGGAGAGAAGGGCAAGAGGAAGGCTAAGCCTCAAACCACCTTTCAAAAGGTGTTGCTCCCTTCCAACAGGTATGACCATGAAGGTATTCATGGTCACTGGAAGATTGGGAGTTCCTATAGGAAGGAAAACACTCCTTCCCATAGTGGAAGAAAGGGCATGGGATTGAGTGCAATCAAAGCTCCCCATGAGGAAATACAAATGGCCCAATCTGGACCATTTGTGTTTGGTGCTTCAACACCTTTGAAAGTGCACAGTTAACCTCACTAGAATTCTCTAGAGGGGGGGGGGGGGGGTGAATAGAGATTTGAAAGTGCACAGTTAACCTCCTTGATCTGAAAAGTTCAGAGGAACTTGTGCTGTAAGCTCTTTGAGCCGAGTTTGGAGGAGTTGGTCTTGTCTAACACATTGTTAGAAAGGTGAAGGGGGAAAGAGGACTACTCAAGACACCCTGTCTTGAGGAACCTCTATACATACTTGTGTGCTTTCTGTGTGTTTGATCTTTTGCTTAAACCAGAAATCAGAAATAAGCTAGGGTACTTAGATGAAAATTAAAAAGGAACCTATTCACCCCCCCCCCCCTCTAGGTGATTTTGACTACAAACCTAATATTCTTTCACCTGTGATGGTCTTTCCTTTGTTTGATCTTTTGCTTAAGCCATCACGCTGCATCCGAATAACGATCGCTTCGACCTCGCTTGTGCTTCAGCGATCCTTCAACCTTATCTCTAGAAATCTCAAGAGGGAGTTTGCTTGTTATTTACTTCACTTCTTTATTTGTATCTTGTAGTGAAATCGCCTTGTTTTTGGCGACTAGGTCCTTGCGAGGCTTAGGGGGAATTCGCCGCGTGAGTTGGCGACTAGGTCTAGGAGATTAGATCTAGGGGGTGCTCGAGGCCATATCTGAGTTTGGGTTGGCTAGAGCGGCTTGAGGCTTTATCCGGGGAAGGATAGGCTAAAGCCAACCGGTTTGTGGGGATACAAGTCGGTATAGAAAAGGAAAAGAAATTCACTTTTGTACACCTCCGATTTCTAGCGATATTGAAATCAAATTTTGTAAACACCCTTTTTATATAATGCAATCATGATTATATTTGTGTTTATTTGATTTCTCTCAATTGGCGTAAAATTTCATTATTGCAAATTAGTTATTACTAAATTGTCATCTTATTTCCTATTAATCAAAAACAACTTGATAATTATCTTAAAAATTATAGAAAGAATTTTATTCCCTTATTCACCCCCCCCCCCTCTAAGGGCGCCATAAGATCCAACAAGTGGTATCAGAGCAGGTTATTCCAAACGGTTTAAAAACCAGGAATAATGGCGTCTTATGATCTCGCTTTTTCCGAGGGTCAGGGAATTAGTAGACCTCCACTTTTTACTGGGTCAGATTATAATTATTGGAAAAATAGGATGCGTTGTTTTCTAATGACCCTAGATATTGAGGTTTGAACATGGTAGAAGAAGAATACACTCCTCCTACATTTTAAGTTGGAGAGGTTATGTTAGAAAAACCCAAAGATAAATGGGATGATCGGGATAAACTCAAATGTAAAAATAACGCAAAAGCCATGAATGCTCTATTTTGTGCGTTAGATAGAAATGAATTTAATAGAATTTTTGCATGTACTACTGCATATGAAATTTGGAATCATTTGGAAGTTACTCATGAAGGTACATCGCAGGTTAAAGATTCCAAGCTTTTCCAGCTGGAGTCGGAATATGAAAAATTCCGAATGGATGAAAGCGAAGATGTTGATGGTATGTACATGCGCTTCACCAAGATCATCAATGCCTCAAAAGCTCTTGGAAAGACCTTCTCGAATGGGGACTTGGTGCGTAAGATCCTTCGTTCTCTTCCTCCAAAATTCAACCCGAAGGTGATGGCTATTTCGGAGTCGCACAACTTAAGAACGCTCTAAGTTGAGAGTCTCATTGGGAATCTCAAAACCCATGAGGTGGAACTCAAAATCCAATTTGATGAATACAACAAGGAGCCAAAGAAGAAGGCGTTGGCACTAAAATCAAAGAAAGAGTGCCAAGAGGATGAGGATGAAGATGAAGAAAGTCTTTTGGTGAAGAACTTCCGAAAGTTCATGCGCAATACGGAAAGGAGAAACACCTTTCGAAAATATTTCCAAAAGGGTGAAAGATGGAAAGGGTCATCTTCAAAGAAGGAAAAAGAGAGCGACAATGAAGAAGAGAGACCTCCACCGGAATGCTATCATTGTAGGAAGACGGGGCACATTCGGAGCCAGTGCCCAAAGTTCTTGAAGGAGAAGAAAGGAAAACAGCACAAAGGGAAGGAGAAGAAGAAAGTGCTAAAAGCTAGAACATGGAATGACTCCTCCTCCGAAGAATCAAGTGGGTCTTCATCAAGCGAAGATGAGGAAGCAAACATGTTCCTCATGGGCCATGGAAACAACTGTGACGACATCGGTGTTCATAGCGACACTGAGGTAACTACTCCCACTTATGATGAACTCTTTAATGAATTCCTTGAAACTTGCAAAGCTTTTGATAAAAATATGAAAGATAGTATTTTATTGAACCGTGAAAATGAATATCTTATTAAAGAAAATCAAAAGCTTTCCAAAAAATTAGTTGTTTTAGAAAAGAGAAAGGTTTCTTGCCAAGAGTGTGATCACTCCACTAAATTGGCAAAAGATATAGAAGAGTCACTTTCTAAAGCCCTCTCTCATGCCAAACTCTTACAAAAGAGAAGGGGGAATTAGAAAGGAAATTTGAAGCCTCTCTTTTGCTAATAAAAAATAACAAAAAAGGTTTTGAAAATAAGTGTCATGATTGTGAAAGAAAATTCTTCACTTAAAGCACAAGTTCATGATCTCACCATGGCCATTAAAAAATTTGGTATAGGCCAAAAATCACTAGAAATGATTCTAGGGTACCAGTGCCATGGATCTGGAAAATTTGGGCTCGGATATCGAGGAGAGGGCTACCGCCCAGCGTTAGCCACTAACGCCGGCGCTAGCACCTCATACCAGAAACCTGAATTTTCTTTAGCAAAAGATTTTTATTCCGTAAATCCAATTTGTTCCAGCAAGAAAATATTCCAGAAAAGGGCCTCAACCCCCTTTATTTTGTGTGCAAACTGTTATAGGTTAGGTCACACATCAAGTTCTTGCAGGAAAATAAAATGAAATACTTTAAAGCAAATCTGGGTACCTAAGGCTTCCACTTATTCTATGGGTGGTTCCACTTGGGTATCCGGATCTTTACTCTCATCTTCTTTCTAGATGTGCAGGCAGGCTAAGGACAATGAAGACGTGTGGTACTTGGATTCAGGATGCTCCAAGCACATGACGGGCAATAAAGCAAAGTTCCTTAGCCTAGAAAGGAAGAAGGGAGGGATCGTGATGTTTGGTGACAATGGAAAAGGAAGGATCATGGGAATTGGTACAGTTGGTAACGAATCCTTCACTATATCAAATGTTCTTTATGTAAAAGGGCTAAAACATAATCTTATTTCAATTAGCCAACTATGTGATAAAGGGTTAGATGTTTTATTTGAATCTTCTACTAATCTATGCAAAATATCT
Organism: Dactylorhiza incarnata; assembly: GCA_033032865.1. Lineage (NCBI taxonomy): Eukaryota > Viridiplantae > Streptophyta > Magnoliopsida > Asparagales > Orchidaceae > Dactylorhiza > Dactylorhiza incarnata. Next base: position 8,010,205 of record JAWHQI010000065.1, read on the forward strand.
AATCCTATTACAAACAATATTTTACTAACAGCACCAAGAATACACAATGTTTATATAGTTTCATTTCATGATCTTTCAAAATCATCTTTAAAATGTTTTATTACCAAAAATGATGAACTTGAACTTTGGCATAGAAGGCTAGGACATGCTAGCACAAAGCTTATTGTAAAACTTGCCAAAAGAGATTTAATTAGAGGATTGCCTAGATTAAATGGAAATTTACCTTCACTTTGTTCACCATGTCAAAAAGGTAAAATTAATAGATCCTCTTTCAAAAGTAAAAATGTCATTTCTACTACAAGACTTTTGCAATTAATTCATATGGATCTTTTTGGTCCCGTTAGCACCGCAAGTCTTGGTGGTAGATTATATACATATGTTTTAATAGATGATTTTTCTAGATATTGTTGGACAATATTTCTATCATCCAAATCCGAAGCGTTTTGTGAATTTTCAAAATTATGTACTCATATTCAAAATGAAAGTGATTTAAAAATTAAATGCATTCACTCGGATCATGGAGGAGAATTTGAAAATGAAAAATTTACATCTTATTGTGATATGTTAGGCATAAAACATGAGTTCTCCGCACCACGCACACCACAACAAAATGGTGTTGTAGAAAGAAAGAATAGGACACTTCAAGAGCTAGCACGCACTATGTTATGTGAATATAAATTACCTAAGTCCTTTTGGGCCGAAGCCGTAAACACATCATGTTATGTTATAAATAGAATCATGCTTCGCCCATCTTTAAATCTCACACCATATGAACTTTATTTTCAAAAGAAGCCTAATGTATCTTACTTCAAAGTTTTTGGTTGTAAATGCTTCATTTTAAATATAAAAGATAGCTTGGGAAAGTTTGATGAAAAATGTGATGAAGGAACATTTCTTGGATACTCTTCAACTTGTAAAGCTTATAGAGTTTTTAGTAAAAGAACTAGAAAAGTTGAAGAGTCAATTAATGTGAAATTTGATGAGCTTGTTCCTTGTATAGAAAGACTTTCCGTAGGCAAAGAGGATGATCTATTACCTCCTTTGGAGCATGGTGATGAAGAACCTTCCAAAGAAGAAGAAGAGGAGGCCAAGAAAGATGAATATGTACCTCCAAGCATCTTAAAATTCACAAAGGATCATCCATGGGAACTTATAATTGGTGAACCATCCATCGGGGTAAGAACTCGCTCTTCTCTTCATGAATCTTATTCAAATGTTTGCTTTGTTTCTGAAATAGAACCAAAAAAGGTTTCTACTGCTTTAAATGATGAATTTTGGTTTTTGGCTATGAATGAAGAGTTAGAACAATTTGAGCGACATAATGTTTGGAAATTAGTAGAAAGACCATCTAATCACTCGGTTGTAGGCGTAAAATGGATTTTCAAAAATAAATTAGATGGTGAGTCTAGAATATCTAGAAATAAAGCACGCTTAGTAGCACAAGGATATTCACAAATCGAGGGGATAGATTTTGATGAATCTTTTGCACCCGTTGCTAGATTGGAGTCTATAAGAATTTTTCTAGCATTTGCAAGCTTTAAAAGAATAAACCTTTTTCAAATGGATGTGAAAAGTGCGTTTCTAAATGGGTTTGTAAAAGAAGAAGTTTATGTTGAACAACCCCCCGGTTTTATTAATGAAAAATTTCCAAATCATGTTTATAAACAAGAAAAAGCGCTTTATGGTTTAAAACAAGCGCCCTGTGCATGGTATGAAAGACTTACATCATTTTTATTGAAGCATGGTTATATTATGGGAAGTGCGGATAATACTCTCTTCATTAAGCACAATAATGATGATATGATTATTTTACAAATATATATTGATGATATAATTTTTGGATCTACTAATGAAGAGATGTGTAATGAAGTTATTTTAGTGATGAAAAATGAATTTGAAATGAGTCTAGTAGGAGAACTTTCTTATTTCCTTGGATTTCAAATATCTCAAAGAATTGATGGTATTTTTGTATGTCAAACAAAATATGTCCATGATATGCTTAAACGTTTTGGATTTGAAAACCTTAAACATGCTTCTCACTAATGAGTGCGTCACTTAAATTAGGAAAAGATGAATCGGGAACTTCAATTGATCAAACCTTATATAGAGGTATGATAGGATCCCTACTTTATCTTAGTGCAACTAGACCCTATATTATGTTTGTCGTATGCTTATGTGCTCGATTTCAAGCCAATCCAAAAGAATCTCATTTAAAAGCGGTAAAACGAATCTTTAGATATCTCATTGGGTCATCTAGATTAGGATTATGGTACCCACATAATGATTCATTTACATTGCATGGCTATTCCGATTCGGATTATGCCGGTTGTTCACTTGATAGAAAAAGCACTAGTGGTACTTGTCATTTTCTTGGACCTTCATTAGTTGCATGGTCTAGTAGGAAACAAAATTCGGTTGCACTCTCCACCACAGAGGCCGAATACATTGCATTAGGGAGTTGTTGTGCACAAGCTCTATGGATGAGCCAAACTTTAGAGGACTTTGGTTTTCATCTAAAACTTATTGAATTAAAATGTGACAACAAAAGTGCCATTGATCTCACAAATAATCTGGTACACCACTCTAGATCCAAACATATAGATGTGCGTCATCATTTCATAAGGGATCACATTAAAAAGGAAAATATAAGGATTAGTTTCATTGGCACGGACTCTCAACTTGCTGATATATTTACTAAACCTCTTCCCGATGCAAGGTTTCAAATGTTAAGGTTGGAATTAGGAGTCTTAGACATCTTAGGTTGAATAACATGTAAAACGCTAATGTTTTATGCAATTTGAGCAATCAAGACATCTTTGATAAATACATAATTTCTGCATAAGACTACTCTTAAGACCCCTAATCAATATCAAAACTCAGATTTTTAAAATTCTAAAAAAATCATGTACTGTTTCCAGCGCTAGCGTTAGCGCCGGCGCTAGCGTGGGTTTGTGATTTTTTTGATTTTCAGAATTTCTAAAAATCACTAAAAATATTTTAGTCTATATGTACTACTTTGTTTTTGTATTTCTGACATTTGTTATCTTTGTTTTATTCATATTATGAAAAATCAACTACAAAAATCCAAAATTCAAAATTACAAAAATGTTTTTTTTTGTTATTTGTGTTTTATTCATATTATGAAAAATCAACTACAAAAGTTCAAAATTCAAAAAATACAAAATTATGTTTTTTGTTATTTGTGTTTTATTCATATTATGAAAAATCTAATACAAAAATTCAAAATTCAAAAATTACAAAAATATGTTTTTGTGATTTTCTGTTTTTATTTGATTTAAAAATGATAAAACAAAAAAAATTGTATGATCTTTATTGCCAATATCAAGCATGTATGAATTCTATTATTTAGAATTATTTACAATGTTAAAACTTATTCCTTCAAATTACTATAAACATTGTTTTGCTTATCATGCTTTGATATATCTATTTAAAGTGCATCAAATATTGAAAAATATGTGTTGAACCAAGCTTAGCATGCCTCTAAGTATGAGTAAATGTTTTATGATTGATAATGATACCTTTCACTCACTTATTTTGGCAATCAACATGTGTGTTTAAATCTATAAATGCTTGCTTGTGTATTGTATTTCTACAATGAATTAAAACTTGCATAAGTTTATTGTCTACACTACATTTGAATTGCACTTATGAAATTTAGAAAAGTGGTTAAAGTTAAAAAAATTGGGTTTGCAAAGCATGTGTATTCGGAGAATGATTGTCTCGCAAATATGAACAAAAAATATATATGTAGACAAATATAACTCCACCAAGCACTACTTGAACCTCCTGATAAGTCTTCATAAGCATTGTGAGGTTGAACACCTTGGAAAGAATAGTAAAGTGTCTTGTGCAAACCTTGGTTATTACACCACTTTGTTAAAAACTATGTGCATTAAAAGTGTGTGAAAGTAATTTACTTGTGTTTTATTGTGCATTTTACTTTACATATGTCTTGTATTTTGTTGATTTAAATCAATTGTTAACATTACCCAAAATACACTTATGTGCACATCATTATCATGTGTATTGGATTCTAATGCTTTATCTATATTACTCTTTATGTAAGAAATGCACTAGATTACCTAGCATGATCTCTACAATGTTTTGGTATCTCTTGAACTTAAAATTAAGTAACATTGTAGTATATTCTCTTCGTGATATGTTCATTTCATGCTTGGTATCTTGATGAAAAACTTTGAGATTTCCAAAAGGTTACAACATCATTACATTTTTAAACTTAAACTCATAATTATGATTTCCATGCTTACAAAAAGATGTTTCTTATAATCCTCCGCTATGCTAAAACTCTTATCTATTTATTTGAAATCTTTTCAATACTATACTTAAATTCTTTATCTTTGTCTATATTACAAAAGCTCGATCATGCTTTATCTTTTTAAAATGCCTCCTTACTACCCTCACCCCACCTTCTTTTGATAATACCAAAAGGGGGAGATTAATTGAAGAAATCTATATAGGAGAAAAATAAGGGGAGACTAATTCATGAAATCTATCATTTAGGGGGAGTAACACATAAATTACATTTATGTAGGGGGAGCATTAAGATAGGGGGAGTATGCACATTATCATGCATATCATTTACTATAGTTGCACTTTTATCTTGCTTATCATATACTATAAACACTATGGTTGATTTCTTGCTAAGAGGATTTGTTATTATCAAAAGGGGAAGATTGTTGGACATGTGTGTCACATCCCTTTGTTTGAGAATAACAAATCCCATATTGTATTTGATATTGCTTGTAGTGTGTTTATAGTGTGCAGGAACTATAGGTGCAATACTCCACAGGTATAAAGCAGCTTGGAACAATCTTTTGAAAGGAGCAGCACTAATGCCAGCGCTACCGCTAACGCCTGGCGCTACCTCTACCGCCAGCGCTAGCGCTATCTCGAGTTCGTGCACAGCGCCACACCTCCGACGGTTCCGCAACCGCTCAACACAACCGCTACCGCCAGTGCTAGCGCTACCGCCTAGCGCTATATCAAGTTCGTGCACAGAGTCACGCAACCGACGGTTCCACAACCGCTCAACACGACCGCTACTGCAGGCGCTATCAGCTATCGCAGGCGCTAGCTCTAAGAATTATAAAACGATGTATTCTCTCTCATTTTGGGTTATAACTTCTAAAGACATTACTTGTGCCCAAACTCTCGTGCTGCTACTCTGCCGAAACATCATCTCCCACTCAAAGCCAAAGAAGAAATTCTGGGGAAGGAAGCCATCACGCTGCATCCGAAGAACGATCGCTTCGACCTCGCTTGTGCTTCAGCGATCCTTCAACCTCATCTCCAAAAATCTCAAGAGGGATTTTGCTTGTTATTTACTTCACTTCTTTATTTGTATCTTGTAGTAAAATCGCCTTGTTTTTTGCGACTAAGTCCTTGCGAGGCTTAGGGGGAATTCGCTGCGTGAGTTGGCGACTAGGTCTAGGAGATTAGATCTAGGGGGTGCTCGAGGACATATCTGAGTTTGGGTTGGCTAGAGCGGCTTGAGGCTTTATCCGGGGAAGGATAGGCTAAAGCCAACCGGTTTGTGGGGATACAAGTCGGTATAGAAAAGGAAAAGAAATTCACTTTTGTACGCCTCCGATTTCTAGCGATATTGAAATCAAATTTTGTAAACACTCTTTTTATATAATGCAATCATCATTATATTTGTGTTTATTTGATTTCTCTCAATTGGCGTTAAATTTCATTATTGCAAATTAGTTATTACTAAATTGTCATCTTATTTCCTATTAATAAAAAACAACTTTATCTTAAAAATTATAAAAAGAATTTTATTCTCTTATTCACCCCCCCCCCCCCTCTAAGGGCGCCATAAGATCCAACACCTATGTTTATGGAACGAATTCTTATTCCCATTGACATAAAATCTTTTTCTTCTTTTAAATTTTTATTTGTCATGCTAAATTGGTGTATACAAGGGATTTTCAAGAGAAATTCTACAATAATAAAAAAAAGTTTTGAGAGCAACCTTAGTAATTTGAATATTCCTAGATTCCTAAAGACATAAAGTAGGGATAATTACAGTCTAAAGTTGTTTTGCCAACATAATACACATGTCTCTATTTTAGTTAGTAAAAGTAGTGCTTGAAAACAAAGCCTCTATTTAAATTAAAAACTCAAGAAATTCTATAAAACTTAACCTCGAACGTTTAAATCTATCGATCTTAGATAAACAAACAAATAGTAAAACTAGCGATTATGAAAATCCACAAACATATACTCTCGAAACTAAATGCTTTTAAGAATAGAAGTAAAGTAGGGTTTATTATTTTCTGGATTATTTTGTTTGCTTTTCAACTACTATATAGTTATATATAGTTTTGGCTTTTTTTTTGTCTTTTATATTTTTTTTGTAGTTTTGTTTAAGTTTATATTTACAAAACTAAGCAAAATGCAGAATAAAACAGAAATTTTTTTTTATAGTTTTGTTCTTTTTTAAATTTTTTTTTGGAAATAATACTCTAAGTTTTTAAATGTTTTTTGAAAATTTTTCTAAGTTTTTAAAACATGAAATGTTTTTTTTTAGTTTTTGTTTAAAGAAATATAGTAAAACACCCCCATACTCCAAACCCAACATTGTCCCCAATGTTGTAATGTATGTATGAAGAAGAGAAAATAACATTGCAATATATACAAAAGGAAAGAGAGAGCAAAAAGACTTCCCTGAATTAAAGCTGGCGGGGCCGTAAGAAACTCTGCAAAATAAAAAAGTACAAAGCATAATAAAAGGTTAGATAAATATGTGGTGCCTCCCACAAGCGCTTTGTTTACCGTCGCGTAGCTTGACGCATTTGATGTGGTGAAATTATAAGTTGGGGAGGGTTAAGGATTCAGTATTTTCGTACACTGGATCGCCCGCAAGATAAAGTTTTAAACGATGTCCGTTTACTTTAAATTTGCCTCTTTCGGGGTGAGAGATAAGAACGGTCCCATACGACCAAACCTCTTTAACCTTAAAGGGGCCGGACCATCGGGATTTTAACTTACCCAGAAAAAGACGAAGGCGTGAATTATAAAGAAGGACAAGATCACCCGGCGCAAATGTTTTGGGAAATTTTATTTTTCAATCATGATAGAACTTAGAACGCTCTTTATAAAATTTATTACTCTCATAAGCGTTCGTACGCCATTCATCGAGTTCATTTAGTTGGAATTTCCTATTCTCGGAGGCTAAGTTCGAATCGAGATTTAAAAATTTTAAGGCCCAAAAAGCGCGATGCTCTAACTCTACCGGTAAATGACATGCTTTGCCGTAGACTAATCGATAGGGCGTACAACCGATAGCAGACTTGTATGCCGTACGATACGCTCACAGTGCGTCATCGAGTTTGACGGACCAATCTTTCCTATTTAAAGAAACGGTTTTCTCCAAAATGCGTTTAATCTCGCAATTTACTACCTCTACTTGGCCGCTCGTTTGGGGGTGATAAGCGGTGGCGAGCTTATGCGTGATGCCGCACTTAGATAAAATTTTTGAAAACTGGGTGTTGCAGAAGTGCGTAAACTTACTATTGCACGGGGCGTGCCAAAGCGAGAAAATAATTTTTTTTAGAAAATAAACGACGACTCGCGCATCATTGGTGGGCAGAGCTTGTGCTTCCGCCCACCTAGATACGTAATCGACCGCCACTAAAATATAACGATTATTAAAAGAAGAAGGTAGGGGGCCTACAAAATCTATGCCCCACAGATCGAAGATTTTGCACCCGAGAAAAAGGTTTTAGGTCACATTTACTTACAAAATTGTAAGCATCTTTAAAAAGAGTGGGCCAATAAAAGCCCGCCACTAATGCTTTCCGCGCGGTCCGGTTGGCTTGATAATGCCCCCCAGCCGGCCCCTCATGGCAGTGTCGCTAAATTTGCGCACCCTCCTCGCTTAAAACACATCTTCGCACCACTTAGTCTGCGCAGACTCGAAAGAGAAAGGGGTCCTCCCAAAAGTAGTTTTTCAAGTCAGAGAAGAATTTCTTCTTTTGTTGAGTCGAAAAATCTTTTGGAAGGACCCGCGCAACTAAATAGTTTGCGTAATCTGCGAACCAAGGGGTGGAAGAAGTTTTTATATTACTTAAAATTAAGAGGCGTTCCTCAGGAAATCGATCGTCTATTTCGGGTTAGACGAGCGTTTCTGGGAAGGGTTGTTCTAAACGTGAGAGGTGGTCGGCTGCTAAATTTTTAGCCCCCTTCTTATCCCGGATCTCTAAGTCAAATTCCTGTAGAAGGAGGATCCATCGAAGCAAGCGGGGCTTGGCATCAACTTTGGCCAAAAGATATTTTAGGGCGGAGTGATCGGTGAAAATGATTACGTGTGAAAGTGTTACGTAAGGCCTGAATTTAACAAATGCAAAGATGACGACAAGAAGTTCTTTTTCCGTCTTTGTATAGTTAGCCTGTGCGGCTGTGAGCGTGCGAGAAGAGTAATATATTAGATGAAAATATTTATTTATGTGTTGGCCTAGTACGGCTCCTACCGCAGTATCGCTCGCGTCGCACATTATCTCGAACGGAAGGACCAATCTGGCGACACCAGAATTGGAGAATTGATAAGTTGCTTTTTTATAAAATTAAATGCCTCTACGCAGGCAGTATCAAAAATAAATGGGGAATCCTTTTTCAGGAAGTGGGTAAGCGGTTTCGTTATTTTAGAAAAATCTTGAATAAAACGCCGTTAAAAGCCTGCGTGGCCGAGAAAACTTCGAATAGAGTTTATGTTCGAAGGAGCGGGAAGTTGTTCAATTATAGCGACTTTGGCCTTATCGACCTCCATCCCCTTGGAAGAAATCTTAATGCCCAGGACTAAACCCTCTTGGACCATGAAATTGCATTTCTCCCAGTTTAAAACTAAATTTGTCTCTTCGCACCGCTGGAGGACTCTATCTAAATTTTTTAGACAATTTGTAAAAGAGCTTCCAAAGACGGAGAAGTCATCCATGAAGACTTCCATTATGTCTTCTACTTGCTCACCAAATATTGTCAGCATACATCTTTGGAATGTAGTTGGTGCGTTATAGAGGCCAAACGACATCCTTCGATATGCGAAGGTGCCGAAAGGGCAAGTAAAAGTCGTCTTTTCTTGGTCCTCGGGGGAAATAGGGATTTGGAAAAATCCCGAGAGACCATCAAGAAAGCAGTAAAAAGGATGACTAGAGAGAAGCTCTAGGATTTGATAAATAAATGGCAACGGGAAGTGGTCTTTTCTGGTGGCATCATTTAATTTTCTGTAATCGATGCACACCCTCCAACCCGTAACAGTACGAGTTGGGATTAATTCGTTATTCGTGTTTGCCATGACCGTTATACCGCCTTTTTTAGGGACGACTTGTACGGAGCTTACCCACGTACTGTCCGATATAGGATAGATAATCCCCGCATCGAGGAGTTTAATAATTTCAGTTTTAACGACTTCACGCATGTTCGGGTTAAGTCGTCGTTGAGGCTGAATAGTTTTGCGGGGGTTTTCTTCGAGAAAAATTTTGTGGGAGTAGAATGAGGGGTTAATTCCCCTGATATCGGAAATTTGTCATGCAATTGCACGACGATGTTTAGACAAAACCTCAACCAATTCGGATGTTTCTGAATCAGTTAAAGTAGATGATATTATAACCGGAAGTCTTAAGTTCGCGGCTAGAAAAGCATATTTTAAATGGTCGGGGAGTTGCTTAAGCTCCAAGACCGGGGGTTCTTCATAGGATGTGGAGATTTTTAACTCTTTCGAATCGAAAGGCTCGAAGGGCGAATCTGGCGGCAATTCATCTAAAGGAGGTTGGTTTGCCAGATCCGAATCGTTTATCATTAAAGATAATAAATCCGAAAGAGAAGAATACTCATCCTCAAACGCGGATTCCAAATTAAAGTACGAATCATCATTCGATAGTGAGTTCCGCATGGAGGGGTTGATATGCAAAGTAACTTCATCGTCTCCAACCCGAAGGAGGAGGCAACCGTTACTTACATCTATTAAAGCGCGGGAGGTTGCGAGGAAGGGGTGACCAAGTATAATAGGTACCTCAGCGTCCTCCTCGATGTCCAGGATGACAAAGTCTACCGGGAAGATAAACTTGTCAACCTTGACCAAAACATCCTCCGCTACCCTTATTGGGTACTTTACCGAGTGATCCGCGAGTTGGATGCTCATCTTAGTCGGGCTTGGGATGCCCAAATCAAGTTTTTTGAAAAGGGAGAAAGGCAACAAGTTGATGCTAGCTCCCAAGTTCGCTAGAGCGTACTTTATTAACATATTGCCAAAGAGGCACGGGATGGAGAATCGTCCCAGGTCATTCAGTTTTGGAGGCAATTTGTTAAGGAGGATAGCCGAGCATTCCGCGTTAAGGGAAACACGTGAAACATCTTCGAGTCGCGTTTTATTAGAAAGCAACTCTTTAAGATATTTCGCTTATTTCGGCATTTGGGAGAGTGCCTCACAGAAAGGAACGTTTATATGGATTTGTTTTAAAATTTGTATAAATTTTTTATATTGCTCATCCTTCCGCTCGTGGTTTAGTTTCGAGGGATAAGGAAGGGACGGGGTAAAAACGTTTGGCACAATCAGAATTCTCGTTGTATTATCTATCGAGAGAGGGGGTGGAGGGGTCGGTGTCGAAACATGTACCTTGGGATCTGAAAGTGCACAGTTAACCTCACTAGAATTCTCTAGAGGGGGGGGGGGGGGGGGGGGTGAATAGAGATTTAAAATATTTTGTGCAAAGTTAATATATATATATATATATATATATATATGTGTGTGTATGATCACAGATTAGAGCTTCCCACACACCAACAAGAATTAGACAAGTAATTAAAGTAAATGCAAGAGAGAAAATCACAACACAACACAAGAAAATATAGTGGTTCCCCAAACTTTGGGTAGTCCACTCTTCTACCCCCTTGGTAGGAATTCACTATCTTGCACTGAGTCTTTTGATAAGGAGACTCTTAGAACCACCCTGAGTCTTTTGACAAGGAGACTCTTAGAACCAACTGAGTCTTTTGACAAGGAGACTCTTAGAACCAGTACACTGAATTTTTTGAAGAGAGATTCTAAAAACTCTTTTACAATATTTAAGTAAGAAAGAAAGAAAGAAAGAAAGAAACAATAATGAATCTTCTTCCTAGCAAGAAGATTGGAAGCACAAGAAGTGAATTAAATCTTTCTTCTATAGAGAGAAGAAGATTTGTAGCCTTTCTCTCTTTTAGTGAGAGCAATCAGAGTTTGCAGCAGGGAGATTTCAGATTGTTGCTGCAGAGCTGTTTCACAATATCTCTCTTTTCTTTTGGGAGCTTTTCCTCTATTGCAAAAGTATGTGGTGGATCACTCAACTGCTTTATTTTCTGCCGACCTCCTCTTTATTTATAGCTCTGTGTATTCAAAATAATGCTATAGGAGGATAATTAATTAGCAGTCAGAGAATTTGAAAAATAGAAATGTTTCTATAATTAGCATACCAATAGAAGGAAAGAATTCATTCCAAATTCAAATAATATCCATAATGAGTTTTATCAGATTAGCCAAGAATCAAATAGAAGGAAAGAATGATTCAGAACGGCTATAAAATATTAACATTATTCCATATAAATTAGATCTTCTGAAAGAAGGAAAGATATCTGGCGCATATTTAAATCTGTCATATAAATCGACGTGCGTCGATTACTATTCGACGTAAGCGTCGAAATCATCTTAGCTGGACGTCGAGAGAAGAATAAGGAAGGTGCGTCGACTAAGGTGCGTCGACTTCATTAGATGCGTCGACTAGAAATCAGAGTAGCGTCGACAACACATACGTCGAAATCTTCCTAAAGTTACTTCGACATATCCTGAAGAAAATGTCGACTACATTTCGACGTTGCGTCGAATACTATTCGACGCATATTTACTTAGTCTTGTTTTTCATTCATAAAACTCTTTCTTTAACTCATTTCTAGGGGTTAAGAGAAATCATTTCCCCAAAAATCTCCCCCTATTTGTCTTAACCCTATTTAGAGAGAAATTGTATTAGAATAAAATCAACTCAGCACATAAGAAGTAAGTCACTTTAAAAAGTGAAATTTAGATAAGGAGATCAAATATTCCAGAATCATATAAACAGATTTCATTTTCATACCAATTCATTTTCAACTATAGGATGAGATATATCAGCAATGTTTTCAAATACTACTCAGGTGGGGTAGGAGGAGTCTTTCTTTTTCTCTTGAATACTAATGTTTGAGGAGAGGAGGATTTTTCTTGCCCACTTGTAAGAAGTTCATTTAGCTCCCCCTGAGCAGGTAGCTCCCCATGGGATAGAGCTCCTTTTATTCCTTCTTCTTCAGCCAATAGAATATCTGTCTTTTTTCTTTTCCAGTATCAGCTTCATTTTCAGCCTCATTCACTGCTCTGCTTCCTTCCCCCTGTAGTGGTGTCATTTGATTTGCAGCATCTCTTGCTATGTTGAGTATCTCTATTGTTTGTTCATCAATATGGAGCTCAGGTACTATCTCATTCCCAAGGGTTTTGAGCAGTGCTAGACTGTCAGTTTTTGAGGTAGGAAGGGATTTGTGAGAAGGAGATTTAGGATTGGAGAGCTGATCTTCATCTAGATTCTCCCCCTTCTTGACCTTCTTGGCCAAGGAGGTTAAGAAAGACCTAGTCACTCTAGAGGAAGAGAGAGATGACTTTAGATCTTGCACAGAGGCACTGAACCCATCTATTTGGGTGTGCATGTGAAGGATGGAGGAATGAATCTGGGAGCAATGCTCATCTAGCATTGCCTGGAATTTTTGGGCTGCAGATTGGATGCACTGAGTGAGTAGAGCCTCAGTGGATGCAGATGGTGGAGGGTGAGGAGATGATGGATGTGGAGAGGGGATTCTATTATCTTGAGGAGGTATATCTGATGGAGGAGTTGGAGGAATAGATGAGACTTGGGCATGTGATTGAGGTGGTATTTGTGTGGATGAAGAAGGTACAGAAGATGTGACTGTTTGAGAAGGAGGAGGAGGAGTAGGATGAGCAGGAGAGATAGGAGGAGATGGAGTCCTTTCAGGGATGGAACCAGGCTTAGGGATTTGCCTGGCCCATTTAGAAAATAGGGCTATGGACATCCTTTTTCCTGGAGGAATGGGAATTCCTTTTGACCTACATAGGTCAGGGAAGGAATGGAACAGTACTTGACTCATCATTCTCATGTAGGCATTCTCTTTGTGAGAGTATTTAGAGCCTATCATCTTGAGTAGCCATGTGGCCCAATCTACCTTCTTCTTCAACACAAGGGCCCCCCATGATGTTCAGTTGTTGTTTTGGTACTGCATCATGTGCTGAGATCTTGCACAGTAGAACTTTCCCTACTATATCAGCCAGCAGCCTATATTCATCAGAAAAGTCTACCTTTTTCAGATGGATTGGTCTATCTTTTGAGAATTTCATGGTGGTGAGCAAATGCTTGATTTCATCAGGTGTGAGTTCAATGGATTCATCACCTATTAGGGGAATAATCAAGACTTGTTTAATCATTCTTTTAGAAGCTCATTGTCTATCCTTATTTCTTTTAAACTAAGATGATAGTAGGATATACCTGATGGAAGATCAAAGGTGGCCCTAATGTGGTCTGCTGAGATTGAGGCTGGTGTCTCATAGAGTGTTCCTTGGATTTCTCCTTGTTCAGAAATCTGAACATGAGTTATGAGCTCAGTGAGCTCAGTTTCCAGGAGCTTGCACCTAGTGGAGATGAGCTTGTTCAGTCCTGCTTCAGTGAAGAGAGCAATGATGCTCTTATAGTTCTCTGCTGCTGCTTGGAAGGATTCGAGATCGATGTCGAACCCAGAATTTATTTTGGGAGCCATTGAAGATCAGTGAGAGAGAAGCAAGAAGAATTAGCTGGACAAAGGAGCACGAAGGATAAAAGATGCAGAGTAGTGGAGGTTTCTGAAGAGTCTTTTTAAGCCAGGTGAAACATCGAGACAGGGCTCAATTCGAGGCTTTTTCGGTACTCCAGTGGATGTGACCGAAAATATTCTAATGTTGCCGCTCTTTATCATGAAGTCGACGTTACGGCGAGTGGAATTCGACGTAAACGTCGATATGGTCTGATTTGGTATGATAGGGTTTCCTATCGACGTATGCGTCGATAGTAGTCGACGCATGCGTCGATTACACCTGTTAATCTGAGTCATCGACGGTGCGTCGATTAGAAGTCGACGTGACTTTTGGTTTTTCAGAACCACTCTATGTTCTTATTTCTTGTTGTCTCTTCCTAATCCTAAAGTTTTCTAAGTCAGCCTAGGACTAGATTTTACAGATAGTTTGATTGATTATACCAACATTGTTTGGCAAGGTGGCCATTTTTGTTGTATACAACATTTGAGTATTTTTAGATTTTGAAAGTTTGAGTTTAGATAGGGATGGTGGTATTGATTAGAATAAGAGTCTTGATTTTGATAGAATCTTTGTTTAGGATGGAAATTTTGTTTTGGATAGAAACTATGGTTATGAAAAAAATTAGGATGAGAATTTTGTTTACTAAGTTTTGGGTAGAAATTTTGGTTAGAATAGAGATGTTGATCATGATCAGGATGAATGGGTCCTGAATGGAGGTTAGGGTGAAAGGTTTTTGGATGAAAGGTATTTAAGTTGCTCTGAACTTTTGTGCATCGATATCCATTCGACGCATGTTGATAGTCGCGTCAATTTGTATTCGGCGCTTTCTCCAGATGGCGTCGATCTGATTTCGACGCATAAAAAAAGTTGCGTCGATTGGAAGTCGACGTGCTTTTGTTCAGTCGTCTAGAAGAGATCGAAGCATCTGAGAGATTGCGTTGAGTAGAAGTCGACGCACTATCGTGCATGCGTCGATATGAAGTCGACGCATCTGTGCCTTCACAAATTTTCATTTTGCCTTTCTCTGTTTTTACTCCTTTATGTGTTGTTTTTCTTGGATTGATTGTTTCTTCAGATGAAGTTTGTGAGTCATCAGCTGAATAATAAGATGTTTCATCCAATTCTTTTATTTCTTTGAAGGAGTTTTCTTCCTGTGGGTCTTTTTCTGGGTTTAACAAATTAACAGGTTTAGTGAATTTTACAGGGCTCATCCAAGCAGGTTTGTTGGATGGAATTAGGCTGATTAAGGGATCAGCCCCTAGCCCAAGATTCTTGTGTCTTAGTTTTTGTTTTTCAGTGATTTCCTTAAGTGTTTGGCTTCTCATTTTTATTGATTCTTCAAAGGCCTTTGCCTGGATTACTTTATCTTTAAGGAACTGGTTTTCCATTTTAGCCCTTTCTATTTCTTTAGCTTTTAGTGCATAATCTTTTGAGCATATTTTCTCTTTATCACTTTGGTTCTTAACCATGTTAATTTGTTCTTTTAGATCTTTGATTTCTTGTTTTATTTTTAGTTGATCTATGTACATTCCCATAAAATCATTTCTAAAGTCATCACATTGAAAATCTATTTCATCAAACATGCTTACCTCATCCTCATCCTCAGATTCCTCAATGAGAATGAGGTTCTTTTCATTTTTATCATCAGAAGATATGCTTTCTTCTGATCCTGTTTCACTCCATGATTTATCATCATTCTTTGAGTCTTCAAAGGCCATCAAGCATAGGTCTTCTTGCCTAGATACTTCATTGTCACTCTTAGAGGATGAACTATCCTCAGAGTTTGTTTCACTCCAGACTTCTGCAATGAAGCCTCTTTCTTTCTTCTTCCCCTTTTTCTTCAGATCTTTCTTTTTCTGATCCTTTTCTGTTTCAGCATTCTCTGGACATTCTGGGGCAATGTGTCCAGGTTTCCTGCAAGAATAGCAAATAATTTCTTTATTGGGGGTTTTGTCATACCTTGGTTTTGACTCCCTCCTTTTTGATCCATCTGTCTTGACCCATTTCTTAAATCTTCTGGCCAAGAAACTGAATAATTCTTCTTCAGTGACAGGGGTTCCTTCTTCTGTTGCCTTTAGTGCAATGTTCCTGCTTTTTGAGGAAATTGGAGTGTTTTCTCTTCTTTCCTTCTCCTCTCTAGTTTTCAGCAACTGCTCATAGGATCTGAGTTTTCCTAAGAGAGCATCTGTTGAGATCTCTTTTTGTCCTCTTATGTCTCTTATTGCCCATATTCTTGAGTCCCATGAACTAGGGAGACTCATTAGCAATTTGTCATTAATCTCAGTGAGAGAGATTTCTCTATCCAAGTCTCTTAGTTGATTGATGATCAGACTGAATCTGTCATACATTTCAGAGATGCTTTCTTCAGCCTTCTTTTGAAAGTTCTCATATTGAGAGATCAATAAGGCCTTCTTGTCTTTCTTTTCATCAGCACTTCCTTCCACCATCTTTATGAGGGCATCCCAAATTTCTTTGGATGATTCACAGTCAACAACCTTTTGAAAGATGTCATCTGAGAGAGTTGAGACAAGTATGTTCATGGCCTTTAGATCATGAGTTCTTGCCTTCTTCTCATCTTCTGTCCATTCAGATCTTGGAACAAGTGTTTGTGTGATATTGCCATTTGCATCCTTTCTATAAGGCTTTGGGGGACCTGTTACAGTAATATTGAACAAGACAGCATCAATGGAATTCATATAGATTCTGATTCTTGTTTTCCAAACTACAAAATTTTCAAGATTGCACATTGGTGGTCTGGTGGAAGCATAATCTTTGATTTGTGCCATGTGAAAAATAGTTTTGAAGATATATATATAAGAGGTAGAATCTTTTGATCAAGGAGTTATCCTTTTTAGATCAACCTACCTTTGATACCAATTGAAAGTGCACAGTTAACCTCACTAGAATTCTCTAGAGGGGGGGTGAATAGAGATTTAAAATATTTTGTGCAAAGTTAATATATATATATATATATGTGTATGATCACAGATTAGAGCTTCCCACACACCAACAAGAATTAGACAAGTAATTAAAGTAAATGCAAGAGAGAAAATCACAACACAACACAAGAAAATATAGTGGTTCCCCAAACTTTGGGTAGTCCACTCTTCTACCCCCTTGGTAGGAATTCACTATCTTGCACTGAGTCTTTTGATAAGGAGACTCTTAGAACCACCCTGAGTCTTTTGACAAGGAGACTCTTAGAACCAACTGAGTCTTTTGACAAGGAGACTCTTAGAACCAGTACACTGAATTTTTTGAAGAGAGATTCTAAAAACTCTTTTACAATATTTAAGTAAGAAAGAAAGAAACAATAATGAATCTTCTTCCTAGCAAGAAGATTGGAAGCACAAGAAGTGAATTAAATCTTTCTTCTATAGAGAGAAGAAGATTTGTAGCCTTTCTCTCTTTTAGTGAGAGCAATCAGAGTTTGCAGCAGGGAGATTTCAGATTGTTGCTGCAGAGCTGTTTCACAATATCTCTCTTTTCTTTTGGGAGCTTTTCCTCTATTGCAAAAGTATGTGGTGGATCACTCAACTGCTTTATTTTCTGCTGACCTCCTCTTTATTTATAGCTCTGTGTATTCAAAATAATGCTATAGGAGGATAATTAATTAGCAGTCAGAGAATTTGAAAAATAGAAATGTTTATATAATTAGCATACCAATAGAAGGAAAGAATTCATTCCAAATTCAAATAATATCCATAATGAGTTTTATCAGATTAGCCAAGAATCAAATAGAAGGAAAGAATGATTCAGAACGGCTATAAAATATTAACATTATTCCGTATAAATTAGATCTTCTGAAAGAAGGAAAGATATCTGGCACATATTTAAATCTGTCATATAAATCGACGTGCGTCGATTACTATTCGACGTAAGCGTCGAAATCATCTTAGCTGGAGGTCGAGAGAAGAATAAGGAAGGTGCGTCGACTAAGGTGCGTCGACTTCATTAGATGCGTCGACTAGAAATCAGAGTAGCGTCGACAACACATACGTCGAAATCTTCCTAAAGTTACTTCGACATATCCTGAAGAAAACGTCGACTACATTTCGACGTTGCGTCGAATACTATTCGACGCATATTTACTTAGTCTTGTTTTTCATTCATAAAACTCTTTCTTTAACTCATTTCTAGGGGTTAAGAGAAATCATTTCCCCAACAGGATCAACCCATTTTGGGGAGGTTACCTCCTTGCCGCTGCGAAGGTTTATGGCATTGGCATTTTCTCGGGGGTTTGGCTCCATGTTCCCTGGTAGAGCTCCATATGGCCGCTCGGAGACCATCTTTGCCAGCTGTACCACCTGATTTTCCAAGTTATTAATCGATCCGATATTATTCCGGATATTTGACTCGGTGGACGCAACGTATTTAACAAAAATATCTTCGAGCGGAGAAGGTTTTGGAGGTGGAGGCTGAAATCCGTTTGGATATCCTTGCGGATTTACAATTGGGGGCCTTTGGGAATTATTAGGATTGCTCCAGGAAAAATTTGGGTGGTTCCTCCAACCCGGATTATAATAATTACTATACGGATTGTTATTAGGGTTGAAGGGGGGCCTAACTGGGTTGCCTGGGTAATCTACAGTTTCTTCGACAAAATTATTATTATGATTATTATTATTAAGCCAAGCGGGAGTGGAGGAGGAAGCAGTCATCTCCGCCACTTGCTTACTTAACCTTTCGACTTGAGAGGCTAAGTGAGAAGTGGCATCCACTTCATATATCCCAGTTAGTTTAGTAGGGCGTGCTCTAGGCGCATTCCATTGATACGCGTTCATGGCCATTTCCTCGAACAGAGCTTGGGCGGCTTCCGGGGTATTGTTGTTTAACGTTCCCCTGGCGGCCGCATCGATCATCTGTCGTGTTGAGAAATTTAAACCATTATAAAACGTCTGAACCTGCAGCCAGGATGGCAGCGCGTGATGAGGACACCTACGCAAGAACTCTTTAAAACGCTCCCAAGTCTCATAGAGAGACTCAAAATCGTATTGAACGAAAGAGGCGATATCTGTGCGCAGTTTAGCGGTTTTAGATCGGGGAAAATATTTTGTTAAAAATTTTTCCATCAATTGTGCCCACGTGGTTATAGATCCTCTAGGGAGATAACTTAACCACGCCTTGGCTTTCGTCCGTAGTGAAAATGGAAATAAGCGTAAATGAATAGCGTCATCAGTAACGCCATTAATTTTAAAGGTATCGCATATTTCCAAAAAACTAAAAAGGTGTAAATTCAGATCCTCATCAGGCAAACCGTCAAATTGGACTGACTGTTGTACCATTTGAATGATGCTAGATTTTATTTCAAAATTATTATTAGCCACTATTGGTCGTGTAATGCTTGATCCGGTATCTTCCAGATTTGGCCTGACATAATATGCCATGGTCCGCGGCGGGGCCACATCTGGAATTTGATCGGCCATAGGTTTAGTGTAAGTATCCCCGACAGACTCTTCGGGAAATTTGAGTAAGTTTTGATCACGAAGTCGGAGGCGCTCACGAAGGGTGCGCTCGATTTCGGGGTCAAAAGGGATATTCGAATCGTCCGAGGAGTTTCCTCGGGTCATATACTAATAATAAAAATTATTATATATTTTTTGCTTTTTTTTTTTTATGTAGATATATATATATATATATATTTTTTTTATATATTTTTAATATATATGATAAAAGTAATAGTAATTCCTTGTTTCAAATAACAACACTAATGCCCCCGACAACGGCGCCAAAAACTTAATGATTGGATTCAGATTGTTTCTTCTTTTTAATTAATATGATTTGCGCAACCTTTATATGCCGAGATTAGATTTAGGCGGGTGTTTTCAAAGAGTTTCGCAAGTATTCCTACTTTGAGAAACTAACCGTTATCCTATCAAAAGATAGAAGTAACGGTCTTTTTCTTCTTTCGAAATATTGACGATTACACCCTGACTACAACGCCGAATTCTATTGATTTTTAAAATAACAAAGGAGAGTTTTGCAAGTTCCGTATTTGAAAAGTGTTTGTTTAAATTTTAATCCAAATTAATCATATAATAAAGGCAAGTATACTTTCTCGTGAGTAATACAGGATATTCTGTTATAGAAAATATCGAGGTCGTATATTTTCCCGGATCATGTTGATTATACTACTTTGAGGAACGAACTATTATTTTATCGGAATAAGTTTTTAGTGTGGGTTTTTAAAAGCGAACGATAATATGCGTATAACTAGAGTTCTAAACGATTATAATAAATAGCGCCCGATGTCGAATTACCTTGAGACGAAAATAGTCTTTTTTGGAAGTAAAAGAGATGACTTTTTAAAACATTAAAATGGCTTGGCCGTGGAGGTTCCATAATTATGAACGGTCCTCTCTCGAGGGTACGCCCACCTAAGGTTATGAATATTCGACCGAACTCTCATTCTATAATCGAATCTTCTTAATACTCGCTTTATGTTGTGAACCCCGCTATTGGGTTTTTACTTCCAATTCGGGAGACTTTCCTCATCCTCTCTCGAGGGTAGAGCGCACTTATCTTTACCCGTGAGCGATCAGTCCGTACGCAGGAGCCTCTCGGCTAACTAGTGTACGGAGACGGAAATGAAATCCACACATCGATTATATGGCTCCACTCAACGTTATTCTCGGGTAAACCTTAAGCTCGTTAATTTTTTTTAGAAAGAGATGTTTTAATTTTTAGAAAAACTATTTTTGGGTCCCAATGCTCTTCGACATCGTGTGCTAAAGGAAATTAGCCACTCATCGGAATGGGGACGGCATAATTAAGATAATACATGTTTATTAACTTAAACGAATATAAGCGGATAAAAAGGGAAATAAAAAAACTTATATAAAAGCAGTAATAATATCCGTCCCAACCGTCTTATTCAAGCGCTATAGAAACTTAGCCTCTCATCCGGGACGGGGGTGGTATAGAAATGAAATACTTATAAAAGTGCAGAAATAATATCCATCCCAACCTTCTTAAACAAGTGCTAAAGGAAATTAGCCTCTTATTTAAGATGAGAGTGGTATAAACAGTTATATAAGGTCTGAAATAAAGTTAAGTTACAAAAAAAGAAAAACACTATCTCATATACGCACGAACTCTACTTGTAATAAAATGACTGAATTGAGAGAAAGCGTTTAAACGAAAGCGATAAATAAAGCGTTAAAGAAAGCGATATACTATTTTTATGAAAGCTTTTAACCTAAATTATGAAAGCAATAAACTAAGTTATGAAAGTAATAAACTATTCTCATACACACACACACACACACTAACATAAATTAAAAAAGAAGATGATCCAAATGAGAAAACAACATTTTATTTCTAAAATAAGCATTACAAATAGACTAAAAAGGCAAAAATTACAAAGAACATAAACTAAAATGCATAAACAAAAACTCACAATCACTCGAAAGAACTCAGAAAAACATTACAAATACTCAAAATTTGGATGATTTTTCCTTCAGCCGAGCCCTCCTATTTATAGGCAAAATATTATTTTTACACGCCCTAGGTCACGGGCGTGTCTTGTGTGTCACGGACATGACTTAGGGCGTGACATTTGCGCGTGCTTTAGGGGTCGCATCCGCCGTCTTCTGGAAGGTTCAGCCGTCAAACATGGTTGCACACGGGCGTGACTTGAATTGTCACGGGCGTGACTATGGGCGGCACATATCTGCTTTAATTGGGGCTTGACGACTGGCGTGTGCATTGGATTCTTCGAATGCCTGGATAGAGAGAGTTCGTCGAACGCTTGGGCGGAGATAATTCGTCGAATGCAGAGCGTCGTTCGTCGAACGCTAGACGCTGAGAGTTTGTCGAATGCAGAGCACTTTTCATCGATCGCAGCTTGATTTCGTCGATCGCAGGGCAGAGAGCGTTCGTCGAACGCAGCTCGATTTTCGTCGAACGCAGAGAGAGTTCGCCATTCGTCGAATGCTGAGAGATTGGCGTTTTAAAATTACACGCCCTTGGGTCACGGGCGTGACTCAGGGGCGTGACTTGACAAAAATTGCCAAAATCTGCAAAAACAAAAATAAAGCTAAGTTAGTAACAAAAATAATAAAACAAGTAATTTATTCATTAATTTACATAAACAATTAATAATATTAATTAAAACTATACTAATAACTATACTAAAATACATATATTTTACTACTCATCAAGAGTCTTTGACATTTATGTCAATGTATCTAAATGAAATAGAAACAAGGTTTAACAAAGATAAAAGAAATGATGATGGAGTAGAGGATAAACAAGAGTGTGAATTGTATGTGTTTGCATTAAAAGTGAGGCCCTTTGGACCTCTCCGCCGTTGCCAAACACTTTCAAAAAAAGATCTAGATGCAGCTCATAAATTCTTATTAAATAATTGTAATGAAGTGGATGCTTTTAAAAGGTTCGAAACATGTAGGAGCTAGTAGATTCATATTAAACCATTATCATTATTCTTATTTTATATCTAAATTTAAGTTACTTTTTGTCTTTTATAGTATGCACATGAAGGAGCTAAAAATGGCAAATGATAGGAACATTGACCAAAGTCACAAAGAACAGTTTCATTATTGGTTTCAAGCTCATGTAAGGTCCAATAACGAAATTATTCTCCTATATTATTAATTTAAAGTTTCACTTAACCAATTAACTTTTTTATTTATCATGTATAGATAAATAGATTGCATCACAAACAGTGTAGAGGCTTCTCTAAAGAGTTGTGGGCATTGAAAAATGGTCCACAATCATACTTAACAAAATTCTACTCTGGTTGTATTGTTAATGGAGTACAATTTCATATAAAAGATCGAGATGATCGTCGAACCACACAAAATAGTGGTTTACTTGTTGAGGGAGAACATCAAAATGAAATGCTTGAGTTTTATGGAGTATTGACAAGAGTAGTTGAAATGACCTATCTTCATGGACATAAAGTAATATTATTTTGCTGTGAATGGTTTAACACTGGTGAGAAAAAGACTATGCAAAAAGATAAATATTTTATGAGCATTGATATAAGATCTCGTTGGTATAGTGATGATCCGTTCGTTCTTCCAAACCAAGTGCAACAAGTGTTCTATATCGATGACACAAAACTAGGTGAGCATTGGAAAATTGCGCAGCTTGTATGTCATAGACACCTTTGGGATATTAAAGAACAAGATGACCTAGAAATGGAGGAAATGAATGATAACTTAGGTGAGTCTATGGTTCGAGAGGTTTTTCAACAACATGAGTCTTCTAACAATGAATTAATATATGATATTGAGTGTACAACCCCGATATTTGCCGAGTATACTCCCAAAGGCTCATTGGAACATCACGATAGCATCGACCCATGCAGGAAGAGAGAGAGAGGCAAGGGGGACGAGAGGTGGAGGGGCAAGTCCCCGCTCCCAGCTAAGGGGGGTGAGCCCGGGCGCTGCCCGACAGACTCGCCCGCGCTCCCAGCTAAGGGGGCGAGCCCGGGAGCTGCCCTGCGGACTCGCCCCCGCTCTCAGCTAGGGGTGCGAGCCCAGGGGGGTCCCCCTACGGTCTCGCCCCCGTCTCACCCCAGGCAGGCAGGGGGGCGAGTTCCTTACGCCTCCCGCCCCCAGCAGCAGGGGGCGAGCTCCTCTCGCCCCTGCTCCCTAGTCAGGCAGGCAGGGGGGGGCGAGCTCCTCTCGCCCTCGACCTCAGCAGGAGGGGTGTCTAAATGCACCCCAGCGGGACATCGACATTAAGGGTCTAGATGCACCCCGATAGTAAGGGGGCGAGACCAGTCAGGGGGGCGACCCTGGCTGGGTCTCGCCCAGCCCCAGCAGGGGGGCAAGGGAGGAGGCCCTCGACCCCCTAGCAACCGCCCCAGTAGGAGGGCGAGACCAGCAAGGGGGGCAAACCTGGATGAGTCTCGCCCAGCCCCCGCCCCAGTAAGGGGGCGAGACCAGCCAGGGGGGGCGACCCTGGCTGGGTCTCGCCCAGCCCTGTTTAGGGTGGTGGGTTCGCCGAGCCGCACGAGGTAACCCCTCCCGCCCAATTCCGGGGAGAGGGTTCGGTCTACGTTTAGCGCCCCAGAGCAGCGGGACATGGCTATCCGCAGCCCAGTTCAAGGGTATTTTGGTAATCTGGCAGACCAGTTTTTGGCTATTTGCAGCCCAACTTCAGAAATCCTATAAATAGGACCAAGGGGGCATCATTTGGAAAAAAGATCATTCTAGGCTAGCTCTCTCCCTCTCTCTCTCCCCACTTTCTCTCTCTAGTGGGTGAGGAGAGCCTCTAGTGGTGCCCAAGCTTAGTAGTGGCTTGGGAGGGGAAGTTCCTAAGGGGCTTCCAGGTATGTGGCGGGACCTCCCCACTAAGACCTTGGTCCAGTCCATAGTTCCTCAACCTTCAACCTAGAGCTCTCCCTTGGGGGTGAGTAAGTGTTGGTCGCCCCTCAGCTTGCTGAGGGCCCCGAACTCCACAGAGACTGAGAAATCGGTTTCAACATTATGGTGCGGTGAGCGTGGAGTGTGACTGATTCATGAAACTCTTAAGATGAGCTCTATGGACGGAGGTGGAGAAAGATCCAACACAAGTCACTCCCAGCCCCCGGTGGCTAGGGTGACGTTGGAGATGTTCGAAAATTTCAAGCAAGAGGTCTTACAGACCTTCCAGGTTGCTTTCGCCATGATAGTCGGAGGCAGAAGAAAAGATGGTCCAGAGGTTCCGCCCCGACAGATGGTCGAGGGAACTTTCGGCCAACAGTCCAGGGAAGAGGTACCGATGGCGGGGGGGGGGAGTGGGGAGGTGCCATACCCCAGCTCGCCCCGCCCCTTCAAGGGGGCGATCTCAGGAGGGAGGCGCCCTCCCAGCTCGCCCCGCCCCTTCAAGGGGGCGAGCTCAGGAGGGAGGCGCCCTCCCAGCTCGCCCCGCCCCTTCAAGGGGGCGAGCTCAGGAGGGAGGCGTCCTCCCAGCTCGCCCCGCCCCTTCAAGGGGGCGAGCTCAGGAGGGAGGCGCCCTCCCAGCTCCCCCGCCCCTTCAAGGGGGCGAGCTCAGGAGGGAGGCGCCCTCCCAGCTCGCCCCAACCCTTCAAGGGGGCGAGCTCAGGAGGGAGGCGCCCTCCCAGCTCGCCCCGCACCTTCAAGGGGGCGAGCTCAGGAGGGTGGCGCCCTCCCAGCTCGCCCCGCCCCTTATAGCCTAGTCCCAAAAGGGGGCAAGCGTGGAGGCATCCGGCCCCCACTCGCTCTACCCCAAAAGGAGTCGAGTGAATGTTGATGGTTGAGACCACCTCGGGTGGAGGCTATCCAATAGCCCGGCGAGCGCAGAGACCAGCAAGTCGACTCCGCGAGAGCAAGTAAGGGGGAACTTCAAAAGGAAAAGATTGAACTACCCAAGGTGGGGGCAGGGACCAAGGGCACCCCCCGTAGTGCGATGGTTCGTTTTCATACTTAGTTCCATTTTCTTGCATATAATATTATGACTGGCAAGGTTGGATATTTTGGCGCTAGAATGCCCTAGATCGATTCCACTGCTGGGCTCTCACTAGCCGGTGGGTCAGGTTGATCTCACGGAGAGGCTGGGGAGATGTGCAGGTCCCTGGTGCCGGATTGCCCCGGATGATCCCGCTGCCGGGCTCTCACTAGCCGGTGGGTCAGGTTGATCTCGCGGAGAGGCTGGCGAGATGTGCAAGTCCCTGGTGCCAGATTGCCCCGGATGATCCCACTGTCGGGCTCTCACTAGCCGGTGGGTCAAGTTGATCTCGCGGAGAGGCTGGCGAGATGTGCAAGTCCCTGGTGCCGGATTGCCCCGGATGATCCCACTGCCGGGCTCTCACTAGCCGGTGAGTCAGGTTGATCTCGCGGAGAGGCTGGCAAGATGTGCAAGTCCCTAGTGCCGGATTGCCCCAGATGATCCCGCTGCCGGGGTCTCACTAGCCGGTGGGTCAGGTTGATCTCGCGGAGAGGCTGGTGAGATGTGCAAGTCCCTGGTGCTGGATTACCCCGGATGATCCCGCTGTCGGGCTCTCACTAGCCGGTGGGTCAGGTTGATCTCGCAGAGAGGCTAGCGAGATGTGCAAGTCCCTGGTGCCGAATTGCCCCGAGTGATCCCGCTGTCGGGCTCTCACTAGCCGGTGGGTCAGGTTGATCTCGCGGAGAGGCTGGCGAGATGTGCAAGTCCCTAGAGCCGGATTGCCCCGGATGATCCCACTGCCGGGATCTCACTAGCCGGTGGGTCAGGTTGATCTCGCGGAGAGGCTGGCGAGATGTGCAAGTCCCTGGTGCCGGATTGCCATGGATGAGCCCGCTGTCGGGCTCTCACTAGCTGGTGGGTCAGGTTGATCTCACGGAGAGGCTGATGAGATGTGCAAGTCCCTAGTGCCGGATTGCCACGGATGATCCCACTGTCGGGCTCTCACTAGCCGGTGGGTCAGGTTGATCTCGCGGAGAGGCTGGCGAGATGTGCAAGTCCCAGGTGCCGGATTGGCCCGGATGATCCCGTTGTCGGGCTCTCACTAGCCGGTGGGTCAGGTTTATCTCGCGGAGAGGCTGGCGAGATGTGCAAGTCCCTGGTGTCGGATTGCCCCGGATGATCCCGCTGCCGGGCTCTCACTAGCCGGTGGGTCAGGTTGATCTCGCGGAGAGGCTGGCGAGATGTGCAAGTCCCTGGTGCCAGATTGCCCCGAATGATCCCGCTGTCAGGCTCTCACTAGCCGGTGGGTCAGGTTGATCTCGCAGAGCGGCTGGCGAGATTTGCAAGTCCCTGGTGCCGGATTGCCACGGATGATCCCGCTGTCGGGCTCTCACTAGCCGGTGGGTCAGGTTGATCTCGCGGAGAGGCTGGCGAGATGTGCAAGTCCCTGGTGCCGGATTGCCCCGGATGGTTCCGCTGACCGGGCTCTCA
This sequence comes from Dactylorhiza incarnata, assembly GCA_033032865.1. Lineage (NCBI taxonomy): Eukaryota > Viridiplantae > Streptophyta > Magnoliopsida > Asparagales > Orchidaceae > Dactylorhiza > Dactylorhiza incarnata. The sequence continues at coordinate 8,036,954 of JAWHQI010000065.1, forward strand.
CTAGCCGGCAGGTTCAGGTTGACCTCCCAGGGAGGCTATGTTATTTTCCCCTGAGGTGGTCTCGCTAGCCGGGCTCTCACTAGCCGGCAGAGTTGGAAGACCTCTCGGGGAGGCTATGTATTTTTCCCCCGAGGTGGTCTCGCTAGCCGGGCTCTCACTAGCCGACAGAGTTGGATGACCTCTCAGGGAGACTATGTATTTTTCCCCCGAGGTGGTCTCGCTAGCCGGGCTCTCACTAGCCGGTAGAGTTGGAAGACCTCTCGGGGAGGCAATGTATTTTTCCCCCGAGGTGGTCTCGCTAGCCGGGCTCTCACTAGCCGGCAGAGTTGGAAGACCTCTCAGGGAGGCTATGTATTTTTCCCCCGAGGTGGTCTCGCTAGCCGGGCTCTCACTAGCCGACAGGGTTGGAGGACCTCTCAGGGAGGCGCTGTGTTTTTTTTGAGATAGCACCGATAACCGTGTTCCCATTGACACTCGTCGAATATGCAGGGTTAGACATTTCTTTCCGAGCGTGAGCCACGCTCGAAAAGAGCGGGGATTGTGTACAACCCCGATAATCGCCGAGTATACTACCAAAGGCTCATTGGAACATCACGGTAGCATCGACCCATGCAGGAAGAGAGAGAGGCAAGGGGGGCGAGAGGTGGAGGGGCAAGTCCCCACTCCCAGCTAAGGGGGGGCGAGCCCGGGCGCAACCCGGCGGACTCGCCCCTGCTCCCAGCTAAGGGGGCAAGCCCGGGCGCTGCCCGGTGGACTCGCCCCCGCTCTCAGCTAGGGGGGGCGAGCCCAGGGGGGTCCCCCTATGGTCTCTCCCCCGTCTCACCCCAGGCAGGCAGGGGGGCGAGTTCCTCTCGCCTCCCGCCCCCAGCAGCAGGGGAGAGCTCCTCTCTCCCCTGCTCCCTAGTTAGGCAGGCAGGGGGGCGAGCTCCTCTCTCCCCCGACCTCAGCAGGAGGGGTGTCTAAATGCACCCCAGCGGGACCTTGGCAGTAAGGGTCTAGATGCACCCCGATAGTAAGGGGGCGAGACCAGCCAGGGGGGCGACCCTGGCTGGGTCTCGCCCAGCCCTAGCAGGGGGCAAGGGAGGAGGCCCTCGGCCACCTTGCCCCCGCCCCAGTAGGAGGGCGAGACCAGCCAGGGGGGCGACCCTGGCTGGGTCTCGCCCAGCCCCCGCCCCAGTAAGGGGGTGAGTCCAGCCAGGGGGGCGACCCTGGCTGGGTCTCACCCAGCCCTGTTTAGGGGGGGGGGGTCGCCGAGCCGCGCGAGGTATCCCCTCCCGCCTAGTTCCGGGGAGAGGGTTTGGTCTACGTTTAGTGCCCCAGAGCAGCGGGATTTGGCTATCTGCAGCCCAGTTCAAGGGTATTTTGGTAATCTGGCAGACCAGTTTTTGGCTATTTGCAGCCCAACTTCAGAAATCCTATAAATAGGACCAAGGGGGCATCATTTGGAAAAAAGATCATTCTAGGCTAGCTCTCTCCCTCTCTCTCTCTCCCCACTTTCTCTCTCTAGTGGGTGAGGAGAGTCTCCAGTGGTGCCCAATCTTAGTAGTGGCTTGGGAGGGGAAGTTCCTAAGGGGCTTCCGGGTATGTGGCGGGACCTCCCCACTAAGCCCTTGGTCCAGTCCATAGTTCCTCAACCTTCAAACTAGAGCTCTCCCTCGGGGGGAGTAAGTGTTGGTCGCCCCTCTGCTTGCTGAGGGCCTCGAACTCCACAGAGACCGAGAAATCGGTTTCAACATTGAGTATCATAACCTGCAATTTCTAGCAAGAGAAGATATCAAACCTGGTATTATAAATGTGGAAGTTTTAACTAAAATCTGCGAAGAGAAGGAACATAATAATGATAACGTTGACGAAGATGAGTCTACAAATGAAGATGATGAAACACTTGTGCAATATTGTGATGACAATGATGATACCATGTATGCTACTCATGCTCAAGATGAGACATGGTACATGAAGTTTATTTCTTATCTATTATGATGAAACTCTATTCCAATTCTTACTTTTCATAACATTTGATTGAATACTATTCTAATGTGATATTTAATATTTGTATCTTATTTAACATTTGTATCTTATTTACTTTGCAAAAAAATGCCTCCGAAGAATGTCATTCTACGTCGCCCTGTAACAAGGAGTAAATCATTGGTTAATGATGAACCAACAAATGATGTTGTTGTTGAATTGTCTAGTCTATCACCATCGTCTAGTCTACCACCATTGTCTAGTCTACCACCATCGTCTAGACTACCATCCACACCAAGTCTACCACCATCATCTAGTCTACCATCCACACCATCATCTACTCTACCATTGTCTAGTCTACCAAGTCTACAACCATCATCTCTTGGATCACATCATCTTCATGATGATGTTGCGGCTATGAAATTTGATGATGGAAGTCCACCACAGATATCTAATAATACTAGTAAGCATTACTTAATTATATTTCATACCGATGTTTATTATTTACTAGAACCATATATCTATTAAGTTTGTTTAATTTTGTAGTGGCAAGCTCTAGTAGAAAAAGAGGTCGTGGGGCGAGCACAAGAAAAATCTATCGAGAAAGCTATTGAAGAAAATGTATGTTTTATTTATCTTGAAAGTTATATACTATCACACTATATGATAACATACATTTTTTAGGATAAGAAATTGTTTGATATTGAGTTCCCTGAAGGCTTCAAAAAACCACGTCGTTTTGCAAGTCACCTAGCAAATGGGATAGGCGTTGTTATTAGACATAGTCCAGGATTGGATTTCTTGACCCCCTGGAGCGAAATTGAAAATGAACGTATACTTCCTGTATATGCTGGATTAGATGTAAGTAAATTTGTATATGACATTTTTTTTCAATTTGGTTGGAATAACTAATTAAATATATGTTGTTCCTTTGTAGCAATGGTTTGATATAAAGGGATGGTCTATAGATGAATTAGTAAAAGGCAATATGGAAGAGATGTTTCAGCGTAGTTATACACATTGGAGAGGGAGATTATCTGCAACTTATAAAGAATATGTTGCATTGGGAAAGAATCCAAGAGTTGTAGCCCATTTGATTGGATCTCACTCGAGAAGTGGTGTATCTTGTGCGATTACTTCGACAGTGAGAGTTTTAAGGTGAATTTTAGTAAATAACAAAATCCTGTTTAATATATATGTATATATATGTATATATATATATATATATATGTATGTATATATGATTACTAAAAGCTTCAGTACATGCACTCATATGTGATTTTGAATAATAACAGAAAGGTCTAAAACTAACGCTGATAATAGGTCACACATGCCGTTTACTCATACATCGGGTTCCAAATCCTATCATTCATGACTATTGTAAACAGTAATGTAATGATATTATTAGTGAATTTTGATTATTACCTCATATTCACTAATATTATGTTCATATGTAGGTTAATTAAAGTCCTGTTGAGAACGTGGCTAACACTCATTAGAAGAATGGTGTGTTTGTTAGTGAGAAAGCTAAAGCAGCATATGTAAGTCAGAATTTAAACTAGTAGAGAGAATTGATGTTTGTCCGTGATAACTTATGTTTCTTGAAAGTGCACAGTTAACCTCACTAGAATTCTCTAGAGGGGGGGGGGGGGGTGAATAGAGATTTAAAATATTTTTGTGCAAAGTTAATAATTATATATATATGGGTGTAGTGATCACAGATTAGAGCTTCCCACACACCGACAAGAATTAAACAAGTAAAGAAAAATAAATGCAATAAGAAAAATCACAGCACAACACAAAGAAATATAGTGGTTCCCCAAACTTTGGGTAGTCCACTCTTCTACCCCCTTGGTAGGAAATTCACGATCTTGCACTGAGTCTTTTGATAAGGAGACTCTTAGAACCACCCTGAGTCTTTTGACAAGGAGACTCTTAGAACCAACTGAGTCTTTTGAAAAGGAGACTCTTAGAACCAATACAACTGAATTTTTTGAAGAGTGATTCTATAAACTCTTTTACAATATGTGAGAATGAAAATAAGAAAAAGGAAAAGAAGTATTTAAGACAAGAATGAATCTTCTTCCTAGCAAGAAGATTGGAAGCACAAGAAGTAGTTAATTAAATCTCCCTTCTATAGTGAGAACGAGATTGTAAGCTTTTCAGAATTTTGCAGCAGTATGGCTTTAGAAGCAGAAGAAGAAGAATGCTTGATGGTTGCTGCAGAACAATTTCTCTATTATCTCTCTTTTTCACTTTTGGGAGCTTTTCCTCTTTTTCAATGTGTATATGGTGGATCACTTCTTATTTTTCTCTGCCGACCTCCTTGGTTATTTACAGCTCTGTTTATTAAAATAACACTATAGGAGAGTAATCAATTACCAAGCAGAGTATTAGAAAGAAAGAGAAATTTCCATAACAGTTATATCCATAGAAGGAAAGTATTCAATCTGATTTCAAATAATGTCCATAAAGGATTTAATCAATTTAGCCAAGAATCTATTAGAGGAAAGAATGATTCAGAACGGCTATAAAGAATAAATTGATTCCATATAAATCAGATCTATAAAAGAAGGAAAGAGATCTGGTGATTTTTGAATTAATCATAGTAATCGACGTGCGTCGATTACTATTCGACGTAAGCATCGAATTCATCCTGGCTGGACGTCGAGAGGAGAATAAGGAAGGTGCGTTGACTATGGTGTGTCGACTTCTCAAGATGCATCGACTAGAAGTCAGAGCAACGTCGACATAGGATACGTTGAATTCTTCTTAAAGGTACATCAACTCATTCTGAAAGGAACGTCGATACAACTTTGACGTTGTGTCGAATACTATTCGACGCATATTTACTTACCTTGATTTTCCTTTCTTGGAATTCATATTTAACTCATTTTCAGGGGTTAAGAGAAATCATTTTCCCAACAATCTCCCCCTATTTGTCTTAACCCTATTTAGAGGGAAATTGTACTAGCATTTAATCAACTCAGCAGGGCAATTATATAGAACAGAAATATGTCAAACAATCAGAAGAGAAATTAGAAAGAGAAAGCATATGACAAGCATTTGTCTTTCACAAGAATTAAACCAGAAACTTATTTTTGTACATGAAGTTGACAAAAGCAGAATAAAGTTTCCTAGATAAGTTTTCAATATCATCAAAAATGTATCCCCTGGCTCTATCAGGTCGTTCCTGGACATTCCTGATGATTGTATGCAGTTTTTCCAAGAGTTTATCACCATCAGGGATAGTGTCATTTATGGAGTAGCCTTTGCTGATGATGATTGCTGCCTTTTCATCAATCATCTCAATTGTAATGTTTTGAATTTTCTTTTCAGTAGGCTTGATATCAGGTGGTCCCTTGCTATCAACCTTGGGCCTATATTTTGTTTTCTTTTCTGATTGCTGCTTCTCAGGAATCTCAGCCATTTTTCCTTTCCCTTTCCAGGGTGAGGCATGCCACTTGTCTAATTTTACAGGTCTGTTGGGCTTCTTGTAGGGAATGTAAGTATCTTCTGTACACCTTACACCCCTCTTGCGCTTTTGGCCTTTCTCTAGGATGACCCCTGCCTGAGGGTTTTTCTTTTGATAAGCTTCAATATCAATCAACTTCTTTGGAATTTTGACAGAAGATTCAGCAAGAATTTGTTCCTTGGTCATTCCCCTGTTGATCTTTTCCATCCAGGCATTCCTCTTATCTTCTACTTCCTTCCTAGCAGCTTCATATTCATACAACTCTCTTTCTCTTATTTCCTCATGCCTCTTTTCCATGTCAGGGTCATGGTATTCCTTTACAGGGCTGGTAGGAATGCTGACAGGCATTTTTTCAAACCTTTTTATCTCCTCACAGGCTTTTCTATACTTCTTTTCTTTAGCATACTCTTTCCTTTCTTCTTTGGAGAAGTTTTCCAGTGAGGGATGGCTTCTCTTTTCCTTTTCATTTGTCCTTCTGGACTTTTCCTAGGTAGAATCTGCTTAGTGAGTTTTGCTATTGGAGGAGGTAAAGGTAGCAGTGGAGGTAGAGAAGAAGGTTGAGGTGGAGGTAGAGGTAGAGGTGGAGATGAAGGTAGAGAAGGAAGTTGAGGTGGAGGTAGAGGTAGAGAAGGAGAGGGAGATGGAGTTTTCTCTTTAGGTGGAGAAGGAACTTTCTCAAGAAAAAGAGTTTGTTGTACAATAGAAGGCAGAATGACCTCTGGTAGAGTAATCTCTGCTGAGGGAGTTTTGTCTCTTCCAGGCTCTTCTGAAGGGGTGTCCTCAAGTAGAGGTGTCTTCAGTTTGATGTAACTGGCAGAGAAGCCAGGAGAGTGATGCTGAAATTCTTCTTCACATAGGGGTGCATCAGTCCACATCTATCCCTTCCATTCATCAGAGGTGGCTGCTTCTTCCTCCCCCTGAACTCATGAGTTCTTTACCACAGGAAGCTCCCCCTGAGTATATGGGGCATCGGTTCTAAATGCTGAATCCACAACATGATCTCCTTCAGTGTGATAAGAGGAGGTCTCTCCAAAGTATTTGTTGAATGTGTACTCAGAGTGATTGGAGAGGATTGGAGCCTATTATAAGAGAAGAGGTTGGTGTAATTCTTTAGAGATAATGTTTAGAGTTGAAAAGGAAATTAATCCTGAGCTTTTAAGAGAGATAGAGAACCTGACAAGGTGGGTTTCTGGAGCCATTCTCCCCCTGGTTTATATCCTGCATAAAGGATTTAAACCTTTCTGGCGACAGAGGCCGTTCTTGAATGAGAGCATGAAGCTCAGGAAGAGAAGCAGAGAGGGTTGCCAGTTTAGCTGCACATGTGTTGATCATGGCAGCACATTTATTGGCGAAGTGATCCAGTCGAATCTGGAAGTCATTTACGAGGTGTTCGAGAGCATCGTTCATCTCTTTGATGAGGGCCGATTGATCAGAGGTTGGTGTCATTGATGCAGAGAGAGAGAGAGAGAGGTAGAAGACGATGTTTTGGGGGTTGAGGAGAGTATATGTTATGAAATAGGAGGTATTATTTAAAGAAGATGAAACGTCAAGAAAGGAAACAGAAATCACAGTAATCCAATCGTCAAAAGAGGAAGTAAGGATTTGACTCTAATTGTAACCAGATGTCGATGTTACATCGAATTGATGTCGACATATGCGTCGATATGGAGTCGACGCTCCGTGGAGATTTGTCCTCTTACTGTTCTGTCGACGTGTTCATAGCCCTGCGTCGATATAAGTTTGACGGTGCATCGATACGTTATCAACGTAACTTTTCCCGAAAGAAATCAATGCCAGCGTCGAGTTCGTTTCGACGGTGCGTCGATATGTATTCGACGCCTCTTCAAATACTGTCTTAGATTTCCTGATTTCTTTTAGATTTCCCAACAATGGTGGTTACAGACTACCATCAATCATTCCTAAGGTGTTGATGAAATAATTATGCTTAGTTTCATCCAAGGGTTTTGTGAAGATGTCTGCTCTTTGATTGTCTGTGGGAATATATTCTAGGGTTATCTTACCTTTTTCTACATTGTCTCTAAGGAAGTGATGTCTGATTTCTATATGTTTGGTCCTACTATGAAGGACTGGGTTGGATGCTATGGATATAGCACTAGAGCTATCACAATAGATCTTAGAGTTATGTATTTCCAATTTGTAGTCAAGAAGCTGATTTTGCATCCACAGGATTTGTGAACAACAGCTCCCAATAGCTATGTATTCATCTTCAGCTGTTGAGGTTGAGACTGAGGTTTGTTTCTTACTAAACCATGATATCAATCTGTCACCTAGGAATTGGCAGGTGCCAAATGTGCTTTTTCTATCAACCCTACATCCAGCATAATCTGCATCTGAGAAACCTATTAATTCAAAGTTGGTTTCTGCTGAGTACCATAGACCTAGTTCAGGGGTTCCCTTTAGGTATCTAAGAATCCTTTTTACAGAGGTGAGATGGGATTCCTTTGGATCAACCTGAAATCTAGCACATATGCAAGTGGCAAACATGATGTCAGGTCTGCTAGCTGTTAGATATAGAAGGGATCCTATGATGGCCCTATAAGTCTTTTGATCTACTGATTTTCCTTTATCATCTTTTTCTATAATGGCATTGGTTGCCATGGGTGTTTTCATGGTAGATGTTGATTCCATACCAAACTTTTTGATTAGCTCTTTAGTATATTTGGATTGTGAGATGAAGATTCCCTCACTACTTTGTTTTACTTGTAATCCTAAGAAATATGAGAGTTCTCCCATACTACTCATTTCAAATTTAGATTTCATTAGATTAGCAAATCTTTTACACAGTTTAGGATGAGTTGAGCTAAAGATGATGTCATCTACATATATTTGAACAAGGAGGAGTTGGTTTTTATGGGTTCTAGTAAAGAGTGTCTTGTCTACTTTTCCTCTTTCAAAGGAATTTTCTAAAAGGAAATTAGAGAGAGTTTCATACCAAGCTCTAGGTGCATGCTTAAGACCATATAGTGCTTTGTTAAGTCTATAAACAAAGTTAGGAGAAGAGGGATTAACAAAACCTGGTGGTTGCTCCACATATACCTCTTCTTGAAGATCACCATTCAGAAAAGCACTCTTGACATCCATTTGGTAGACTTTCATCTTCATGAAGGCTGCATAAGCAAGAAAGAGCCTGATTGCCTCTAATCTGGCTACTGGAGCAAAGGTCTGGTTGTTGTCTATCCCTTGTTCTTGTCTATATCCTTGTGCTACAAGTCTTGCCTTGTTCCTGACAATTACTCCAATGGAAACTAGTTTGTTCCTATATACCCATTTTGTACCAATCACAGTGTAGTTTCTTGGTCTTTCAACTAGGTTCCACACTTTGTTTCTCTCAAATTGGCCTAGTTCTTCTTGCATGGCCATAATCCAGTGAGGATCACAATTTGCTTCCTCAAACATCTTTGGTTCAACTTGTGATAGGAGCATCATCCCATTGGAGACCTGGTGTCTTGTTCTTACTCCTGTATTGGGGTCTCCAATTACTTGAGTTTGTGGATGATCTTTCAAATTGACCCTTGTCCTGCCTGGACTTGTCAGATGTTCTTCTTCCTCGTTGGTGATAGGATCATTGTCCACCTGGCCTTCCTGAACCATGTTCTCTTGTGGGAGTTGGTTTTGAATGTTCTTTTCTGAATCTTCTTCATGTTCTTGTTCAGATTCCTCACTTGATTCCTTTATCTTGTTTTCTTTTCCATTATCTGTGTTCTCTAGAACCAGTTGTTCAAGCTGTGTTTCTATGCTGCTGCTTTCCTGTGGAAAAGAACTGGTGGGAGTTCCCTCCCCCTTAAACAGCATGTTAGTTTCATCAAATATAATGTGCATAGACTCTTCAATTTTAAGAGTTCTCTTGTTATAGCACCTATAGGCTTTACTAGATGTTGAGTATCCCAGAAATATTCCATCATCAGATTTCTTGTCAAACTTGGCAAGATGATTTTTTCCATTATTTAGGATAAAACAAGCACATCCAAAGATCTTAAAATATTTAACTATGGGTGTTTTTCCTTTCAGGAGCTCATATGGAGTTTTTGATTTAGTTTTGTGTATTAGGCTTCTATTTAGAACATAGTTGGCAGTGTTGACTGCTTCAGCCCAGAAAGTTTTTTGTAAACCTGATTCTACTAGTAAGGTCCTTCCTGATTTTATTAAAGTTCTATTCTTTCTTTCAGCAACTCCATTTTGCTGAGGGGTTCTAGGGGCTGAAAAACTTTGTTTGATACCTATATCTTCACAGAAACTACTCATAAACTGATTTTCAAATTCAGTCCCATGATCACTTCTGATTATGGAAACCTGACTATTGAGTTCAGATTGAATTTGTTTTATGAATCATGAGAGAGTCTTGTGGGTTTCAGACTTAGCCCTTAGAAAGAATACCCAGCTGAATCTGGAATAGTCATCCACAATGACTAGGGTATAGGATTTTCCACCTAAGCTCTGAGTTGATATGGGACCAAAGAGATCCATGTGTAGTAAGTAAAGGACCCTGGGAGAGTCATCCTTACCAATTGGTTTGAAGGATGATTTGGTTTATTTTCCTAGTTGGCAAGGTTTGCATGGAGAATCCTTAGAGTACCTACCCTTTGGTAAGCCTCTGACTAGGTTATTCTTTGCTAGTTTACTGATTGTTTTGTAGTTTAGATGACCTAGTCTCCTATGCCATAATTCACTTTTATCAATAATATTGTTGAATAAACAGACTTCTGTGGGTGAGGAGCTAAAGTCCACTACATATACTTTTCCTCTTCTAATTCCATTGAGTACTGTGGCACCAGTCTTGATATCAATAATATGGCAGAATAGTGTGGTGAATTTTACCTCATACTTACCATTTTCACATATCTGACTTATACTTATCAGATTGTGCTTCAGTCCTTTGACTACTGCCACATTCTTGAAGGTGACTTTCCCTTCTTTGAAATCTCCAAAGCCCTTGGTTTGGCCAGAGTCTCCAAAAGTTACTGATGGTCCAAGTCTATCCTCAAAGTTGATTAACAGGTTTTTACATCCTGTCATGTGCATGGAGCATCCACTGTCCAAGTACCACACCAGCCTGGAGATGTGATACATCTGCACATAAAATTTTAAACATTAGTTTGAACCCTGCTGAGCTGGGGTCCCTTTCTCCCATCAGTGTAAAATTTAATAAAAGAATAAGTGGGTTTTTCTGAATATCCTTCCTCCTTTAGGGGCATTGGTTTATCATACCAATTTTCTTTGGTGATGTTACAGAAGTAGTGGTCATAGTAAAAGGAGATGGATTGAGACAGCTATTTGGTAGAGAAGAGATGTATGTCTGATTGGTTGCGTCGATATGTATTCGACGTAGGTTTATGGTTGCGTCGATATGAAGTCGACGCTTTCTCCATTCTGCATTTACTTTCAGTCGAAGAATGAGAGAGGTTGCGTCAGGTAGGAGTCGATGCACTTTGGTGTATGCATCGATTAGAAGTCGACGCACGTTGATAAGTATTCGACGCACGTTTAAATTTTTTCTGAGGATATCTTCCCAGGATTCCTTCATATATAATGAGATTAGTTTTATTAAAGACAGTGGTTGTTTCTGGATTTTCCTGTGATCTTTCTCCTGTCAAATGTCCTTCCCTAGTGAAGTGAATGGGATGTCTCCAAACAGATTTCCTAGGTGATTGAGTTTTTGGTTCTAAGTCAGTATTATCTTCTAGTTGTCTAAGTCTTTCAGTAAGATTTCTAGAGATGTTCTTGAGCTTCTGACTTCTCCCATTTAGAGAGTCTTCAAAGACCTTTGCCTTTGCTAGCTCATTTTTCAGTGTTAGATTTTCTGTATAGATTTTGTCTAATTCCTTTAGGCTAAGCTCATAGTTATTATACTGTGTATTTACTTTTTTGAGATTGTTTAATTCATTTCTTAGTTCTTTAATTTCTTTTTCAGATTTGATTAGATTTAAACAGAATTCTTTGAAATTGTTTTTGAAATCAGTGGAAGAGATATCTATATCATCAAGTATATTTATCATAGATGTATCATTAGGCTTCTCAGTGGCCATCAAACAGGTTTCCTCCAGCTTGGCCTCTTCTTGATCATTGTCAGATGAGGTGCTTTCTTCAGATTCTGAATCACTCTATGATTGAGCAATGAGACCTTTCTCTTTCTTCTTTTTCTTCTGTAGATCTGTTCTTTTCAGATCTTTCTTTTTGTTGATCTCCTTAGGACATTCAGGTGCAATATGTCCAGGTTTCCTGCAAGAGTAACATATAATCTCTTTAGTATGTGTTTTATTATACCTGATTTTTGAGTCTCTTCCTCTGGATCCTTCTATTTTGATCCACTTCTTGAACCTTCTGGCTAGTAGGCTGATCAGCTCCTCATCACTTGTAGAGGGTTCACCTTCAACAGCCTTCAATGCAATACTCTTTTCTTTTGAGAGTGAAGGAGCCTTTTCTTTCTCTTCTTTCTCAGCTCTTGTTTTTAACAGATGTTCATAAGATTTTAATTTGCCCAACAGGACATCTGTTGAGATTTCTCTTTGACTTCTGGAGTCTCTAATTGGCCAGATTCTTGAATCCCAAGAGCTAGGGAAGCAAGTTAGAAGTTTGCCATTTATCTCAGTGAGAGATATGTCCTTTTCAAGTGTTCTCAACTCATTCACTATGAGGCTGAATCTGGCATACATGTCATCAACACTTTCACCTTCTTTCTTCTGAAAGTTTTCATATTGAGAGATGAGTAGTGCCTTTCTGTCCTTTTTCTCATCAGCACTTCCCTCTACCATTTTGGTGAGAGCTTCCCATACTTACTTAGCTGACTCACAATCAGCAATCTTTTGGAAGATTTCATCTGAGAGGGTTGAGACTAGGATATTCATAGCCTTGGCATCATATCCTTAGGCTTTCTTTTCTTCCTCTACCCACTCAGCTTTTGGAGCAAGTATTTCAGTCACTTTTCCACTTGAGTCCTTTCTGAATGGCTTGGGGGGACCTGTCAAGATAGCATTAAACAATTCATCATCAATAGAGTTTAAATAAATTCTGATTCTTGTTTTCCAAAGTGCAAACTTTTCAAGGTTGCAAATTGTTGGTCTCGTGGAAGCATAATCTTTGATTTGGGCCATGTGAAAAATAATTGTTAGAAAAATATATATATAAATAAGGGGTAGGATCTTTTTGATCAAGAAGTTAACCTTTTTAGATCAACCTCGCTTTGATACCAATTGAAAGTGCACAGTTAACCTCACTAAAATTCTCTAGAGGGGGGGGGGGGGGGTGAATAGAGATTTAAAATATTTTTGTGCAAAGTTAATAATTATATATATATGGGTGTAGTGATCACAGATTAGAGCTTCTCACACACCAACAAGAATTAAACAAGTAAAGAAAAATAAATGCAATAAGAAAAATCACAACACAACACAAAGAAATATAGTGGTTCCCCAAACTTTGGGTAGTCCACTCTTCTACCCCCTTGGTAGGAAATTCACTATCTTGCACTGAGTCTTTTGATAAGGAGACTCTTGGAACCACCCTGAGTCTTTTGACAAGGAGACTCTTAGAACCAACTGAGTCTTTTGAAAAGGAGACTCTTAGAACCAGTACAACTTAATTTTTTGAAGAGTGATTCTAAAAACTCTTTTACAATATGTGAGAATGAAAATAAGAAAAAGGAAAAGAAGTATTTAAGACAAGAATGAATCTTCTTCCTATCAAGAAGATTGGAAGCACAAGAAGTAGTGAATTAAATCTCCCTTCTATAGTGAGAAGGAGATTGTAAGCTTTTCAGAATTTTGCAGCAGTATGGCTTTAGAAGAAGAAGAAGAAGAATGCTTGATGGTTGCTGCAGAACAATTTCTCTATTCTCTCTCTTTTTCACTTTTGGGAGCTTTTCCTCCTTTTCAATGTGTATATGGTGGATCACTTCTTATTTTTCTCTGCTGACCTCCTTGGTTATTTATAGCTCTGTTTATTAAAATAACACTATAGGAGAGTAATCAATTAGCAGACAGAGTATTAGAAAGAAAAAGAAATTTCCATAACAGTTATATCCATAGAAGGAAAGTATTCAATCTGATTTCAAATAATGTCCATAAAGGATTTAATCAATTTAGCCAAGAATCTATTAGAGGAAAGAATGATTCAGAATGGCTATAAAGAATAAATTGATTCCATATAAATCAGATCTATAAAAGAAGGAAAGAGATCTGGCGATTTTTGAATTAATTATAGTAATCGACGTGCGTCGATTACTATTCGACGTGCGTCGATTACTATTCGACGTAAGCTTCGAATTCATCCTGGCTGGACGTCGAGAGGAGAATAAGGAAGGTGCGTCGACTACGGTGCATCGACTTCTCAAGATGCGTCGACTAGAAGTCAGAGCAACGTCGACATAGGATACGTCGAATTCTTCTTAAAGGTACTTCGACTCATTCTGAAAGGAATGTCGATAAAACTTCGACGTTGCGTCGAATACTATTCGACGCATATTTACTTACCTTGATTTTCCTTTCTTGGAATTCATATTTAACTCATTTTCAGGGGTTAAGAGAAATCATTTTCCCAACATTTTTATTGTAACATTATTTTACAGCTTGAAATGGAAAGGCTGAGAGCGTCAACAGTTGAATCTGACGGTGAAAGCTTAATGTCCGAGAGAGAAATTATAAAAAAAGCACTTTGAAATAAGTATGGTTATGATAAAGGATTAGGCTATGGTGTCATTCCTTCTAGACAAAGGAAGAAAATAATTAATGAGGCGACTCAATTAAAAGAGAAGTTAAATTCGGCAGAAGAAGATTTGCACAATGCCAACTCTCATATTGCATCCCAAACAAAGCTTATTGAAAGGCAGGAAGCGTTGATTCAAACTCACAATGAATAAATTGCGGGTTTAAAAGAAGGACAAAATAAGTTGAAGGAGATGTTGACTGCTGTTTTGGAAATATATGGCCAACTTTGATGACTTTTGGGTGTTATTTGGTTGAAAAACCCTCCTTTGTGAGCTCTTTCTTCCTTTCCCTCCTCATCTCTTCTTCTATTATTATTTTCACATATTTAATTTCACAGTACCAATCCCAATTTAGAATCATGGATCATTAGTTACATTAGTTTGGTTGTGTAAGTTTTAGGAGGTTGTCAAAATCTTCTTGTTAGTTTTCTAAGGCACACATAACACTAGTTAAAACACAACACACACCTTTTGTGGATCATAGTCAGTTATAACAGCCACATATAAGCTATTATCTTCAGGCCACCTAGTCATTACTATTCTCCTACTCAGGGGATCATATGCTGCAGTTTCAGCCACCTCATTTGCTGCAATACTTCCTGTATATGCTGGTTGTCAATATTCATTTATATTTTATTAACTGAATACTATGCAAATTGACTTTGAATGAGCATGGCTCTTCCCTTGTAGTTGTAGTTTGCTGCAACTGCAGCAAACTGGCAGTAGGCAGTTTACTGCAGCAGCTACAGCAAACTATAGCTGCCAGCTTATTGCATTGCTGCAGCTACCAGTTTGCTGCATTGCTGCAGCTGCCAGTTTGCTGCAGCTGCCAGTGTGTAGTGTTTTGCAGTGAGTGTGTTGTGATGTGAGTAGTGTTGTGTTGTGCAGTGAGTAGTATGATGTGTTGTGCAGTGAGTAGTATTGTGCAATGAGTAGTAAGTGTGTATTGAGTGTGTAGTGTTTTGCAGTGCAATGAGTGTTATGTTGTGCAGTGAGTGTGTTGGGCAGAGAGTGTGTTGTGCAATGACTGAGTGGTGGGTTGTGTTGTGTTGTGGGTGTGTTGTGCAGTGAATAGTGTTGTACAATGAGTGTTGAGCTGTGTTATGCAGTGAGTTGTGTTGTGTAGAGAGTTGTGTTGTGTAGTGAGTGTGTTGTAATGCAGTGAGTGTGTTGTGCTAGATCATTAAATGCACAAGGTATTCCACTTGGTGCTACTTAAATCCTAATTTTTTGTTTGTTACCTATTAATTTTTTTCTAAACTAAAATAGTATCTATTTAAACAGTGTATTTTTCCCATCTACACTTTGTTTCATGTTTGCATAAGGCTACTCCTGTCATATTCTGTTGGTGATTTAGCAAAATAGCATATAGAGGATCTTGAGTTCCTCTAACCTATCCTTTTAGCAAGCTAATAGGATCAGTTTTGATCCCCCCGCTCTCCATTCAATTTTTTGAGTAATTGTATGGGTTTATAGAAATAACTCTTTACAATAATTATTCATTTTGATATTAATATATTTCTTGGTTTCTTATGGTCATCATGTATTCATTGCAACTCAGCTATGTTTGATGGTTTCTTTTAGTCTCACTAATGCATGTACATCATGTCTTTCCTTATAGTTTCTATCCTAGTATTTTTTAGAAATAAATCTGCAGCAAGTTTGCAAACTGCAACGAGTTTGCTTTAGTTTTAGGAAACTGCAGTACTGGGTTTACTGCAGCTGCAGCTGCAGCAAATTACAGCAGTGGGATAGCTGCAGCTGCAGCAAACTACAGCTGCGGGTTTATTGTAGCTGCAGCAAACTGCAATTTGCTGCAGCTGCATCAAACTCTTGGGTGTGAGTGTTGTGTGTGCAGTTGTGCTGAGTTGTGTGTGCATTTGTGTTGTGTGTGAAACTATGAGTGATGTGTGTGCTGCTGCGTTGACTGATGTGTTGTGAAGTGCGTGTTATTTTTTGTGCAGTGAGTGTGTTGTGTTGTGAACTGGTAGAAGATTGAGTGAGTAACGGAAAAGGAGTAACTACTATTTCACCAGACCTTCATGGAGAAATATAGCTCAGGAGAGAACAATGATAATTACTAGCATTCACTATTGGTACTTTTGTAGGTTAATTACTCTGGTTTTGTGTTGTATTCAGTATTATTTACTTCCTATGTTTTGCTTCACGTAGTATAGGTTACACATTTTCACATCACACCCATGAATCCTCTTTATATTACCTTTTTGCCCCCTTTAAAGTGTTGCTGCCCCCTTTAATAATTGCTCTCTTTTATTTCTAGGGAGTTGGAGCTTGGAGCGAAAAGTGATGGAAGAAGATGCATTAGTCAGAAAGTGTAGAAGTTGATGTGTTTTGTAAAACATCTTAATCTTATTGTTGTTATATAAAATTGTTTGTTATAGATGAGATGACACTTGTACTCTATCTTGCTACTTCAAGTATTTCAAATTTAATATTTGTAATGTGTTTTCTTTTTATTAATTTGGCATATTTTTTCCTTCTCGTACTTTATTCAAATTTTATATATGAAAAGTATATTAGTTCTTTAAACCTATAATGATTTCTATTTTTAAATATTTAAATTACAAATTATCAATGAATATAAAATATTATTACATAATATAAAACTATATTATACTTTAAATAATATTTCATATTTATAATAAAATCATGCGTACCCATCTAAATTAGGAATTGAAAATTTAAAAATATAAATGAATTTTTTGGGTAAGGAAGGTATATAACAATTGTAACGAAATAATTATTGTTATGTTATAACAATTGTAACGAAATCAAACATTTGTAACGAAATATTCATATATTTGATATATAAATATAATTTCTTTAGTGGGGAAGAAGTCAAACATTTATAACGAATTTTTTTTTACTATAACTCATCGTATTGTGAGGAAGTAATGTTTGTCACGAATAAATTATTTGTAACGACACTAAAATTCATTACAAGAACTATTAGCGTCGAGTCTTAGGTAACGGTCATCACATAAAGTAAATTTCGTTACAAAAACTTTGTGTAGCGATATTAGTTACCTTTTGTAACGTTTTTAGTCCTTACTAAAAGTGTTATTTGTTGTAGTGAGGTGGAAATCCGTGCAGGTAGGGTAGAGCTTCCGCTCAGTTTTGGCGATGAGCGGGAGGAGCATCGAGAGCATCGAGAGAGGGAGAGAGAGAGAGAGGCGGGATAGGGCGAAAACACGATAAAAGAGCAGGCACCGGATTCAAAATAAAGTTAGATGGATGGCCTAGATGGAAGAAAGGGATGTTAGATGGATGGTCAAGATTAGATTTGTGGGGCATTTGAGAGACAAAATGGGCTCAAAAGTTCTTATATATATATAATATTTTGGGTGTGCAAATAGTCATAGAAATTTGTAGGAACATTTTTAATGTGTTGCAAAATATTATTTTAAAGGTTATACCGTATAATTGTTGTTTAAATAACGTCGACAAATATAACATTTCGAAATTGTTCTAAATAATGGAAAAAGGAAACATTATTCAATGTTGCATCATTAATGTTGCCTAAATCTACTACTTGATGACAACATTTATAAACTGTCTCTATTCAATGTTTAGACAACATTTTATAAATATTGTCAACTAAAATGTTGTTAAAGACCAAAAATATTGTGGTGAGTAAAATGTACTCTTATTAAAAAAATATTCAATCATACCTCATATGTCATATTGATGTGTTTTAGGTCAATAACTTGGATTGTGAGTTTACATATACTTAAAATATCTTATACGTTTTGGGTCATAATCGAGTAAATTAGTCACATGAGCCCAACTAGACCACTCACCGTGGGTCAAGTGAATCTACTGGACAAATTGAAAATGGGATGTTACAGGAGCAAAAGGTTCTTACTACACTTCATAATCATCTTTTGATTGTCACACTTAAGAAGTTTAGCTCTCCTTTTCTACCAACACTCAAACATTCATTGTAATATATATGTCTTGTTTGAAAGTTATTTTGTAAATATATAAATAATTAAGATGATCATAACACATTAATTGATCGAATTATATGTTACACAGATTAATTAAGTATGATAATTAATGTTTAAACTAATATTAGTATTTTTTTACATTTTATTAATAAAAATAGATAAATTTTAATCAATTATCTCATAATAATTTTTTTTCACGACCCAAAACCGTGGCTAATACTTTCTTTTTAGTCATTGATTAAGAAATGTGACTAAAATAATAGTCACGAACTATGCAACTGTGGCTAATACTATCATTTAGCCATGAATTAAACAAACTGTGGCTAATGCTTTTTTTGCCATAAATTAGACATCCGTGAATAATTCTTTCTTATTAACCACGAATTGTGGGTCGTGACTAATACTTCATTATTAGTCACAAATTTTCGCCCGTGGCAAAAAAAGTGTGGCTAAAAGTCACTTTTCTAGTATTGTGTTTTGGCTAATTCTTAATTTTTGTATTAGCGATGTTTTTGAAAAAAAAAACGTCACTAAATAGAAAACTAACGGCGACACTTTAAAAAATGTCACAATAAAAACGTCGATATAAAGCCATATATCTTGTAGTGAAGCCTGACCTTGTTTTTGACAATGACTCCAGTTTAGTCCATTTTGTTCTTGTATACCCATTTGGTTCCAATTATTAGGTAATTTCTTGGTCTTTCAACCAAGGTCCAGACTTTGTTCCTTTCAAACTGAGCTAGTTCTTCTTGCATAGCAGCTATCCAGTGAGGGTCACTGTCTGCCTCTTCAAACTTCTTTGGCTCATATTGTGAGAGGAAGCATTACAACATAGTCTCATTTGTTATTTGATTTCTTGTCTTCACTCCCACTGTCACATCTCCTATAACCAAAGTTGGAGGGTGATCCTTTAGGGTCTTCCTGGTTCTTGTTGAACTGTTTAGTGGATTTACTTCCTCATGAACTTCCTCATGCTCATTGTCTATGGGAGCATCATTTTCATTCACTAGAGGGATATATGTGTCTGGTAGAGCTGGTGCTCTAATGTCATCCTCATCTGCAGCAGAGTCTTCATCTGAATCATTATCAGCTTTCTCTGTGCCTTTGTCCTAGCAATCTGATTGGTGATCCATGATGCTGAGCCTTTCCACTTGATCTACTAGCTGATCTTCTTCCTGCAATATAGTATTGGTGGAAGTTTCCTTCACCTTAGAGAACATGTGAGTTTCATTAAATACAATATGCATTGACTCTTCAATTTGGAGAGAGCCCTTATTATAACACCTATATGCCTTGCTTGATGAGGAATATCCCAAGAATATCCCTTCATCCACCTTCTTGTCAAATTTGGCAAGATGACTCTTTCCATTATTAAGGATGAAGCAATTACACCCAAAAATCCCAAAGTATGTGACTATATGTGTCTTTCCCTTCAATAACTCATATGGAGTCTTCAACTTACTTTTGTGGATGAGACTTCTATTCAGAACATAGTTGGCAGTATTCACAGTCTCAGCCCAAAAGGAGTTTGGCAAATTGGATTCAGCCAATAATGTCCTTTCTGATTCAATTAGGGTTCTATTTTTTTCTTTCAGCCACCCCATTTTGTTGGGGGGTTCTAGGAGCTGAGAAGCTTTGTCTTATTCCCTCATCCTCACAGAATCTACAAATTAACTGATTTTCAAGCTCAGTACCATGATCACTTTTGATCATAGCAACTTGAGTATTGAATTCATATTCAATCTGTCTAATGAATCTTGAGAGGATCTTGAAGGTATCTGACTTAGCTTTTCGAAAGAACACCAATCTGAGTCTAGAAAAATCATCTACAATGACTAATGCATCAGAATTTCCTGCTAAGCTTTGAGTGGAGACAAAACCAAATAGGTCCATGTGAAACAGATATAGGATTCTAGGGGAATAATTCTTACAAATTGGTTTGAATGATAACTTGGTCTACTTTCCTAGTTGGCAGGCTCTACAAGGATGATCTTTCATAAACTTACCAATTGGTAAGCCTCTTAGTAGGTTAAGCTTAGATAGCTTAACTATTGTCTTAAAGTTCAGGTGACCAAGTCTCCTATGCCACAATTCATTGTTTTCTAGGTGTGAATTAAACAAACAAACCTCTAACTTGGCATACTCAAAATCTACTACATTAACCTTACCCTTTCTAAGTCCAGTCAATACAATTTGGTTAGTTATAGAACTAAATATATGACATAAAGACTTAGTGAATACAACTTTGTATTCACCATCACATAGCTAACTAATACTAATTAGATTATGTTGAAGTCCATCAACATAAGCCACCTTAGAGAAGGAGACTTCCCCAATCCTGAGCAAACCATATCCCTTGGTTTGACCAGAGTGGGAATTCCCAAAAATCACCTTAGGGCCTTCCTTGGCCTTGTAGTTTTCCAATAATTCTTTTGCTCCAGTCATTTGCATGGAGTATCCACTGTCTAGATACCACTCCTAGTTTGTGGTAGAACAGTCTTCTCTCTGCACATGAAATTAAACATTAGTATATACCCTCTCTTACTGGGATCTCTTCCTTCTATCATCATATGAAGTTATGAAAGAGTAAGTTGGTCTTTTAGTATACCCTTTAAGGTGAAGAAGTGCTAGTTTATTATGCCAGCAATGTTTGACCTTGTGCCCAAATTTAAATCAACAAAAGCATCTAGAGCTATAAATAGGAATATAAGAGAGAGATCTAGATGTTTGAAAATTTCTTGCTGGAAACATGCATCGAGAAGAAATTGACGCATCTTTAGAGTTGCGTCGAGTGTAATTCGACGTGTCTGTATAGTGATGTCGATAATAATTAAATGCAGAATATTGGTTGCATCGAATAGAATTCGACGCACCCTCATACTTACTTCGAGTTGATGTCGAAGCATATGCAAAACTCCGTCGAGTTTCATTCGACCCATCTTAAAAACTGCGTTGAGTTCTAGTTGACGCATAATTCCTTTTATTAAGAATTTTATAATTTTTTATTGGCTTTTCTAATGGGTGATTACTTGGAATTTATGTTTGATTAGTGGTATTTACCCTATTGAATACAATGATTTTATTAGGGTTATTATTTTATTCTTCACATAATCCTAAGTTGTTATTAGGTTGATTTATGCTAGATTTAATGAACTCTATAGGATTTTCCCAGGCAGGTTTGTTAGGGATTAGTATGTTGGTGGATGTATCTGCTCCTAGACAAAGATGTTTGAATCTCATCGATAGATTTTGTGTAATGCCCTTAAGATTTTGACTTCTTCCATTGAGTGAGTCCTCAAAGGCTTTTGCCTTTGTAAGCTCTTCTTTTAGTTTAGAATTTTCATTAGCTAATGTATCTTTTTCTTTCTCTTTCCTATACATCTGGTTTCTTAAGTCATAGTTGACTGAATACAGATTGTCTTTTCTAAGGTCTTCTAGTTCTTCTCTAAGTGTGTTAAGTTCTTTTTGGCTGTTAATATAATCTTGACAAAACTATTTAGAACATTCTTTAAAGTCTTCTGAAGAGAAATCAAAGTCATTAAATATAGTTACCTGATTTTCTTCAGTAGAATCTTCCAAAGCCATTAAAGAGGCTTCTTTAGCTGCACTCTTTTCACCACTGTCAGATGAAGAGGAACTTGATTCAGACTCTGAGTCACTACAGGTTTCAGTAATGAAACCTTTACCATTCTTCTTATCCTTCCTCCAGAAGGATTTCTTCTTGTGCCCATTCTTCTTGCTGTTTTTGTCCCTTTGATCTTCAGGACATTCTGGTGCAATGTACCCAGGTTTTCTGCAAGAAAACAAATTATTTCCTATTTAGGAGTTTTGTCAAACCTTGGTTTGCTTGAATTCCTCTCCTTCTTTCTACAACCTTCTGTCTTTACCCATCTTTCGAATCTTTTGGCCAAGAGATTGAACATCTCTTCCTCAGAAGTGGAAGAATCTTCTTCAGCAGCCTTCAGAGCATTTATCCTTTCCTTAGGAGTTGAAATTTTCTCCTTAACTTCCATCTCTGCCTTGCTCTTTAGTAGGAGCTCATAGGACTTGAGCTTGCCTAGTAAAACATCAGTGGATATTTCTCAATAACATCTGGACTCTCTGATAGCCCAGATTCTTGAGTCCCTTGTGCCTATGAAGCACATGAGGAGCTTGTCATTAATTTCTGTCAGAGATATCTCTTTATTCAGATCTTTCAGCTCATTTATTATAGTGCTGAAGCTCTCATGCATTTCAGCAACACTTTCCTCAGCTTTCTTTTGAAAGTTTTCATATTGGGATATGAGAATGGACTTTCTGTCTTTTCTTTCATTAGAGCTGCCCTCAACTAATCTGGAAAGGGATTCCCAGATTTCTTTTGCAGAGTTGCAGTCAACAACCTTTTGTAGAGTGGACTGATGCTGAAAAGAAGGTGAAGGCATGTGATGCCAAAGCCATGAATATTCTGGTATCAACTATGTCATCAGACATAGTTGATACCTGAATATTCATGGCTTTGGCATCACATGCCTTCACCTTCTTTTCAGCATCAGTCCACTTTGCTCTAGGGAGAACTACTTGTGTCAATGTCCCACTGACATCTGACTGGTGATGGGGGACCTATAATAATGACATTGAAAATGTCTTTTTTCAATAGTGTTCATGTATAGCTTTATTTAGGCCTTCCAGAGTGTAAACGTATTTATGTTACACACTGGTGGTCTTGTTGATGCATAGTCCTTAGAACTAATTTTCTTTTTGAATATAGTTTTTAAATATAGAAATGAGTGAGGAGATCTTTTGATCAAGGTGTTAGTCATTTTTACGATCAACCTCGCTCTGATACCAATTGAAAGTGCACAGTGTAACCTCTGAGTATTCTCTAGAGTGAGGGGTGAATAAAGATTTAAAAACTTTTACCATAATTATGTACACATAATAAAAAACTATTCTGATAACTATGCAATCAGCACAACCAACTCAGAATAAAGTAAACACAGAAAATAGTAAACAGTAAATAGTAAAGGGACAACACAGAAAATAGCACCTCAGAAGAAAAGGAATTTTTATAGTGGTTCCCCAAAATATGGGTAGTCCACTCTTCTACCACCTTTGTAGGATTGCACTATATGTGTCTGAGTCTTTTGATAAGGAGACTCTCAGAACCAGCTGTTGAAGCCAGGAAAATCCGGACTCCAAAATTCGGATCAATGCAGCCGAAGGCTACTTGCCTAACAGTCCAACGAGAAGGCTTGACTGACCACGACGAAGAACTAGAAGAGTGACAACAACAAGACACCAAGTGCTGCAACAGGGAGGTCCCACCACGTACCCAGAAGCTCAAGGGAGTCTTCTCCTCCACAACCAACGAATGGTCGAGCTTGGTACTAGGAAGGCACTGGCTAGGGAGGATTCTCTCTTATAAGGAGGGTGAAGTTCTGGATTTTGACAAGTGCTCTTCCTGGTACACCTGGGGGTCTATTTATAGACAAATCTTGAGGGAGGGGGTGCAAGCAACTGTCCCTGACCCCCTTTTGAGAAGGTTGAACAAAGGTTTAAGCGAGCGAGTAGGTAAGGATCTCATCGCAGATTAGCGAGTTGGTTTATGAAAGTCACCTATAGGCGAGTATGTCCAGGCCTGTTACCTTCTCGCTCGCTTGTCTGGATAACTTTGGGGCGTACTCCTTCTCGCCAGTTGGGGGCGAGCAAGATCCTACTCGCACCCCGGGGTTACATAGTCCTGGTACGCTATCCGATATCTTTGTGTTGACCATTGACTCTGACTTCTGCCTATGTGGCTTCGAGTGGGCCCACCCTCGGAGAATAGGGGTTGTACAAAATCCCCGCTCTTTGCGACTAACGAAGATGCTCGAAAAGAATTATCTAACCCGTATTCGACGAGCTGCTTCTGCCGAGTACCTAGCTTATTCGGAAGCCTGTGAGTCCCTTGAAATCTATGAATAGGGGGGATGGTCCTTCCATGGCATGCCACTTTTTTATACCTGGCGAGATGTTGACTGCCGAGGAGATGTTCGCGAAGGCCGAGTTGCTAAGGAATTTGATGAAGAAGTCAAAGAGCTCTGAAGCGCGCAAGAGGAAGAGAGAGCCTATCGATCCTCATTCCAAGCCGCTGAGCGAGGAAACTACTTGCACTGAAGACGCGGCCTCCTTACCTGAGTCAACCCCAAACCGGCCGAGCGATGAAGGTTTGGGTGATGACATCCTCCGACCGAACGCCGAGGACGAGCTTCAAAATGTTCATCCTGACCCTCTCCGAGAAGGTGATTATCACCTCTTTACAGATGTCATGAATACCTTTTGGATGTTGCTGACACTTCTTTGTAGGTGAGATGCCCGCGGAGGCGAGTGGGCAGGTGCCTCTGGTGGAGGAGCGTGTGAGTGTAGAACACTTACCGCCTCCCCCTGTCATTCCCACAGGGGTCATCCCGCAGCAGGAACCTACTCGCCGATCTCCCACTTTATCGGAGCACGCAGAAAGTGGGGGCATCCGTTTAGAGTGGATGACCTTGAAGAACTCTCAAGTTACGATGTCGCAGCCTGCTTCCTCGTCCTAAACCCAACCTTCGCCATCGGCGAGGTCTGGTGTTCGCGGGACGGCGCTCCAAGATCTTCCTGCTAATCCTCCTCCTCGATAGCATGACGTGGTATCCCCACCTCATCACTCGGATGGTGGGAAAGGTCGGGGCGGACGTTCAGGGGGCCGACGCAGCTCTCCTCATCGATCGCCTTCGCCATGCAGTTCTCCTCCTCCTCGACGATGGCTAATCCCTCGGCGGTCGCCGTCTCCTCACAGAATAGCCTCAACTCCTCATCGGGATGCTCCTCGGCGATCACCTTCCCCTCAACATCAACAGAGGGCAGCACCAGCACGAGCAGGTATAAATGATATGCCAAACTATGTTCTTGATTCTCTTTTACTAATGAATTCTCTTTCCAGCTCGAGCGATGTCTCTGTGGTCGGCCTTTATCGAGGCACTGGGCCTTCCTACTCGCGAATATAGGACAAAGATGGCTTCTGCCTATCTCGACTTTGAGATGAAAGTCGAAAGGTTGATGGCATACGAGGTACATCGGCGTATATCTCAGCTGGAGGGGCGCATTGCAAACATCGAAGGGTTCGAGCATTGGCGAGTTGGAGCTGCGAATGGCAGATGTGGAGCATCACCAGGACCTACTGAAGGCTGATATTCGTGGCATCCGAGCGAGTATGGGATCCCTTGGGACCCTTACTTGCATGGAGGAGCACATTCTCCTTAGCGAGGAACTCATGGCGAGGGCTAGGGAGCAGATGGCTTTCACTCTCCAGCTGGGCTTCTCCGGGCGACATGGTGCGACCTTGGACATACGCGGCGATCCTTCCGTGACTTAGAATTTTTGTCTTTTTCTTGTACCCTATTTATGAACATTATTCAAACTTTAATTGGGATAACTTCGAATTTATCTGTAATAATTCTGAACTTTATGATTAGTCGTGCTTGTGCTGTTTCCATCTTCTGTAGGGTTCGTATATTAATTGTTGATTGTCACTCTTTTCAGTGAGGAGGTCCATGGGATTGTCACTTATATTGGTGGTACGCGAGCTTGGATCGAGCGAGTAGGTAGGTATCTCGGACGTAGTTAAGTCGAGCCCCCCTTGCGATTTCTGTAAATAGGGGGGTGGGGTCCGAAGTCGATATGCTTTCCCAAAACCCCTCGAGTCTCCACCCACCTCATCAAGATCCTTCCCTTCTTGATGATGCCTTCCATGGATGCTGAAGCTCGCCGCCTGAGCTATGTCGAGAACTTCATCGCAAAGAAGTTAAAAAAGTTCGTTACTCGCCCGGACGACCAATAGAGATTCGTTCATCACTATCTCACCCGAGGATTCCGCGCTTGCCTGCCCGCCCCCGAAGAGCGAATTACTACCTTCTCAGAGGGGAAGCTCGCTTTTCCCCTCTCCCACTTCAAGGTTAGGTCGTGCCTACCTCTCTGGCCCGAGTTCTGCTAGATTTTGAGGTATTATGGATGGGTTCTTGCGCAGATCAACACGAATGGTATAGCCATCATCATCGGTTACCTGTATTTTCTGCGGACCGAGAAGATCTCCTTCGATCTTGATGTTTTTTAGAAGGTGTTCTACATGGGTGCGACCAATGAGGGGGTGATCTTTTTCGGCAGCCATCACTGCAAGGTGTCGGGAACCTCGAATAAGGTTCACCGATAGAACGAGAAGTTCGTCTTTGTTTCTGGCAACTTCTCGCAAATTCCTACTCGGCCTCAGCAGAGACCGGCAGTAGCGTTCACCACCCCTCTGCTTCGCGGTGGGCGCGAGGACCTCTTCCTAGCGATGAAGGACAAGAAGTTCGACATCGTCTTTTGGAGAAAGAACGTCGACCAACTTGCATATGTGGAGCCTGGCGAGGGTAACATTGCTATCCCCCGAGTTGGATTGATCAATTCTCTATCATTCTCTAACATCTCTTTTCTAAGTTGTCTCCACCTACCGTCGGTGTCTCCACCTGTAGGGGGACAGACCCCACCTCCTCCATCTCCTTTGGCGATGGCGCGACAAGGAGAGGTAGAGGAAGGCGGCGAGGATTCCCCACTTTCGGGAATTCCTCCTGAGCTCGGCGATCCGACCGAGATTCTTCGAGCAGTGGGCTGGCCGGATGAACATGAACATCCGGTGATGAAGAAGAGGAAGAGGAAAGAAGTCGCCCAAAGGATGGAAGCAGAGCGTGTGCGCGAATAGGAGGACAGCGTCCCCGAGAATCACCCCAACCTCGGGCAAGGCTCGATGAATCGAGGACTAGATGGCGAGCTGCTCATCTCCTGGAACAGGGACCGGAGCGAGGTTTCCCTGAGTTCTCACCTTCCTTCCTGGAGCGAGGATGAGGTTCCCAACGATGACGCCTTCTGCGTAACGTTCAGCCTCTACGGGCAAGATGATGTGAAGGTGCTTCAAAGTGCCACTCCTTGCTTCCTTGCCGATCAGGGATCGCACGCGATGTTGCGGGCCACGGAGCTTGCTCATCAAACCGC
The DNA here is from genome assembly GCA_033032865.1 of Dactylorhiza incarnata. Taxonomy (NCBI): domain Eukaryota; kingdom Viridiplantae; phylum Streptophyta; class Magnoliopsida; order Asparagales; family Orchidaceae; genus Dactylorhiza; species Dactylorhiza incarnata. The sequence goes on from JAWHQI010000065.1 coordinate 8,064,105, forward strand.
ATGGAACCTCCTCGGCGCGGAGCAGGAGCTCGCACTTTATCATAAGCTCACCATGGAGGCAGAGAAGCGCGAGGCCGAGGCCGTGAAATGGGCTACAGCGGCCTAAGATAAAGCCGAAACGAGCAGAGGCTTCAAGGTGATCTTGGTAGTTCGTTAGGGCTCTATTTTGTGCAGTCTTTTTATCTTTTTTTTGTAAAATTACCTTTCTCACCTTTTCAGGAAGTGCAGCTGGTCGCCGCAGAGATGATCTCCAAGTTGGAGAGCGACTTGCGGTCTAGCCAGACTTCGCTGGAGACGGCGCAAGTCCGCATTGCTGAGTTGGAGTCGAGGATGCTCGCTCAGTCTTTCTCGGAGGCTAGACCTTCTCGCCGTGTGGAGGGGTCTTTTTTTATCTTCGCAGGAGCTGTCATCGCTTCGGCGGGAGATAGCCCTTACCGTCGGCGACTTGGTCTTCGCGAAGCTGCAAGTTGATGGCCTTCTGGTGCCGGGAGCTGAGAAGTTGACAACGGAGGGGCTTCTCTCGGATATTCTGGACGCGAGCGAGGATGAAGGCGAGGAGGACGACCAGTCGAACTCTTCTGATTACGCTCCCGATTCTTAGTAACCATATGTATTTTTTGAGCATCTTTTGAGGTTCCTCGTACGGTCGAGTTTGCCATTTTTTAGTAGATAACATTTTTTTATAATTATAATTATTTTTGATGGTTGATCATCTTCATTTGTCTTGTGTTATGCCGATATCGCAAGGCTCATAGGCTCGCTCGTTTGTACTCATTTACCTTTGTGATTTTTCTGTATCTATCGACTAGCTTACCTTACTCGCTTATGTGATCCTCGTCGCAAGATATTCGCATAGGAGATGCTCTCCCATAGGAATACTCTTTGCTAGATATTCGCATAGGAGATGCTCGCCCGTAGGAATACTCGCTGCTAGAGATTCTCATAGGGGATGCTCACCCATAGGAATACTCGCTGCTAGAGATTCACATATGGGATGTTTTCCTATATGGATACTCGACGTGCTCAATATTTTCTGTCATTTGAGTTGGGCATGATTTTGTGGAGGGTTTGGCAAGCTCTTAAAGCTATGACTTTACCTGTTAATCCCGAGGGTTGCCATCATACTCTCCTGCGGGATGCTGAGAGAACTTCTAGGTAGGGAAGGACAGTAAGGGGGGTCCAAGTGGACACACAATCCCGATAGTCTCCGTCCTTTTGCGTTTGCTGAATGTTGTCTGGTCAAATTGGTCATCTTTTTGTTGAGTTGGGGGGGGGGGGGGGGGGGGGGGGGGTGGGGGGGGCGTCCGGACTCTCCTCTGATAACCTCTCTAGTCGAATGAGAAGTGCAATAGGGGTCTTGGCCAACATGCAGGGGGAGCTGATCTCGACCGTCAATGCAGAGGCTTGGTCTTAGGAGAACTCACTCCTGAGGTGCTATCCCATCATCCGTTCTGGGTTTTTGTGAGAGTTAAGTCCGAATCCTGTACCCTAATCGATTTCCAGGTTGCAGAAGAGTCCTCGTACTGTCAGTCAATAATCAGAGGGGATTAACCACACCAACTTATAAGATTGGACAATGTAACAGAAACATTAGGCTTTGCTGCAAGAGGTTAAATGACACCTTTATACAAGGGTCCCTAAGTAGTTAAATCGATCATCTCTTCGTTGAATCAGGAGGTCGGCGTCCAGACTCTTTCCTGATAATCTTTCCAGTCATATGAGAAATGTTGTCGGAGGGTATCTACGACCAACATGCAAGGGGGAGCTGATCTCGGTCATCAGTGCAGAGGCTTGGTCTTAGGAGAACTCACTACCGAGGCACTGTCCCATCATCCATTCTGATTTTTATGAGGAATAAGTCGTAGGCCTGTTTCCCAACCTGTCGTGGAGATCGATCTCACCTATCTTCATTATTCTTGAAATGTTATGCTAAAAAGACTCACACCATTCCGTGTTTTAGGGATGGATGATTTTATTATTTAATCTACGTTGTATTCGAAAAAGAGGGATGTACATACACCTGCTAGTAGTAGAACCTTTTCAGGTGGTCACTACTCCAAGTATTGCCATGTAGTTCTCCCTCATAATTGTGCAAACGATATCCTTCGGTAGCTAGTGATTCGTTGACGATGAAGAGCCCCTCCAAATTTATATTGAGCTTCCCAACTGCCGCTGATCTTCCTGCTGCGTCTACTTTCTTTAAGACTAGATCACCTCCTTGGAAGTGTTTGAGGCGGACGTGCTTGTCGAAGTGTCTCGCCATTCGGCGCTTGATCTCCTCTTGCCGAGCCGAGGCCAAGTCTCGGAGTTCCTTGATGTAGTTGAGAGACAGCTTCTGAGCTTCATCATTCTCCAGTCACCATTCTTCATCTCCATCTTCAGCGGTGATCACCCTTGGACATCTGACCTCGAACTCTATTGGGATGAGAGCTTCGGACCTGTGAGAGAGTTTGAATGGGGTTTCCCCTGTGGCTGATGTAGGAGTGGTCCTCAAAGCCCACAACACCGAGGGGAGCTGCTCCGCCCAATTACCTCTTAGGTTCTCGACTTTCTTTTTCAGTAGGTTGCTGATCAGCTTGTTGGCGGCCTCCACTTGCCCGCTGCTCCTTGGATGATGTACTAACGCGAACCGGAGATCAGTTCCCAGTTGCCTGCAAAAATCTTCCAGCTCTAAGCTGGCAAATTGGGGACCGTTGTCGGTGACGATGGCGAGAGGTATCCCGAATCAGTAGACGATCTCCCCCCAGATGAAGTTCTTCACGACCTAAGAGGTGGTCTTGGCCAGAGCTTTGGCCTCGATCCACTTGGAGAAGTAGTCTATCATGACGAGAACGAACTTCCTCTGGCCACTGGCTGAAGGAAAAGGACCTATCAAATCCATCCCCCAGATAGCGAACGGCCATGGGGCGGTGATTGAGAAAAGTTGTTGGGTCGGCTGCAACTGAAGGGGTGCGAATAGCTGGCACTTCTAGCACTTTTTGAGAATACCTCTGCATCCTTCCGGATAGTAGGCCAGAAATAACCATGCCTTAGGATTCTCTGCTCCAAAGTATGAGTCCCAGAATGACTTCTGCACTCTCCCGAGTGGATCTCCTCTAACACTCTAGGTACTTCGTCTTCAGAGACACATCTGGCCAGGGGGCCCGAGATGGTCTTACGATATTGCTCCCCGTACTGCAATAAGTAGTACGCCTCCTTGTATCGAAACTTCCTTTGATCCCCTTCTTCCACAGGGAGCTTTCCAGTATTCAGATATGCTACGAACGGATCCATCCAGGAAGGGTGCTGTTCAATCTCCATGATCTCCCCTTCTTCAATGGACGGTCGGAATAATTCAGTGATGGTTCTGCCGTTCCTTGGCTCATACTTGGCCAGGCAATCCGCTGCCGAGTTCTCCTCTCTCGGTACATGTTCGACGAAGAAGGATTGAAAGCCTCCGATCAATCCCTTTACCTTGATGAGATACCTCTGTAGAATGGTGTCACGCACTTTAAACTCTCCTCGAATGTGCGACGCAACCACCATTGAATCAGTGAAAGCCCTGATGTCCTGGATGCCCAACTCCTCTACGAGACGCAAGCCTGCTACTATGGCCTCGTACTCTGCCTGGTTGTTCCTGATGGAGAAGAGGATCTCAACTGCTTGCTCGATCCTAGTTTCCTGTGGGCTGACAAGAACGATGCCGACTCCCACAGAGCTCTTGCCTGACGCCCCGTCCATGAACATCTTCTAGGGGCCTATATCGGAAGTCCCCTCACTTGGATCCGCTTCTCCCGAGAAGTCGGCTAAGAAGTCAGCCACTGCTTGCGCTTTGATCGCCACCCGGGGTGAGAAAGAAAGGTTGAACTCACTGAGTTCGACCGAACACTTTGACAACCTTCCTGAATGCTCCACTCCTTCTAAGACATTTCAGAGAGAATGATCAGTTACGACCCGAATGGAGTGAGCTTGGAAATAAGGCCGAAGCTTCCTCACTGACACTATTAGGGAGAAGACAAGCTTCTCCAGGATCGGATACCGGAGTTCTGCCTTCTTCAGCACTCGACTGATGTAGTAGATGGGTAGCTGCTTCATCCTTTCCTCCCGGACTAGCATGGAGCTCACGGCTTCTGCTCCTACTCCTAGTTAAATGAGTAGGTCTTTCCCTTCTTTTGGACTTTGGAGGAGGGGAGTTTGGGTTAACTGCTTCTTTAGTCTGTCGAACGCCTTCTCACATTTTTCGGACCACTCGAACTCCTAACTCTTCTGAAGCGTTTTGAAGAATGGAGAGTACTTCTCTCCTGCCTTTGACAGAAAGCGGCTAAGACCCGCCAGCCTTCCTATCAACCTTTGGACTTCTTTCATCGTCTTTGGCGAAGTCATCTCTAGGATTGCCTTAACCTTGTCAGGGTTCATCTCTACCCCTTTCGGGGTGATGATATGCCCCAGGAACTTCCCTCTTCCAGCTCCGAACACACACTTTACTGGATTTAGCCTCATTTTGAACTTCCTCAGCATCGCGAAGGTCTAAACCAGATCAGCTATATGATCCTGGACGCTCTTGCTTTTGATTAAGAGATCGTCCACATACACCTCCAGGTTCCTCCCCTTCTGCTCCTTGAATACATGATCCATCATTCGCTGGTAAGTCACCCCTGCGTTCTTTAACCCGAATGGCATCATCTTGTAGCTGTAGCAACCATCACCAGTGATGAAGGAGACATCACGGCAGTCTGGGGGATGCATCCGGATCTGGTGGTATCCTGAAAATGCATCGAGAAAGCTCATTACAGAAAAACTGACGGCTGAATCAACCAGCGTGTCGATTCAAGGCAAGGGATAACAATCCTTCGGGCAACATTTATTCAATAATGAAAAGTCGACACACATTCTCCAGCTGCCCCCATCTTTCTTCACCATTACAACGTTTGAGACCCAGCCTGGGTACTGGATCTATGATACAAACCCTGCCGCCACCACCAGCTTCTTCACCTCCTCTCTGATAGGTCTCGCCAACATGGTGGCACTTGACCTCTTATTTTGGCGGACCAGCTTGACCGCAGGTTCTAGATTGAGGCGATGACATACGACCTCCGGGTCAATCCCCGACATCTCAGCAGTGCTCCAAGCGAAGATGTCGATATTCTCTTGAATACACGCCGCTATCTTGATCTTCTCTTCGGTCTTCAGTAATACTCTGACCTTCAACAGCCCAGTTACTCCCGCCATGGAGATTACTTCGATCTCTTCCACTTCCTCGGCCACTTCCATCCAAGTCGTGCCTCCCAGCACTCTTTTGAACTCCTCCGCGTTAGCCATCCAGTTGATGGTGCTAACCGCGCTAAGATAGCACTCGCGGGCGGCTCTTGGATCGCTCCTGATCCTCACCTGGACGTCCCCTTGACAGTACTTGAGGCACTGATGGTAGGAAGATGGGACGTCTTTGAAGGTGTTGAGAAGCGACCTTCTGAAGATGACCTTGTTGCAACTCAGGGCATCAATAATGACGAAGCGGCAGTTGAGGGAGATGCCACCGAGCGTTACAAGGAGATCTACTCCTCCTTCTACCTTTCTTCTCTCCTGAGAAGCCAAAGAGGGGACCATCCGACGCCCGGACTCGCTCTGCTCCGACGCCCAAACCGTCAAACGTCTCCTTGAAGACGACGTTCACGGAGCTACCATTATCGATCAGAATCCGATCAACGGTGAAGTCTTCTACAACAACTTTGATCACTAGGGCATCATGAAAGGGGTTCTCATTCCTCAACATGTCCTCCTCTGAGAAGGTGATTTCCTCCAATGGGGGCGGTGCCTGTGAGGTCGAAGCGACACTCCTTTGATATATTGGATGGAGAATGCCCTTGCGGGAAGCTCTCATCCCTGCTCCCCCGTGGAATACCCCTACTCCTCCTCTGCCTCCTTGGGCGATGTCCCCTCGACCTCCATGGTTGACCCGGTCTTCGTTCCTCCTTCGACCGACGGCTTGTACTACCGGCGGCTCGAAAGTGGCTTCGATCCTCCACTGATCTCCTCCCGCTTCTCCTATCGCCAACCTCCTCCTAGCTTCCCAAAATTCTGGCCAAGCCATCGTCCCATGCCCCTCTACTTGATGCAGATCACAGCAGAGGGGGACCTCCTCTGGCTGCGGCCTCCTTTGCCGATTCTTTCGACCTTGCTGATTGCCACGCCGGACAATCGCCATTGCTTCCTCCCTTCTTCTTTCTTGACACCTTTCTGGCTGGTCGAAGCGTCTTCTTTCCGGGGATCTCCTTCCCCGATCCTGATGCTGAGGTCCTCTTGCCGGCCTCCATGGCGGTCGGTTGACGGGAACTTGATAGCGTCATTCCTCCTCCTGACGCTCTGGAGCCACGATGAGTCTACTCTCATCGTTCCTTCTGGACTCCTCCTTCCTGGGCTCCTCCTTCCTAGGCTCCTCCTTCCTTCTTTCCTCCCTTCGCCTCCCCTCAGGATTCCTCTTCTTCTCCCTTCTGGGCTACTCTCTCTTCCTTCTCTCAGGGGTCTTCTCCTCCTCCTCCTCATCCTCCCTGGTCACCCTGGTGAGCCGGGCCAGGAAACCTTGATTAGAAGCTTCCTCCTGCACGTACTTGTTGGCCCTCTCGATGAGGTTGTCATAGGAATAGGGAGGATTCTTGTCGACCTCCAACTTGAAGAGGCCTTCACGAAGGCCAAACGTCAGGGATAACTACAAGGTGGGGCCATCCACCTCTTGGATGTCCAACACCTCCTCCTGAAAGCGATTGATATAATGCCCCAATGTTTCTTTGGCTCCCTGCACGTGGTGGAAGAGGGTCGTTGCCTCCTTCTTCATCTTCTTGGCTGTGGCGAACCGCATTGTCATCCCCCGGCACAGATCTTCGAAGTAGTAGATCGAACCTGCTGGCAACTGGTGGAACCAGTCCCTGGCCTTCCCTCGGAAGGTGATAGTGAAGAGCCTACACTTAAAGGCATCCGACATGGTCCGGATGGAGGCCACATCCTCGAACCATTGGATGTGTCGGAAAGGGTCATCCCTCCCTGAGTAGTAATTCATCACGGGATCTCTGAACCCTTCCGGCATGGGTGCGATAATGATCTCTTCACAGAATGGGCTCCTCCCACCCACCTGGAGACGATCCTCTGCCTGGCGAGTATCTCCTCCATACTTGCTCACTTGGCGAGTACCATAGTGTTGGAGTTGGGGAACACTTTTGGTTAGGGTTCGTCGAATGGCGCTCGACGAACGGAGAAGAGTTCGTCGAACTACGCCTGTGCTTGAAGAATGAAGAAGGGTTCGTCGAATGGTGTTCGACGAATGGAGAAGGGTTCGTCGAACGGTGTTCGACGAACGGGTCCTTGCCTCAGCGGTTCGTGGAATGGGAGAGGCCTGCATTCGATGCTCGATGCCTGCGCTCGACGCCTGTGCTCGACGCCTGCGCTCGACGCTCGATGCCTGCGCTCGACACTTGCGCTCGACGCCCGCGTTCGACGCTCGATGCCTGCGCTCGACGCCTGTGCTCGATGCCTCCGCTCGATGCCTGCATTCAACGCTCGACGCCTGCGTTCGACGCTTGACGCCTGATGTACATGCTGTCTTAGCTGGTTCCGTCTCAGTGGATGTTATTGGACCGTCTCAGTGGTTGGTTAGTCTTATCCCGGTCTGGCGCCCTATTTAAAGGGTGCATAACCCTGGTTTAGGGTTAGAGGAGAAGAGAAGAGAAGAGAGAGATTAAGTCCAAGAGAGTGCAATAGTTTTTGCGCTGTGTTCCTTGGCGGCGATTCCTCTGTTCTTGTCTGAGAGGGTTGTGTGAGGTAGGATCGGATCTGATCCTTGTAACCTTGTAAGATGTAATCTGTCTTGTTGATTAAAGAGCAAGTGAAGAGGAAGGGGGAGAGGGGACGTAGCCCAGTTGGGTGAACCTCTTTATCTGTGTCTTCTGTGTTTTTTTTTGTGTTTTGTTGTTTCGCTTGTTTTGTCGAATTTTCTCGTCTCGGCACACCCTGTTTCTTTACATGTGGTATCAGAGCTAGGTTCCGATCCTGGAGATGGGTTCTGGCGGTGTGCTGATCCAGATCAAAAAGTTTGACGGAAGTCGATTCGATCTATGGAAGATGAAGATGGAAGATATGTTGATTGATCGATATCTATGGTCTGCGATCGAAGATGATCCTCCCGTTCCTAAGGTAGCAGAGAAGGATGCGAGCGCATCGAAGGGAAAATCTACAGACGCGACTACAGATGGTGCAGCGGAGGTGGCGACCTATACGAAAACCGATCGGAAGGCTAAGGGCCTGATCCAGTTATTCCTTGCAGATAAAATCTTGACTAATGTCATGGAGGAGACTTCGGCACAAAGTCTGTGGCGTAAGTTGGAATCCCTCTACCAGAACAAGTCCCTGGTAAACAAATTGCTCTTGAGGAAGAAGTGGTATAAACTTTTGATGCGTGAGGGTGATTCTTTTTCAGAGCACCTAACTCAATTCAACACCATTGTGAGTCTGCTAATCTCTATTGATGAGAAGATCTCGGCTGAGGATAGAGCCATCACCTTGTTGTGCTCTCTGCCAGATTCATGGGACAATCTGATTGTCGTGCTTGGAGGGAGTGGAGACAAGGAACTATCATACAATACTGTATGTGCAGCTCTTTTATCTGAGGAGACCAGGAGAGGAGGTTCTGAGGCGACGAGCAAAGGTGGTTTGAGTGTGTCTAGATCCCGTCCTCAGCAAAGGGAGAGCAAGCAGGGTGGATATCGAGATAAGTCTTGAGGTAGATCCAAGAGCCAGGAGAGTGAGAAGAGTAAGAAGCCCGTTCGGTGTTGGAAGTGCAATGAGACTGGTCATGTGAAGTTTCAATGTCCGAACAAGGCCGTTCAGAACAAGGAGACACCGACAACTTCTGGTACGAAGAAGGAGGGTGATGGCGGTGACATGTACATCGCTGTTGCATGCGTGGCACAACGAGATTCTGATTTGTGGTATGTAGACATAGGAGCATCATACCATATGACCCCTCATAGGCACTGGTTCTGTGAGTATGAGAGGTTTGACGGTGGAGATGTCATGCTGGGTGATGATTCTGCTGTGCAGAGGCGTGGCAAGGTGATGTTGAAGCTGTCTAATGGGACCACAAGGTCTATTCAAAATGTGATGCACATTCCTGGGATGAGCAGGAACTTAATCTTAGTGGGTTCCATGGCAGATGCAGGAGTGCATTTCAGCTGTGACAAGCAAACTTGCAAGATGTCAAGGTGGAAATGGTGATTGCCAGTGGAGTAAGACATGGAACACTGTATACTTTGCTTGCTGATACAGTGGTTCCTAGTGGGGCTCTTATCTCTGAGAGCCAGGAGGTTGACCAGGTGGAGGTGTCCAGGCTGTGGCATCATCGGCTTGGGCATATCAGTGAGAAGGGGATGTCGGCAATGGCATCCGGTCAGATGGTGGAAGGCGTGACGGAGTGCTCCACAAGCCTTGGGTTCTGTGAACATTGCCTGCTTGGCAAACAGACCAGGGTAAGCTTTCGTGGGATGGGCACGAGGGCAACTGAAGTATTGGAGCTGATACACAGTGATGTTTTTGGGCCAACTCCAACTCCATCTCTAGGCGGCATAAGGTACAATGTGTCCTTTACTGATGACCTCTCACGGTATTCCTGGATTTATTTTCTCAGGTCCAAGTCAGAAGTTCTGGACAGGTTCAAGGAGTTTAAGAACCTGGTGGAGAACCAGTTGGAGAGAAAGGTGAAGGTCCTCCGTTCTGATAATGGAGGCGAGTACTGCTCTGATGCCTTTGAGCAGTATTGTACTGAGCAGGGGATTGCACGGCAGAAGACCACACTGTATACTCCAGAGCAGAATGGAGTGTCGGAGAGGCTGAACAGGACCTTGATGGAGAAGGCCTGGTGCATGCTCAGTTGGGCAGGTTTGGGGAAGGAGTTCTGGGCTAAAGCAGTGGCGACTGCAAATTACCTGAAGAACAGGTCCCCTACATCTGCTGTGGAGGGATGTACTCCCTTTAAAGTCATCTTCAAGAGAAAGCCAAACTTGGCCTATGCTCGTGTGTTTGGGTGTGATGCATATGTTCACATTCCAAAGGAGAAGAGGGGGAGCTTGATGTCAAGTCTGAGAAGTGCATCTTTGTGGGTTACAAAGATGGCGTTAAAGGCTACAATCTTTGGAACCCTGTGACCAGGACTGTTACATTCAACAAGGATGTGGTGTTTCATGAAACCAGTCCTCAGGCAGTCACACAAGCTGAGAAAACTAAAGAAGCAAAGAAAGGGACAGTGGTGGTGGAATAAAGCTTTGAGAAAGAAGCTACTACTGTTGGGGCTGAATCTGATTCTGAATCAGATGATTTGGAGGTGGTGAGAAGTGATGATGAGTCAGAAGATGAGGCTGAAGAAATTCCACTTCTGAGGAGATCGACAAGGGAAAGAAAGGCACCAGTAAGATATCCCCAATGTGTAGTGGCTGCACAGTGTTGCCTAAGTATGCTTGGTGAAGATCCAATCTCTGCCAGAGATGCTGGATCAAGGGCTGATTCAAATCAGTGGGAGCTAGCCATGGTGGATGAAATGGAGTCTCAGAGGAAGAATCAGACTTGGTGTCTGTGTAAGCTTCCAAAGCGGAGGAAGGTCATTGGAAGTAAATGGGTCTTCAAGCAGAAGGTGAAGGGGGATGGCACTGTGGAGAAATACAAGGCAAGGTTGGTTGCAAAGGGATTCTCCCAGGTAGAAGGTGTTGACTATGATGAGATCTTATCACTTGTATCCAAGATGACGTCGATCAGATTGGTTCTCTCTATTGCGTCAGCGCATGATCTAGAGATTGATCAGATGGATGTGAAGACAGCGTTTCTTCACGGTGATCTGGAGGAGGAGATATACATGAAGCAGCCAGAAGGATTCGAAGCCAAGGGCAAGGAGGATCAGGTCTGCAGGTTGAAGAAGTCCTTGTATGGACTAAAGCAATCTCTGAGAATGTGGTACCAGAAATTTGACACCTACATGCTGGAGTTCGGTTTTGAAAGGTCGAATTCGGACCACTGTGTGTACATCCAGAGAAAGGGAGAGCAGTTCATCTTCCTGACACTCTATGTAGATGATATGCTACTGGTGGGCAATAATGTCAGGATGATCCAACATGTGAAGAAGTTGCTCTCATCCAAATTCGAGATGAAGGATTTGGGGCCAGCAAGTGTCATCTTGGGAATGCAGATTTCCAGGGATCGAAGCAATAAGAAGCTTTGGTTGGGGCAGCAGAGGTACGTCGATGAGATGTTGAAGAAGTTTAACATGACGGACTACAAGCCAGTGGGAGCACCAATGGTTGTTGGGTGCAAGTTATCTGCAGAGTTGAGCCCAAAGACACAAGATGAGGTCGAGGACATGGAGAAGGTCCCTTATGCTAGTGCAGTAGGAAGCTTGATGTACGCCATGGTCTGCACTCGCCCTGACATTGCTCAAGCAGTGGGAGTGTTGAACCGATATATGGCTACACCAGGAAAGGAACACTCGAACGCGGTGAAGCGTGTGTTAAGGTATCTCCGAGGCACTTCAAATTACTCCCTATGTTTTGAAGGAGCTGGTGAAGAAGGAGTCCTAGACGTGGTTTGGCACGTGGACTCAAATTGGGGATGTGATCTAGATAGCAGGAGATCCACCAGTGGATACGTGTTCACACTGTTTGGAGGTGTTATCAGTTGGATGAGTCGGAGGCAATGCGTGGTGGCACTCTCGTCGACGGAGGCAGAGTACATGGCTCTTACTCATGCGAGCAAGGAAGCCATATGGCTACGGAGGCTATGTTTGGAGCTCGGGTTTGAGCAGGGGCCAGTGAAGCTGTGGTGTGATAGTCAAGGGGCTATTCAGCTAGCCAAGAATCCTGCCTTCCACGCACGTACCAAGCACATTGACATCCAATACCATTTCATCCGGGAGAGGGTGGATAAGAAGGTAGTTCAACTGGAGAAGGTGGACACGATGGAGAACAGCTCAGATTTTCTTACCAAGGCGGTTCCTGTTGCCAAATTTCAGTGGTGTGCAACGGCCGTAGGGTTGAAGAAGAAGGTTGGAGGAGCAGCTCTCATCGGAGGAAGATGTTCACCAAGTAGGAGAATGTTGGAGTTGGGGAACACTTCTGGTCAGGGTTCGTCGAACGACATTCGACGAACGGAGAAGAGTTCGTCGAACTCCGCCTGTGCTTGAAGAATGAAGAAGGGTTCGTCGAACGGTGTTCGACGAACGGGTCCTTGCCTCAACGGTTTGTGGAACGGGAGAGGCCTGCGTTCGACGCTCGATGCCTGCGCTCGACGCCCGCGTTCGACGCTCGATTCCTCCGCTCGACGCCTGCGTTCAACGCTCGAGGCCTGCATTCGACGCTCGACGCCTGATGTACATGCTGTCTCAGTTGGTTCCGTCTCAGTGGATGTTATTGGACCGTCTCAGCGGTTGGTTGGTCTGAGCCCGGTCTGGCGGCCTATTTAAAGGGTGCATAACCCTGGTTTAGGGTTAGAGGAGAAGAGAAGAGAAGAGAGAGAGATTAAGTCCAAGAGAGTGCAATAGTTTTTGCGCGGTGTTCCTTGGCGGCGGTTCCTCTGTTCTTGTCTGAGAGGGCTGTGTGAGGTAGGATCAGATCTGATCCTTGTAACCTTTTAAGCTATAATCCGTCTTGTTGATTAAAGAGCAAGTGAAGAGGAAGGGGGAGAGGGGACGTAGCCCAGTTGGGTGAACCTCTGTATATCTGTGTCTTCTGTGTTTTTTTTTGTGTTTTGTTGTTTCGTTTATTATATCGAATTTTCTCGTCTCGGCACACCCTGTTTCTTTACACATTGTACCTCGCCTGCTCTTACTCCTCGCGGAATCGAGTCCCTCCAGCTCCTTGCGAGGCCTGCGGGTAGAACAATGACCTCCTTGGTCGCTCGGCTCCGCCTCATGTTCCTTCCCTGCTCGCCGGGATGGAACACCTTCCTCGGCAAGAATCAGATGATGAGCCGAGGTCGTCGTGTTGGGGACTCGGCGCAACCAACTCGACCAAAAGCCTGGACTGTTGGTGAAGGCGCTACCTATCCTTAATAGAGCTAGTCACCCAAGCAAGATCCACGGGGCAGCCAGTTAGGCCCACGGGGGACACGCCCTTCCGCTTCGAATAGCGCAGCACGCCGGGGCAATTGCTGACCGCAGCCCAACAATCCCCCCCCCCCCCAGCAACAACCGGGGGTTTCGAACTCGCGACCCCCTCTGATACCACTTGTTGGGGACTTGGCGCAACCAACTAGACCAAAATCCCAGACTGTTAGTGAAGGCACTACCTATCCTTAATAGAGCTGGTCACCCAAGCAGGATCCACGGGGCAGCCAGTTAGGCCCACGGGGGACACGCTCTTCCGCTTCGAATAGCGCATCACGCCGGGGCAATTGCTAGCCGTAGCCCAACAGGTCGTTCCGTCCGTGCGAGGTTGGAGAGTTGCTCGCACGGTCCCCTCAAGTCGTCGCGCGAACTCTTCAAAGACAGCCAAAGTCACAAACTCGCCTCCTCCGGCTGAGTTACCAACTACCTCCTCGTGGTCGCCAACTACCACCATCTCGCCTTTCTACTAGACTTTCTTCTTCTGACTACAATCCACGCTCACCGCACCAAAGTGTTGAAGCCAGGATAATCCCGACTCCAAAATTCGGATCAATGCAGCCGGAGGCTACTTGCCTAGCAGTCCAACGAGAAGGCTTGACTGGCAATGACGAAGAACTAGAAGTGTAACAATAACAAGGCCCCAAGTGCTGCGACAGGGAGGTCCCAACACGTAACCAGAAGCTCAAGGGAGTCTTCTCCTCCACAACCAACGAATGGTCGAGCTTGGTACTAGGAAGGCACTAGCTAGGGAGGATTCTCGCCTATAAGGAGGGTGAAGTTCTTGTTTTTGACAAGTGCCCTTCCTGGTACCCCTAGGGGTCAATTTATAGACAAATCTTGAGGGAGGAGTGCAAGCGACTGTCCCTGACCCCCTTTTGAGATGGTTGAACAAAGGTTTAAGCGAGCGAGCAGGTAAGGATCTCGTCGCAGATTGGCGAGTTGGTTGCTGAAAGTCGCCTATAGGCGAGTATGTCCAGGCCTGTTACCTTCTCGCTCGCCTGTCTGGATAACTTCGGGGCATACTCCATCTCACCAGTTGGGGGCGAGCAAGATCCTACTCGCACCCCGGGGTTTCATAGTCTTGGTACGCTATCTTATATCTTCATGTTGACCATTGACTCTGACTTCTGCCTATGTGGCTTTGAGTGGGCCCACCCTCGGAGAATAGGGGTTGTACACCAACACTGAGTCTTTTGATAAGGAGACTCTTAGAACCATACACTTAGTCTTTTGATAAGAAGACTCTTGGAACCACTGAGTCTTTTGATAAGGAGACTCTTAGAATTAATTGAATCCTTTAAAGATGGATTCTTATGACTCTTTCTCAGTCACAGAATAGAAACAGAGAGAAGTAAAGAAGAAGAAGAAGAAGAAGAAGAAGAAGAAGAAGAAGAAGAGAAGGATTCTGCTGTATAAATCCTTCTGCAGCTATCACACGGGATGTTGACTAAAGATGTTCTTCAGGATTTTTATATAATGAACCCTTTTCTTATGGTAGAGAAGAATGCAAGAGTTCTGAGCTTTTGATCCTTATGATCTATGTTCTCTAGTTTGTTTGCTGTTGTAAGATGTGAAGAAGAAGCAACAACCTTGTTTTTGTTCCTGCTTGAGGAAGAATAAAAGGAAGACTCAATAATTCAATAGTTATCTTTTTTTTCTTCCTTCTTCTGTATACTTATTCTTTATCGAATAATGTTTGAATTTCTTTCCTCTTTTGTTCTGTCCTTAGAAGGAATATGCTTTGGACAATGGTATTTCTTTCTATTTCTGTTTGCCGACCCCTCAATCTATTTTGAATAACTTCCAAGAATGTCTTTTGTTGTCTCTCTTGAGTACTCCATTCCATTCTTGGCAATAAACAAGTCGTTAAAAGTCAGACTGTAGCATTGGATACCTTCTGGAAAAGCATCTGAAAGTATAGCAGAAAACCTTCCATTTCCGTCTGTATTCGACGTAGCGTCGACTTCATTTTTCCTCTATTCGATGCACGTCTGAATTCTTATAGAAGCAGCTTCGAAATACTTCTTAGCTCTGACTGAACTCAGATGTCTATGTTGCATCGAATCCTTATTGACGTATCCGTCAAGTTGCAGACTTGGACTTTGAACTTGATCTTCTGCGTCGAATTGAAATCGAAGTTGTGTCAACTTCTGATATTGCTTTGACAAGCTCTGTCTTCTGCGTCGAAACCATTTCGAC
This sequence comes from Dactylorhiza incarnata, assembly GCA_033032865.1. Taxonomy (NCBI): domain Eukaryota; kingdom Viridiplantae; phylum Streptophyta; class Magnoliopsida; order Asparagales; family Orchidaceae; genus Dactylorhiza; species Dactylorhiza incarnata. The sequence continues at coordinate 8,079,412 of JAWHQI010000065.1, forward strand.
GTTGCGTCAACTTCACTTATACTTCAACTTCAGTCTGAGCTTCTACTTATATTCGAAGTTGCCTCGACTTTTAGTCAAAGATGCATCGACTTGTATTCGACTCAAGTTTATCTCAGCTAACTTTTGTGCTTGTTTTGGTCAGGTCTTGACACACTTACGTGAGTGTGATATCCTAGGACATCTAATAATCAGATTACCCTTACTATACAACATGGGCAATACATCCTAGATTATGAAATCACATTAAGATAATTTATAAGATAAATCACAAGTGTGTTTTCCTAACATCCACAACCTTCACTCGAGCCGCCGCTGCTTTCTCAATTTCGGCTTTTTAGCCCAGAAATGACCGCGGCGTTGTCGATCAAACCAGCCCTCTTTAAGGACAACTGAGTCTGAACCTCCTTATGCTTCTTATCTCGTCCCACCTCCAGAATTGCTGCTGCCTCGATATCCACATCAGCCTTCGCCTTCCCGTCATCATGAGCATCAGGAACTTGCAAGTTAACTGCAGAATTACTATCATCATATTCAGAGAAAACATCATCTAAATATGCGGCTAAATCGCAGTCAACTTCCTTGGACGACAAAAAATCAACCAAAGGTGGAGAACCCCGGTCAGAATGTTCATCTTCTTTCTCAGCGGGAGGGGACTTAGCAGGAGACCCCAACATCTCCCCATCCTCGCTAACAACAACATCCAGGTTAACCACTCCGATCTTGACAGTCAATTTCTTTCTCTCCTTCTTCTCTTCCTTCGTTATTTTTCTCATCTGGAATATTACATTTTTATCTTTTTCTAATGGTTCAGAAACTAATCGCTGACGCTTTTTCAGCACCCCATCAAGTTCTGACCGTACGCCGAGCTCCTATCTTAGTCGGTCCGCAACAGTCATCATGTTCCTTATACCTTGTCTAACCTCATATGTACTAGGGTTCTCAACAGGTGAGCGGTCTTGCTGATCTCCATCCTGTTGACCTGCGGAAGAGGTCCGAACAGTCAGATCTGCGGTCAACGCAATATCAACATGGGGCCGAGATGTGTCGAAAGTTATCTCAGTATCATTCAGTTGCATAGCAATCATTCCAGTGGAAGGAGTGCCATCAATAACTACATTTGGAGACGTGTCCAGCGTAACCGCATCGATCACCTGTAGGGGCTCAGCTACCTCAATGACTTCAGTCATCTTCTCTGGTGCAGCGGACTTCTTAGCGGTTACGATTGTCTTCATTGCCTTAGAGCTTTCTCTAGTTCGCGGATTTGAAGTGTTAGCCGCGCGAGAACTTATCTTTGCAATGGCCTTCTTCAGGAGGGAAGACTGCTTTGAAACCCCACCAATACTCTTCATCATATGCATGTCTTCTTTGTTCATCGTGGTCTGAATTGTTTTTACCGATAGGGGGGAGAAATTCACTGTCTCTAAGGATTGAAATGGATTTGCAATTCTTCGCAGTCGTATTTATAGAATTTCCAGCATTGATGGCGTGTCGCGGTCTCCACAGTTAAGCGAATATTTTTGAAGTTTTCAAAAACATGAAAATGTGCGGGGATCATGTTTACCCAGAATCGCGCGACTAGCTTTCTGTTCTTTTTGAGCCGGTCCGCGTGGTCACTATTTTGGTGTGCCCAGACGCTCCGCTATCGCCAGCAACTTCTTGATGGAAGGACGGGGACCAAGCACCAGTCAGACCTCTGGACCGCACGGTCAGGGATCTGTTCTCATTTTCTTGTTATATACACCCCATGTAACCTCTCTCCCATGCTTGGTTCTCCTGTATCCCTAGCAACCCGTAATTGTATAGCATGTCTGTTTGGATAGGTCCCTGCACCTATAAATAAGGGTGAGCAGTACCCAGAAGGCACGCTGATTCGAATGTTCAAGCTTGACACCTGTGGAAGCGATCTCGAATCTAGTCCTTTTTGAGTTGCTAGCTAACCGATTGGTTACCTCTCTTTTGTAACAGCCAGCTTCCAATCTATTAAATTGCACGCCGCTAGTGGTATTTGTAGCGGAGGGTAAGTCTGGTCTTGCCGCTCGACGACCCTCTCTTTTTCTGCCATTCTTCAACCAGCATGTAACTGACAACTTATCAGTCCCTCTCGGTGTCCCTTAACGTGAGGTTGTGGAGGTACAATTTTTGTACCAACACAAACATTCATAGAAAACTCGCAAACATCACAAGACAAAATGCTTAATAACATCCATAAAAGACATGAACAAATATTGAAGATAAATGTGAGACGGATATCCATGCCGTTGATGCCAATGTCGAACATCTTCAACAATAGGACTGCGGTCAGTGGTAGATGAGAGAGCTTGAGAAGGGAGTTGATGGTCTAAGAAGTACCTGTGTAACGACCCGGAGACCGCCACAGTATATCGGTATTCATTTAAAAACAAAGTTCTTAAAACTCACTTTTAGTGTAGTACAATAACATACATCACATTGAGTACCAAATATATACATCATCACTTGTCTCTGCACTAAAAGTAATACGTGTCTAAAATTCCACTCTTAATAAAATAGACATATCTAATTGTCACGTGTAGCTAAGCTTCAAAATTTTCTTTTAGTCAATCATTCTTTACCTAAAAAATAGACAACTAAAAGATTAGTCTTTAATAAGGACTAGGTGAGAATTTACCCTTTTAACCGCTTGTACATGCAAAAAGGTGAATCAGTAACAATTTACATACATATTTCATTCAATATGATTCATATGTGATAGTTAATTTCATACTCATATAGGTCAGCATATTCATTTTCTGTATTTCATTCGTATACCATAAAACCGATTGTTCTTTTCATTTCATTCATTTTTTTTCTTTCTCACTTATGCATACAGGTTCAGTATGATTCCATATCTAAGAAACAATGTATGAGTAGATAAACAATGTAACAGTGATCAATATATAATAATAAGTATTATATTGAGCAATGTTCTTCAGCCTTTTTAGTCATTAATCTATATATACATATAAATATATATCTATATATAGTCTATCATTAATTTCATTCTTCAGGTAATGTTAAGGATATTAGGATCATCCATCAATATTCAATATTTAGTCTTTGGGTCCGACCACTCTGGATCCTTAACTCCCAAATCATTGTGTTCATCAAGCGTCAATGTCTTTATACTGACTGATTTGGTCGTCATTGTAGCTTTTCTAGTGCGATCATCTCACAATCTTACACTCAATATTACCAATGTATCGATGCATTACATATTTATTTTATTGGTGTCTTTATAATCTTATGTATATATGGGAATAGTGATAATGATATATATATGGGAATAGTGATAATGAACGGCGAACTTATATAAACAATTAAGTTCACATGTAGGAAATAAACTTGCTATAGAATTTAATAATAATGTATATAATAAAAATACTTGAAAATAATGCATAAATTAAACAAATAATCCTCACCGCCAGTTTTTTGTTCCCTTTATGAATTCGTGGTTTGCCATTGCGTCTATCTTTCGACGTCATCCTTCACAGTATCTATAATTTAAGCCTCAATTAATATGGGTTGTGTCTTAAATAGCCTACGATATTGATCCCATAAATGACTACGACTTTTTAAAGGGTTTGTCTAAAGTCAAAGATGACTAAGATGAGCTTAAAGAAAATCTACCACACAATGGCGGCAACATTCGCCGGGCTACTATATTCATGGAGCGGCAACATTCATCGAGCGGCAACATTCGTCACCAGAGTAGGTTTTAGGAACGTTGTGAAGTCTGATGTCACCAATAGTGTCGAGTCGATTATTGAAGAAGTTGGTTAACTGTAGGTGTGTAGAAGTGATCTTAAAGGTAAATTGATATAAATGCATGTTAGTTTCTTAGGAAAAATATGTATGTATATAACAATTTTCCATGATGTTTTGTTTTCCTATAAATTCATTGCTCACAGTATTACCCGATGGAATAATTTCTCGCCCAGTAGGGGAGGGAATGTCTCTTGGAGATTGTTACGAAAGGCGAAAGGATGTTGGTCTTTGATAGTGGCGAGCAGGAGTTGCGATCGGCAGCTTGTGAGCGGCGATTACATGCAGAGTAGCACCGGGGAGGTTGAAGGCGAAAGGATGTTGTTCTCCGACAGTGGCAAGCGGAGGAGCACCGGGTATGCGAGTTCGCGGTGGGGTTTCTTTAGGTTTGTTCTTTTTTGCGTGGAGGATGGGAGGATCAAGTGCAAAGATGCGAGGAAGGCGAAGATATGTGAGGCATGCCATGAGATCGGGACCGTGGAGAAAACAACGATATTTTATTATTTTTTATTTTCATAACTGCAAATTACATACGTCGATAGTCCCCCCCCCCCCCCCCCCCCCCACCACCACCACCACAAACACACCTTGGTGCCCCACGTGATAGTACTCCCTCCACTTGTCTAGAAAACTAATCGACATTATAAGAAAAATGTAGATTCTAATTGAACATATCAATAAAATAAAGTAAAGCACAAAAGATGATCATTTTTTACCAAAGTTTAATTCAAAATCCATACAGATGAAAAATTAAGAGTAATTGCTTACCTCTTACGAAATTAAAATCCACACTTCCCAAAACTTCTGTCTTCCGTCTCCTTAGACTCGGATCATCCTGCGAATGAAGGAAGATCGACGCCATTCAGGGAAGAATGAAGGAATTCACTCATCCATAGGTTACATGTGTTGGACATGTGTGTCACATCCCTTTGTTTGAGAATAACAAATCCTATATTGTATTTGATATTGCTTGTAGTGTGTTTATTATGTGCAGGAACTATAGGTGCAATACTCCACAGGTATAAAGCAGCTTGGAACAATCTTTTGAAAGGAGCAGCACTAACGCCAGCGCAATCGCTAACGCCAGCACTAACGCCAGCGCTATCGCTAACGCCAGGCGCTAGCTCAGTTGGTTCCGTCTCAGCGGTTTTATCTCAGCTTCCGTCTTAGCGGTTAGCCTCGTCTCAGCGGTTCCTTAGTGCTACCACCAGCGCTAGCACTACCGCCTGGCGCTATCTCGAGTTCGTACACAGCGCCACTCCTTCGACGGTTCCGCAACCACTCAACACAACCGCTACCGCCAGCACTATCGCTACAGCAGGCGCTATCTCAAGTTCGTGCAGAGAGACACGCAGTCGATAGTTTCGCAACCGCTCCATACGAATGCAACAGCAGGCGCTAGGAGCTACCGCAGGCGCTATCTCCAAGTTCTATAAAATGAGCCAACTTCGATCGTTTTGGCTAATCCATCCTAGAGAGGTTGCTTGTGCCACAATTCCAGTGCTGTTATGCTGCCGAAGATATATCTCCCACAAAAAGCTTAAGGAGAATTCTGGAGGAGGGCTACGTCACGCTACATCCGAAGGACGATCGCTTCGACCTCGCTCAAACTACAACGATCCTTCATCCTCATCTCCAGAGATCTCATATAAGGAGTTTTTATTATTGTTTTCATTATTTCCATTCCATACTTTTTGTAACCGTTTAGAGAATTCGCCTTGTGTTGGTGACTAGGTCTAGCTAGGACTTAGGGGGAAATTCGCCTTGTGTTGGCGACTAGTTCTAGGTGATTAGATCTAGGGGGCTCGAGGCCAGATCCGGGGAAGGATTGGCTAGAGCGGCTTGAGGTCTTATCCGGGGAAGGATAGGCTAAAGCCAACCGGTTCGTGGGGATACGAGTCGGTATAGAAAAGGAAAATTTATTTACATATTTGTCGCCTCCGATTTCAAGCGATATTGAAATCAATTTTTGTAAACACCTTATAATATAATCATGTCTCTATTTGTGTTTACTTGATTTCTCTCATTTGGCATAATCTCTATTATATTGTGTTGTAAGTTTTCAATTCTAAATCTAAATTGTTTATTTCAATCTCTTTCATCATAAAACAATTTAGTACTTGTTTCTAAAATTTGCAAATCATAATTTTCTATTCATTTAGCTAAATTGTTATTTTACCTTCTCATATTATAAAACAATTTAGTAATTTTCTTAAAATTATAAAAAAAAATTTATTCCCTTATTCACCCCCCCCCCCCCCTCTAAGGGCACCGTAAGATCCAACAAGTGGTATCAGAGCGAGGTTATTCCAAATCGGTCTAACAACTGGGAATAATGGCGTCTCATGATCTCGCTTCTACTAGTAGGGGAAATTTTCTTATAAATGGAAAATCTTTAGCACCACCTTTATTTGAAGGTAAAAATTAGAATGGGTGGAAAACTCTTATGGAAAAATTTCTTAATTCTTTTGATGTGGAAGTATGGAATATTACAATTAAAATGCCCCCAAGTATTTTAAATAAAAAAGAAATGTTTTTAAATGCCAAATCTATGAATAGTCTATATTGTGCATTAGATCAAAATATTTTCAAACTTATTTATACACTTCCTACTGCTTATGAAGTTTGGAAATTTCTTGAGAATACTTATAATCTTCCTTCTACAGATGATGAACAAGAGGAATTCCTTATGGATTCAAGAGAAGAAATCGACAAGGACTCATTCTTGGAGGATGATAAATCTAAGAGAGAAATCGATGAGGAATTCCTTATGGATCCAAGAGAAGAAATCGATGAGGACTTATGCTTGGAGGAAGAAGAATACAACGTCACAATATTGGACTCATTTGTTGGCAACACATCAAGCAAAAGAGAAGACGGAAACTATAGCAAGGTAAGAAAATCTAAATCTTCTCTTTTTGTAACAAATTCCATTTCTACTTCTCGTATGCTTAAAATTGGTAAACGTAAAATTTTAAAGTTAAAAATTGCTAATTCCAAATTACGTTTAGAAAATGAATCTTTAAAAGCAAACGATAACGTAGAGTCAAATATTGATGTGTTAAATTCTCTTTCTTGCTCTTTAGTTAAAATTCCTACTCCTTGTTTGAATTGCAATATATTAAAAGAAAAAATCAAGGCTATTGAAAAAGGGCTCTTAGTTTCTAAAGAACATAATGAAAAATTGATAGTTGAAAATGATGCTTTACCTTGTAAGTTAATACAATTAAAATCTTTTGTTGAAAAATTTCAAATGTCATGTAATGAATTTCATCATAAGATTTTGAATAACAAGGATAAATTAACTTACAAAATCATTTCTAAAAAGGACCATTTTCACACATTAAATCAAAAGGAGTTTAATTTCAAAAAGAATTATGATCCTCACAAAATTCTTAAGAGTCATTATTATAAGTCTCAATATATTTTCAATCATGACTCGAATTTAAAAACTCCTTTTCATGAAAATCAAACTATAAAATATTATCCTTCATATTATAAGAGTATGTCTATAAGAAAGAGTGGAAATGAAAATTATCAAAATAAGAATCAATTATTTAAAACATTTTGTAACCCACTCTTTCAACAATCACTTCTTAAGAATGACAATCACTCTTATAAACTTTCAAAGAATCGTTATAATAAAATTCATTATGATTATCAACATCAATCTATTTTGAAAAATAATTTGAATAAACATAAATCCCAAATGAATTATTTTTCAAACAACTATCATTCCAAAAAGATGTCAAATAATCATAATATGAATTTAAAAGAAAAACAACCAAAGTATGAATGGAGGCCCAAAATTAAAAGCGAAACACTAACTCCACTTGTAAAGGCCCATTCATCACTATCTCTCCAAAAGCCTACACGATGTATTTGGGTACCCAAAGGAACCATCCCACTTGGTCTCCTTTGGATACCTAAATCTCTTATTCATTAGTATCCTATCATTTGCATGAAGTAGAAACAAATAAAAATGTAATATCACTACTCTACTTCATGATATGCTTATTGTCTCTTTTCTTTTGTTTATTTTATATTTTTTAAACAAACATGCTATGATCACTTTATATATCATGAAATATGACTTTCATGTATTAAGCCTAATGTTTATCAAATCAAAATTGGATTAAAATAGAACATTAAGTCATATATATTTTTTAAAGTGATCTATATCTCATCTTTGATTGTACTTTATCCTTTTAAATCCTTTACCCTTAATTATCTTGAATTATCATTAAAAATTGAATATTGAAATTATTATCAAGACTATTGAAACTATTTTAAAGATTGGATTTAAATGGTTTATTAAAGGGCTTAAACTAAAAATTAAAATGTGCAATATTTTTTTTTATTCTATATTTGTTTGCTGCATATGATATCCCTTATAATGAAGAATATTATCTAGAAAAAGTGAAAATAATAAAATTCATCTAAACGCATGTTTAATCTTTCAAAAATGCGAGTTTACGATCAAAACTTCAAACATCCATATCTTTTGATCCGCTCGCCTGATTTTCGCGTTTAATATATTTTCGAAAAGAGCACAAAAATCTCCATACAACGGCAAACTAGGCTTGCTCATTTGAGTTCTTTTAGTGTTGTCAACTTGCCCTATTTCAACTCTGTTTTAAAAGCTATCTTAGTTTGCTTGATTTGGAAATTTCTGTGTTTATGGATTTTTCATCACATGCTATCCTTAGTGTAATTATTTCATATTTTAATTTAGATATTATGTGTGTGATGTGTGTCACCAATGTTTGCATGTAATTTAGACCATATAATCATCTTGTATCATTAAGATCAAATCAAAAGATTAATCATTTCATTCTAGGTCTAAAGAAAATTAATTTGAAAACTTCTCATATTACATGCAACATTATCTCCATTAATCCTATGTAATAACATTGCACTCAAACTCATCATTCTAGCATCACTTCTTGGTCTATGATTATATATTTATGCTAGGTATGACATGTACAATGTTATTTAAATTTGATGATAACTATGTGATTTGAAATTATAATAGAATACTAAAATTCCAACAAACACATAGTTTATGGTTTAATCATTAAAATATATATGAATATTGTATCATAAATCATATTTTATCATGCAAAATCAAAGATCAATAGATTCGATTAATGAATGCAAATTTTATTATAAATTTCAAAACACTCTATATATGATCTTTGTCATTAATATGATTACATGATCATCATTTTCTAGACTTAAAAATCAAACATGCTTATTCAAAAGAAAATCACCAAATCGTATTGTCGTAAGTCTAGAAAGAATAGAAATCACATACATCATGATGATCTAACATATATTCTATGCAAAATTCTTTATAATCATAAATCATAATTCATGTTTTATCAAGACATATCTCAAAACAATTATGTTTATCTCCTAGGAATTATGAATCTTATGATAAAAATATGAATAATGTTTCCTTTACATTATTTGATGTATTGATTTGCTTTGCTAGTGATTGCATGTATCTCTCATATTTATAGATTCTAGAATCAACTTAGGAATAATAAAGATATATCAAACTTAATCATCACTCTATTCTAGATCTATAATCTGAAATTCTATTTTAGAATACATGCAATTTCAATATAAATCTTATGACATGACATTAAACCCAAAACTCATTATACTAGCATTGTCACTTATTGAATATTAGTAATTGTGCTAGTTATCACATATCGTCATCTCATAAAAGTAGAAAAACTATGCGGCTTTATAACTCATCACATTAAACAAAACCCATAGTTTATATACCAACCCATAGTTTAAAAGGCATAGGTTGTCCAAAGATTATTCACCTTTGAATTCATATCTCACAATAGCGGGGGCGTAGGGTTGTATACATTAGAGACCTAACTTCTAAGTCATGTCTTGTCCTTAACCGGGGAGGGTTCCAGTGGGGCCTTGCGAGGCACTGGGGGAAAGAGTGCTAGGTTGAGTGTTCTCTAGTGTGTGCATATGGGACTAACACCCCAACCTACGGCATGTGTGCAGCTCCTCATGCCCATCCGTCACTTAGTACGGGGCTAGGGTGTAGACATTTAGTCGGGGTAGTCTTTAATCTTAGGGCATACTTATATTACTCACTGCATGAACATTTTTATTCACTTATTACTTAAATCATGCATATTTTGGGTTGTTTAACAAAAAATGTCCTTTGTGTCTTCATAATTTATCTTTTCATGATTAAATGTTTTTGAAAAACACAAGAATTTGAAAAAGCCAAAGTTTCATGCAAATTTGATCCACCTAGAGATCTCCAAAAATTCTGAAATTTCAGCATTGAACTACTCTAAGGACACTTAATAAATATCAAAAATCAAAAATTTAAAATTCTCAAAAAATCACGTACTGTTTGTCGCGCTATCACTAGCGCCGACGCTAGCGTGGGTTTGTGAATTTTCTGATTTTTAAAATTTCTAAATATCCTTAAAAATATGTTAGTTTATATGTACTAATTTGTTTTTGAATTTCTGACATTTATTATTTTCATTTTATTTATATTATGAAAAATCAACTACAAAAGTTCAAAATTCAAAAATACAAAAATATTTTTGTGTGATTTTTCTGTTTTTATTAAAAAAAATTCAAAAAAAAAACTTGAGGAGTGGAGCAGGTTTTCAGAAGAAAAGAAATTTTTGCTAAGTCAATTCATCGAGATGTCTCGTGAAGTTCCGATGAATCTCGACGAATCCAGACAGAAGCCAAATTTCTTATTTAAAGAAGAAATTTCTGCGGCTAAGTCTATTCGTCGAATGTTCTCGAGAACTCCCGACGAATTCCGACGAATGAAAACAGAAGACAGTTTTCAAGCCTTGGTCAGTATTTTTCAATGGCTAAGTCAATTCGTCGAATGTTCACGTGAAGTCTCGACGATGGCTAAGGCAATTCGTCAAATGTTCACGTGAAGTCTCGACGAATGATGGACAGACGGATTTCAAATTTATGTTTCAAGGAATTCATCATGCTTATCATATTCAAAACAAAAAAAATTGTATGATCTTTATTGTCAATATCAAGCATGTATGATTTCTATTATTTAGAATTATTTAAAATGTTAAAACATATTCTTTCAAATTACTATGAACATTGTTTTGCTTATCATGCTTTGATATATCTATTTAAAGTGCATCAATTGTATTGCAAAATGTGTAGAACCAAGCTTAGCATGCCTCTAAGTATGAGTAAATGTTTTATGATTGATAATGATACATTTCACTCACTTATTTTGGTAATCAACATGTGTGTCTAAATCTAAAAATGCTTGCTTGTGTATTGTATTTGTACAATGAATTAAAACTTGCATAAGTTTATTGCCTACACTACATTTGAATTGCACTTATGCAATTTAGAAAAGTGGTTAAGTTAAAAATTTTGGTTTGCAAAACAAGTGTATTCGGAGAATGTTGTCTCACAAATATGAAAAAAAAATTATATATGTTGACAAATATAACTCCACCAAGCACTACTTGAACCTCCTGATAAGTCTTCATAAGAATTGTGACGTTGAGCACCTTGGAAAGAATAGTAAAGTGTCTTGTGCAAACCTTGGTTATTACACCACTTTGTTAAAAACTATGTGCATTAAAAGTGTGTGAAAGTAATTTACTTGTGTTTTATTGTGCACTTTACTTTACATATGTTTTGTATTTTGATGATTTAAATCAATTGTTAACATTGCCCAAAATACACTTATGTGCACATCATTATCTTTCATAACACTTCTTCTAATGAGTATTGGATTCTAATGCTTTATCTATACTACTCTTTATATAAGAAATGCACTAGATAACCTAGCATGATCTCTACAATGTTTTGGTATTTCTTGAATTTAAAATTAAGTAACATTGTAGTATAATCTCTCTTTGATATGTTTATTTCATGCTTGGTATCTTTATAAAAAAACTTTGAGATTTCAAAAGGTTTAAACATCTTTCAATTTTGAACTAAAACTCATATTTTTACTTATGCTTTTCATGCTTACAAAAAGATGTTTATTATAATCTTCCGCTTGCTTGCAACTCTTATCTTTATATTTGAAATCTCTTATACATGCTATGCTTAAACTCTTTATCATTATCTATATTACGAAAGCTCGATCATGCTTTATCATTTATAAGAAATGCTTCCTTACTACCCTCACCCCACCTTCTTTTGATAATACCAAAAGGGGGAGATTAATTGAAGAAATCTATATAGGAAAAATATAGATAAATAAGGGGAGACTAATTCATGAAATTTATCATTTAGGAGGAGTAACACATAAATTGCATTTATGTAGGGGGGTCATTAAGTTTGGGGGAGTATGCACATTATCATGCATATCATTTACTATAGTTGCACTTTTATCTTGCTTATCTTATCTATAAACACTATTGTAGATTTCTTGCTTAGAGGATTTGTTATTATCAAAAGGGGGAGATTGTTGGACATGTGTGTCACAAACCCTTGTTTGAGAATAACAAATTCCATATTATATTTGATATTGCTTGTAGTGTGTTTATAGTGTGCAGGAACTATAGGTGCAATACTCCACAGGTATAAAGCAGCTTGGAACAATCTTTTGAAAGGAGCAGCACTAACGCTAGTGCTATCGCTAACGCCAGCACTAACGCCAGCGTTATCGCTAACGCCAGGCGCTAGCTCAGTTGGTTCCGTCTCAGTAGTTTCATCTTAGCTTTCGTCTCAGCGGTTAGCCTCGTCTCAGCGGTTCCTTAGCGCTACCGCCAGCGCTAGCACTACCGCCTTGCACTATCTTGAGTTCGTACACAGCGCCACACCTTCGACGGTTCTGCAACCGCTCAACACAACCGCTACCGCCAGCGCTACCACCAGCGCTATCGCTACCGCAGGCGCTATCTCAAGTTCGTACAGAGAGACACGCAGCCGACGGTTTCACAACCGCTCCACACGAACGCTACCGCAGGCGCTAGGAGCTACCGCAGGCGCTATCTCCAAGTTCTATAAAATGAGCCAACTTCGATTGTTTTGGCTAATCCATCCCAGAGAGGTTGCTTGTGCCACAATTCCAGTGCTGTTATGCTGCCGAAGATGGATCTCCCACAAAAAGCTTAAGGAGAATTCTGGAGGAGGGATACGTCACACTATATCCGAAGGACGATCGCTTTGACCTCGCTTATACTACAACGATCCTTCATCCTCATCTCCAGAGATCTCATATAGGGAGTTTTTATTATTGTTTTCATTATTTCCATTCCAAACTTTTTGTAACCGTTTAGAGAATTCGCCTTGTGTAGGCGACTAGGTCTGGGTAGGACTTAGGGGGAAATTCGCCTTGTGTTGGCGACTAATTCTAGGTGATTAGATCTAGGGGGGCTAGAGGCCATATCCGGGGAAGGGTTGGCTAGAGCGGCTTGAGGCCTTATCCGGGGAAGGATAGGCTAAAGCCAACCGGTTCGTGGGGATACGAGTCGGTATAGAAAAGAAAAATTTATTTACATATTTGTCACCTCCGATTTTGAAATCAATTTTTGTAAACACCTTTTCATATAATATAATCATGTCTCTATTTGTGTTTACTTGATTTCTCTCATTTGGCGTAATCTCTATTATATTGTGTTCTAAGTTTTCAATTCTAAATCTAAATTGTTTATTTCAATCTCTTTCATCATAAAACAATTTAGTACTTGTTTCTAAAATTTGCAAATCATAATTTTCTATTCATTTAGCTAAATTGTTATTTTACCTTCTCATATTATAAAACAAATTTCTTAAAATTATAAAAAGAATTTGTATTCCCTTATTCACACCCCCTCTAAGGGCGCCGTAAGATCCAACAACATGCTGCAAAAAAGATAGATGAAAGCATAAATCGTTTATATGAACTAAATATCTATTAGGAAGAAGAGATTACCATCTCATACTATCATGTGAGGTCATGATAATAGTTGGAGAACTGTAAAAAATTTACGAGTAAGAATTACGCTTCGGAAGAACAAAAACCATCACGTTCATTATTGGCCAAATCATCAAACAACTGATATTCATCAATAATATATATTAGTTAAAAATAGAAACAAAATTCTATTTTTCTTAAATTGGTAAAGTCTAAGAAGGTAGAATCAAAATTCTATTTTCAAAATTCACTTTTTTTTAATAAAAACTTACTTTTATTTCTCCTGAGACTTGTTGCTCAGCCATCAGGAAAAAGGTTGCACTTCATTTATTCTGAAAAATCATACAACCGCACTTGTAGAACTGCAGAAAAGGGGATGAAAAACCGCATGGATTTCAGTTTAAGGGAAGAAGAAAGAAGAAATAAGGGAAGGGTGTTCACCAGAGAAGGCAGTGTGACCTAGAGATGAGAATCAATTCAAGAACATGCTTGGCAATCCACTATCATCCCTGTGAGGGCCTTCCAACTTCTCCGACTGATGTATACACCCAGCAGGTCTCATTGTGTCCTCATCGAGAAAGAGATCATCATTTGTCCGTAATGTTGAGTGCGCGAAGAGGACGACCTCTCCAATCAACAACGAGATGAGGAGTGGGTTTGCGTAGGCGACGAAGGCCATGAGAACTCGCATGATGGCATCGTAGAATCCATGGCAGATAGTAACAATGAGTCCGATATTTATAGTGCTTTTCGGACTCATCTGGGCTAGTTTTCACTCATTTGCATTTCACTATTAGTTCATTATTGCTTACATTTCACTGGATCACTCTTCTCACACGAAGTGCTTATTTCGTTCCATTGTGGTGTGCAATTGTGCATTATTTTGCCGGGGGTAAGCACATTGTGCTCCCCATTCTTTTTCTGGATGCAATGCTTGTGCTGGAGGTGTGTTCCCAACGTTTGGTCTCGTTGTGCAGGTGAGGCAGATTTCCTTCTGTTGCCCAGTTTTATTTTTGTAGGATTCGCACGGTCGTGTGTTCCCTTGACGCACGATCTCTGCGACCATGCGATGCCTGCAGAGCCCAAATTGGTGATCTTCCCCCGGGCCGTGCATTTGTTCTCGCACGGGCTATTTTGCACGTGCGTGATCAAATCGCGCGACCTTGTCTTTTTGTCTTATTTTTGTATGAAATTATCACCCGTGCATTTCCTTCACGCATGATTGGATTTAACCGTGCGAGAAGGAAATCACACGTCCTTCTCTGTTTGGTCTGTTTTTCGGCGATCTTCATCTACCCGTGCGCTTTGTCCTCGCACGGTCGGTTTTGACCGTGCGTGAGTAAAATCACACTGGGTCTTCTGTCTGGCCTTTCTTGGGTTTCTAGTCGATAAAATTCAAACGATCGATGCACGGTCATGCATTCGACCGTGCATGACTATTTTTCTGACTGTTTGGTATTTAAGCGCAGAAACTCGCCCTATTCCAGAATCTTCCGCCATTTTCGTGCCAAAGTGCCGAGCTCTGCTCCGTTTCACCCTAGACTCCTTTCTGAGGAATGATATCCATCACTAGACATCTATACCCAATTGGATGACTCTAGCGAAGGTATTCTACATGGATGCCTTATGCCCAAACGGTCTACCTTAGCCTTTAGCTTTAAACTCCTTAGGTTGATTTGGTAGAGGTTGGTTGGATATATTCAGTACTCAGGAATATCTATTTTTCCACTTATGGCTCAGTATATTACCCCCATGGTTCAGAAGGTTATTCTCATTACAACTGTACTAATGTATTCATATTGAAAATTATTACAATGGGCGGTTACACATTTTGTAACTATGCGGGCTTCAATCGCCTATTATTATCTTAGTTCTAAGGTTTTCCTGAATGCTTATTACCCTAATGTGAGGTTACTCATGTGCGGTTACACTTATGGTAACCATACAGATTTCAATTATCCCCAATCGTTATAACTTGCAAATTTTCATAAACGATTACTATGTTAATGTATGGTTACATGCGGGGAAACTGCACCAACCTCCATTATATATAATCATCATAAGTCTGATGATTTCTTGAGTATTAATTATCATAATGAGCAATTACTCATCTCGAATTCGCAGAGGGCTTATCAAATATAGTTCTCCTCCAATATTAATGCATACACGTTCGGACAAAACCCTTCAATGCTTGTCCATTATGGAAATTCATCTATGACATTCATAATATGCACAAAAATGAAGTGATTGTGTTGTTACTCATGATAACACGGGGAATGCATTGTCAATTTTTATAATATCGAAACAACCATGGTTTCTTTGCTCAAAATGTGTGGTTACAATAAATATGTCTGCACGACCAAACATTATAAATATTTTAGTACTCAAGAAAAAGGGTTCTCATCTTGATCTCATCTGATGACATCAAACAATGTTACCCAAATTATGTATATTTTCTTAATTCTTGAGTAGTCATGGGTTAAGATTTTGTAAGAGCGCACATTGTATCTACATAATAGAATAATATAACGGTTATATATATCTTTATCACATACGCCATAACTACCCGCACCACATGGCTAAGGTACATCACAAATTCTTAAGTACTCCTATGTGATAAAAAATGCACTGTAGGTATAAGAGTAGAAGCCACACAAAGGAAATGGATTCAAAAGGTTTTTCATTTCATAAGGAGACTTTCTACAAAGTTATAATGCCCGCACTTACAAAAAGACGATGTGCGGACACCCATCAATAAAAAAAGAAAATATATGTCTTTGTCTTCTTCTACAGAAACTGTTGATTTTCCCTAGGCTTTCTTCTTTGGGCGGTATTCAGAAGAGCTTATCGCCGAAGGGCTCGTCAAATGGTGTTCGCCCGAGCTATTGCAGGTTTTAAGTTTGGATCTTGATCCTCATCGATATTGCCTTCTTCAAAACCAGTTACATCTTCTCTGACACTGCTCTCATGGGAACCAGTAGACGCATCACCTTAATAAGCCATGTAACAACCCACGTGTATGCACCATAAAATATGGGTCCGATTGATTTCCACAACATATAACATCAACAAATGGCGCATTATAAGAAGGTAAGCAATGTAACTTATATCTCAGAGTAATAATAACTACAAAAGAAGCTAATCTAAATCAAACTTAAAGTAAACCAGAGCACATAAACCCAAAGCATGTCCATAACTAAACTTTTCATAACCATTTAAAACTCCTACAAATGTCCACATGTAATACAATACAATATATGTAAATTTTCATCTTTGGCTCTTTATAAGAGGACTTGAGCTTTTGGCTCCTTTCATTGAGGATGTCCTCAAATGTTTTTGCCTTCTCCACTTGCTTGTTCAAATTTATTGTTAGTTATGGAATTATCGCCTAGAGGAGGTGGGGGGATAGGTGATATGGCTGTTTTTGAAATTATGCACAAGAACTAAATATGTCTATCACAGCACACCAACAAACCACATAAGCAAAACACAAAAGAACACCAGATGAATAGTGGTTCCTCAAGACATGGTATCTTGAGTAGTCCACTGTCCCTCTGCGCCTTTCTAGCAGTGTGCTAGGGTCGGCAAACTCCACCAAAACTCAGGTCCGCAAGCCCTATAATCTCAGGCCCTCAAGCCCTACAAAACTCAGGCCCTCAAGCCCTACAACTCGGGCCCTCAAGCCCTACAATACTCAGGCCCTCAATACCTACAACTCAGGACCTCAAGCCCTACAGAACTCAAGCCCTACAACTTGGATCTGAAATAGATCCTACAAACTCAGTCTTGTAAAAGCCCTACAGAGAAAGAGTAATAAAAAATTCTATATCCGGATGAAGATTGGCTTCTTGGACTTGAAGAGAATGCATTTGAATATTATCTTGGACAACACATATTCCTCTTCAATCCCTTCTTCAATCTGGAACCATTCATATCAGCCGATGTTGCTGGAATGAAACTTGGAGAACACTTGATGAAGATCGATTTGTTCTATGGTTCTTGTTCCTTCTTCATGCAGCCTTGATACTATTCTATTGATTCTTGTGTATATTCTCTGTGTAGCTTTTTGTGTTGTATTTTTCTTTCTTTTAGGGCAGACACTTTTCTCTTTTATATGAATGAGGAGCCGACTAATGATCTCCTATGATGTCCTTTAAGTGTCAGAGTCCCATTCCTTAATGTCATGCGCTGATTAGACCACCACGCGACGGCATTAAATGCAGACAACGCGATTTGAAATGTCTTAATCTGTCTCGACGACATTTATAATGTCTCGACGACAGAACTTGCTATTACGCCGATCCATCTTGGACTTGGGCAAATCTTCAAGTCTTCTTTAGGGAACGATATCTCGATGATACAAGATATCTCAGCTGCACTTGCACTTACGATGATATGAAGTCATCTTAAAGATGTCGTCGAACCTTGATGACAACTTGTAGTCTTCTCGACGATGTCATCGAAACCATTCTACTTTATCGATGATATCTGTTGGCACCAAAAATGGTACCTCCAAAATTCACACACTAAGGGGGGAAAAGAAGAAGACTGCGAAGTGCAGGTTACTAAGACAGGGGAGGCTGAAGAGAGAGAAAATGATCACAGGATGACGATCACTAAAAAATGAGACCGCTTACACAGGTCGTAAGCTGGAGCCTCGGGGCCAGAGAGTCCCTTTCCAGGTACCCCTACCCCTCTATTTATAGACGAGGAGGCTGCCCAAACGGGCAGAACTAAGAACTACGGGCTGCCCGGGGTACAGGAGAGCCGGGGCAGAGATGAGGGGTGCAAATAGCAAAAAGGAAGAAAAGGAGGAGACCGCTCAGGCTGTCGATCTCACACTGCCTTGACCGCTTGGGACTTAGAAAACTGCGGCTGAGAAGAGACTTGGCGGTCTGCGCGATCACCATATATTGAGACCGCTCAGACCGAAAAAACTTTGGCCTGCAGGAAGAGGTCGCGGGCTTTCTGGGCAAACATAATCCCCGCACATTTTTAAGTTGCTCCCAAAACTTCGAAAATGTAAGCTTTGACCGCTGAGACCGCGACCGTCATAAATGCAGCTTGGTCTATAAATACCAGCTGAGATCTTCAGATTTCAAGACATTGAGAAATACCAAGTTCCAAGCGGTCTCTGAAAATTAGGTAGACGCGGTCTCTTACGGAGATGACTATTCTTGATTTTATAAAAGCTCTTCCACCGAAAGCAAACTCTCCTGGGAAGAAGGAGGATGTTAGTTCAAGAAGAGGAAAAAAGATACCGAAAATATTAACGAAAGCGAGCGCTTCAAAGGAGACCGCCCGATCTCCCAAAAAGAAATCTGAACTAGAAAGTTCAGCTGCGCCGGTCTCTGCTGTTTCTGAACCTTCCAACACCTCTTCAGATCCTGTATTGAAAATGTCTGACTTTTCTATCTATTTTAATTGTCAGAAATCCCTGGAGGTATTGGATCAAAAGACTTCTCAGCCCCCTAAGATCGCCTCAACTGAGACCATTCTGGCTGGGCTACACCAGAAAAAGGCCGAGGCCGAAATTATTCGGCAAAAGATCGCCGAACTGGAGACCGCTGCAAAAAATAGGAAAAGGAAAAATTCAAGTCCAACCAGTTTGACTTATAAGAGAAACAAAAGAAATGGAGATGGACAGGATGTGACCGCCCCTGAGACGATCACACTTCTTGATGACGCTGATCCGAAGGATTCCGCTGCGGTTCAAAAGGTGAATACCGGAAGCGATCTCCTTCTTCCTCCTGCGGTCTCAACTTCATTAGGGGAAGATGATTTTGAATTAATCGCTTATCTTGATGAAGTTTCTTCTAACAATTCATCTTTTTCATCGATGCAGGTGCTAGATCCTCTTGAGGCTTCATCTCTTCAAAACGTTGCTGTTGATATGGAGATCGCAGCCAGGGAGAAGGAGATCGCTGATGCGGCGGTCAAGACGATGGAAGAGGAAGAGAGAAAGAAAAAAGAGAGGGAGGAGTAGAAAAAGGAGGAGGCGATCAAGATCGTTGAGGAGAAGAAGAAGAAGAAGAAGAAAGAGGAAGAGAAGAAGAAGAAGGAAGAAGAGGAGAAGAAGAGGAAGGAAGAAGAGGAGAAGAAGAGGAAAGAAGAGGAGAAGAAGAAAGAAGAAGAGGAAAAGAAGAGGAAAGAAGAAGAGAAGAAGAAAAAGGAAGAAGAGGAGAGGAGGAAGAAGGAAGAAGAGGATAAGAAGAAAAAGGCGGCCAAGACCGCTGAGGAGAAGAAGAAAAAGGAAGAGGAGGAAAAGAAGAAGAAATAAGAGGAGGAGAAGAAGAAAAAAGAAGAGGCGGCCAGGACCGCCGAGGAGAGGAAAAAGGCTCTTCTTGATGAAGAGGAGAAAAGGCAGGCGGTCTCACAGACTGCGGAAAAGAGGGCTGCTGAGGAAGAGACCGCCAGGAAGCTTCAGATCGCCACGGAAAAAACTACACTTTCCAGCGGTCTCCCAGATGACTCTTCTCGAGGAGACCTGGACAAGGCTGCAGCAGATCACGCGACGGCGATCTCAGTTTTGCGAGCTCGTAAGGGTAAGATGATCCCCAAATCTGTCGAGTTCTTTCCATTGCCCATGGTTCGACCTGCTTCCCCAAAAAGAAAACGCGAGGTTATTCTTATCGAGACCGACGATATTCTTCTAAGTAACAAAGAGTTAAAAAGAAGAAGAAAAGAGGGCGATAGATCGCAGAAAAGAGAGTTGGAAAGAATGAATTTAGAGCGTCTAAGGGGATCAGACCGCCTTTTACTGACCGCAGATCCCGCGGTCACTAAAGATACGGAAAAAGCCCTACATGACTGCGGTCTTGATTCCTTTCCAAGTACTCTTTCTGCTCAAAAAATTCTATTTGAATATCATTTGTAATTAAAATAACTTATCTCTTGTGATCGCAGATGACGACAACGTTGAGATCGAGGAAGGAGAACTCCCTCAACGCATCACGATCCCTCCCGAGCTTACCGACATTTTTAACCCTATATTTGAGGATGTTCGGTCTATGCTTCTTAGAGAGCGGGCCCAGAACGATCAGATCCGCGGTCTCGAGGAGAAGTTGCGTGCTTTTGAGAGGAGGAGTCGAGAGGAATGCGATCTGAAGATTGAAGAGCTCGCGCGGTCTCGCGATCTGAAGGTTGAAGAACTCATGCGATCCCTCAAGAAAGCGGAAAGAGATGCTGAATATTACAAGGGAAAAGCTGCGGCGCTGTCCGTAGAGAACGAGAGGCTGAGAGGTGGTAACTCGAAGATGCTGATGAGATCGGGTACCTCCAGCGATCATCCAGCAGAGAGACCGCAACCTGAAATTGTGGTTGTCCCTATGGAGCAAGTTGACAGGGAGATGTCTAAAATTCATCGAGCTGCATTGTCAGCTAATCAGAATTTGGCATCTGTCCTGGCTGCTGTTAATGATATGCAGGATATAGCAGCTCATGTAGGGAGAAATAGGCCTAAGAAATGAACATTAAATTTGAGACCGAGCGATCTCTCAACAAGAACAATTTGTTGTAATATTTTTGATATTAATGTCCCATATATCTTCTGTTATTTTTGTGATTTCTTCCAATTTTTGTGCTTTATGCGATCTTGATTGTTATAATTTGCGATCTCTTTTATGTCTGGATTGTGTGTTGCTGGTATTTTTATTCATCTGTATTCTATTTATTGAGACCGCAGATTAGCTATATAATCTAGCCCAGGTCGAGCAGTCTGGAGATTTTTGCTGGGCGGTCTGCCAAAAGTAATGATTACGAAATTATCCTTCGATTGCTATAAATAGTTGCCTTCATAACCTTCACTTTATGTTCTCTTGAATGCGCGATAAATACCGATCTCAGCGACATCTCAAAATGGTGTCCGCTCGTGCTTCTTCTGCGATCACCTTCTTGGCTGCTAATCAAAAACAGGGACGTCTGTCGAAAGATGAGTTTATATCTTTTATAAAGAAGTATATGATCCAAACCCAGATTGTCGTGAGACCGCCGACCGAACAGGAAAAGCTGAATTTCGGAGAGGAAAATAAATATATTATTCCTATCGATCACTTTGATCATGGGTTGAGAATTCCCCTTCCTTGGGAATGGATGGAAATTTTGGAATATTACGGTTTCGTGCTCGCCCAGCTGCCCCCGAACTCAGTCGGTCTGGTTAATGTATTCATCAATTACTTGAGATCGGAGAGGATAAGGTTTTCGATGAACCTGTTCTGTGGAACCTTTACTGCGAAGGTTCTGAAAGAAGGCCAGAAGAAAGAAGAATTCAAGGGACTGATGTACTTCTCTGCGGAAGGAGTAAAGATCTTAAACCTTCCCAACAAGATCTCTTTTTGGACAGAAAGATTTCTTGTCTTCGAGGGCGACCTCGGCGGTCTCAAGAGTTCGCCGTCTCCGCGACCTGGCAGTACCTTCAAAAAGATAAAGGTGCTTGCTGCTGAGGAGATAAAAATTTTAGCCTTCTTGGCGGGCAAGAGGCTTGACCTTGTTCACTACCTGGCGATCTGGGATGAGATCGCTGAGGTTACTCCTGATGAAAGTAAGCCTTTCCTGCGGTCTCTCCCGCGATCTCTTTTTGTTCATTTTTCATAACCTTTCTCCTAACGTTTTTCTTACCTCAGCGACCTTTAAGGTCCCTGAAAGAGATCCAATCTCTCCAGCAGCTGAAGTACTTACTCAAAGGGAGAAAAGGCTGAAGTGGGAGGCTGATGCGTTCGGGACCGCTGCTGAGACCGCAGATCAAGACTTCCCCCTGCATGGTTTCTTAAAGAACATGAAGGATATTAAAGGAAAACCCTTACTCAAATGGGCCGCAAAAGGGAAGTCTCTAAAGGTTTCCACTGATCTTCCCTCGTGGAGTGGAAAGGTGACCCGCCACGCTTATGCGGTCACCTCTGCATTGTATGGGAGAAAGAATGCGGTAGAGGCTTATAATCTCGAGACCGAGGATCTCCCCGATCTTTGTGCTCAGGTGACCGCTAGGAGCTCGATTCTAAATCATCATATGGGGCGGTCTCTTCGTAGCGCCTTAAATGATATTACTGCCCTGCGTGAAGCTCAAAAGGTAAAGGTTTAATTGCATTATATGAATGATTACCTGTGACCGCGCGATCTGATCTTTCCCTTTTCCTTTTGATAGCAATCTGAGCGGGTGGCCTATGATCCAGCTAATCCAGCTTTCCAGAAGGCCATGATGCATCATATTAAGGAGACCGCTGACCAGGTCCTGGATGAGGTTCGCGGTCTTGGTGGTTTCACCGAAGAATTCAAAGACATAATATTCTCAAAGCTCTTCCCGGATGCGGCTCAAAGGATTGAAGAGCAGTCAGAGACCGCTGAAGAGACCGCGGATGAAGCCAGCGATCAAGATGAGAACGTCGAGATTGAGGATGAAGATGAAAGTGGGATCCGCTATACTCAAGGCCGGGATTCTAGTTCAGGCTCAAGCTCTGGATCTAGAATTCCGGTGAGTAAATCAGAGGAATCCTCAGCAGAGACCGATTCTTCTCTCTCTGCTGAGCGATCCTCCAAGAGACCGAAAAAAGATTGAGCTGTAACTTTTCTTTAGACCGGGCGATCTCATTGTAACAGACATTTCTGAATATATATAAAATTCGATTTTTTGTTAGATCTATATTTGTTGAATGAATTTGTTTCTGGTGTATTTATTCTATTTGTTCTCCTGAGCTAGAAATGGCATTCGATCTCAATGCCTTAGATTTTATCGAACATCTCTCTTTTGAAAACGTTTCAGGTTATGATCTATAAAAACAGAAAGATTAATGTTCAGGCATAAACACAATGCTCATGCGGTCTTAAGATTACAAAACCGTCATCTGGATGATATCTGAACCCTTACTGCCCGGACTACCATGATATACATATTTCTGATCAGTTCTGCGATCTCTAATTTGGGAGACCGCTATTTGGGAAGATACCGAAGATAGTTTTAACATGTATACATCTAGCATTCGACCTCAGGATAACCAGACCGCATTAAGCAAAAAAAACCAATTTTATTTATCAACTTCTGATTACCCTTTTACAGATGGAAATCATGGAAACCCAGCGACCTCAAAATATCCAGACCGCTGAGAGCTGATGATAATCTGGGCTTTTACGATCTCCTGACAATCTTGAACTGATTCGGATAAGAAATGCCTGGGTGAATGTCACAAGCCTTAGATGAAGATTATCTTGCGACCTTAACAAATTGAGACCGATTTTAACTCCCTTCGACAGATTCAATGTTGGCGATCACCTTTATACCGATCCTGGAAGAGATTAATCCATTTAATCATGATCAATATAGAACACCTTCTGAAGGTAAAGGAGAAAATGCGGTCTCAAAAGTTCTGACCGCCCGAGCTCAGTACTTGGGAAATAGAATGGAGCCTTTTGAAAGAGAGAAAAAGGAGAAAAGGGAGAATCTAAAAAATGATTCGCAGGGCAGGTGTGGTTATGCCGATGAGGCTATACCGACATTGCTTTCCCTGATAGATTATTGAATTTTTGCTTTTCTCAATCATTTTTAATGAACATTCGAGAGTTACTGATCAAAATGATCGATAGGGCAGGTGTGGTCATGCCGATGAGGCTTATACCGACATTGCTTTCCCCGAAGATCATTAAGATCGTAACAATGTCCTTTTCGATGCATGACAGAGCTGAGCCAGCCACCCAGCCCTCCTTGCTAAGGTGTGCCAGATGTCAGCTAGGACCCGGCATCCTAAACTTTCACCGCTCGAGCTTGGCGAGCCACTGCTACACAGATTCGAAATCTCCCCGACATCTGTGGTCCTGGCAGGATTACACGTCAAACTAACAAGCCGAGGGGAAAGAAGTAGGATTCGTCGATGTCTTACTTGACGAGCTTTTGGTTTTATTAATAACTCATATTTGATCTTGCCGTTAATCATGCATGCCATGATCATCTTGGCCATGTCTGCATAATGCTTAAGAAAAGAGAAGTGAGAAATGGAATGAGAAAACTGAATACGAACTTTTCAAGAAAAGAAGAGTTTGAGATCATCTCCACTCCAAGAGTGAGGCAACTCCTCTCCTTCATGGTTCTGGAGATGGTAGGCACCATTTTTGAGCACCTTTTTTTATCACGAATGGCCCTGCCCAGTTTGGATTAAGCTTCCCAACCAAACCGGCTCTTGCCGCGGCATCTACTTTCTTCAAGACCAAGTCCCCAGCAACAAATTCCTTGGTTCTTACATTTTTATCAAATAATTTTGTCATTCTTCTTTTTACCTCCTCTTGCCTAATGGTTGCCGTATCCCTCAATTCTTCAATTAAGTCGAGGCTACATTTTAACTCTTCATCATTCTCTTCTATCCAATCAATTTGGTTCTGTTGTGCTAACAACACCCTCAGACTTTTTACCTCGAATTCTACTGGAATAAGAGCTTCGGAACCATGCGATAATTTGAAAGGAGTCTCTCCAGTGGCTGAATTTGGAGTTGTCCTCAAGGCCCATAAGACCGAAGGTAGCTGTTCTGCCCAGTTGCCTCTAAGATTTTCTACTTTCTTCTTCAAAAGATTTATAATAAGCTTATTGGCAGCCTCTACTTGCCCGTTGCTTCTAGGATGATGTACAGAGGCGAAGCGTAGCTTGATTCCAATTTGATCACAAAAACTAATGAGAGTTGAATTATTAAATTGAGAGCCGTTATCGGTAATGATTGCCATTGGAATTCCATGCCGACATACTATCTCCCCCCAAATGAAATTCTTCACAGCTTGGGTAGTAATTTTGGCCAATGCCTTTGCTTCTATCCACTTACTGAAATAGTCAATCATGACTATAATATATCGGCGCTGGCCACTTGCCATAGGAAAAGGCCCAACCAAATCCATCCCCCAGACTGCAAAAGGCCAAGGGGTCGCTATTGATTTGAGATGCTGAGCTGGCTGGTTCTGGAGAGGAGCAAACTTCTGACATTTGACACATTTCTTGGCAAATTTTTCTGCATCCTTCCTCATTTGGGGCCAAAAATAACCTTGCCTTAGGATTCTTTTCTCTAAGGTTCTTGCCCCTGAATGACTTCCGCACTCTCCCGCATGGACTTCTTGAAGAATTATTGGAACCTCTTCTTCCGAAACGCATCGTGCTAATGGAGAAAGGAAAGTTCTTCTGTAAAGCACTCCTGCAATAGGATAGTAGTTAGCTACTTTCCGTTTAAACCTTTTCTTATCCTTTACCGTTGAATGGAGCTTTCCAGCCGAGAGATAAAGAACAAATGGATCCATCCAAGACGGACGCTGATCAATCTCCATGACCTCCCCCTCTTCAATTGCTGGGCGGAACAATTCCGAGGTTGTTCCTCCTGATAGAAGGCCAAACTTTGCTAATTCATCTGCCTCCATATTCTCTTCCCTCGGAATATATTCAATAGTAAAGCTCCTAAACTTTCCCACCTCAATTTTTACCAGAGTCAAGTATCGCTTTAAAATACCATCTCTCGTTTCGAAGGTTCCATTCACTTGGGAAGCCATCACCAAGGAATCCGTGAGCACTTTAACATCATCGATTCCTAATTCTCTAGCAAATCTGAGTCCAGCTAACAAAGCTTCATACTCAGCTTGATTGTTTGTTATTTTGAAAAAGAATTTCAGCGCCTGATCCAATCTTACTCCATTCGGATTGATTAAGATAATTCCAGCTCCAGAAGAATCTCTTCCCGAGGCTCCATCCACATAGATTGTCCAAGCGAGGGGTGGGTTGATCCCCTTTCCAAGCTCTACTTCTTTGGCATCTACCATGAAATCTGCTAGAACTTGAGCCTTGATTGCCACCCTTGGAACGTATGAAATGTCAAACTCACTAAGTTCTATTGCCCACTTGGCTAGCCTTCCTGAATGCTCTGGCTTTTCCAAGACACCTTTTAAGGGGAGATCAGTGACAACTAGGATTGAATGCGCTTGAAAATAAGGTCTTAACCTTCTTGCCGAGATTACGAGCATTAAGGCCAGCTTTTCGAGGATCGGATAGCGAGTCTCCGCATTTTTCAGAATTCTACTTACGTAATAGACTGGGAATTGTTTCTTTCTCTCCTCGCGGACCAAGACAGAGCTTATAGCATCGGATCCAACTCCCAAATAAAGAAAAAGATTTTCTCCCTCTCGCGGGCTTTGGAGCAAAGGGGTTGATGTTAACTGCTTTTTAAGTTGATCGAAAGCATCATCACATTCCTTTGTCCACTCAAACCTGCCCCCTACCCGGAGGGTCTTGAAAAAAGGTGCACTCTTATCTCCCGATCGAGAGATAAAGCGACTTAAGCCTGCCATCCTCCCTCCGAGCTGCTGAATTTCTTTAGGAGACTTGGGAGGTGGCATTTCTAAGATAGCCTTTACTTTGTCAGGATTCGGCTCCAACCCTTCCGGAGTGAGAAGATGGCCGAGAAACTTCCCTTTAGTAGCCCCGAACACACATTTCAAAGGGTTTAACCTCATGTTAAAGTCTCGGAGAGTTGAAAATGTTTCGGTTAAATCATTAAGGTGAGAAGAGAATGATTTGCTTTTTATTAGGAGATCATCAACGTAGACTTCAAGGTTTCTTCCTTTTTGGCTTTTGAAAACCGTATCCATCATTTTCTGATAAGTTGCTCCGGCGTTCTTAAGCCCGAAAGGCATCACTACATAACAAAAACATCCGTCATTCATGATAAATGAAGTGTGAGGGATATCAGGCTTATGCATTTTAATTTGATGATAACCAGAAAATGCATCTAAAAAACTCATAAACGAATATCCAACCGCCGAATCAACTAAAGAATCTATCTGAGGCAAGGGGTAGCAATCCTTGGGGCAAGCTTTATTAAGTTTGGTGAAGTCAACACACATCCTCCACTTTCCACCTGACTTTCTGACCATTACAACATTTGAAACCCACGCAGGGTATTGGATTGGTCGAATGAATTTTGCCTTCAGGAGTTTTTCCACTTCCTCGCGGATAGGCTGAGCTAGACGGGTGGCAACGGATCTTTTCCTCTGCTGAATCGGGACAAAGCTGGGATCGATATTGAGGTGGTTGCAAGCGACATTAGGATCTACTCCTGGCATGTCAGCTGCCGACCAAGCAAAAATATCTAAGTTTTGGAGGAGGCAGGAGATGAGCTGACTCTTGTCAGCTCCAGATAATTCAGCGTTGATAGAGAGACACTTGCTCTCATCTTCCTCGCTGATTGGGACTGCTTGAGTCACTTGGGCAGGTTCCAAGTGAGCTCCATCTCTTGTATCTTCTTCAGCTTCTTCTGTAGCCTGTATTTGCTCGGGAACTTCAACCGATTCAGCCATCATAACTTCCTGAGGAGGAGACGATACGATCATGTTGACCGTCTTTACATAACATTCTCTGGCTTTCCTCGGGTCACTTCTAATTCGGTGTTGCTTGCCATTCAGAGCAAACTTCACCACTTGATGATAAGTGGAGACGATGGCTTGATACCCATTCAAGAAGGGTCTTCCGAAAATTGCGTTGTAGCTACTCGGAGCATCAACGACTATGAACTTCACCGATTTCGCTATCCCTCCCAAGATCACAGAAAGAGTGACGAGCCCTTCAACTTCCTTCTTTTCTCCTGAAAAACCATAAAGAGGTCCTTCAGTTGACAGGAGGGGTTTACCTGTCTTCAGCGCCTCGAAAGCTGGTTTGAAGAGCACGTTGACTGAGCTTCCCGTGTCTATCAGAATCTTTTCTACTGTATAATTTTCTATTACGGCCTTGATGACGACTGCGTCGTCGAAGGGATTCGCGGTCTGAGGAAGATCTTCATCTCCAAAGGTGACCGTTCCTCGGACCGGAGCTGAAGAGGTAGCTGCAACCTCTGATTGATAGACTCTTTTCAGACTTGCCTTTCTTGAAGATTCCGGACCTGCACCCCCATGGATGCAAAAGAGGTTGCCTAGGGCACCCTCATCATTAGCATCTATGCATTCATTTGGGAAGCCAATGTTACCCAGATGGCCAACATCATCCACTTCCTCGCATTCCCAATGAACCTCTGCTACCTCATTGGCTTTAGAGGTTGAGGCTTTGGCAGGATCGCTCTTCTGAATGACATCAGAGATTTTGCCCTCCTTCAGAAGCCTCTCCAAGAACAAACGGAGGGCTCTGCAATTCTCCGTTAAATGACCCCTTTCTCGGTGATATTCGCAGTACAGGGCTGGATTTCGTGTCTTCGGATCTGAATTCAACGGAGCCGGCCTTCTGAAGAAGGGCTGCTTCTGAACAGTTTGAAGCACTTCACTCATTGGAACCCCAAAGTCTGTAAAAGACTCTTGGGATTCGTTGTAATGAGACGGGAGGGGCAGAAGAGGAGGTTGGATGTATTGAATCTGGTGGACTGGGGTAGCTTGCGGAGCGGGAGTAGCGGGAGTTTGAAAAAATGAACTTTGAGGTGGAAAGGATTGATTACCTCAATTGGGGCGGATGTTACGGTAATTATTACCTCTTGAAGCTGGAGGTGGAAGATCTTGCCGGGGCTTTGAAGAAGACGGAGCCGGATAGAATCCCGTGGAACCCTTCTGAGCTCCCCTATTGGTCAGATTGCTCACATAGGTAGGGTTGTTGATTTCCCCCTCTATGAAACGATTAGCCACGCTAATCAGCTCCTGATAGGAGCTAGGCTCCTTGGTGGTGACTTCGAACTTCAGAGGGCCTTCCTGCAGGCCGCTGATCAGGGCTACCATGTAGAGTTCAGGATCCATATCTCGAATCCCCAAAATCTCCTTCTGAAAGCGATCAACAAAGTGGGCAACGGTCTCACTGTCCCCTTGCTTGATTTTGAAGAGGGTCGCAGGACCACTCTTCCTCTTCTTTGCGGTGGCAAATCTTAATAGAAGCTCTTCCCTTAGAGCAGCAAAACTCGGAATGGACTGACTGGGAAGTTTATAGAACCATTCCATGGCCGCCCCATCAAAAGAGGTGACCATCAACTTACACCTCACTCCATCCGAAATAGTCCTGAGAACAACAGCTGACTCGAAGGCCTGGAGGTGAGACATTGGGTCACTCTCCCCTGAGAAAATGGGAAGGCGAGGCTCCCTGAACCCATGGGGGATTGGGTCTCGACGAATCTCGTCGGTAAAAGGAGAAGGCTCCCCGAAAACAGAAGGACCTGGAGGAGCAAGAAAGGAAGCAGGAGGAGCTTGTGGGAAAGCAAACTCTTCTTCAAAATTCAGGGCTTGAGCCGGAGGCCCCTGGGCTGCGGCTCGGAAAGAATGATGGCGAGCAACGAACTCCTCATGCTGAGATCGCTGAGGAGCTACAGGCTGGAAACTGGGGTGATCGCACGGGCGACCGCTCGCCACGCGATCTGGGGTGGCGACCTGAGGCGGAGTAGGAAGGATTCTCTGAGAGATTGCGGCCAGAACTTGGTTCATGGCCTCAATCTGCTTCGCGGACTCCTGCTGAGTCCGGACGGCCTCTTGCCGGTCTCGAGTGGCCTCTTGCTTAGACCGGGCGATCTCCTGCTGGACGGAAGCAGCATCCTGCCTAGCTCGAGCGGCCTCACGGAGAGCCTGCTCTACGCGGAGTTCGAAACGGCGCTCAAGCGCTTCCAAAGAATTGTGATCGGACGGGTGACCGCTGGGAGACCGCGCAGGACGACCTCTGCGGCGCTCAGCCATCTCGAAAGTCTACGAATTTCACCTGACACTTCGGATCTGAAGGTCGCGTGTTCGTTCTATTGGCACCAAAAATGGTACCTCCAAAATTCACACACTAAGAGGGGGAAAGAAGAAGACTGCGAAGTGCAGGTTACTAAGACAGGGGAGGCTGAAGAGAGAGAAAACGATCACAGGATGACGATCACTAAAAAATGAGACCGCTTACACAGGTCGTAAGCTGGAGCCTCGGGGCCAGAGAGTCCCTTTCCAGGTACCCCTACCCCTCTATTTATAGACGAGGAGGCTGCCCAAACGGGCAGAACTAAGAACTACGGGCTGCCCGGGGTACAGGAGAGCCGGGGCAGAGATGAGCGGTGCAAATAGCAAAAAGGAAGAAAAGGAGGAGACCGCTCAGGCTGTCGATCTCACACTGTCTTGACCGCTTGGGACTTAGAAAACTGCGGCTGAGAAGAGACTTGGCGGTCTGCGCGATCACCATATATTGAGACCGCTCAGACCGAAAAAACTTTGGCCTGCAGGAAGAGGTCGCGGGCTTTCTGGGCAAACAATATCGTTGAAACCATACTGTCTTATTGACGTTATCGTTTTAATCATTCTAACGATAGGCGATTATTCTTCTATAAGCTGTCTTCACGAGTTCTCCCTGCCTTTTTGACGACTGTCTTCTTTACAACGATGTCGTAGACAATGCCGAATACTTTGACTTAAGTCTTCTTAGACCTTACATCGATATCGTCGTGTTATTCTGGTTGACACGATGATATTGGACTTTGATCGATTCTTTTTGTTCTTACAACGATATCGTCGTGTGTACTTTGATGTCACAACGATATCATCGAATTGTCCATATTATCTCGATGATAACTGACATGAATGTTCTGCTTATCTCTGAGAGTAATCTCGATGATCTATGCATGCTTATTCGACGATATGTCTAGTCTTTCTCGATGATGTTAGACTTAGTGAGATTAGAGAAGTACTGGACATATGATTTAATCTCTACAAGTGTAAACTAAGCATACCATCAAATACATATTGCTTTTATCATTGACCTAGGCACTACTTCAAATCAGGAACATTGTTGAACACTGTTCCCAACAATCTCCCCCTATTTGAAGAAGTTCTAACTCACCTCAATGATAAATGCCACACAGAAAGAATTAAAATTTAGGCAATTCAAACTGATTCAACTCGAAAACATTATATAAATAGAGTGAATGTTCTTAAACAAAAAAAATTCAATTATTTTCCCATTCCATTCTTAGACAACACATTCTTTGAAAGTAGCTTTCAACCTCTGCTGCTGCTGCCTTTGCCTTTCCTCTTCCGCCTTTCATATAAATGGATGGGCTTTGGAATCTTCTTTGGAGAGGGAGGAGGACCATGAGGGAATGCCATCTTGTGATTCCTATTATTCTCCACTTGCTTGAGATATAGATTCCAATCAGCTGAGTTGTGTACCCTCTCAGAGCTTTCTTGAGGGTATCCAAATTCAATCCAGCTTTCTGATATGATATCCCTGGAGGTAGGACTCCACTTTCCTGCTTGTGGATCCTGATCAAATTCTCTCATCCTTTTTCTGCCTATACATCATGCTCTAAAGTTTCTTCCTTTTTTTTGAAGTTGCTGACTCTCTAAATTCAGCACCATGTTCCTCTGAATCTGTGCTTACAGAAGGTTCTGCTAATTCATAACCCGAGGGAGTCTTCTGCAAGGATTTCTTGACTTGACTTGCAGTCAACATAGCTTGATGTGAGCCTGCATTTATAATTGCCTTCTCCTCCTTTAAGACTTCTTCAATTAACCGATCATCAAGGGTTTCTTGCATTGAAATGAGCCTTTCATGAATTTGTTGTTCAGTGACATCCAAGTTGTTTTGTACTTCCAGCAAATGAGCATCTAGGGTCTGAACATTCATATGAATTCTATTCAGAACACGATCTCTGTCATCATGAATGGCTATTTCTATCTCCTCAAAGGCATGCTCCACATTGTCTGCAAATGTTACTTGGTTCTACATGAGTTGATGGGTTTGATGGCCAACCTTGTTGATCTCTTCACCAACAAGCTCCATGGATAGAGCTGCTATGTGATAAAAGTGAGCATACTGAGTGTTCAGATGAAGTATCTCCTTCTTCACAGTCTTCAGCTCTGCCTTCATTTCGTTCCTCAAGCCATCAACTGTTTGCAGGATGAATGTTTCCCTTTTTTGTCTCTAAGCATTGAGTAATGCTGAGATCATGTGGAATAATGATCCTGATTGATCAGAGAAAGTTTCAGCAGCATTTTCCTCTGGAAAAACTCTTTCTTCGGGGGCATCTTTAGGAGCACTTTCAGATGAGCAGTCAATAATCTGAACTGTTGATTTCTTAGGAGATGCTACCTTCAGTGGCTCACTTTCTACTATTAATATTGACTTTCCTCTAAGAGCCAGTTCAAGCCCAGTGGAGGGTTCAGTATTTTCAACTATTTCTGGCTCTTGTCCTATGCTTTCAGCTCTTGCTTCTGGGATGATCTCCAGCTGGACAAAATCTTCCTGAGCTCCTAGGGTAGAGAGCCCCGGATGGGTCTCCCCCTCAACTATTGTAGTATCTTGGGCTGAGCTCCCAGGTTGGAACTCCACCTCAACTGAATCACTTTCCATAATTGGACTTCTCCTCTCTTCATCCACCTCTATGTTAGCAGGTTCAGCTTCTTGCTCTGAGATATCTTGATGCAGAGACATCTCCCCCTCAATCTGATCAGGGATTTGTTGGGATGGGGCTCTTCCTTCCTCAGAGCTACTAGAGGTCTCTGTTGGAACCTTAGTTTTGAATTGAGTTAGGATCCATCTTTATGGTCATAACACATCTTGTATAACTTAGATCAAATTCCATTAAGACAGGAGACAGGAGAAAATAATATATATATATATAAATAATACATGTTCTCTGGGTTTGACGAACGGCTATCTGCATTCGATGAACGGCACTCTGCGGTCGACGAATGATATTCATTATGCGCTCGACGAAATCCAGCTACCTTAGCGGTCGACGATCCCGTCTCAGCGGTTCAGCGGTCGACGAATAGATTGTCTCAGCAGTCGACGAACAGACCCCGTCTCAGCGGTCGACGAAATGCTGTGTTCGACGATCTCAAGTCTGCGCTCAACGAATATTCAACAGAAGCTCAGAACGATGAATTAAATAATCAGATCGACGAACTTGAAGCTGAGCTCGACGAAATTATCATCAGCAATTATATTTCTCCTTTCTCAGCTCATCTAATATTCTCAGCAATATTCTTGATTAATTTCTATTTTATTTATTGCTATTTATTGTTGCCCGTCTTCTTTATAAATTAATATTATAGCCATTGCAGCATTAAATATTATAGCCGTTGCAGATAAGCAAAAGACGGCAATTTATCTTCTCGAGGAATCTAGGAAATTAAAGAGACATTATCTCTTTCCTCTTTTGTCGGGAAAAGAATTAAAACAGCTCCAGATTATATATACAAAGAGAAAAACAGAGAAGAGAATAAGATAATAAGGCAGAACCAAAACAGGAAGAGAAATGTACAGAAATACAGAGAGGCAAAAAGAAGCAGATCTATAGAGTTCTTAATAAAGAACAACATATATTATTTATCTTCTTTTTGCTAACTCTTCTTTGCAGAACATCTTCATCCTGAGACACCAATCAAGATCATTTGCTCAGGATCAAAACTGTAGAAGAAGAAAAAGAGTTATTACAATCAAGTGAAGAAGCTTCCTCAACTCTAATCAAATCAGGGGGAGCTCTTCTTCAACATCATCAAGATCCATTCTCAACAACCCATCAGGATCTCTAGAGTCTTCTTAGAATGAGAAGAACAATATATATTTTCCATTTTCTTTTTACCTGTATAAAGGGTTATAACTCCCTTCAAAAGTTACAGCCATTGGTGGGATGGCACCTGATCAAAAACCTGTAGTTGGGTTAGAGCACCTGATCAAAAGCTCACTTGGTGTGTGGACACCTGATCAAAACTCCCTTGGTGGCAGGGCACCTGATCAACAACCTGTAGTGGATTCCTACCAAGTGTGGTAGAAGAGTAGATGTATGATGGCGCAAATCTCACACACCGCTATAGGCTGTGGCGAGACTGCGACACGAAACGGCAGTGTACCGATCGTTCAAGTAATATAAAACGAGGAGTAAATCCCCGAGTATCGATCTCGGAAGGAACACAGTAAGGTGGAGTTAACTATTGAGGAAGGACTTGAGATCGAAGTCCTTTATGTCGGATGGATGCGGAAACGAGGGCTTTTGGATTGTGGAAATAAAATAAAAACTATCAACTACTCCTATGCAATGCTGCTATGCAATGCTTCGCTTGGCGGGATGGAGACTAGGCAGGCCTTGAGCGCGCTGCGTCGCAAGGGAGGATGGACGAGTAGGCAAGCGGAATCGAACTATGCAGGCCTTGAGCGCGCTGCTTCGTAGGGTGAGTGGATTACATGGGCCGCTATGCCACGCTTCGCTACGCGGATGGAAGAGTAGGCTAGCGGATGGAGTGGGGAGAACGGTGAAATGAGGGTCGCAAGCACCTCTTCGCAAAGCACGCCACTAGCAATTGCTAGTGCGGCACTGAACTCAAACAAACAAGCCACACCACAAGGCACACCTCAAAATGATAAGCAAGAATACCCAAATCATATAGACATAATTAAGTATAAATGCTAATAGTCAAAACACACTTCATCAAACATATAAGAAATCCAACTAAGCTATCACTACAAGGGGAGGTGAGTGTGCGAAATCGACCGACACCGAAGTCTTGTTGAGGGTTCACGGAAGGAATCGCCGGGTTGTCAATCCGCGTCCAAGCTCGGTCCTCAACTGTGTCCGGGGTAGAGAGAGCTGTCACTACTCTCCAATGGGCCCGTCTTCTTCGTGTCACGAACCGGTGGAATGATCACACGAGCTGCTCCGATCTTGAAGAAGAAGGCTAGGTTGACTCCCTTCTTGAAGCTCTTGGATGAAGGAGATGGCCGAGAGGAAGCTCCGGCGACGATTTGGCGTTGAAAGCTTGCCCGGAGATCCTCCCTAAGGTGGGCGGTGAAGAAGGAGGCGAAACCCTGCAAAAAGGGCGGAAAACGGCGGAGCTGGGCGGAGTCGGATGATCGATCCCGACCTAAAATCGCGCATGTCTATTTATAGACGGAGCAGAATTTAACAACGCGCACGGTCAGGCGCACGACCACTGGTCGTGCGTGAAGGAATGCCTCTGATCGTGCGCGAAGAACCTGTAGCTCGATCCAAATCTGCACAAAAGTGCACGGTCAGCGGCGCACGACCAGTGGTTGTGCGCGAAGAAGGCCAGTGATCGTGCGCAGACGCTCGATCTGGGGAGGGAATTAACGCACGACCAGTGGTCGTGCGCCTGGTCGTGCACGAAGGAATACGCACGACCAATTGCTTTTTCGACCGAAAATCCCCCAGAACCCATCCCGAATGACGCACAACCCTTGGACCTGCATGAAAATATACTAGACCACAGGAATACATGAAATCACACCAAAATGGGTATAAATGTGCACTAAGCAATGAAATGGGCAACGTGATCAAATAGAATTGAATCTAGGCCTAAAGTGAAGTGCAAGTGCATGAAAACTAGCCCAGATGAGTCCGGAAATCACTATATAAACTGGACTCATCACACCCCCAGACTTACCTGTTTGCACGTCCCGAGCAAACACATCCTAAGCAGGCGGGGAAAAATAAATAGTTGGCTTAAAATTACACCGAGGAGTACCATGCGAAGTCGCATACCCAAGTGCATAGAGAAATAGTAGATAAAGTTTCTAATTATACACATAGTTTATATGCTTCTAATGGAGTAAATAAATATTACTACTACTCATAAATGTGAATCAGGGTGAATCAATCGGTCACACATACGGGGAAAGTAAAATACACGCTGAGATGAGCCTTGCCCAGGCTGGGGTTTGGGACAAACTCCACCGAAATCCATCGGTGTCGGCGACCATAAGCTCGCCCGGTCACATTCTCTCCACGGCACTAGATTAGTTCATAGCGTGAGTCGGTAGGACTTAAGGTTTTTCATGAGGCTTGGGTTACGGTGAGGTAAATAATGATAAACAGGACGGCTTAAAGCACCTAACCCAAATGAGCTTAAACAATAACGCTATCCCCGCAGCTACAAAAAACACGCGGATGCACCACACCCCCAGACTTGGACCTGAACGCATGGGTATGTGCACCGCCTACTCCAAAATACATATCTCAAATAGATTTTCAATTAAACTCATTCTCATTTTTCTTTTCTTTTCCTCTCATTTCATTTCTTTTTCTAATTATACATTTTTTAAATTCAGCAAATGTTCAAGGGAGTACAACCACATCTCCAAATTTAACATCACCGCATCAACATTCCAAAATACAAATGTGAAAACAGCTAAAGCTCAGCTTTGGGTATGTGACTAGGGTCGGCTTTTTGGTTTTGGTGGAATAAAATGTGGAGCTGAATCAAAGGGATGGGGTAGGCACAAATGGGCTAACGAGGATAAGATATCGGGATTGGCACAAAGGCTCAACCGGGCCAAAATGATGGCCTACGTCATTCTTGCGCAATAGAATTATCCTATGCCAATGCTTCAAGAATCGCTTGGGGCGAGTTCTTAGTCACCGAGAAAGGTTATCCTTCCTCCCGACACAAGCAATACACGTCTAGCGATATTTTACACACACCCATATGCTACCTTTTGATTCAAACTGGATTCACCATTTGATTAGAGCAAACATTATTTACACTAATAGAAATGTATAAGACTAATAGTATAAAAAGGAATGTAATCTACACAAATCTATATGCTCACAAAAGCATTAGACTAGGAACACCGGAGTCAACCTATTACTCCACTATATAATTTAAAAGCCAGCACAATGATTTGCCCGAACCTTGCTCAAGAAATGAGTTCAACTCGCGGCACGCAAACAGCTAGGCACACGCTCAAGTGGGTGCAAGTGGTGTGTGATGCAATGATCCAAACAAAATAAATCAATAAAAGCTTCTAGTATGCATATGAAGTGTGCACATGAGCGGGTAAACACGACTATTCTCCCCCAGACTTAAATTATGCATTAAGACATTCTAAAACAAAGTTGGGGGAAGAGGGTACCCAATGCTTAGCAGGTGAGCATACCAGAAGACGCGTGTAGAACAAGACCAAGCCGCACCTCCGCCAGCCAGGAGATGACCTGCAAGGGTGAGCTCCGCAAAAATAAATGAAAAACTATAGACTAAAATGAAGTAACTAACTAAACAAACTAGATAAACTGAAATTGCAAGAAAAGTAAGATAACTACTAGGGTTATTGTCATCCCAGCACGACTTATTTGGCATTTGTACGGTTCTAGCTTATAGGCCTATGAAAAGAAAAGTGCACAGGTAATTGTTCTAATATGCGCATTGATAGCGGGTACCGATACGGAGACAGAGCAGTTACCCCTCTACCTGTATAATAATACCTGCAACGCACAGGTAGAGGAAACAGAATGTAAGATGAGGAGGAGGAATAAGCCTCACTCATCTCACACAAAAAATCCTTGCCAAGCAAGGTGTCATCCACAGCAGGTCCGCAGGAGGAGAAGGCAATGAATGAGGCTTCCTCTATGGAGGGGGGATCAACCTCCTCACATGAGAGGATACACTCATCATTGACTTGAGCAAAATGCTCCAAGTCCTCCTGAAGTACCTACGAAGACTCAACCTGCACAGGCTCAGATATAGCAGAAGGGGGGTCAAGAAATAAAAGAGAAGAAGAACATAAATAAAAATCAAGCGGGGGAGTGGTCCCGGACTCAATCCCAATAGGTTGGGAAAGTAAAATAATGTTTGCATTGTCATCAATGCTACAAGGTTCGGCGGGATCAACAAGGGCCATGCCTAGGATTTGTACTTCCTCCACCGGTGCTGAGGAAAGCTCCTCTTCACCTAGAAGGTTGTCCTCCTCCATAGGAGTAGGCACAATACATAGATCGCCAGCTTCATCTTGCGACACATCATCAACAATGTCGTCGGAGACGAGCGTAGTAGTATGCACAACAGGGGAAGGAATGGTGCTTGGACAAAATTCAAGCACTGGTTCCTCACAAAGAATCAAATCTATGCTAGGAGATGGATGTACAGGGGAGATGGGCTCAGTCATGTCAGTGCCCAGATCAGCCACACATCTGGTGATAGTGTCCACATCATTCCCTTCAAAACTCGAAGGTGATATAGGCACATAGCCAGATGTTGAAGGTGTGCTGCCAGAAGTAGGAGTTGGGGCGATCCGGATATCCGGCTCGTCATCCTCGTCCAATTGGTGAAGATACTTGGCACGATCCTTCAGGGCATGATCCATGCTCTGACAAAACAAGCACTGCCTAACGGTCCTCATTGGCACAGCGGGTGCTGAAGCCGAAAAGAGGTATGAAGGTAAAGGTGTGGCAGAATATCCATAAGACCTCCGCACACCATATGGAGTACCAGACGAAGTCGGTGCTCCATATGTTGGGCTGGGAGTGCTAGGGCTACTATCTCCCTTTGGACATCTTGTTGGATCGGTAGGCGCCCTTAGAGGGGGGGTGAATAAGGGTTTTAAGGATTTTATAATTATTTTGAATATTTTAGAAAAAGGTTTGAATATGATAATGAAGAAGATGAAGACTAATCAAATAAAGTAAAAATAGAGACATGATTTTATTAACTTGAGAAACATGATTACAAAATATGATCTCTTATGAAAGCTAAAAATCAAAGCTAAAATCGAAAAGAACTCTTTTGGTTTTCTATCCCGACTCGCTTCCCCACGAACCGGTGGCCCTAGCCTTATCCTCCCAGGATTCAGCCTCAAGCCGCTCTAGCCAATCCCTCCCCGGATGTGGCCTCGAGCCCCCCTAGACCTAGCCTAGATCTAGTCGCCAACACAAGGCGATTTTCCCCCTAAGTCCTACCCAGACCTAGTCGCCAACACGAGGCGATTTAACTAATCGTTTACAAAGAGGAATATGAAATAACAATAAAGAAATAAGAACTCCCTCAAGATGGACTTCTGAAGTTGGAGACGAAGATCCGCCGTTGAATAAGCGTTGTAGAAGCGGACTTCGATCTGATCTGGCGTGACGAGATTCTCCTTCAGAAGTTTTGCAGAGCTTCGCTAGCACATCAACTTTCGGCCAAGATAGCCTCTGGAATTCTGGCACTCAATATCTCTCCCTAATGTCTCTCAGAAACGAGAGGACTTGGGTTCTTTTTATAGCCCACGCGCTACCGCCAGCGCTAGCCCGGATTAGGCAACGTTTTGCGCGGCAGAATCTCCCATCCACGGCAACCTCTTGCTCTATGCCTTAAGTGAGTCATGCTACCGCCGGCGCTATCCACTACCGCCGGCGCTATCCTTGATTAAGAAACTCTTTGTGCGGCAAGATCCTCAATCCGAGGCAACAATTCCAGCATGCCTTCTGTGCATCGAGCTAGCGCCGGCGCTATCCACTATCGCCTGCGCTAGTGATCAGTATGGAGTTGATGGCCCAATTTCGGGGGCAACAACCATATGTAAACCTTGAGTCATTTTGACCTGTTATCCTGCACACTTAGATCACACAAGATTAAATACACACATAGGATTTGTTATTCTCAAACCTAGGAGATGCGGAAGACCGTGTTCCAACAAACTCCCCCTTTTGATAATAACAAATCCATTAATGATAAATCAGAGCATTAATCTATATAAGCATGAAGAAACATATTTGTGTGTGTGTGAAAAGGATGACTTAGGATAAATAATGATTATAGAATTTTAGTATTGCTCCCCCTAAATATATGCTCTCCCTAAGTGAATGCTCTCCTAATATGTTCTTAACTGAATTAAGCATGTTAGATATGTTATCATGGTTAGTTCTCCCCCTTTTGTATTTTATCATGTTAGTTCTCCCCCTTTGTTATTAGCAAAAGCGGGTAGGGAGACACCACTTCAAGCTGTTGTAATAAGTTTAATAGGCATGATCGAGCTTTGAGAGAAGGAAATGATCAGGAGTTGTAGAATTCTTTTCATTGAATTAGATTAGAGTTTGAGTAACTGTATTTTCATAAATCAGAGTTTTGTAGCATAATGCAAAGGTGCGGAAGACTTAAAAGAAAACATCTTGTATAAGAAGTGATAGTCCAAAAAATCTTGAAGTTAGAATTTCATAAAGAAGATGTTTTGTACATCAAAGGTTAAACAAGAGTTTAATTTCACCAATGAAGAAACCAAGCATGAAATAATTTAAAAAAAATTACTACAATGTTATTTTAATTCACAATTTCAAAACATACCAAACATTGTAGAAAGCATGCTAGGTTATCTAGTGCATTTCATAAATAAAGAGTAGTATAGAATTAGCATTAGGATCCAATACTCATGAGAAGAAGTGTTATGGAAGATAATGATGTGCACATAGGTGTATTTTTGAGTAGAGTATACAAGAGTTTTAATCAAAAATACAAGTAATATGTAAAGTAAGAGCACAATAAAACACAAATAAGATTACTTCCACACACATTAATGCACAAAAAAAATGTACAACTACCAAGGTGCTTTGCACACACAATGCTCATTAAGACTTATCAGGGTGCAAAGTAGTGCTTGGGGGATCACATAATTTTATTCTTCAATATTGATTTTTTATTGTGATCTGGTGTACTTAAGAATAAGTGGTTTTTATTTTGAAAGAAAGTAATGGTTTGCACAAGATACTTTACTATTCTTTCCAAGGTGCTCAACCTCACAACGCTTATTAAGACTTATCAGGAGGTTCAAGTAGTGCTTGGTGGAGTTAACTTTGTCAAATTATTTCATGATTTTTGTTTTGTGCAAAGTTCTCTGAATACACTTGTTTTGCAAACCAATATAATTTATGAGAAAGATAACCACTTTTCTTAATTTTTAAAAGTGCAAATAAAGGAGTGTAGGTAAGATACTTG
This sequence comes from Dactylorhiza incarnata, assembly GCA_033032865.1. NCBI lineage: Eukaryota > Viridiplantae > Streptophyta > Magnoliopsida > Asparagales > Orchidaceae > Dactylorhiza > Dactylorhiza incarnata. The sequence goes on from JAWHQI010000065.1 coordinate 8,120,723, forward strand.
TGCAATTTTAATTCATTGTACTAATACAACACATACACAAGCATTCTTAGATTTAAACACAAATGTAGACAATGCCAAAAATAAGTGAGTGAATAAAGATCATTATCACACATAAAACATTTACTCATACTTAGAGGCATGCTACGCATAGTTCTACACAACTTTTACAATATAATTGATGCACATATTAATAGATGTATCAAAGCATGATGAAAGCAATGTTCAAAGTAGTTTGAAAAGATAAATTGCAACATTATAGAAGTTCTAAATGATAGATTATATCATGCTTGATTTCCAATGAAGTCCATACAATATTTTTGATATTTTTTGAAGAATAATTTTTACTTAAAGTTTGAACTCATAAAAAAATTGATCTTGGACTTCCCGAGGACTACCTTGTGAGAGGTTCGCCCGGTACTAGGAGATATGATGGGATGATAGCCCAAATCACCCTTTCGCAAGATACAAGTAAAAGTTAAGTTCAAAACTAACAATTTTTTATAATAATTTTTTTATTGTTTTATATTTTTGTATTTGATTTTTGCTTTAAGAAATAAAGACAGATGTGCAAAAACTAAATAGTACATATAGATCAAAATATTTTTAGGAATTTTTAGAAATTTTAAAAACACAAAAATTCGAACCTCGACGCTAGCGCCGGCGCTAGCGCTAGCGCGGGAAACAGTAAGTGATTTTTTAGGGTTTTGAAAATTTTGATGTTTGATCTTGATTAGGTGTCCCATTAGTAGTTTCATGCTGAATTTGCAGAATTTTTGGAAATGTATTTTGATGGTTAAAAATGAAGAGGTTTGTATTTGTGAGCATGTTTTAACTTGTAAGATCTAGCACACCTAACTCAAGTCATAATAAACGAAATCGTGCATCGGGAAGAGGTTTAGTGAATATGTCAGCGAGTTGAGAGTCTATCCCAATGAAGCTTACTTTTACATTTTCTTTCTTAATGTGATCCCTAATGAAATGATGACGAACGTCGATGTGTTTGGATCTAGAATGGTGTACAGGATTATATGTGAGGTCTATTGCACTTTTGTTGTCACATTTAAGATCTATGTTTTTGAGATGAAATCCAAAGTCCTCTAGTATTTGGCTCATCCATAACGCTTGTGCACAACAACTACCAAGTGCGATATATTCGGCCTCCGTGGTGGAGAGTGCAACTGAAGATTGTTTTCTACTAGACCAAGCAACTAAAGAGGGTCCTAAAAAGTGACACGTACCGCTAGTGCTTTTTCTATCTAGTGAGCACCCGGCGTAGTCCGAATCGGAATAGCCGTGGAGTGTGAAGGAGTCATTATGTGGGTACCATAATCCTAGTTTAGATGACCCTATTAGATAGCGAAAAATACGTTTTACCGCTTTTAAATGAGATTCTTTTGGATTGGCTTGAAAGCGAGCACATAAACATACGGCAAACATTATATCTGGTCTGGATGCACTTAAATAAAGAAGAGAACCTATCATTCCTCTATATAACGTTTGATCAATGGAAATTCCAGATTCATCTTTTCCTAGTTTTAAAGAAGCACTCATAGGAGTAGAAGCTTGTTTAAGATTTTCAAATCCAAATCGTTTAAGCATATCGTGGACATATTTTGATTGACACAGAAAAATACCATCAGTTCGTTGTGAAATTTGAAAACCAAGAAAATATGATAGTTCTCCTACAAGACTCATTTCAAATTCATTTTTCATTATTAAGACTACTTCATTACACAACTCTTCATTAGTGGCTCCAAAAATAATGTCATCAACATATATTTGTAGAATAATTAATTCGTTATTTTTATGCTTAATGAAGAGTGTGTTGTCTGCACTTCCCATAACATAACCGTGCTCTAACAAAAACGATGTAAGACGATCATACCAGGCACGGGGCGCTTGTTTTAAACCATAAAGCGCTTTTTCTAATTTGTAAACATGATTTGGAAATCTTTCATTTATGAAACTGGGGGGGTTGTTCTACATAGACTTCTTCTTTGATAAACCCGTTTAAAAAAGCACTTTTAACATCCATTTGAAATAATTTTATTCTTTTAAAACTCGCAAATGCCAAAAATATTCGTATAGATTCTAAGCGAGCAACGGGTGCAAAAGTTTCTTCAAAATCTACCCCCTCGATTTGTGAATAGCCTTGAGCAACTAAGCGTGCTTTATTTCTTACAATCCTAGATTCACCATCTAGTTTATTTTTAAAAATCCATTTTACGCCAATAATAGGATGATTAGATGGTCTTTCTACTAAATTCCAAACTTTATTTCTTTCAAATTGTCCTAACTCTTCATTCATTGCCAAAAACCAAAATTCGTCATTTAAAGCGGTGGAGACGTTTTTAGGTTCAATTTCAGATACAAAGCAAATATTTGAAAATGTTTCATGAAGAGAGGATCGTGTTCTTACCCCAGTAGAAGGTTCCCCAATGATTAGCTCTTTTGGATGATTTCTGGAGAAGTTTAGAATGCTTGGAGGTACATATTCATCTTCTTTTGACTTCTCCTCCTCCTCTTTGGATGGTTCTTCTTCGTCGTGCTCCAAGGATGGCAAAGGTTCATCATCGGTACCTGTAGGGAGCTTTTCTGCACATGGAACACACTCATTAAATCTGACATTAATTGACTCTTCAACCTTGTTTGATCTTTTATTAAATATTCTATATGCTTTACTAGTTGAAGAATAACCAAGAAATATTCCTTCATCGCATTTTTCGTCAAATTTTCCTAAAGAGTCTTTTGTATTGAGAATGAAGCATTTACATCCAAAAACTCTAAAATATGATACGTTAGGTTTCTTTTGATAGTAGAGTTCATATGGTGTGAGAGATAATGATGGGCGAAGCATAACTCTATTCATTACATAGCATGCAGTGCTTACGGCTTCTGCCCAAAAATACTTAGGTAGTTTATATTCAGATAGCATTGTGCGTGCAAGTTCTTGTATTGTCCTATTTTTCTGTTCTACAACACCGTTTTGTTGAGGTGTGCGTGGAGCAGAGAACTCATGCTTAATACCTAACAAGTAACAAAAAGATTTAAAATTTTCATTTTCAAATTCACCTCCATGATCTGAGCGAATGCATTTTATTTTTAAATCTAATTCATTTTGAATGCGAGTACATAGTTTTGAAAATTCGCAAAACGCATCAAATTTGGAGGAGAGAAATAGAGTCCAGCGATATCTAGAATAGTTATCTATGAGAACATAAGTGTATAATCTACCACCAAGACTTGTAGTGTTAACGGGACCAAAAAGATCCATATGAATTAATTGCAGAGGTTTTGATGTAGAAATTTCATTTTTACTTTTAAAAGATGTCTTAGTAAATTTGCCTTTCTGGCATGGTGAGCATAATGAAGATAAATTTCCATTCAACTTAGGCAATCCTCTAATCAATTCTCTTTTTGCTAGTTTTAAGATGAGCTTTGTACTAGCGTGGCCTAAGCGTCTATGCCATAATTCTAATTCATCATTTTTTTGTTACAAAACATTTTATAGATGATTTAGAAAGATCATGAAATGAAACTATGTAAACATTATGAATTCTAGGTGCAGTTAATAACACATCTTTTGTTTTAGGATTAACAATCTTGCAAAGGTTAGTGGAAGATTCAAAAAGTACATCTAAACCTTTATCACACAATTGACTTATAGATATTAGGTTGTGTTTTAATCCTTTCACATAAAGCACATTTGATATAAGAAAAGATGTGTTACCCATTGTACCAACTCCCATGATCCTTCCTTTGCCGTTGTCGCCAAACGTTACTATTCCTCCTTTCTTCTTTTCTAGGCTAAGGAATTTTGCTTTATTGCCCGTCATGTGTTTGGAGCAGCCTGAGTCCAAATACCACACGTCTTCTGTTTCCTTAGCCTTCCTGCAAATCTAGAAAGAGGATGAGAGTAAAGACCCAGATACCCAAGAGGTACCACCCATAGAGTAAGTGGATTTCTTAGGTACCCAGATTTGTTTTAATGACCGTTGATTTATTATATTCCTGCAAGAGCCAGACGTGTGTCCAAATTTAAGACAATTTGCACACGAAATAAAGGGGGTTGAGACCCTTTTTTGAGTTTCTATGTTGCCCCTGCTGGATGGTGTTTGTGTATAAGAAAAACTAAAAGAATTTTTAACTTTAGAGCTACTGCTTGCTTTAGTAGTTACCGTCGGGTGGTAGTGTTCACTTTTATATCCGAGTCCGATTTTTCCAGACCCAAAACATTGATTAGCCAGAAGCATATCCAGGGATTTTTGACCAATCCCGAATTTGGTTATGGCTAAATTGAGTTTTTGATTTTGTTTTTTAAGAGACGTATTTTCTTGAACAATCATAACACATTTGTTTTCAAAAACTTTTTTGTTCTTTTCAATTTGAAATATAGAAGTTTTCAATTTTCTCTCTAAGTCCTCTTTTTCTTTTGTAATGATTTTGTTTTGTGAAAGGGCATTAGAGAGAGAAACTTCAAGTTCTTTTATCATAAATAAAGAGTGCTCACATTCTTGACATGAAACTTTTCTTTTTTCAAGATAGACTAAATTTTTTGTGAGCCTACGATTTTCTTTCATAATAGATTCATTTTCATGATTTAATAAAACAAATTTATCATAAAGTTCTTCAAAGGTAGGAGGATATACCTCAGTGTCGCTAAGAACACTGGTGTTGTCGTCGTCGCTTTTGGCCATCAAGCACAAGTTTGCTTCCTCCTCACTACTTGACTCAGAACTGTTTGACTCTTCAGAGGACGAGTCATCCCAAGTAGCGGCCTTCAACACTTTCTTCTTTTCTTTTGCTTTCATTTGTTCTTTCCGTTCCTTTTGGTATTTTGGGCACTGGCTCCGAATGTGCCCGGTTTTTCTGCAGTGATAGCATTCTGGAGGTGGCCTTTCTTCATCGTCATCGCTTCCTTTTTCTTTCCTTGATGAAGAGGAAGATCCCTTTCGTCGAGTGTCCTTTTGGAAGAATTTTCTGAATGTGTTCCTTCTTTCTGAATTTCTGATGAACTTTTTGAAGTTCTTCACCAAGAGTCCTTCTTCATCATCATCGTTCTCTTCGGTGCACTCCTTCTTTGATGTTAGTGTCAACGCCTTTTTCTTCGGCTCTTTGTTGGATTTGTAGTTCTACCTCATGGGTTTTGAGATTCCCAATGAGGTTCTCGATCTGGAGTGTTCTTAAGTTGTGCGACCCGAGATGGCTGTCACCTTCGGGTTGAACCTTGGGGGTAAGGAACGAAGGATTTTCCTCACCAAGTCCCTGTCGGAGTAGGTCTTTCCAAGTGCTTTTGATGCGTTGACAATCTTTGTGAAGCGAGTGTACATGGAGTTGATGTCCTCTTCCGTGTCCATCCTGAATTTCTCGTATTCAGATTCCAGTTGAAACAGCTTTGCATCTTTCACCTGCGATGTACCTTCGTGAGTTACTTCTAATTGATTCCAAATATCATAAGCAGTAGTGCATGCAGAAATTCTATTAAACTCAGTCCTATTTAAAGCATAATATAAAGCGTTCATTGCTTTAGCATTATTTTTACACTTAAGTTTATCGTTGTCATCCCATTTATCCTTAGGTTTTGCTAATGTCGCCTCTCCTACTACAGTTGTAGACGGAGAGTACCGCACTTCTACCATGTTCCATACTTCTACATCCATGGTCATAAGAAAACACATCATTCGATTTTTCCAGTAGTTAAAATCTGACCCAGTAAAGAGAGGTGGTCGACTAACCCCTTGACCCTCAGGAAAAGCGAGATCATGAGACGCCATTGTTCCCGGTTGTTAAGCCGATTGGAACAAAACCGCTCTGATACCACTTGTTGGATCGGTAGGCGCCCTTAGAGGGGGGGTGAATAAGGGTTTTAAGGATTTTATAATTATTTTGAATATTTTAGAAAAAGGTTTGAATATGATAATGAAGAAGATGAAGACTAATCAAATAAAGTAAAAATAGAGACATGATTTTATTAACTTGAGAAACATGATTACAAAATATGATCTCTTATGAAAGCTAGAAATCAAAGCTAAAATCGAAAAGAACTCTTTTGGTTTTCTATCCCGACTCGCTTCCCCACGAACCGGTGGCCCTAGCCTTATCCTCCCAGGATTCGGCCTCAAGCCGCTCTAGCCAATCCCTCCCCGGATGTGGCCTCGAGCCCCCCCTAGACCTAGCCTAGATCTAGTCGCCAACACGAGGCGATTTTCCCCCTAAGTCCTACCCAGACCTAGTCGCCAACACGAGGCGATTTAACTAATCGTTTACAAAGAGGAATATGAAATAACAATAAAGAAATAAGAACTCCCTCAAGATGGACTTCTGAAGTTGGAGACGAAGATCCGTCGTTGAATAAGCGTTGTAGAAGCGGACTTCGATCTGATCTGGCGTGACGAGATTCTCCTTCAGAAGTTTTGCAGAGCTTCGCTAGCACATCAACTTTCGGCCAAGATAGCCTCTGGAATTCTGGCACTCAATATCTCTCTCTAATGTCTCTCAGAAACGAGAGGACTTGGGTTCTTTTTATAGCCCACGCGCTACCGCCGGCGCTAGCGCTACCGCCGGCGCTAGCCCGGATTAGGCAACGTTTTGCGCGGCAGAATCTCCCATCCGCGGCAACCTCTTGCTCTATGCCTTAAGTGAGTCATGCTACCGCCGGCGCTATCCACTACCGCCGGCGCTATCCTTGATTAAGAAACTCTTTGTGCGGCAAGATCCTCAATCCGAGGCAACAATTCCAGCATGCCTTCTGTGCATCGAGCTAGCGCCGGCGCTATCCACTATCGCCTGCGCTAGTGATCAGTATGGAGTTGATGGCCCAATTTCGGGGGCAACAACCATATGTAAACCTTGAGTCATTTTGACCTGTTATCATGCACACTTAGATCACACAAGATTAAATACACACATAGGATTTGTTATTCTCAAACCTAGGAGATGCGGAAGACCGTGTTCTAACACATCTATCACTAGCGTGAGAGATATCTCCACAAAAACGGCAACGGATATTGAATGAAGACCACATAATGTGAAGATACAATGATTCAAAGTAAAAATACTATTGTGCAAAATGCTACACCCAACAATAATTTACTAAGCAACCTAATATAGGACAGGAAAAAGGAATAACAAGAAATCAAATAAAGAAAGGATGCAATACACAAAGGGAAGGGCTTCTCGCTCAGATTCTCCCTCTCCAGAAAACTCACACGTCTGTGTTCCCCGGCAACGGCGCCAAAAACTTGACGGCGCAAATCTCACACACCGCTATAAGCTGTGGCGAGACTGCGGCACGAAACGGCAGTGTACCTATCGTTTAAGTAATATAAAACGAGGAGTAAATCCCCGAGTATCGATCTCAGAAGGAACACAGTAACGTGGAGTTAACTAATGAGGAAGGACTTGAGATCGAAGTCCTTTATGTCGGATGGATGCGGAAACGAGGGATTTTGGATTGTGGAAAGAAAATAAAAGCTATCAACAACTCCTATGCAATGCCGCTATGCAATGCTTCACTTGGCGGGATGGAGACTAGGCATGCCTTGAGCGCGCTGCGTCGCAAGGGAGGATGGACGAGTAGGCAAGCGGAATCGAACTATGCAGGCCTTGAGCGCGCCACTTCGTAGGGCGAGTGGATTACACGGGCCGCTATGCCACGCTTCGCTAGGCGGATGGAAGAGTAGGCTAGCGGATGGAGTGGGGAGAACGACGAAATGAGGGTCGCAAACACCTCTTCGCAAAGCATGCCACTAGCAATTGATAGTGCGGCACTGAACTCAAACAAACAAGCCACACCACAAGGCACACCTCAAAATGATAAGCAAGAATACCCAAATCACATAGACATAATTAAGTATAAATGCTAATAGTCAAAACACACTTCATCAAACATATAAGAAATCCAACTAAGCTATCACTACAGGGGGAGGTGAGTGTGCGAAATCGACCGACTCCGAAGTCTTGTTGAGGGTTCACGGAAGGAATCTCCGGGTTGTCAATCCGCGTCCAAGCTCGGTCCTCAACTGCGTCCGGGGTAGAGAGAGCTGTCACTACTCTCCAATGGGCCCGTCTTCTTCGCGTCACGAACCGGTGGAATGATCACACGAGCTGCTCCGATCTTGAAGAAGAAGGCTAGGTTGACTCCCTTCTTGAAGCTCTTGGATGAAGGAGATGGCCGAGAGGAAGATCCGGCGACGATTTGGCATTGAAAGCTTGCCCGGAGATCCTCCCTAAGGTGGGCGGTGAAGAAGGAGGCGAAACCCTGCAAAAAGGGCGGAAAATGGCGGAGCTGGGCGGAGTTGGATGATCGATCCCGACCTAAAATCACGCATGTCTATTTATAGACGGAGCAGAATTTAACAACGCGCACGGTCAGGCGCACGACCACTGGTCGTGCGCGAAGGAATGCCTCTGATCGTGCGCGAAGAACCTGTAGCTCGATCCAAATCTGCACAAAAGCGCACGGTCAGCGGCGCACGACCAGTGGTCGTGCGCGAAGAAGGCCAGTGATCGTGCGCAGATGCTCGATCTGGGGAGGGAATTAACGCACGACCAGTGGTCGTGCGCCTGGTCGTGCGCGAAGGAAAACGCATGACCAGTTGCTTTTTCGACCGAAAATCCCCCAGAACCCATCCCGAATGACGCACAACCCTTGGACCTGCATGAAAATATACTAGACCACAGGAATACATGAAATCACACCAAAATGGGTATAAATGTGCACTAAGCAATGAAATGGGCAACGTGATCAAATAGAATTGAATCTAGGCCTAAAGTGAAGTGCAAGTGCATGAAAACTAGCCCAGATGAGTCCGGAAATCACTATATAAACTGGACTCATCAATGTACCTAGGTTTAGTGGGGAACTACTATATTTCTTTATGTCATCTGTGATGCTTGTCTATTTTCTGTGATGTGCTGATATCTGTGATTTGTGTTAGTTTGTTTTTCATAACTCACTTAATTACACATATTTATATATCACTATTTTGAATTAACCCAAAGATTTTTAATTTAAGAACTAACATCCCCTTCAATTGGTATCAAAGTAAGGTTGATTATATTAATCACCTTCAACTGATACTCAATTGCACTTTCAAACTCCTCCTCCTCTGAGGCAACCACCTTGGCAACTTTCTTTGACTTCTTCTGCTGAGCTGAAGATGTAGATATAGGTCCATTGGATATACACCTATCCCACCTATCCAACATATTGGAGTCTAGCCTCTTGGCGTAGTGCAGAGGCACTCCCATCTTTTTGTTTAGCACTTCCCCAATGGAATTCAGAAAGAAGATGGAGAGAATTCTCCCAAATAAGGGGGGTCTTTAGACTGCTTTTTACTCTCTAGAATACAAATTCCCTTCAGTCAGTCTTTTTGGAGAGAATGATCATGCACATCACTTCAAACATTTCCTTGGAGATCCAGTCATGAGAACCCAGTTTGCATAATAGGACTTTTCCAGTGATGTCGGCGAGAAGCTTCCCCTTCAGGTTGAAGTCTGCCTTTGTGATCGACCCATAGGTCTTTCCAGAGTGCCCACACCATGTTGGAACCTTAGGTTCTGATTTGAGTTAGGATCCTTAGTTAATCATTATCAACTCTCCTAAAGCAAACATAAATTAAATATAATGCGATCGAATCGGAGAAGAAAAGATAAAAATATCACAAGCCCTCTGCGTTCGACGAACGGCTACCGGCGTTCGACGAACAACGTTCAGCGCTCGACGCCTTCTCTCAGGCTCAACGCTCGACATTTTCTCTATCTCATAGCGCTCAACGAACTCATCCAGACTTAGCAGGTCGACGAGATAAATCAAGATCGATGAAATATCTTATTTGCAGAGAATTGCTTAGCACATCAAAAGATAAGCTCAGATCGACGAAATTAACTCAGATCAAATCAAGTATATTTAATAATCGTTCAGCACATCAAAACGGCGAGCTCAGACCGACAAAAGCAAACCTGAGTTTGACGAAAACTTTATGTGGCTCTGTCAGTTCGACTAAAAAATAATTTATGCTGACAGCTCTTTTATATTATGCAATATCTTTATTATACTCTGCTAATCTAGCTGTTGCAGCATTAAAAGCATATTGCGGTTTCTGTATTGTCAAATCGGCAACTCCTCTTTCCAAGGAACAAAATTAATGAGATTTTATCTCTTTCCATTTTCCCGAGCAAGGATTCAAAAGCTTTCTCCAGACTATATATTCATGAGAAGAGCAGAAAGAAACATATATATAGGAGAGACAGAGAAAAAAATATATAGAAGCAAATCTATTTTTCTTGCTAATACTCTCTTGCAGATATCATACATCCTGAGACAACAATCACGACCAATTGCTCAGGATCATCACTGCAAAAGAAGGAAGAAGCATTTGAACAATCAAAAGGAAGAGACCTCCAGAACTGTCATTCATCTATACCAGACAGGGGGAGCTCTTCATCATCTGATCCTTTCAACACCATATCAGGATCATCAAGAGTCTTCTTATACAGAGAAGAACAATATAATTTCTGCCTTTATTTTTCCTTTCTTTACCCCATCCTGTACAGGGTTATAACTCCCTTCAAAAGTTAACTCTCGGTGACAGGGCACCTTAGCAAAAACCTGCAGTTTGGTCAGAGCACCTTATCAACAGCTCACCTGGTGTGAGGGCACCTTATCAACAACCTCATAGTGGAATCTTACCGGTGGGTAGAAGAGTAGATGTACCCAGTTGAGGGGAACTACTATACATCTTGTGTCATCTGGATTGTGCTTCTTATTTGCTTGTCTATTTCTGTTTTTATTTGTGCTATCATTTATATGCACTCTTACTGTTTGACTTTATTGCTTATACAGATATCAGCAAACTCACGTATATATAAATATATCACTTAGTTTGAAAGAAAAAATTAAGCAATATATTTTAATAAGATAAATAAGAACTAAACCTCCACTTTCAATTGGTATCAGAGGGGAGGTTGATCTCTTTACAGGCTAACACCTGGATCTTAAAGATCACCTTAGTTCTTTCATATGTTCAACACAGTTTTTCAAAATGGCTCCATCAGTTTTCTCTATTACAGATCCACCTTTATGTATCTTGGATAGATTTGAGCTATGGCAAATTAGAATTAAATTATATATAAATGCCATAGATGAGAACATTTACAAATCTATTTTGACAGGACTTCCCCACATGTCATCAAAGGCAGTTATACCTGCATTACCTAGTTCCATGGTTATCAAGTCTCCTTCGAGAGCAATGAAAGGGCCTGTTCTCAAAAGAAAATGTGGCAACAGAGAGACTGATGTCACTGCCCGTGTTTGCAAAATGAAGCCAGATAAATTCAAAGCTGGTTTCGATGATGGGCGGACTGATAAACATAAAGGACCTTCCCCATCTACAGAACCCTGCCCATCTTCAGACTACTCAACAGATGCAGAGGCAAAAGCCATGCAGATCTTGACTCAATCTGTGTCAAAAGACATTCTTCAAAGAGTTGAAGACTGCACTTCTGCAAGAGGAATCTGGAACTCCCTCTCTAGGATGGTAAATAAACCATCTTCTTCCATTACTTTAACTAATCCTATATTTGATGCAGAACCATCAATAAATCTAAGTGAAGAGGAAGAAGAAGAAGAACTTAGAGCTAGAGCTTTCTGCATGATGGCCATAAATGGGTAATATCACAATCCAGAAGCAGAAGTAGAAAAGGTAAATGAGGTAATATCAATTCAAAACCCTACCTCTAAAAATTACAAATCTACTTTTAAAATAACTTTTACCAATTTAATAAAATGTAACATAAAAATAAAGAAGTCAACAAATATAAATCATTTGATTTCCGAACATAACAAACCTAAAGAAGAACAAAATGACTTTTTAAAACATAAACTTGAACATTTTTCTAAAGAAAAACAAATTGATTATGTTCAACAATTTCAAGAAAAATTTTCAAATTTATATTTTAATGAAATAAAAAGGCTAAAACTGCTAAAAATCTCAACTCTTCTAAAAATTCAAAGAAACTCTCAAATCATATATTAATAAGTTTCTCACCATTAAACTCCATCCCAATTCAAACAACTAACACAAATATTATCTGAATATTTTTCTCCTAAAAACTATATCAGATATCTTTAATGTTCTTATAGATCTTCTCCAAAATCATGTTGAGCATTCTACTCATCCTGCATAGATCAGAAATGATCAAAGCACTGAGTGTGAGTTTCTTCTGATAAGGGGATTCTTAAGAAGGAAGATATCAGACAAAGTTTTTCTGATTTTAACATTCCTTAAAATCCCTCAACAGTTGTTGTCATTAAAAATTTTAAATTTATTAAAGGCTCTTGAAAATGTTAATTTTAACTCTTTAAAAGCTGTAGCAACTCATATTATCAACATCCTATTAAATTAAAGATTTAGGAAAGCAGAGTTGCTCAAATAATTCTAAACAGAAAATTTGTCAAAACCAAGTGAGAGAGAAAAGGAGAAACCAAATGAGAGAGAAGAGGAGAAAATCAGAGAAACCAAGTGAGAGAGAAAAGGAGAATATAAAATTTAAGATTGTTGGCATCCTAAACCAAATAGGGGGAGATAATTACCAAGCCACCAATTTTAATTTGATTTAAGATCCCAACTCAAATAGGGGGAGATTGTTGGAACCTTAGGTTCTGATTTGAGTTAGGATCCTTAGTTAATCATTATCAACTCTCCTAAAGCAAACATAAATTAAATATAATGCGATCGAATCGGAGATGAAAAGATAAAAATATCACAAGCCCTCTGCATTCGACGAACGGCTACCGGCGTTCGACGAACAACGTTCAGCGCTTGACGCCTTCTCTCAGGCTCAGCGCTCGACATTTTCTCTATCTCATAGCGCTCAACGAACTCATCCAGACTTAGCAGGTCGACGAGATAAATCAAGATCGACGAAATATCTTATTTGCAGAGAATTGCTTAGCACATCAAAAGATAAGCTCAGATCGACGAAATTAACTCAGATCAAATCAAGTATATTTAATAATCATTCAGCACATCAAAACGGCGAGCTCAGACCGACGAAAGCAAACCTGAGTTCGACGAAAACTTTATGTGGCTCTGTCAGTTCGACTAAAAAATAATTTATGCTGACAGCTCTTTTATATTATGCAATATCTTTATTATACTCTGCTAATCTAGCCGTTGCAGCATTAAAAGCATATTGTCGTTTCTGTATTGTCAAATCAGCAACTCCTCTTTCCAAGGAACAAAATTAAAGAGATTTTATCTCTTTCCATTTTCCCGAGCAAGGATTCAAAAGCTTTCTCCAGACTATATATTCATGAGAAGAGCAGAAAGAAACATATATATAGGAGAGACAGAGAAAAAAATATATAGAAGCAAATCTATTTTTCTTGCTAATACTCTCTCGCAGATCTCATACATCCTGAGACAACAATCACGACCAATTGCTCAGGATCATCACTGCAAAAGAAGGAAGAAGCATTTGAACAATCAAAAGGAAGAGACCTCCAGAACTGTTATTCATCTATACCAGACAGGGGGAGCTCTTCATCATCTGATCCTTTCAACACCATATCAGGATCATCAAGAGTCTTCTTATACAGAGAAGAACAATATAATTTCTGCCTTTATTTTTCCTTTCTTTACCCCATCCTGTACAGGGTTATAACTCCCTTCAAAAGTTAACTCTCGGTGACAGGGCACCTTAGCAAAAACCTGCAGTTTGGTTAGAGCACCTTATCAACAGCTCACCTGGTGTGAGGGCACCTTATCAACAAACTCATAGTGGAATCCTACCGGTGGGTAGAAGAGTAGATGTACCCAGTTGAGGGGAACTACAATACATCTTGTGTCATCTGGATTGTGCTTCTTATTTGCTTGTCTATTTCTGTTTTTATTTGTGCTGTCATTTATATGCACTCTTACTGTTTGACTTTATTGCTTATACAGAAATCAGCAAACTCACTTATATATAAACATATCACTTAGTATGAAAGAAAAAATTAAGCAATATATTTTAATAAGATAAATAAGAACTAAACCTCCACTTTCACACCATTCAAAACTCGCAGAGATGTCGTCAGTGGACACCTCATCCTCTTCTTCGGCTAAAAACTGATGATTCATAACTATTTAATCTTACTCCTCCAAAGAATTCCAGGAGCTCTCGGTTGAGAAGGACGCAGGGTTCACTGATACTTTATAAGAATCTGAGGCCCGCTGATTCTAGTAACCCTATCATGGACCTAATTTCATCTGAGCAGGAGTTGAAGCCTCCTCGCTGAAGCTCGCACCCTGAAATCACATAACTCTCTTCTTTCTTGGAAGCCATTGCAGAAGAATCGTGAGAAGTAGTAGTTGTTGGAGACGGAACGGAAGTTTGTCGTAGGAATTTCTTAGGGAAAATGAGAGCGTAATTTTTATTCTAAGCATTCAGCCTATTTATAGTGTAGGTAGATGAAGAGGCGCGCACCTTATCGTTTGTGCTAATGAATTGATTAAAATTTCATCGGACGGCTCTGATTTGTCGAACCAGTATCGTATTTAGTAGTAGTATCCTATTTTGACGATACTCTGGTATGTCGTCGAGACATGTCATCATTATGGTTCTTTCCAACAAGTCCATTTATCGTCAAGATATGTTGCACATCGTCGAGATATGTTGCACATCGTCGAGACAACTGATTGTGTCGTCGAGACAACTGATTGGGTCATTGAGACAACTGATTGGGTCGTCGAGACAACTTGTTCAGCTCTTCTTGAGAGGTTCCTTTAGCACTTAGCCCGACCTTCTCCTAAGCAACAAATGATTAGTGATAAGAATAAAGTGAGTTAGAAATTACTCTAAGTTTAACATCCCCAATTGGAATTTGAAGAAGTTGAACTTAGCTTCATCTAGGCGCTTTATGAATATATCAGCTACTTGTATGTCTGTGGGGACAAACTCAAGAGTGATATCTTCATTCTCCACATGCTCCCTAATAAAGTGATACCTGATCTTAATATGCTTAGTCCTACTGTGTGAGACAGGGTTCTTAGCAATTGAGATAGCACTTGAAGAGTCATAAAACATGGGTGTTTTGGTCATCTTTAAATTGTAGTCTTCAAGTTGATGCTGGATCCATAGCAGCTGAGCACAGCAACTCCCAGCAAATATGTATTTTGATTCTGCTGTGGAGATTGCTGCACTTTTCTGCTTCTTGTTGCTCCATGAGATCAATCTTCCTCCAAGGAATTGGCAAGTCCCTGAAGTACTCTTTCTATCTTCTTTGCACCCTGCATAGTCTGCATTTGAATAGTCAGTTATTTATACCCATTGTTCCTAGGGTACCATGGTCCAAGATTAGGTGTACCCTTCAAGTATCTTAATATCCTCTTGACAGAGATGTGATGAGATTCCTTGGGGTTCACCTGATATCTAGTACAAACACCTGTGGCAAATATTATGTCAGGCATACTAGCAGTTAGGTAAAGCAAAGACCCAATCATGCATTTGTACTTGGTTTCATCAAAGGTATTCCCTTTTTATCCTTATCCAGAGACACATTGGATCACATGGGAGTGTTCAAAGAAGAAGCACTCTCTAATCCAAATTTCTTGACTATCTCTTTAGTGAATTTGGTCTATGAGATGAATATACCATCTTTAGATTGTTTCACTGGAGACCTAGGAAGTATTTGAGGTCTCCTATACTGCTCATTTCAAACTTTCTCTGTATTAAATTAGCAAATTTCTTGCATCGATTGTCATCTGTAGAGACAAAAATAATGTCATTCACATATATCTGCACTAGCAAGATCTTGCCCTTAACTTCACTTAGGAATAATGTCTTGTCAATTTTCCCCTTGAGAATTTATTTTCAATGAGAAAGCTTGACAGAGTCTCATGCCAGGCTCTAGGGGTTTGTTTCAAACCATATAAGGTCTTTCTAAGAAAATAAACAAAGCCAGGGTGAGTAGAATTAACAAAACTCGAAGGTTGTTCTACATATACTTCTTCTTTGAGGTCACCATTCTGAAAAGCTGACTTCACATCCATCTGGTAAACTTTGAATCCTTTATATACTACATAGGCCAGGAATATTCTGATAGCTTCCAGTCTTGCAACAGGGACAAAGGTCTGATCAAAATTAATGCCTTCTTCCTGTCTGTAGCCCTTTGCTACTAGCCTTGCCTTATTCTATGTAATGACCCCATTCTCATCCAATTTGTTTCTATAGGCCCACTTGGTTCCAATAATATTGTGTCCTTGGGGTCTGGGAACTAACCTCCACACTTTGCATCTCTTAAATTGGTTTAGTTCCTCTTGCATTGCTTCAATCCAGAATGGGTCCTAATTTGCTTCCTCAAATTTCTTGGGTCCAATTTGAGAAAGAAAACTCAATTACAATGCTTCATTTAAAGCCATGCTCCTTGTTAGCACTCCTTGATTGACATCTCATATAATTTGCTCTTGAGGATGATTTCTGATTTGTCTAAGTGCAGCAGGCAGTCTTCCAGGGATCTCTTCTATGGCAGGTTCTTCAGATTGTTGCTCTTCAACTATTTCTAATCCTTCTACACCGTCTTCTTCCAATTCAAATGTTATTGAATGGTCTTTGTCTCTCCTTGAAGTTTCAGCCTTGTCTTCAATGGATAGCTTTTTCAATCTGTCTACTATGCCTGCATCCACTGAAGAACTAGACCAGTCTTTATGAATAAGGCTAGTCACATCAAATACAATATGTATAGATTCTTCTATTGCATGGGTATTGATGTTTTACACCATATATGCTTTGCTATAGGAGCTGTAGCCAAAAAAATACCTTCACTCCATTTCTCAGCAAACTTAGTTAGTTTGGATTTCCCATTGTTACGTACATAGCATTTGCTCCCAATGATTATGAAGTATGATAATGTAGGTTTTCTACCTTTCATCAGCTCATAGGGAGTTTTCTTGTGGTCTTTGATGATTGAGGCCCTATTTATCACATGACAAGTTGTATTGATACCCTCTGCCTAGAAGTATTCTGGTAGAGAGGAATCACTCAGCATCGTCCTACTGGCCTTTATTAAGGTTCTATTTTTCCTCTCTGCAACTCCATTCTGTTGAGGAATTCTAGGTGAGGACAATTCTTGGGAGATACCCAGCTCTTGGCAGAATTCTTTCATGGGCCCATGGCCCCTGACTGAAATTCTGTACTATGGTCACTTTTGAACTTGACCACAGTGCAGCTCATCTCATTCTAGATCTGCCTGACAAAGTTCTTCAAGATATCTAAGGTATTTGACTTCTTTTTAAGGAAGAACACCCAAGTGAACCTTGAATAGTCATCAACTACAACAAGGGTATAAGCCTTCCCTCCTAAGCTGAGAACTTACATAGGACCAAACAAATCCATGTGCAACAAAAATAGGCACCTTGAGGAATCTTTGTTAGAGGCGCTCTTAAAGCTGGTCCTAGTTTGCTTGCCAAGTTGGCATGCCTGACAAGGACCTTCCTTAATGCACTTAATGTTGGGTCCATTTCAAACTAGGTCTAGAGAGAAAAGCTTACTTATGATTTTGTAATTAATGTGTGCAAGTCTCTTGTGTCATTCAACACATAGAGCATCTTTTTTATTAGCCACAAAACACATAGGCATTTAAGAATTTGAGTGAAAGAAATTTAAACAATATACATTTAGACTCCTAGTACTGGTTAAGGTAGCCTCAGAGTCTAAGGACTTCTTAACTAAGCACTTATCCTTGTGGAAAACAATAACAACACCTAGATCACAAAGTTAACTTATGCTTATGAGATTGTGATTCAGTCCCTCCATATAAGCTACCTTTGTGATGGTGACTAAGCCATTAGAGATGTTACCATACCCTTGGGTCACCCCTTTTTCTGAACCTCCAAATATGATTGTTGGTCCATTCTCCACATGGGTGATGTTTCTTAGATAGCTCCTCACTCCAGTCATGTGCCTGGAGCAACCACTGTCCAAATACCAAATGGGAGAATTGTTGGCATTTGGACATGCCTACAAGAAAAATAACTTACCCTTAGGCACCCAATTTGATTTGGGTCCTTGGTTTCTGTTAGGGAGAAAAACTGGGACACCACACCTCTGAGTGGTCTACACTCTCTTTGCACTAGGCCATGTTCGGTTGAACCAACAGTCCAAGGCAAAGTGACCCACTTTCCCACAACACCAACACTCATATATGTTGTATCTTCTCTTCTGCCACACCATCTGAGTAGGATGGCAATGTTGGTGGGCAGGATTGAAGACAGCTAGCCTAACAGGTCTTGGGTGAACCTCACAGGTATGAGTATGAAGTGGAGCTAGTCTCACCACCTTTTGGTTCACCTTCTTGGGAATAGGCTTGGTAGGAGCAGCCTTTCCCTTATTTTTTTATTGTTGTTGCTCTAGGTTCATGGACAAAGAAACCTAGATTCTTCATTTGAATCTCCTCATGTGGTGATTTTAAAGCACTTTGCCCAAAGCCTTCTCTTCTATTTATGATATAGGGCTTACTGCCACTTGCTGAGCAAGCATTGGTCAGATGACCATATGAAGATTCCTGGTCAAAGGGGATTGATGCCAGTAGCACCTTCTTAAAAGAGGGTGGCTCTTCAGAGGCTTTACCCTTGACTGTCTCACTATTGAATCCTACGCCAACTCTGAATGGTGCAGAAAAACTGTCAATAATGGGGAGGACAGTCTTGGGTTTGGAAAAGCTCGCAACAATTTTCTTTTCAGCCAGCAGCTTTACCTCAAGGTCCTTGATGACCTTGTTCTTCCGAGCCAGTTCAGCATTTTTGAGCTTTGTAGCTTCCTTGAATCTATCCACTTCCTTGCTCATAGCAGTCAGCTTCTCAGCTGTCTCCTGGAGCTCAGAGTGGGTAGTTCTCAAGGAATCCAACTCCTTAGTTTGAGATTTGAGGAGTTTCTTACTTTTCTTGAAAGCTTTCCACAAAGCTTCATATTAATGTATCAGTTCAGTTTCAACCTCATGTGAGGATCTTGAGGATATGTTGTTGGCAGCAAACTCGCCTTCATCATCTTGCAAGGAATCTGCCACTGATTAAGAATCAGAAGCAGATAGGGGAGCTTTGATTAGTACCTCCCAGGAGAGATGTTGTCATCCAAGAATTCTTCATTTATGGCCATAATGTCAATAAGTGCTTCCTCCTCGGATTCAGAAGAGCTTGAATCAGAATCACTCAGGGTTCTGATTTTCTTTGCTATAAAGCCTTTATCAGATATCTTCTTGTCCCTTGAGCTTCTTTTGTCCTCATAGTTCTTTGATTCCCTCTTCTTGGAAGGGCAGTCAGCAATCATGTGATCTATTTTATTGCAGGAATATCAAACAACATTAGTTAAATCAAATTTACTAGGTTTTGATTTGTACTTGTCCTCCCTTGAGGATTTAGATCTGTCATATTGACCAGATCTTCTGAAGCTTGAAGAAGATGGTTTGTGGCTTTCTCTTCTCCTTCTAGAGATTAGTTTTTTAAACTGCTTAGATAGGAGGGCCATTTCTTTATCAGTGTTGTCAGATTCTGATGTGCTGGCATCAAAAGCTTCGCTACTTTCAGATCTATCCTGACATGCAGGAGTCTTATCCTTGGATATCCTCATGCTCTCAGCCTTAAGAGCTACTGATCTTTCTTTGGTGCTCCCCCTTAAGCTTTCTTCTTTAGCTTTTCTGGTGTTAAGTTGAAGCTCATGGGAGAGCAGCTTACCATATAGGATCTTTGGCTCCATGTTGCCCAATTGACCCATTTCTCTAATTGCACAAATTTTGATGTCCCATTCCTTAGATAGGGATCTAAGTAACTTATCATTTAGATCTGAATTTGTGAACTCTCTTCCATAGTTCTTCAGCTCATTTACTATCTTGAAAAATCTCTCATAGCAGTTAGAGATGTTTTCATTCTTGTTTTGCTTGAATGCCTCATACTCCTGATTCATAAGGGATTTCCTGTCATCCCTTACTTCTTTAGTCCCCTCCATGTAAACAACCAGGGAGTCTCATATCTCCTTGGTAGTTTTGTAGCGAATAAGGTTTTGGAGGGTTGAGTTATCAATTGCACTCACAATAATGTTCTGTGCTCTCTTATCTAGGCTTACCAGTGCAAGCTCATCCTTACTCATATATATCAACATATTTATTTGGCACTCTTTGAGTAGGATCAACGGTAGAAGCAATCATGGTGGTGAAGGGACCCTCTTGAACAGCTACATACACCCTGGGATCAGCAGCTTCCATGAAAAGTCTTACCCTTTCTTTCCAAATAGGAAAGTTCTCTTTGGTGCAGATTGGGAGTTTCATGGATCTCATTTTTCCGTGTTGTTCACCTCCAGCCATAATGAATAGTTCCAAGATCTAGATCTGACTGTTAAGTAACTATTTGATCAACCTCACTCTGATACCACTTGTTAGTTATGGAACTATCACCTAGAGGGGGGTGGATAGGTGATATGGCTATTTTTGAAATTATGCATAAGAACTAAATATATCTATCACAGCAAACCAACAAACCACAGAAGCAAAGCACACAGGAACACCAGATGTATTGTGGCTCCTCAAGATAGTGTCTTGAGTAGTCCACTGTCCCTCTGCGCCTTTCTAGCAGTGTACTAGGGTCGGCAAACTCTGTCAAAACTCAGGCCCGCAAGCCCTATAATCTCAGGCCCGCAAGCCCTACAAAACTCCAGCCCTCAAGCCCTACAACTCAGGCCCTCAAGACCTACAAAACTCAGGCCCTCAAGCCCTACAACTCAGGCCCTCAAGCCCTACAAAACTCAGGTCTTCAAGCCCTACAACTCAGATCTAAAACAGATCCTACAAACTCAGTCTTGTAAAAGCCCTACAGAGAAAGAGTAATAAAAACTTCTCTAACCGGATGAAGATTCACTTCTTGGACTTGAAGAGAATGCTTTTGAATGTTATCTTGGACAACACAGATTCCTCTTCAATCCCTTCTTCAATCTGGAATAATTCTTATCAGTCGATGTTGTTGGACTGAAACTTGGAGAACACTTGATGAAGATCGATTTGTTCTCGGGTTTTTGTTCCTTCTTCACACAGCCTTATTACTGTTCTATTGATTCTTGCGTTTATTCTCTGTATCGCTTGTTGTGTTGTATTTTTCTTTCTTTTAGGCCAGACACTTATCTCTTTTATAAGACTGAGGAGCCGACTAACGGTCTCCTATGATGTCCTTTAAGTGTCAGAGGCCCATTCCTTAACGGCACGCGCTGATTCGACCATCATGTGGCGACATTAAATGCAGACAACGCGATTTGAAATGTCTTGATCTGTCTCGACGACATTTGCAATGTCTCGATGATAGAACTTGCCATTACGCCGATCGATCTTAGACTTTGACGAATCTTCAAGTCTTCTTTAGAGAACGATATCTCAACGATACAAGATATCTCAGTTGCACATGCACTTACGACGATATGAAGTCATCTTAAAGATGTCGTCGTAACCTTGATGACAATTTGCAGTCTTCTCGACGATGTCATCGAAACCATTCTACTTTATCGACGATATCGTTGAAACCATATTTCTTATCGACGATATCGTCTTGATCGTTCTAACGATAGGCGATTCTTCTTCTATAAGTTGTCTTCACGAGTTTTCCCTTAGCCTTTTCGACGACTGGCCTTCTTTACGATGATGTCGTCGACAATGCTGAATACTTTGACTTAAGTCTTCTTAGACCTTATAGTGATATCATCGTGTGATTCTGGTTGACATGATGATACTGGACTTTGATCGATTCTTCTTGTTCTTATGACGATATCATCGTGTGTACTTTGATGTCTCAATGATATCGTCAAATTGTCCATATTATCTCGACGATAACTGACATGAACGTTCTGCTTATCTCTGAGAGTAATCTCGGCGATGTATGCGTGCTTATTCGATGATATGTCCAGTCCTTCTCGATGATGTTAGACTTAGTGAGATTGGATAAGTACTGGATATATGATTTAATCTCTGCAAGTATAAACTAAGCATACCATCAAATACATATTGCTTTTATCATTGACCTGAGCACTTCTTCAAATCAGGAACATTGCTGGGTACTGTTCCCAACATTTATATTTTCCAACTTCATAGATTATATTTCCTTTCTGAGTTTACCACTCTCAACTCTTAATTCATAATTAACTACCACCGAGTTTTCTTCAATTAATTTTTTTAAGAGATGAAATTTATTCTTTAAGGATTTTAATTTGTTTTTCTACAGCAAGTTGTTCTTGGCATAATTCCTTGAAAGCAGTTTTGAATTCATCTGATATGAAATCACAATTCCTAAAGCAAGTTACCTCATCTTCATGTTCAGGAAGATTCAATTCCATAAGGCATTTTTCTTCATCCTTGCTTTCTTCATTCTCAGAACTAAAGCTACAATCTTCATCAGTTTCACTCCATGTATATGCAATGAAGCTTTTATCTTTCTTTTTGCCTTTTATTCTTTGATCATAATTCTTTTTATGATATTTATTCTTCTTCTAAATTTTATCTTTGTTCTCTTATGAACATTCTAGATCAATGTGTGCAGGCTTCGTGCAAGAAAAGCAGATTATTTCTTTAGCAGGAGTTTTGTCATACCTTAGTTTGGTGTGACTTCTATCACTTCTTATAAAATCTTCAGATGTGATCCACTTCTTAAATCTTCTATCTAGGAGACTCATTAATTCCTCATCCATGAATGATCCTTCTTCATCAGAAGACTTAAGAGCAATGGATTTCTCTGTCGAGGAGGATGGAGTTTTCTCCTTGGCTTCATTCTAAACTCTAGTCTTTAATAGCATTTCGTATGACTTGAGCTTTCCAATGAGTGCATTTGTAGAAATCTCCTTATTGCATCCGGCTTCTCTGATAGCCTAGATTTTTGGATCTCATGAGCTTGCGAAGCATATTAGAGATTTATCATTGATCTCAGTTAATGAGATTTCCTTGTCTGGCCCTCTTAGTCAATAACTATAAGGCTGAATCTTTGGTACATGTCTGCCACAAATTCTTCTTGACCATTTTTGAAGTTCTCATATTGAGAGATCAAGAGTGATCTATTATCCTTTCTTTCATCTGAGCTCCCTTCAACAATTCTGGTAAGAGAATCTCAGATCTCTTTCAGTTAGCTACCTTTTGAAAGATATCATCTATTATTGTTGAAACCAAAATATTCATTGCCTTTGCATCATTGAATTTGTCCTTCTTTTTAGCTTCATTCCAGTCAGCTTTGTGTTTTGGAATAGGAAGCCCCTTAACATCTGTGTAGGCAGGATTTATTAGACCTACAATCACATAATCAAAACTCTCTTCATCAATTGAATTCTTATATAGTTTTATTCTAGATTTCCATAATAAAAACATATTTAAATTATACATAGGAGATCTTGTAGGTGCATAGCCTCCAAACTGTGTAAAACTCGTGATTATAGTATTTATCTCACAAGTAATTCTCAAATCCTTGGATCTTAATTAATCAAGGTGTTAGCCTTTTAATGATTAACCTCCCCCTGATATCAATTGAAATTGAGAGTAAGTTGTTGAGAAATACTCTAGAGGGGGGTGAATAGAGTTTTAAGGATTAAAAAAAATCAATCACATCACATTTACATTTATCACAATTATAAGCAGTAGAAAGATTACAGCATGGAATTTAAAACAATGAA
Organism: Dactylorhiza incarnata; assembly: GCA_033032865.1. Taxonomy (NCBI): domain Eukaryota; kingdom Viridiplantae; phylum Streptophyta; class Magnoliopsida; order Asparagales; family Orchidaceae; genus Dactylorhiza; species Dactylorhiza incarnata. Next base: position 8,144,390 of record JAWHQI010000065.1, read on the forward strand.
GAATTATAAAGAGCTATGCAACCAGAAGACACATAATTTTTATAGAGATTCCCCATAATTTGGGGTATGTCCTCTCTTCCACACCTTGATAGGTATTCTATTAAATAATGTTGAATCTTTTAATACGGAGATTCTTAGAACCAAGTAACTGAATCATTTGATAAGAAGATTCACAAAACCATTACAATAGATCTCTTGATAAGGTGATCTACACAACTAATTGACACATTTGATAAGGGGATTCTTAAGACCGACTATGTCTTTTGATAAGGAGACTCTTAAAACCAACTGAATATTTTAAAGAGAGATTCTAAAAAATCTTCTATGAAATGGTAGATGTAGAATCTTTTCCACAATATGATCCTCCATTAACAAATATCTAAAGGATCTATCGGAAGCACTGTGTGGATTCTGAATATTTCAAAAGCAGCATTCGACAATTCCTCTGGGAAGTCATGACTGGATTCAATAGAGAAAGATGCATCAAATCCTATGAGGATTTCTAAGGAAGAATATGAAGAGACCTCGAGATAAGGATATCCTTATATCAAAGAGAAGAGATCTTGTCGGCTAGTGTTCTTGGAGAGATCTTCTTCTAGAGGGAAGGAGAATTTTGAATCTTGGAGAGAAGAGAGGGATTCAGAATGAGTGCACGACTGTTTTTCTTTCAAAATTTTATTAGCATATATACAACTTCTGATGCCTTCCTTTTTTAGTGTCAATCAGCATGGACACCTTCTTGAAATGAATCAATAATGACTAGAATTGAATCTCAATCAAGGCCATAAACTACTCTAAGATTAATGACATAAGTCTATAGAGATTTCAACACTCTGTCATTGATGTGATGAATACTTATCGACGTACATCGAATTGTTGTGTGGAAGATTTCAACGTAAGTTGAATAGTTTGAACCCATAGTCGAATTTCCTTCAGGATAACTCAACGTAAGGAAGGATCATTGCTTTTGATGTGCATCGATTACTTCTCGATGCATGAAGTTAACTTCTCGACATATGTCAATTACTTTTCAACATATAGACTTAGTCTTTGTCGACATGCGTCGAATACTTCTCGAAGCACAGAAGTTTAACGTATTTAATTCTTCTTCTTAAGTGCATTCTGAAACTTTGGCATCTTGTACCTGATTACAACTCATACTTATACAACATAATGCCTTTGTGTACATATTTAGGTATTTTTTAGATCACTTAATTAATCTGTTATATCAAATCATAATGGGTTTTTCCAAGACAATAAGCTCGGGGATGGAATATGATTGTCTTTCACTACATAAAATGCTAGTTCCATTTCAATAGAGATTCTCTTCTTCTTCTTTTTTAGGTTTCTCACTAGAGGAATGAGATGGAAGAGTCACAGATTCTTGCTCTCCAAGACGCTCTTGGAAAACCTGATAGTGCATGCTTCAAAAAGCACACCCTAAATGCATGTGTACTATAATTTCCAAAGCTACATGTCTTTTAATGGTTGAGAGAGAAAGAGATTTCGCAAATCTGAGGAGAGGATATTTATTATTAATTCCCAATAAATAATATTCAGGATTTGGTTTCAATTATATCTAATATAACATATACCACCACGATCAATATTCAACTCTTCGCACGTCCTTATTTGTGACCTTATATGCTCATATCACGTTGGCAGTAAGATTAATCCATGATTACATTTAGATCATAAGATTCTAATAATCTCCCACTTCACCTAGAATGTATCTGCTATAATCACAAATATTGAGCGGCATCTTGCAATGCATCATTGCTACCCAAATAATACAAGAGTTGGTAACTGAATAAAGAACTTTTAGTGCCCAATGTGTAGCATAGTCCCTTTTCCCTTAACATCCAGACTAAACTCGAGGTGTGGATTGTGACTCCCTCTTAATTATTCAATCTTTCCTTTCCTGATCTCCAAGTAGACTATATGAAAAGGTGAGCTCAATACCATATATTGCCTAGACTTAGAATGGCCATGCATTTTGTAGTCCCACTCTATCAAGGGGTCCATGGATGTTACTCATATTATATAGGAGGACAAATCCTTTCTACATCACTCGCAACCACCCACTTGATTTGACATACACCCAATAACCATCCATATGATCAATATTTCTCAAGGAAGACATTAGATGGTACCTAAGTATGTTCCTCCTTATGCAATGATTGCAGCAACTTCAAGTCAAAGGACCATATACACCATTGTCACTATGAGAACTATTGTGACACATATATAATAATCCACAAAGTAAATGCATGGTGCATCTATCCAGTACAACTTATTCTCTAACAAGTACTGATGTGATGACTTAATATCTAATATCATGACCTATGAGACTCGGTCATTAGTCAATCCCACACACTAGTCTTAAATTATTATCATTGCCCAATTTCTACAATGACACCTTGACCAAGGATCATTTATGAATGAAGTTCATTTAAATATAGGATCTCTCATTCAAGTCACATGCTTGAATTTATACAAAACAGCCACTCTTTGGACATTTATTATATTCAATTATGGTATCTCTATAGAAGTGAATAAACACAACAAAAGACATGCCTTGAAATATAAATGAACTCATATTACAAGTCATCACATGAACTCAAAGCCAACAAAGCCAAACCCACAAGACTCCCACTATAATATATCATTTAGGTATCGAATACCAGGTGATCTAGTATGATCATCATGCTTCCTCTAAGGAAGAGCCTTTGTTAGTGGATCTGCTATATTTTCATCAGTTGGTACTCTACATATGTTTACATCATCTCGATTGAAAATCTCTCAAATGAGATAGAACCACCAAAGTATGTGCTTAGAGCACTGATGAGATCTAGGTTCTTTAGATTGGGAAAGTGCACCATTATTGTCACAGTAAAGACTCACCGGACTAATAATGCTAAGAATTACATCTAGCTCACCGATGAATTTCCTTATTCAAACAGCATCCATCTCCGCTTTAAAAGTATTAATATACTCGGCTATTGTCTATTGATTTAAACTCTTCTAGCTTACAACACCTCTATTAAGGTAAAATACAAAAACTGATTGGGACTTTGAGTCATCCCTATCAATTTGAAAGCTGACATTCGTGTAACCCTTTACAATGAACTATTCATCGCCACCATATATGTAACACCCAAAAATTTATGTGTCGCGCTCTGTAAATTTCAGGGTCCGACCGCGAGCGTAATTGATCGAACCATTGTCGTAGCGAGGTATGATCTTATTTTGGTCTCTTGCGCACATTAATTAATAAATCATGTAAAGATAACTAAATGAAACTATAGAATTTTTTCCTGGCAAAATTATGGAGGTTCGCGGGAGTATATACACTTGTAATAGTAAGTGTCGTAGGAGGCTGTGGCGATTTTGGAATTTATTTTTAGTTCCTTCCATAAAAAATGAGTCGTTTGCTTCCGTAACTGCTGCTCTGCATGTGTTTTCTCTCCCGTAACTGCACGATTTGTGTAACCGCTCCCTCGCACTCCCTCCTTTTAGCCGCAGCGAGCCATAAGGTTTCTTTGTAAAATAAAGTTGCATCATATCGAGCCCTATGATTTCTTCACCCCCCCCTGAGCCGCGCTAGAGAGATCTCTGCAGTTTTCACCATCGACGCCATGTTCCAATTGCGCCTACCCCTCTAGAAACCATTGTCGTCTCCTCTCACTCATGGAGATTCATCGACGCCTCCTTCCTTGGTAGCCCTGTGGCTCGATGGCAGCAAACATTGATCTCGCTTGGGGTTTTCGTCACTTCAGAGAAGGTAAACCCTGCCCTTAACCCTAGCCGTCCCACTTACCTCCTATCTTCCTTCCAGCAACCTAATATGCGTTTTCTTCTTCTCCACAGTTTTGAGGCGGCGACTCACCTTCCCAGATCCAACAAAGAGGTTAATCCACTTAGATCCCTAATATGCAGATCGTGCCTTTCTGAGTGAGTTCTCCATGAAGCTTTGATAGTGCGGCTAAGCCCCACACTTTTTTTGGCATTCAGAAAGCAACCTCATCATTTTTCCTAGCAAATTCCAGTCATTTTATGTGTTCTCCGTTTCGAATTCAGGAATCGAAACCTTCGACCCCTCCTATTCAGAATTTGGTTGGCTTGTTGTGTTAGGGTTCCACTGTTTTGGAACAAGGTAACAACCCTTTTAGATAATACTTCAATTCAGCCCTTATCCATTTTTAGGTTGATGGGTTGCAGTTTGTATGTCCTACAAATTAAATAAGGTGTATGTGAATTTCAGACTGCCAGCGATCGTTACTACTCAAGGCAAAATCAAAAAAGAAATTTTAGGATTTTCAACGTAACCTAGACAGTTATGCCGCTACGTCTTGTGTACGAACGCCGCAATACTACGGTAAGAAATTCGACTCCTTTTGGCTAGTACGAACGCCGCAATACTACGGTAAGAAATTCGACTCCATTTGGCTAGACATACCACTTTATATAATTGCAATTTTCAAAGTTATTTAAAGAAGTTTACGTAATTTAATTATTCAAGCCAGTATCAATAATTAAATTACTTCAGAAAACAGAAAAACAGTGATCCCATAACTTTGCATGATAAAATTAGTTGTTAAGTATGATGAAATCTACATAGTATAATACAATTACTCACCTCCACAATAAGAACAAATACAATTATGAATGTAAGTATACTCAGACGAAGAAGAATAGTTAAATAGGTAATAAACTTCGAATTCATGACCTCATTCTCATGTGACCTCAGACGTGGGGTAGAAAAGTTTGTATGATCCTCAGACATGGGGTCATTAGACAGTTCCAGACTTGGAGAATTTCAGTTGCGAGCCATGTTCCACTCAGGGACCACTTCAGTTCAGGGCATCTTTGGGCTGCCATTTGGGCTTCAAAATCAATATATGTGCAACAAATAATAAATCATAATATTTGATTTACTAAATTTTTAGAAGAAATTAAGGAACCTAAAATCAGAGCAGACAAGAACTCATATAGTATGACAGAGTCTCTTATGCACCTTTACTGAAAGTGACCAATAATTCTACAAACAGATTATACAAAACCATACATTAACAAGTCAAGACTCCTATTTTTATACAAACAAATTATGTATTTTTTAGTGTTACTGGGAGGAGTAGTCTTTCTTACTCACAAGTAGGGCTAACCCATCTTCAGAAATTTCTTTTCAGGGGTCACCGGTGGGGAGCTGCGTATAGGATAAGCATCGCGGTTCTTCATCTTTATTCGTCTCTCATTTCAGTTGTTTGTTTAGTTCAGTTGTTGTAGTTATATTTTGGACATGTATCAAGATTATCTAATGTTTTCATTGTATTAGACTATGTATAATTTTTCAGTAAGTCAACTTTATGACTCTTTTCATTGCTAGTTGGCTCTGTGAATCAGTTTTGGGGTACTCCTATTTACACTTAACTGCTTTTCTTACTTTCCTATTCACAGAGCCTTAGGATTTCACCTGTGTCACTCCTTCGATATTAGAGTCATCGGGTCTGTAATACTTCTTAGTTATGATTGTGTATGGAGATATCCCTCAAAATAGATCCCTTATTTTAAGCCTTGTACATCAATAATTCCTTTTTTCGTGTCTTATAGGCACCTCGAACCAGTGAGACAAGTGAACCTTCGCATCAGAATGTTACTCCTGAGATCATTATGGATGATGCTAATGCAGAAACCACGCCGACAGTGCTAGAACCTATTGACTTAGCGGATCAGATTGTCAGGGCGGTAGCCTTAGTCTTATTGGAGTTCCAGAAAGATTAACCTGCGGGGATCCTTGGAATCCCAGCTCCAGTCCCTTCTCCAGCTACCATGGAGGTCGGGATGGATCACTACCTGAGAAACTTCAAAGACCTCCACCCCTCCAACTGCAATGGATAGAAAACTCTGATGGAGACAAATGATTGGTTGATAAGGACTCATGATTTTCTGAACGTGATGCAGTGCCCAGAGAACAAAAAGGTACCTTTAACAGCTTTCCTATGCAGGGGGAAGCCAATCTTTGGTGGACCAGACATCTAGCGGATGACCCTGCTGGTAAGCACTTAAGTTAAATTAACTTACTTTAGAATTCTTTGGCTTTCTAATCGTAATGATAATGAGATCCCCTCTTATGCCAGGTTGTATCGCAGATATGTTCACATGGAATGACTTTTCAATGACACTAGCGATTTGGTTTGTGCCATCTTCTGAGCGTCGAGGCCTTCAAGAAAAGTATCTCTGACTTAATCAAGGGGACAGGACAGTCATGGCTTATGAATAGGAGCTTACCCACCTATCCCGCTATGCAGGCATATTGTAAGGGGATGAAGTTCAGAAGTGTAACTGCTTTGTTGATGTACCGTGGGACTCTCTGAGACATCCCCCGATGACCATGGTTAATGCCGATTACAGAAGCCTGGTCGATACTGCAAGGAGGATAGAAGCAGATCAGCAAAGAGTGCAAAGACATATTAATTTCCGTTCCAATCGACCTCAGGATGCGCCTCACCAGCAACAAAGTAGAAACAACCAATGAAGAAACTGGAGCAAAAAGTAGAAGACAGGTGAGAAGAGAGGAAATCAGCCCAAAGTCAAGGGAGAAGACTACCCCTTTGCCCAAATTACAACCGCCACCACCTAGGGGAATGTCTTGCTTTTTCTGGAGTCTGCTACAAATGCCAGCAACCAGGACATTTTGCGCATTCCTACCCAGGATTTGCAGGCAATCAGGTAAAACAACTTAAGTTTGATGCTTCTCCGCATATATTTTTAAGCCCCTTCTTCTTAGCCAGAAACCTTTTCATGTGACATGTCTTACAGTCAAAGTTTGAAGTTGGTGGCCCAAGCAGGACTGACAAAGCAAAAGCGGCTATGGATGCCAACTCAAAGCCAGCTTTAGGACAAGGTCTAGTGCAACCCATGGCTTATGGTCTTGGGCATCAGGAGGCTAAGGAGGATGAGGAGGATGTGGTCACAGGTATGAATTTGACATTTTAAAATTGTTAAATATTCCCTCCCAGTAACGCAAAACTAAAGTAAAACAAGCATGCATATAGGTATACTCATGATTCAAAATATCCCCCAAACCTACCGAAAGTGTAAGGTTCCAGTGTTGTTCGGGGAATCTGAAGCTATCTTAGAGGAATCCCTCCTACCTATTGCTGAATAAGAACTGATTTTGGGTATGGACTAGCTATCTGATGTAAACTCAAAGATAGACTATAGGAGCAAGGAGATCCAATTAAAATGACCGGATCAGTCCCTTATAATATTTCGTAGTATGAAAGGGATTTCCAAGCTGACTATCTCCTCCATTAAGACCATCAGGATTATTAATAAGGGTTGCATAGCTTTCCTAGTATTGATGCATGCGGAAGCTAAGAGCACCTTGCAGGAAGTTTCGATAGTGCAAGAGTTCTCAAATGTCTTTCCTGAAGAACTGCTTGGGGCACCTCCCGTAAGAGAATTTGACTTCCAAATTGATCTCCATCCAGAATCTCAACCAGTAGCCAATGCCCCATATCGTATGGCCCCCGGAGAATTAGTAGAATTAAAGGTCCAGTTGCAGGAGCTGCTCGATTTAGGATTTATCAGACCCATCATATCGCCTTGGGGTGCGCCTGTTCTTTTTAGTAAGAAGAAGGACAGCAGTTTGAGATTGTGTATAGACTATCGTGAGTTGAACAAGCTCACTATTAAGAATAAATATCCTCTTCCGAGGATAGATGATTTGCTTGATCATCTCAAAGGATCGTACACTTACTCCAAGTTAGACCTAAGATTGGGATATCATCATTTAAGGATTCGGGATGAGGATATTCAGAAGACATCCTTTGGCACTAGATACGAACACTATGAGTTTGTGGTCATACTATTTGGGCTAACTAATGCCTCATCCGCCTTTATGGATCAGATGAATAAAGTATTTCAGGAATTCCTAGATCGATTTGTTATCATCTTTATAGACGACATTCTGGTGTATTCAAAGAGTCAAGAAGATCATGTCGAGCACCTCAGGACAGTTTTGAGCACTCTCAGGGAGAATCATTGGTACGTGAAATTCTCAAAGTGTGAGTTTTGGATTTTTGAGATTGCATCCTTGGGCCACGGTATCAGTTGGAAAGGTCTCGTAGTGGATCCGAAGAAGATAGAAGCAATAAAGGATTGGTCAAGGCCGAAGGTAGTTACTGAAGTTCGCAGTTTTCTTGGTTTAGCAGGATACTATAGGAGATTCATTAAGGACTTCTCAAAAATAGCTTTACCGAATACTACGCTTACCAGGAAAGGGAAATCCTTCACATGGACAGTTGAGTGTGAGCTTGCTTTTGAGGAGTTGAAATCTAGATTGATGATCGCCCCGATTTTGAGTCTACCTTCAGGTTTAGATGGCTTTCAGATTTATAGTGATGCCTCAGGTCAAGGTTTGGGTTGTGTACTTATGCAACAAGGTAAGGTCATAGCTTTCGCCTCTAGAAAGTTAAAAGTTCACGAGAAAATTTATCCAGTCCACAATTTGGAGCTTGCAGCTGTCATCCACGCATTGAAGAATTGGAGACACTACTTCTACGGAGTTTGTTGTGAGATCTTTACGGATCACAAAAGCCTTAAGTATATATTTGATCAACAAAAGCTTAATATAAGGTAGTATAGGTGGGTAGAATTCCTTTCAGATTATGATATTGGTATCCAGTACCACCCGGGGAAAGCAAACGTGGTAGCTGATGCTCTTAGTCTAAGAGGTTCGAGTTATTCCCTCATTACTCAGTAGGAGGAGCTTGTGCGAGCTTTGGGGAGATTGGAGATCAGTTCTATACCGCGCTCCAACTTTAGTTCTATGAGTTTAAGATGGATGGAAATGACTTGTGTTGACAAGACCACAACTCGAGTCAAACTTATCCAGAAATGCATGAAAACAGCTAAAGATCATCAGGCCAAGTCTTATGATTAGAGACATAGTAAGTGGAATTCAGCGTGGGAGATTATGTTTATCTAAAGGCCAAACCAGTCAAGGGTATCTCTCGAATCAAGTGGATGAAGAAATTAAGTCCAAGGTTCATTGGTCCTTTTGAGGTACTGGAGCACATAGGTGAGGTTGCTTATAGGTTGGCCTTGCCCAGGAAATTGTTGGAACATGCTTTCCACATCTCTTGGTTTGAGAATAACAAATAACATTGTATTTGATTATATTTGTCATGTGTTTATAGTTTGCAGGAACTTCTATTCTCATGCCTCTACAAGTTCAGGAAAGAAAGACGATGAATTCCCTACCAGGTCAAAGCTCTGGTGCTAGTGCGGCGTGCTAACACTACCGCTGGCAGTAGCTGTGCAGATTTGGAAACTTCGTCGAAAAGGAAACATTCGTCGAGAAAGCAAGGTCGTTGAGACTGAATATGGCAACTCATACCGCGGAGCATTCAGGCTAACGCCCGACAGTAACTTATGGAAGTTCCGCGATCACGATGTTGATTGAGGAGCAGAAAAGGAAGGAGATCTGACGGTTGGGAATGATATATACTAACGTGGCGCATTAGCATTACCGCAATGCGGTAGGATGGGATACCAATTCTGGAGCCAGAAGGTTGCCACAAATGGCTCGATCTGCATGCCATAATGTTACCTAAAGAGGCTACCACCCGGCAGTAGCACTATCGCTGGTCCTAGGATCCAAGCCTATTTAAAGAGCAGTCCGCCTCCGTTTTGATTTGCCAATTCGAGAAGATATCGAAGCCACAACTCCTATATTCATGAGAGCCTCCTCTTTGTAGAAAGACAACTCCAAACAACGTTCATAAATGTAAGGAACTTGAAGAAGGATCCATCACGCTTATCTTACACGAAGGTCATACGCATCAACATCAAAGATTACTTCAGCGTGCCTTCGACAAGTTCTTCGAGTTCAACTTAAGAGGGAGTTTTTTTCTTTAGTTTTATTTTATCTTGAAACTCTTAACCTTTGTATTGGTAGAGAAATTCGCCTGTGTTGGCGACTAGGTCATAAGTGGCTTAGGGAGAATTCATTGCATGGTTGGACACTAGGGCCTTGCGAGGACTAGGGAGAATTCGCCGCATGGGTGTGGCGACTAGGTCTAAGGTTAGATCTAGAGGGCGGCTTGAGACCTCATCTCGGGAGAGATAGGCTAGAGCCAACCGGTCCTTGGGAGAAGGGTCGGTATAAAAATCCAAAAAGGTTTTTACGCATTCGCCTCAATCTCAAGCGTTATTGGGATAAATTTTTGTAATGATTATAAAAGCAATAATACGATATGTTTTTCACTAATATCATTATGCAATCTCTAATATTTGAAATTTAAACAAAAAAGCATTTTCTGTCACTAACGCCGAGCGGTAACACTACCTCTGGCAGTAGTAACAGAGTTCACATCTGTCGTGCCAAATACAACCCACTTTCATAAGAAGCTTACTACTGTACTTCATCTGAGATATTCGTATGACTACTATCAACGTGTTTAAAAAAACCTTATTCACCTCCCCCCCCCCCCCTCTAAGGGCGCCTACAGATCCAACAAGTGGTATCAGAGCCAGGTTATTCCAAAACGACTTCACAACCGGGAATAATGGTGCTTCATGATCTCACATCCACTAGAAGGGATGATTTTTTAATGAAAATTCCTTAGCAAAAATTATAAAGGGTTGAAAAGATTAATGAAAAAATTTCTTAAATCTTTAGATGAAAAAGTTTGGAATATTACTATTAAAAAGCCCTCAAGCATATTAAATAGAAACAAAATGAGTTTAAATGCTAAAGCAATGAATTGATTATTTTGTGGGCTTGATCAAAATATTTTCAAACTCATTTATACTTTAACTACTGACTATGAGATTTGGAATTTTCTTGAAAATACTTATGATTGCCTTTCTCTAGGTATGGAGTGCACATCAAAGGAAATGGAAGAAGACAACACATCAATTAGAAGGGAAGATGGAAACTCGTCTATGGAAGAGGAATGCAAAGAAGATGCCACAGGAACTTCATGTTTAAACCATGCCTCATCCAAAAGCACTGTAAGGAAATTAAATTCTCTTACTTTGTGTAATTCTATTTCTACATTACAATTACTACAAAGTACTAAGCGCAAAATTAAGAAATTAAAAAATGCTAATTGCAAATTTTGTTTTGAAAATAAATGTTTAAAAGCAAAAGTTAATGAAGAATCAAATTTTGAGTTATCTAGGTCTACCCTTGGCTCTTTAGTTGAAAATATCGCACCTTGTATAGAATTTAATGAATTAAAAGAAAAATACAAAGAACTTGAAAAGGAACTTATCTTTGTAAGAGAACATAATGATAAATTGTCTTTAGAAAATTCATCTTTGAAAACTAATTGTGATATGTGTAAAAATTATAAAATTGAAATTAAAGAAATGGATGAAACATTTGAGGAATTAAGAAATAACTATCAAACTCACATTGACTCCATTGTCACCACTCATAAAAATAGCACAATTGCATATAATAAAGCTAGGCATAATCTTAAGATCAAGAATAATGAATTAAAAACAAAAATCAACTTGCTTAAGGAAATTAAGAATAAAAATTCACAACACATAAATTCAAATCATCAAGCAATATCCAAAAGCAAGTTGAATATGAATATGAATATCTTGACTAAGCATAATAATGGGAGTAAGAAACACAAAGTATTTGTAAATAAAAATCCAAATCACTATTATTTAAAAATCATTTTTCTCACAACTTTAAATTAGAATTACACAAATTTCCTATGAATGATATTTTCAATAATCATGATAATTATAATCTTCAAGATAAAGATAATCACACTGAAAATTTAATGCATAAAAATAATGTTAAACCAAGGTTTGAATGGAGGTCCAAAGTTAAAAATGAAACACAAACTCTACTCAAAAGGGCTCACTCATTGTTATCTCCCCAAAAGCAAACACATTATATTTGGGTACCCATAGGAACCAACACATTCAGTCCTTTTTGGATATCTAAATCACTTATTCATTAGGTATCATACAATTGCATCAAGTAGAAATAAATAAAAAAATGGATATCATTACTCTACTTCATGATATGCTTAACTTTCTTTTTGCTTGCTTGTTTTCTTTTGTCTTCTCTTGAGCCAACACGCTATGGTCACTTTATATAACATGTGATATGACATTCACACAATAAGCCTAAATTCAATAATAAATCAAATTGAATGAAATTGAATAAAAAGTCATATCATCTCCCAAGTGATCTATCTATCCTTTTTGTTTTATCCTTCTAAATCTATTTCCTATAAAAGTCTTTTATTATCATTATAAATTGAAAACTAAATTTGTTATATGATATTGTCAAGACTAATGAAATAATTATCAAAAATGGTCTTAAAAGGAGTATTAAGGGTCTTAGACTAAAAGTATAAAATGCGCAAGTTTTTTCTTATCTATTTAATATCCTTGCGCCATTTGATAACCCCTATCATGTTTAATTATAATCATGAAAATCAGAATTGAAAAATCACAAAAATCATGTGTTTTAAACATAAATCTCAACTCTGTTGCTAGCGTCTGACATTAGTTTCTAACGCTGGTAGTAGTACAATTTTCCTGAAAATTCCACTTTCACTAAATATAAATTTCTGAAAACTTATTCTATTACCTTAACCGTCACTATGTTTTCAAAAAACTACATATATATGTGGTTTGTTTAACTTTCAAAAATCAAAGAGAAATTTCACAAAACCTTTCTAAATAACCAAAAATATTTTCTCATTATATTTATATTCACTATTCACCTTACAATATTTCTCTTTAATAATTTGAAACGGATGAATATGAGTAGTTTTATATATACTTCACTTAGATCATTATGAATAAGTAATTATGAGTGCTTAATTTCTATATGTTAATGTTAATGGTCATGTATAATAATCATGCAAAATCAAAAGATCTTTTAATTCAAACATCAAACATAAACTACAAAAGATCTTATTGCTTCCAACATATAGTTTGTGATCATGATCATTATATGAATCTATTATGTTTTACATGTATCTTATTTATATATAGACCATAGAATAAATATATATCAATAAGAATAAATCAAATGGAATCATTACTTCATCCTATATCTAAAAATTTGAAACATTATTGTTGAATACATGCAACATTATATCAACTAATTTTATGGCATAACATTACATTCAAACTCATCATTCTAGCATTATCAACTAATAAATATTATCATCCATGCAAGTTTATTTTTTTTATTTCCATTATGAATTAATTCTAGAATAGAAAAATTGAAAGTTAAAACTTATAATAACTATATGACTTTGCAATCAAATATAATTAGAAATCAATCTCGCCTAAAAGACATAGTTTATAAATTGTTTCCATAGGATTAAATGCTTAGTATGTCCATGTTCATTCACCCATACTATGTGTCTCACAATAGCGAGGGTGGAGGATTGTGTGCATTAGTGACCTAACGTCTAAGTCATGTCTTATCCTTAACCGGGGAGGGTTCCTATGGGGCCTTGCGAGGCACTGGGGGAAGAGTGCTAGGTTGTGCGTCATCTTCTGTATGTATATGAGATTAACATCCCAACCTACGCCATGTGTGCAGCTCCTCATGCCCATCCATCACTTAGTATGGGGCTAGACTGTAGACATGTAGTTAGGGTATCTTGATCCTAGACATACTCATATTATATACATTACATGAATATTATTTCACTTTTTATGATCATTTCACTCATGCATATTTTGTTCAAACATGTTATCTTATGTTTTCCATACTATATCTTATACTATGGACCTTCTTGATTTTGAAAAACATAAGTATTTTGAAAACGTATTTTGACACCTTAAGCCAAAAATCTTTTATCCGCATCTTTTACACTATTATTCAAAATTCTTTGCGGTACTTAGTGTCTATTATCTTAGACAACAAGAACCAAGAATAATCAGGCAAAAACTTTCAAAATCACACATTTTTCTGGAAAATACAACTTCTGTTACTATCGCACGGCGGCAGGTTGTTAACGTTAGCGGTAGTATAAAATCCCATGTTTATTAAATTTTCTTAAAGTTATGTATTTCTGTTTAATTCCTTTTAATCTTTAAAAAATTAAAACAAAAAATGTGTAAAACTAATCAAAATAATAAAAAAAACAAGTTTTTTTAATTGACCATTTAAAAACCAAACACAAAATTTCAAAAGAAATTTCAAAGAACAAAAGTATGATTTTCTTATTGTTTCATAATAAGTGTTTACTATTTTTTTATTTTTTATTAAAAAATCAAAAATTATAAAACTGATTACTATTTATTAAAATGTTTCAAGGATGATTAGGTTTATCTTTTCAATATTAAAATACAATGTTAAATTCTAATTTCAAGTATCTTAAAACATTGTTTTGTGTCATGCCTTGAACATTATCTTGCAATGTGAAATGAAATTGATTATAGGAATCATGTGTTGAATTGCTTAACATGCCTCTAAGTATGAGTAATGTTTATATTTGATAATAATTTACTCACTCACCTCTTTGATAATCTACATATGATTTTAATCTTACTCTTGCATGATTGTGTAGTGTAACAACTTAACATTATTAGATATGTTCTTAGTTTACCTACACCCTATAAAAAACTTTTTCTTTTCATGCACTCATATTTGAAGAAGTGTGTTTTTAAATCAAAACTCTATGTTTGGAAAACAAGTGAATTCGGAGAACTTTGTCACAAACTAAAATTCAAATGAATACATGACAAAGATAACTCCACCAAGCACTACTCACCCTCCTGATAAGTCTTAATGAGCATTGTGAGGTTGAGCACCTTGGAGAGAATTGTAAAGTGTCTTGTGCAAACTATATTATACACTACTTCTTCTTGTACGTCGGATCACAAATAAATAAAAGAAAAGATAAAGTATATGTGATCCCCCAAGCATTACTTTGCACCCTGATAAGTCTTAAAAAGCATTGTGTGTAGAGCACCTTGGTAGTTGTACTACTCTTATGTGCATTGAAATAAACTTTAGCTACATAAGTGGAAGTAATTCTAAAAATGCATTTCAATAATGTTGTGTTTATTCC
This sequence comes from Dactylorhiza incarnata, assembly GCA_033032865.1. Lineage (NCBI taxonomy): Eukaryota > Viridiplantae > Streptophyta > Magnoliopsida > Asparagales > Orchidaceae > Dactylorhiza > Dactylorhiza incarnata. The sequence goes on from JAWHQI010000065.1 coordinate 8,159,467, forward strand.
ATTATACATGGCATGTGTTTTGATTAAATCATTTGTATACTCTTATCAAAAACACTACTTGTACACATCATTATCTCTTATAATGTCTACTCATGAGTAATGGATCTTAACGCATATTTACATGTATTTTCTACAATTTTTAGTAAATGCACTAGATAACTTTGCATGATTTCTACAATGTATAAGTGTACCTAAATTGTGAATTTCGAACATTGTAGTTTCCTATCTTGTCTTGATAAATTTAAATCATGCTTGAATTTTTATTTTTATTCCAACCACTCTTGGATTTAAAATTCAAAACATCTTATTTCAAACTTAACACTCTTATTTATTATGCTTGCAAACTTCAAAAAGAATGTTTATTTTAAAAGTATTTTAACTTATCTTCCTCTACGCCTTGTATGCACACTCTTGCCTATTTACTCTGTAAACAAGTGCTATTGTATTGTGATAACAAATGATATTTTGATCTTGGACTTATTGATAAAACATCTATTTTTCACTAACACAAAACTCTTACTCATTTACTATGCTTTAAAATCCCATATAGATGTTTAATTATCTTCAAGCATGCTTTCCACTATCCTTTCTAATTGTACGCTCGATCATGAATATTTTTCTTACCCAACAAGTAATATTGGCTCCCTATCTATTGATACTCATTCTTACTCCAAGCTTCCTACAAAAGGAGGAGAATATCTAAGTAATTCGAACTCCATCCTTTACTCATTCACGATGTAGTATCACTAAGTCATATTGTCATGTTCTATCTTTACTCATCCACCCTCTTTTGATAATACCAAAAGGGGGAGAATAACTTTGAAATAAATTCACACTTAAGGGGAGAAAAATAAATAGGAAGCTTTAATTTAGGGGGAGCACTCATATAAGGGGAGCATCTATATTGGGCGAGCAGAGTAATACTATCACACCTATCCTTTGCTATAAACACAATTCTTATTGTTAAATGCTTTCTTTCTAAAGAGGATTTGTTAATATCAAAAGGGGGAGTTTGTTGGAACATGCTTTCCACATCTATTGGTTTGAGAATAACAAATCTCACTGTATTTGATTATGCTTGCCATGTGTTTATAGTGTGCAGGAACTTCTGTTCTCATGCCTATACAAGTTCAAGAAAGAAAGATGACGAATTCCCTACCAGGTCAAAGCTCTGATGCTAGCGCTAACGCTACCGCTGGCGGTAGCTGTGCAGATTTGGAAACTTCATCGAAAAGGAAACATTCGTCGAGACTAAATATGACAACTCATACCGCGGAGCGTTAAGGCTAACGCCTGGCGGTAACTTATGGAAGTCCCGCGATCACGATGTTGATTGAGGAGCAAAAAAGGAAGGAGCTCTGACGGCTAGGAATGATATATACTAACGCGACATGCTAGCATTACTGCTGCGCAGTAGGAAGGGATACCAATTCTGGAGCCAGAAGGTTGCCAAAAATGGCTCGATCCACATGCCAGAATGTTGCCTAAAGAGGCTACCGCCTGGCGGTATCACTACCGCTGGCACTAGGATCCGAGCCTATTTAAATAGCAGTCCGCCTCTATTTTGATTTGCTAATTCGAGAAGATATCGAAGCCACAACTCCTATATTCATGAGAGCCTCCTCTTTGCATTCAAGACAACTCCAATCAATATTCATAAATGCAAGGAACTCAAAGAAGGATTGATCATGCTTATCTTACACGAAGGTTGTATGCATCAACATTAAAGATTACTTCGGCACGCCTTCGACAAGTTTTTTGAGTTTAACCTAAGAGAGAGTTTTTGTCTTTAGTTTTAGTTAATCTTGTAACTCTTAACCTTTGTATCGGTAGAGAAATTTTCCTGTGTTTGCGACTAGGTCGTGAGTGGCTTAGGGAGAATTCACCGCGTGGTTGGAGACTAGGGCCTTGCGAGGACTAGGGAGAATTCGTCGCATGGGTATGGCGACTAGGTCTAAGGTTAGATCTAGAGGGCGGCTCGAGGCCTCATTTTGGGAGAGATAAGCTAGAGCCAACCGGTCCTTGGGAGAAGGGTCGGTATAGAAATCCAAAAAGGTTTTTACGCATTCGCCTCATTCTCAAGCGTTATTGGGATAAATTTTTGTAATGATTCTAAAAGCAATAATACGATATGTTTTTCACTAATATCATTATGCAATCTCTGATCTTTGAAATTTAAATGAAAAAGCATTCTCTGTCACTAACTCCTAGCGGTAACACTACCACTGGCGGTAGTAACAGAGTTCACATCTGTCGTGCCAAATACAACCCACATTCAAAAGAAGCTTACTACTGTACTTAATCTAAGATATTCGTATAATTACTGTCAACCTGTTTAAATAAAACCCTTATTCACCTCCCCCCACTAAGGGCGCCTACAGATCCAACAAGTAGTATCGGAGACAGGTTATTCCAAAATGGCTTCACAATCGGGAATAATGGTGCTTCATGATCTCACATCCACGATAGAGGATGATTTTTTATTAAATGAAAATCCTTAGCACCACCTTTATTTATGGGCAAAAATTATAAAGGGTGAAAAATATTAATGAAAAATTTTCTTAAATCTTTAGATGAAAAAGTTTGGAATATTACTATTAAAAAGCCCTCAAGCATATTAAATAGAAACAAAATGAGTTTAAATGCTAAAGCAATGAATTGTTTATTTTGTGGGCTTGATCAAAATATTTTCAAACTCATTTATACTTTACCTAGTGACTATGAGATTTGAAATTTTCTTGACAATACTTATGATTGCCTTTCTCTAGGTATGGAGTGCACATCAAAGGAAATGGAAGAAGACAACAGATCAATGAGAAGGGAAGATGGAAACTCATCTATGGAAGAGGAATGCAAAGAAGATGCCACAAGAACTTCATGTTTAAATCATGCCTCATCCAAAAGCACTGTAAGGAAATCAAATTCCCTTATTATGTGTAATTCTATTTCTACATTACAATTGCTACAGTGTACTAAGCGCAAAATTAATAAATTGAAAAATGCTAATTGCAAATTGCGTTTAGAAAATAAAGGTTTAAAAGTAAAAGTTAATGAAGACTCAAATTTTGAGTTATCTAGGTCTACCCTTGGCTCTTTAGTTGAAAATATTACACCTTGTATAGAATTTAATGAATTAAAAGAAAAATACAAAGAACTTGAAAAGAAATTTATCTTTGCATGATAAATTGTCTTTAGAAAATTCATCTTTGAAAACTAATTGTGATATGTGTAAAAATTATAAAATTGAAATTAAACAGATGGATGAAACATTTGAGGAATTGAGAAATAACTAACAAACTCACATTGACTCCATTGTCACCACTCTTAAAAATAACACAATTGCATATCATAAAGCTAGGCATAATCTTAAGATCAAAAATAATGAATTAAAAACAAAAATCAACTTGCTTAAGAAAATTAAGAATAAAAACTCACAACACAAAAATTCACAACATCAAGCAATATCCAAAAGCAAGTTGAATATGAATATGAATATATTAACTTAGCATAATAATGGGTGTAAGAAACACAAAGTACTTGTAAATAAAAATCCAAATCACTATTATTTACAAAATCATTTTTCTCCCAACTTTAAATTAGAATTACACAAATTTCCAATGAATGATATTTTCAATAATCATGACAATTATAATCTTCAAGATAAAGATAATCACAATGGAAATTTAATGCATAAAAATAATGTTAAACCAAGATTTGAATGGAGGCCCAAAGTTAAAAATGAAACACTAACTCCACTCAAAAGGGCTCACTCATCGCTATCTCCCCAAAAGCAAACACATTATATTTGGGTACCCACGGGAACCGCCACACTCGATCCCTTTTGGATACCTAAATCACTTATTCATTAGGTATCATACAATTGGATCAAGTAGAAACAAATCAAAAAATGGATATCATTACTCTACTTCATGATATGCTTAACTTTCTTTTTGCTTGCTTGTTTTCTTTTGTCTTCTCTTGAGCCAACATGTTATGGTCACATTATATAACATGTGATATGACATTCACACAATAAGCCTAAATTCATTAATGAATCAAATTGAATGAAATTGAATAAAAAGTCATATCATCTCTTGAGTGATATATCTATCATTTTTGTTTTATCCTTCTAAATCTATTTCCTATAAAAGTCTTTAATTATCATTATAAATTGAAAACTAAATTTGTTATATGATATTGTCAAGACTAATGAAATAATTGTCAAAAATGGACTTAAAAGGAATATTAAGGGTCTTAGACTAAAAGTATAAATTGCGCAAGTTTTTTCTTATCTATTTAATATCCTTGCGTCATTTGATAGCCCATATCATGTTTAATTATAATTATGAAAATCAGAATTGAAAAATCACAAAAATCATGTGTCTTAAACATAAATCTCAACTCTGTTGCTAGCGCCTGGCGTTAGTTTCTAACACTGGCGGTAGTACAATTTTCCTGAAAATTCCACTTTCTCTAAATATAAATTTCTGAAAACTTATTCTATTACATTAACCATCACCATGTTTTCAGAAAACTACATATATATGTGGTTTGTTTAACTTTCAAAAATCAAAGAGAAAATTTACCAAACCTTTCTAAATAACAAAAAATATTTTCTCATTATATTTATATTCATTATTCACCTTACAGTATTTCTCTTTAATAATTTAAAAAGGATGAATATGAGTTGTTTTATATATACTTCACTTTCATCATTATGAACAAGTAATTACGAGTACTTAATTTCTATATGTTAATGTTAATAGTCATGTTTAATGATCATGCAAAATCAAAAGATCTTGTAATTCAAACATCAAACATAAACTACAAAAGATCTTATTGCTTCCAACATATAGTTTGTGATCATGATCATTATATGAATCTATTATGTTTTACATGTATCTCATTTATATATAGATCATAGAATAAATTAATATCAATAAGAATAAATCAAATAGAATCATTATTTCATCCTATATCTAAAAATTTGAAACATTATTGTTGAATACATGCAACATTATATCAACTAATTTTATGGCATAACATTATATTCAAACTCATCATTCTAGCATTATCAAGTAATAAATATTATCATCCATGCAAGTTTATTTTTTTTATTTCCATTATGAATTAATTCTAGAATAGAAAAATTGAAAGTTGAAATTCATAATAACTATATGACTTTATAATCAAATATAATTAGAAATCAATCTCGCATAAAAGCCATAGTTTATAAATTGTTTCCATAGGATTAAATGCTTAGTATGTCCTTGTTCATTCAACTATATTATGTGTCTCACAATAGCGAGGGCATAGGATTGTGTGCATTAGTGACATAACCTCTAAGTCATGTCTTGTCCTTAACCGGGGAGGGTTCTTGTGGGGTCTTGCGAGGCACTGGGGGAGAGTACTAGGTTGAGCGTTGTCTTCTGTATGCATATGGGATTAACATCCCAACCTACGGCATGTGTGCAGCTCCTCATGCCCATCGGTCACTTAGTAAGGGGCTAGACTATAGACATGTAGTTAGGGTATCTTCATCCTAGACATACTCGTATTATATACATTGCATGAATATTATTTCACTTTTTATGATCATTTCACTCATGCATATTTTGTTCAAACATGTTATCTTATGTTTTTCATACTATATCTTATACTTTGGACCTTCTTGATTTTGAAAAACATAAGTATTTTGAAAGAGTGTTTTGACACCTTAAGGCAAAAATATTTTATATGCATCTTTTACACAATTATTCAAAATTCTTTACGGTGCTTAGTGTCTCTTATCTTAGAAAACAAGAACCAAGAATAATCAGGAGAAAACTTTCAAATCACACATTTTTTCTAGAAAATACAACTTATATTTCTATCGCACGGTAGTAGGTTGTTAACGTTGGCGATAGTATAAAATCCTGTGTTTATTAGATATTTATAAAGTTATGTATTTCTGTTCAATTCCTTTTAATCTTTAAATAATTAAAACAAAAAAATGTGTAAAACTAATCAAAATAAATCAAAAACAAGTTTTTTAATTGACCATTTAAAAACCAAATACAAAATTTCAAAAGAAATTTCAAAGAACAAAAGTATGATTTTCTTATTGTTTCTTTATGAGTGTTTACTATTTTGTATTTTTTATTAAAAAATAAAAAATTATAAAACTGATTACTATTCATTGAAATGTTTCAAGAAGATTAGGTTTATCTTTTCAAGATTAAAATACAATGTTAAATTCTAATTTCAAGTATCTTAAAATATTGTTTTGTGTCATACCTTGAACATTATCTTGTAATGTGCAATGAAATTGATTATTGGAATCATGTGGAGAATTGCTTAACATGCCTCTAAGTATAAGTAATATTTTATATTTGATAATGATTTACTCACTCACCTCTTTGATAATCTACATATGATTTTAATCTTACTCTTGCATGATTGTGTAGTGTAACAACTTAACATTATTAGATATGTGCTTAGTTTACCTACACCCTATAAAAATCTTTTTCTTTTCATGCACTCATATTTGAAGAAGTATGTTTTTAAATCAAAACTCTATGTTTGCAAAAACAAGTGAATTCAGAGAACTTTGTCACAAACTAAAATTCAAATGAATACATGACAAAGATAACTCCACCAAGCACTACTCACCCTCCTGATAAGTCTTAATGATCATTGTGAGGTTGAGCACCTTGGAGAGAATTGTAAAGTGTCTTGTGCAAACTATTTTATACACTACTTCTTCTTGTACATTAGATCACAAATAAATTAAAGAAAAGATAAAGTATATGTGATGCCCCAAGCATTACTTTGCACCCTGATAAATCTTAATAACATTGTGTGTAGAGCACTTTGGGAGTTGTACTACTCTTATGTGCATTGAAATAAAATCTAGCTACATGAGTGGAAGTAATTCTAAAAATGCATTTCAATAATATTGTGTTTATTCCATTATACATGTCATGTGTTTTGATTAAATTATTTGTAAAACACTACTTGTACATATCATTATCTCTTATAATATCTACTCATGAGTAATGGATCTTAACGCATATTTACATGTCTTTTCTACAATTTTTAGTAAATGCACTAGATAACTTTGCATGATTTCTACAATGTATAAGTGTACCTAAATTGTGAATTTCGAACATTGTAGTTTCCTATCTTGTCTTGATAAATTTAAATCATGCTTGAATTATTATTTTTATCACAACCACTCTTGGATTTAAAATTCAAAACATCTTATTTAAAACCTAACACTCTTGTTTATTATGCTTGCAAACTTCAAAAATAATGTTTATTTTAAAAGTATTTTAACTTATCTTCCGCTACGCCTTGTATGCACACTCTTGCCTATTTACTATTTAAAAAAGTGCTATTGTATTGTGATAACAATTGATATTTTGATCTTGAACTTAAATTGCTAAAACATCTATTTTTACTAACACAAAACTCTTACTCATTTATTATGCCTTAAAATCCCATATAGATGTTTAATTATCTTGAATCATGTTTTTCACTATCCTTTCTACTTGTACGCTCGATCATGAATATTTTTCTTACCCAACAAGTAATATTGGCTCCCTATCTATTGATACTCATTCTTACTTCAAACATCCTACAAAATGAGGAGAATATCTAAGTAATTCGAACTCCATCCTTTTCTCATTCACCATGTAGTATCACTAAGTCATAAATCATTGTCATGCTTTATCCTTTACTCATCCACCCTCTTTTGATAATACTAAAAGGGGAGAATAAATTTGAAAGAAATTCACACTTAAGGGGAGCAAAATAAATAGGAAGCTTTAATTTAGGGGAAGCACTCATATAGGGGGAGCATCTATATTAGGCGAGCATAGTCATACTATCACACCTATACTTTGCTATAAACACATTTCTTATTGTTAAATGCTTTCTTTCTAAAGAGGATTTGTTATTATCAAAAGTGAGAGTTTGTTGGAATATGCTTTCCACATCTCTATGTTTGAGAATAACAAATTCCATTATATTTGATTATACTTGCCATGTGTTTATAGTGTGCAGGAACTTCTGTTCTCATGCCTCTACAAGTTCAAGAAAGAAAGATGACGAATTCCCTACCATGTCAAAGCTCTGGTGCTAGCGCGGCGCGCTAACGCTACCGCTGGCGGTAGCTGTGCAGATTTGGAAACTTCATCGAAAAGGAAACATTCATCGAGAAAGGTAGGTCATTGATGTTGGATCTTGAGGCGCCCTTAGAGGGGGTGAATAAGGGTTTTAGAAAACTTTAATCTTTTATTGAAAACTTTAGATATTTTATTAGAAGTAAGTTAAATCAAAAGTAAGCAGATAGAAATTAGAAATGAAATCAATTTTATTAAACAAGAAAATACATGATTATCATTTATAAAATTGATTACAAAATCTGATTTCTATGATGCTAGAAATCAAAGGCGAAATATGAAATACTCATTTCATTTTATATACCGACTCTTCTCACTAAGAACCGGTTGGCTTTAGCCGATCTCTCCCCAGATACGGCCTCAAGCTGCTCTAGCCCTTCTATCACCAGAAAGGCCTTGAGCACTCCCTAGATCTACTCCCTAGACCCAGTCGCCAACACGAGGCGAATTCCTCCCAAATTCCTACCCAGACCTAGTCACCAACATGAGGCGAATTCACGAATGGATTACACAGATAAATATAAAAGACAAATACAAAAACTCCATATGAGGTAATCTGAAGGAGACGCTGAAGAATCGCTAAAGATCGTTGAAGTTCAAGCGTGCGTTCTTCGCGTTGAGTTTGCGTGTTGATCCAAGCCTCCTTTGATTCATCCTTTTAAAATTTAGTGGGAGATCCTTTGTGGTCCGAAAATACGGCCCTCACAAATAATTTAGAGTGTTGGAATAGAGCTCCTTGGCATTGGTTGTTGGAGAAGATGAAATCCACCTATTTATAGGACTGGACGCTAACATCGGCGTTAAGGCTAACGCCTGGCGTTGACCCATTATAGAAATGTTTTGATGGCTCGGATCTTCAAAACAGGAAGGAGATTCCGCGTCTTTTGAAACATTCATTTTATGCAACCTTAACGCCGGCGTTGAGTCTAACGCCCGACGTTGAGTCAAATCATTCCCAAAATGCTCCTGCAATCACGACAACTTCCCTCCATGCCATTTTCATCTTGGTGGGAACGAAAGTCATCGCCGGCATTAAGAGTTAACGTCGGGCGTTAGCTCTCTTCCATTCTTTTCAGCTTGTGAGCAAATCCAGACCAACAACAGCAACCTAGTGTCATCTTTGTTCAAACCTGCATGCTAAAAACACAATGACAAAAAGATCAAATACAAGTAGGATTTGTTATTCTCAAATCAAAGGGATGCAGAAAATCGTGTTCCAATAGTCTAGACTAAATATGACAACTCGTACCGCGGAGCATTAAGGCTAACGCCCGGTGGTAACTTATGGAAGTCCCGCGATCACGATGCTGATTGAGGAGCAGAAAAGGAAGGAGCTCTGACTGCTGGGAATTATATATACAAACGCGACATGTTAGCATTACCGCGGCACGGTAGGAAGGGATACCAATTATTGAGCCAGAAGGTTGCCAAAAATGGCTCGATCCACGTGCCAGAATATTTCCTAAAGAGGTTACCTCCCGGCGGTAGCACTACCACTGGCACTAGGATCCGAGCCTATTTAAAGAGCAGTCCGCCTCCATTTTGATTTGTTGATTCAAGAAGATATCGAAGCCACAACTCTTATATTCATAAATGCCTCCTCTTTGCAGCTAAGACAACTCCAATCAATGTTCATAAATGCAGGGAACTCGAAGAAGGATCGATCATGCTAATATTACACGAAGGTCGTACGCATCAACATCAAAGATTACTTCGGCGCGCCTTCGATAAGTTCTTCGAGTTCAACCTAAGAGGGTGTTTTTGTCTTTAATTTATTTTTATCTTGTAACTCTTAACCTTTGTATCAGTAGAGAAATTCGCCTGTGTTGGCAACTAGGACATGAATGGCTTAGGGAGAATTCGTTGTGTGGTTGGCGACTAGGGCCTTGCGAGGACTAGGGAGAATTCGTTGTGTGGGTGTGGCGACTAAGTTTAAGGTTAGATCTTGGGGGCGGTCCTTGGGAGAAGGGTCGGTATAAAAAACCAAAAAGGTTTTTATGCATTCGCCTCAATCTCAAGCGTTATTAGGATAAATTTTTGTAACGATTCTAAAAACAATAATACGATATGTTTTCACTAATATCATTATGCAATCTCTGATCTTTGAAATTTAAATGAAAAAGCATTCTCTGTCACTACGCCGAGCGGTACCACTACAGCTGGCGGTAGTAACGGAGTTCACATCTGTCGTGCCAAATACAACCCACTTTCATAAGAAGCTCACTACTGTACTTAATCTGAGATATTCGTATAAATACTGTCAACCTGTTTAAATAAACTAAATTAAGTTCAAAAGTTTTAAAACCCTAATTCACCCCCCCCCATCCTTTAGGGTGCGTTCGGTTCGAAGGATTTGGGCTTCTGGTTTTGGTTTTGGTTTAAATAAATCAAAACTCTTGTTCGGTTGGAGGGTTTTGAGGGCGGAATTGGAATTGGTTAAAACCATGGTTTTTTACTTTTAGCATATTCCCAATTCTTACCTAAACAGAAAGTTTTTGGCGGAAGAAACGAAACCCGCGCCATCGTCTTCCTCTCCATCGTCTTCCTCGCCGCGCCATCTTCTTCCTTTTCTTCTTCTTCTTCTTCTTCTTCCTCCTCCTCTTCTTCTTCTTCTTCTTCTTCCTACTCCTCTTCTTCTTCTACTTCTTCCAGCGGGAAAAAACGGTGCAGAAAAAGAGCGAGCTTCTTCTTCTTCCTCCTCCTCCTCCTCTTCTTCTTCTACTTCTTCCAGCGGAAAAAAACGGTGCAGAAAAAGGGTGATCTTCTTCTTCTTCTTCTTCTTCCTCCTCCTCTTCTTCTTCTTCTTCTACTTCTTCCTCCTCTTCTTCTTCCTCTACTTCTTCTTCCAGCGGAAAAAAATGGTATGGATCGCAGGGAGGAGTCGAGTAAAATGAGCAATGGAGAAGCAGCGTTCACAGTCCTGCGTAATTGGACCAATTCCGGCCATCGGCAACTTTCCGGCGAAGTAGGATACGAATCGGATTCGTGTAATTCGGGATTCTTCTTCTTCCTTGCGGCCATGTCGATGCCCTAGATTTGAATTCCAATTCCATCAGCTCAAAATCTTCCTGCAGCCGAACAATATAATTGGAATTCAGGAAAACCAAAACCTGCTGGTTTTTGGTTTTACTGAATTCCAATTTTTGAAAACCAAAACCTGCGATCCGAACGGACCCTTAAGGGCACCTATAGATCCAACAAAAATGAGTGGTCTACACATAAAATTAAACTATAGAATTTTTGCCTCGCAAAAATTTGGAGATTCGCAGGAGTATATACACACGTAATAGAATTTTTTGTCGGTGGCGATTTTGAAATTTATTTTCGATTCCTTCCATATACAAAGATACATCATTTCCTATCGTTACTGCCGCTCCGCAAATGTTTTATCTCCCGTAACTGCACATTTGTGTAACCGCTCCCACGCACTCCCTCCTTTCTTCCCCCCGGCCCTCCAGTCGCATGAGAGAGATCTCTGTAGTTTTCACTGTCGATGACAAGTGCCAGTCGCGCCTACCCCTCTAGAAACCCTCATCGTCGTCTTCTCTCACTCGTGGAGATCCGTCTACCCCTCCTTCCTCGGCAGCCCTGTGGCTCGACGGCAGCAAACATCGATCTCGCCTAGGGTTTTCGTCACTTCAGAGAAGCTAAACCCTGCCCTTAACCCTAGCCGACCCTCTTACCTCCTATCTTCCTTCTAAGAATCGAATACGGGTTTTCTTCTACTCCACAGTTTCGAGGCGGTGACTCACCTTCACAGATCCCGCAAAAAGGGCAATGCTCTTCCAACCCTAATCTACAGATTGTGCCTTTGTGAGTGAGTTCTCCGTGAAGCTTTGACAATGCATCCAACCCCTGCACTTTTTCCGGCATTCAGAAAGTAACCTCATCATTTTTCCTAGCTAATTTCAGTCATTTTATGTGTTCTCCATTTTGAATTTAGGAATCGAAACCTTTGACCCCTCCTATTTAGGAATTGGTTGGCTTGTTGTATTAGGGTTCCACTATTTTGAAACAAGGTAACAACCCTTTTAGATAATACTTCGATTCAGTCCTTTTAGGTTTACGGGTTATAGTTAGTATGCCCTACTAATTAAATAAGGTGTTTGTGAATTTTAGACTGCGAGCGATCGGTACTACTCAACGCAAGATCGGAAAAGAAATTTTAGGAGTTTCAACGTAACCTATACAGCTATGCTGACGTGACTTGTGTACAAACGCCGCAATACTACGGTAAGAAATTCGACTCCTTTTGGCTAGACATACCACTTTGTATAAGTGCATTTTTCTAAGTTATTTAAAGAAGTTTACGTAATTTAATTATTCAAGCTAGTATCAATAATTAAATTACATCAGAAAACACCGAAAAACAATGATCCCATAACTTAGTAATGCATGTTAAAGTCAGTTGTTGAGTATGATGAAACCTACATAGTACAATACAATTACTTACCTCTACAGTAAGAACCAATACAATTATGAATGTAAATATACTCAGACGAAGAAGAACAGTTAAATAGGTAATAAACTTCAGATCCGTGACCTCATTCTCATATGACCTACAGTTCGTATGAGCCTCAGACGTGGGGTCATCAGACACAGTTCCAGACTTAGAGATTTTCAGTTACGAGCCATGTTCCACTCAGGGAGCACTTCAGTTCAGTTCAGGGCATCTTTGGGCTGCCATTTGTGCTCCAAAATCAATATATGTGCAACAAGTCATAAGTCATAAAATTTGATTTACTAAATTTTTAGAAGAAATTAGGGACCAAAAATCAGAGCAGACAAGAACTCATATAATATGACAGAATCTCTTATGCACCTTTATAGAAAGTGACCAATAATTCTACAAACAGATTATATAGAACCACATTAATAAGTCAAGACTCCTATTTTAATACAAACAAATTATGTATTTTTTAGTGTTACTGGGAGGAGTAGTCTTTCTTACTCACCAGTTGAGCTGACCCGTCTTCATACATTTCTTTTTAGGGGTCACCGGTGGGGAGTTGCGTATAGGATAAGCATCGCGGTTCTTCATTTTGTTCGTCTCTCATTTTAGTTGTCCTTTCAGTTCAGTTGTTGTAATTTTATTTTGGACTTGTATCAAGATTATCTAATGTTTTCAATGTATTATACTATGTATAAGTTTTCAGTAAGTCAACTTTATGACTCTTTTCATTGCTAGTTTGCTCTGTGAATCATTTTTGAGGTACTCATGTTTACCCTTAACTGCTTTTCTTACTTCCGCTGTAAGTTGGCTTTTAGTGTTCTTTTATTATGTCTGTTATGTACCAGTTTATTACCGTTGCTTAGTTTACATCTTATCGTGGGGCCTGGTCAGACCGCTGGTTTGTTGTTAAACTAGGTTGGGTTATTACACCATATATCAAGAATGCATCCTTAGTCCTTCTCAAGTACTTCAGGATATTCTTAACTGCCATCCAATGACCATCATATAGACTTGACTGGTATCTTCCAGTCATGCTCAATACAAATGTTACATAAGAATGAGTACATAACATTGCATACATGATTGATCCAATTGCCAAAGCATATGAAATCAAACTCATGCGGTCCTTATCGATTTTAGATTTAGTATATTGTGTCTTAAAAAAACTCACACCATAATACGTGGGTAAGTACCCCTTCTTAGACTCAAGCATGTTAAACCGCTTCAACAGCATATTAGTGTACGTAATTTGGGTTAACACAGACAACTTCTTTGATATATCTCTATATTTCTTTATACCAAGTATGTAAGTTATTTCACCCAAGTCTGTCATAAAAAACAATCCCCTAACCTATTCTAACAAACTATAGGGTTCGAATGTCATTCCTAATCAATAATATATCATCCACATATAATAATGGAAATACAACTATGCTACCACTAATCCTTTTGTAAACACATTGCTCATTATCATTATTGATGAAACCGAACTCTTTGATTTTCTCATCAAAATGAAGATTCCAACTTCGAGAAGTTTGTTTTAATCCATAAATGGATCTCTACAAATTGCATATTTTAGTGATTTCATGTGGATATATGATGAGTAGGATTTATGCGTATTTTAATTATAATAATTAGGTTAACTTTAATATAAAATTGTAAATATTATTTATCTTTTAGTTAAAAATCACTTCTTTTATAATTTCTGTTCTAAATATAGTTGTATTTTTATTTTGCAGATTTTCTGGAGTTTTTGCTCAAAATTTGCATTACACGCCTAAGGTCACACCCGTGACCAAGTGCGTGTAATCATAAGATCAGTCCAGAGATGTTGCCGCGCGTTTGAGCTTGTCCACAGCAAGTCACTCCCTCGGTCACGCTCGTGACCAAAAGTCACGCCCGTGACCAAGGGCGTGTAAACATAGAATCTTTCTAGCAAGCTGCCGTTGAGACATGGAGATGCCGTCGAGAAGTCAACATAAGTCGCGCCTATGACCCATATGTCACGGTCGTGACTTTCGCGCATGATCTCTGCTCCCTGCGGCGCCGCAGTTAAGCCCACGCTGCATTAATTGAAGCCGCCCAAGTACACGCCCGTGACCCAAAATGTCACGGTCATGACATGTCCTCCTTTCGCCGCGCCGTCACGCAATCGCCCACGCCGCTGTCCCAGCTGCAGAACAATTATTACACGCCCTTGCTCACGCCCGTGACCGAGGGCGTGTAACCTCAAATTTTATCCTATAAATGCAGGAGCCCATTTCCAGCAATTGCTCCTTCTCCCCACTGCCTATTTGGGCTCTTCTTGTATAGATTTTCTTTATTTCCATGTTTATGTTTAGTTTTTAATTAATGTAATTTCTTTTTCTTAAGTTTAATTTCATGTCCCGTTCTTCTTTATTTCATGCAAGGTAGTTTAAGTTTATTTCATGCAATATAACTTAGCTTTTATTTAATGTAATTCCTTTTTTATTATGGCAATGAAAATTTTAATCTTCTTTTTATTTATGCAAAAATCTCTTCCTTCCTTCTTAATTCTCTTTTCTTTATTTTTTTAGCAAATATTTAGTTTTTGGTTTTTATTAGTTTTGATTTGAAACTATCTCTTCGCCTTATTATCGTATCTTCTCTCCTTCGATTTATTCTCGAAAAACAATAACGATATCGAGTTCATATGCCAGTTATGAATTTCGGTATTTGTTTTCGTATTCTAGTTAGCTGAGAGGCTCGTGCGTATGAATCGATCACTCGAGAATAAAAAGAGTTGCACGCACCCCTCGAGAGAGGATGACGTAAATCTTCTGGATAGGAGTCAAAAACTATAATGAAATTCATCTCGTTAAAGTGAGTATTAGGCGTTTATGTTATAGGACGAGAGTCTGGCCGATCAACTTAATCTCAGGTGGGCGTATTCCTCGAGAGAGGTGCGTTCATAAGCTAGGAATCTCCACGGTCAAGGCGTAGATTAGAATGATAATATTTATCTTTTTATTTCATTTCAAAGCAAGTTCTAATCAAATTTTGTTTTCTTTATTTTTTTTCTGTTCTCTTTTTATTTAGTTTTAATTATTACTCTTTTTCAATATTATTTCGGATAAAATAATAGTTAGCAATCTCGAAGTAGAAACTCGACAGACCCGTGTTTAATACAACATTGATATTTTCTTTAGTATCCTATACTATAAATGATAATGTACGCTTGCCTTCATCGGATATAGAATTTGAGAACATCAACAACGAATCTCTTAAATTCATATAATCCAAATTGATAATTTTCATATCAATGTACAAAATCCTCTAGTTATGTCATGTACACATCCTCAAGGAGGTTTTCATTATGGAAAGTCATTTTGTCATCCATTTTCCAGATCTCATAATCGATGTATGCAGTAATAACAAGCAGGATTCTAATGGACTTAACCACGACAAGTGGGAAATGACTCATCATAGTCAATATCATGAATTACTTAAAACCTTTAGCCATTAATCTCCCTTTGAACGTATGTACATTCCCTTCTTTGTCGGTCTTCTTCTTGAAAATACACATGCACCATATAGGTCGTACTCCTCAAGGTGGTTTCACCAATAGACAAACATGGTGTATGTGCATGGAGTCCATTTTAGATTTCATGGCCTCAAGCCACTTCTTGGAGTCCGGTACACTTATAACATCTTGATTGGTTGCAGGCTCATCATCATGATCCATGAGCAACACATTTTCATCTTGAGTTGTGAGAAATCCATATCTCTCAAGCTCAAATTATGGTCTATCAGATCTATGTAGGACTTGTGTTTCTTGATCATGCTCTCTAGCTACAAAAACTTATAGTCCTTTCCTAAGTTCCATTCCAGGTTCATTCATCATTTGTGGTTCTTGAATTTCTTCAAGTTCTATCTTGGTAGTTTTTTTGGATATGAACTTCTCCAGAAAAACACCAGTCATTGTGACAAATACTTTTTCCTCTGAGTGTTTATAGAAATAGTACCATTTAGTTTTCTTTGGTTACCCCCATAAGATAATATTGATTAGGCTTGACTTTATGTTTGTCAGTCATTTAACATCATATGTATGTCTCACAACCCTAAATCTTTATGAAATACATACTAGGATGTTTCCTAGTCCATATCTTATATAGTGTATTTTAAACCATTTTAGTAGGAACATGATTTAGTGTAAGAGCAGTTTTCTCTATAAATTATCCCCAAAAGAAAATAGGAAGATCTACATGACTCATCATAAAATGCACCATGTCCAATAAGGTACAATTTTCTCTCAACAACACCATTATGTTGTGGTGTCATAGGTGGAGTGAGCTGTGATACAATATCACACTCTCTAAGATAATCTTGAAATTCCTGACTCAAATATTCGCCATCTCGATCAAATCAGAGTGCTTTAATTATTTTTCTTAGTTTGTTTTGTAGTTCATTCTTGAACTCTTTGAACTTTTCAAAGGATTCGGATTTGTGTCTCATAAGATACATGTATATATATCTTCTGAAGTCTCACTAAATATAATGAAATAGTGAAACCCACCTCTAACCATCGAGCTCATGGGTATGCATACATCACTATATATTATACCCAAAAGATCACATGTCCTCTCAGTATGACCAGTGAAAGGGTTTTAGTCATCTTGCATAACAAATAAGATTCACATCTCTCAAATAATTCATAATCAAAAGAGCCCAACAGTCCATCTTTATGGAGTTTGGAAATACACTATGATAGTTTATATGTATGTAGTCTAATTCACCTAGAGGGGGGGTGAATAGGTATCTTTGAATTTTACTTAATTATTTTTGCTAGTAAACAAAATAACAAGCACACACAGAAAATACACAAGTGTTTATAGTGGTTCCCCAAGACAGTGTGTCTATGGGTAGTCCACTTTCCCTCTATACCATTCTAACAGTGTGTTAGACAAGGTCAACTCCTCCAATCTTAGCTCCTAGAGCTTATAACTCAGATCCCTCAGGATCTCTCAGGTTTGCTCCAAGCCCTACCTCAGGCCAACCAGGCCTACCACTCAGAGTGCCCCCACTCCTACAACTCAAAGATTACCTTGACCTCCTACCTCAGGCCTATCAAGAAGCCCTACTTCTCAGGCAAGATGCCCTACTGCTCAGTCTCAATAGCCTTACAAACCTCAGGCTAAACAACCCTACTACTCAGGTTCAACAACCCTATAATCTCTGGCACAGTGCCCTACAAGCTCAGAATAATACAATTCCTACAGTGAATAAATGTTAAGCTTACAACAGTAGACAGCACTGGAATGATGTCTTATGTTGTTCCTGCACAGCTGGTGCTTCTTTGAAACTTAGTTGATTGTAAACTTCAGTCCTTGCTTCTTTCTGATCCTTATCTTCAGTAAAGGAGAAAGGATCACCTTGCTCTTCTAAGTAGAAGAGCTATCTTCACTGCTTGTGTCTTCTTGTTGGTTCAGTTAGCAGGAGGAGGAGAGAACTTGAAAGCCATCAATGGAATAGTGATAATGACTTTTTGCTTTTCAGCACATCAACAAGTGTATTTGAAAGTGCCCTAAGATGTTCTTTTATACTGCATTTGTCTTCAACGGCTCTTAGAAAGGCCCCTGACACTTTAGAAGAGGACATATGATGCATCCTTCGTCACATAAGTCACGCATTTTAATTTTTCAGCAATTATTTTTTATCGTGTATTTCTTTCGCGCACCTGCTTTTATTTGAATTAGTTCGGCTCTTCGGGTTGACCGTCCGATGAGATCTTAAATAAAAAGGTCCGGTAATTTAGGTAGTTAGGACAAAAAAAGGCAAGCTTAGATTATTTAAGGAATGCATAAATTTAGTTGGAAAAGACTCAAACCCAAAAGGATACTTAAATCAAATTAGAAATATGATATTGAAAAGACTTATTTGGGGGAAAAAATATTATTTAGACATTGTTGTTTGTATAGAATCGGGTCAATTTCAGAAAGTATTAAATGAGTATATCTTTGGCAAATTCTCTCACATGAGAAATCATTCGCCAGCTATTAAAGACCAACGGTGAGGGGAAAATTGGCAGAGATCGGATAACAAGGAAAACAATCTTACGTTTTCCCTGCCTTGCCGGTCTCGACCCGATCCAAAAATTCCGCTCCAGTTTAGACGACCTCCGCCGGAAGCCATTAGCAACCCCTCCTTCCGCCCGACGACGACGCCGGTGAGTTCCTTGAGGCCCGTCAACCTCTCCTCCAACGCTCGCTGGTTCCGACGACCCATTCCCGATTCCATCTCCAGCGATACATCCAGGGTGTTGCGTGCAGGCTGCCGTCGATTTCAACGACCTATTCCGGTAGCCCTTCTGAGGTCATTTTAGTCCAGAGATTGACCGGCGTTCCTGGCCAACTTCATCGACAACGTGTTGACGCCGACGGGTGCTCTCCTTGCACGACGGATTTGGACTGAGTCAACTTCCTTCTATGGTAGCCTCGTATCCTTGCTCCAAATCTTTTAGTTTAATTTATGCAATTCACTTAGATAATTTTGAGCTTGCCTTTGAACGTTCAATCGCTTGAATTACCGTTATCCATAAATTATTGCTTCTGTTATGCTTGTGGTAGTATGAATCTCGCAACGGTACATCTCGTTAGACGCATGCGGAAGTTTCTCTCAAATAACGATTAACGGATTTGCGAACATCAATGTTGGAAAGCGATTTGCGCGCGTCAAGTTCGGTTTGGCCGCTCGGCTCTCTTTCAAGATTAAAAATCCACGTAATTTTTAGAGTCATAATTTTTAATTTTATAACAAAAAAAATAAATTATTTTTAATTAAAATAATTAATTTATGAAACCCTGGATTTGGTTTACATCAGTTTGGTATCAGAGGGTTTTTTGGTTCGCTCCTATCGCGAATCAATCGATCCGTATATCTTTCAAAAATTAAAAGAAATTTTAATTTGAGTTTTACAATTTTGGCTTTAAAAATATAAAAAAAAAATTCAAAATCAAAATTATTTTTCTACCCGCTCGGGTAAATGCTCGTTTTCAAATATTTCTGAAATTTTATTTTTTTTTAAAAGTGTCCTACCTTTAGAATAAAATATTTAAAAAAGAAAAAAAAGGATTTTAATTATTTCTATTAAAACTTTACAAAAAATCAAGTAATTTTTAATGGATAAACGAGTCGATCACTTATAAACTAGCGTTGAGGACTTAGCCCAACGAATGAATGAACTAATGAAAGCAGTAAAGACTATCACCACGGGTATGGGAAGTGTCACACACGTTATGAATGGGTTGCGTACTTCGGTTAATAATATCGAAGCCACCATACACATAAACCGCACACCCGTGAACGAAGTAAACCCGAACCCTAGGCCACTAGAGCTTGCACAACCTGATCCCGAACCCGAACCCGAGCCACGTAACGAGCCTAATGACCGTCCTCGTTGGGATATGGGAGTCAAGTTAGACGTGGGTGACTTTGAAGGGTACTTAGAACCTGAGCGTTGTTTATATTGGTGTGCCAGGATGGACCGCTACTTGGCTTGGAAGCAAATGCCCCGAGCTAGGCAGGTTGAGTACGCCACTATGAGACTAAAAGGTCCCGCGCTAGTTTTGTGGGAACAAATAGAGTGAACTAGGTTCAATTTAGGCATGCCACCCATCACCACATGGGCAGAATTTAAAGAACAAATTCGAAAACGGTATGTGCCTCCTGATTACATGCAAACCCTATACCGTAGGTTCCACAATCTGAGACAAGACAAGTCGACAGTAGACGAGTATACGAACGAGTTCCAAGTACTCCAGTCTCGCCTCAATCTCCGAGAGGACGATGACATGGTTGTCTCTCGATATCTGAACGGACTACGATATTCCATTAGAGATCAACTTGAGTTATTTGATTTTAAGGACTTAGGAGAGATATCGAGTCGAGCACGGAGGGTGGAGTCCTCACAAAAGAGTACATCCGGAATTAGGTCTACTGATAGACCCACCTCGAGCGTCACCACTGCACCCATTACTAGGGCCTTGGATTCCTTTCACCCTCCCGTCACTACTGGGACCCCTACTCCACCTGCTAATCCCTCCAGGGGTAAAGAGGTTATTGGGACTAAGCCCAACACGGGAGTATTTCATTGCTTCAAGTGTATGGAGCCGGGGCACAAATCATCTGAGTGCCCGCGACGTCACTTCGTCGCTATTATTGACTCCACTGATGGACGTGAACCCGAGTATGGAGTTTACGTAAATGAGTCTCACCCTGAGCCTGAGCACGAGTCAGAGGATGTCGTAGAAGTGGACGGCGAACACGCCGAACACTTAAGCTGCGTCTTACGATATAGCCTGATCACCCCTAGTGAGTCTATTGAGGATGATCATAGGAGACACGACATTTTCAGCACTACTGCACGCATCCATGGACAATTTTGTTCTATTATCATCGATAATGGCAGTATGGAGAATTTCGTCTCTCAGTGCATGGTCGACATATTAGGGCTTGTGATGCATCCGTTAGAACAACCCTACAATTTATCTGGGGTCAATAGTCATTTGACTATGTCCGTTACCCACTATTGCCTAATAGAGTTTTCTATAGGGAACACGTATTCTGATAGAGTTTTATGTCATGTTGCTGCCATGGATGTCTGTCACATCCTATTAGGGCGAGCTTGGCAGTATGATCGATATGTCATGCACGATGGCACGAGGAACTCTCACTCCTTTGAGTATAATGGGCACACGGTTGTTCTTCTTCCCCAGAAAAACTACCTTATTCCGAGGACCTCTCCATCATCGAGTTCACCTAATGGTCACTCCACTACATTACTACTCACCGCACTCCCGCCTGAACCCCCATCCCATGAGGTGACTCATGGCCCAGATGTATCAGTCACACCACATTTATCAAGTCCCAACGTGCCACCTGATATTTCTCTGTTTTTTAGCACTTTATCAGATGGTTATTTACTTCGCTCACCATACTCGATCGACTTCATATTTAGCGAATACACCTTTTCGCTTCACTATCACTTACACCTACCTATGGAACTAGATCGATTTATTAAATATTTTCTATCATATTTGTGGCACGAACTATGTGGTCAACTGAGAGCCAAACTCGAATTTAATAGCATATATCACTCTCTAACCGATGGATGGACAGAATTCGTTAATAAGAGTTTGGAGAATTTTCTTAAGTGTTTAAATGAGGCGAATCTAAAGCAATGGGATCTTATACCCTCACAAGCAACTTTCACTTGTAATAATTCTACAAGCCACTCTTTTAATATATCTCCTTCTGAGATTGTCTATGTATTGCCCCGCCCACTTGACCACCATCACCATTCATTTCACGAACGTATTTCTTTCGATGCACGAGCTCATATTAACTATTTAAAAGAACTGCATAAATTTACTGCTAATAGTTTGCGAGCAACCTTTGAACATTACAAACTCACAGTCGGTCGTTATCGCCATGAGTTGTACTTTTCAAAGGGAGGTCGGGTGATTGCTTATTGCAGGAGGTTTGGTCTGGTTCATATCCGAAGCGCATGGGGCCACTAGTTAAGCCACCTGTTGACGCTCCAGATATTCCACCCGATCTAGCACCAGCGACAATATCAGATCTCTCCATCACCAGTTTTTGCGAAGTCTCGTCGGGGTCGAGCTCTGTCAACCCCGGGAGAATTGATGCATCCTTCGTCGCATAAGTCGCGCATTTTAATTTTTCAGCATTTATTTTTTATCGTGTATTTCATTCGCGCACCTGCTTTTATTTGAATTAGTTCGGCTCTTTGGGTTGACCGTCCGATGAGATCTTAAATAAAAAGGTCCGGTAATTTAGGTAGTTAGGACAAAAAAAAGGCAAGCTTAGATTATTTAAGGAATGCATAAATTTAGTTGGAAAAGACTCAAACCCAAAAGGATACTTAAATCAAATTAGAAATATGATATTGAAAAGACTTATTTGGGGAAAAAAATATTATTTAGACATTGTTGTTTGTATAGAATCGGGTCAATTTCAGAAAGTATTAAATGAGTATATCTTTGGCAAATTCTCTCACATGAGAAATCATTCGCCAGCTATTAAAGACCAACGGTGAGGGGAAAATTGGCAGAGATCGGATAACAGGGAAAACAATCTTACGTTTTCCCTGCCTTGCCGGTCTCGACCCAATCCAGAAATTCCGCTCCTGTTTAGACGACCTCCGCCGGAAGCCATTAGCAACCCCTCCTTCCGCCCGACGACGACGCCGGTGAGTTCCTTGAGGCCCGTCAACCTCTCCTCCAACTCTCGCTGGCTCCGACGACCCATTCCCGATTCCATCTCCAGCGATACATCGAGGGTGTTGCGTGCAGGCTGCCGTCGACTTCAACGACCTATTCCGGCAGCCCTTCTGAGGTCATTTTAGTCCAGAGATTGACCGGCGTTCCTGGCCAACTTCATCGACAACGTGTCGATGCCGACTGGTGCTCTCCTTGCACGACGGATTTGGACTGAGTCAACTTCCTTCTATGGTAGCCTCGTATCCTTGCTCCAAATCTTTTAGTTTAATTTATGCAATTCACTTAGATAATTTTGAGCTTGCCTTTGAACGTTCAATCGCTTGAATTACCGTTATCCATAAATTATTGCTTGTGTTATGCTTGTGGTAGTATGAATCTCGCAACGGTACACCTCGTTAGACGCATGCGGAAGTTTCCCTCAAATAACGACTAACGGATTTGCGAACATTAACGTTGGAAAGCGATTTGCGCGCGTCAAGTTCGGTTTGGCCGCTCGGCTCTCTTTCAAGATTAAAAATCCACGTAATTTTTAGAGTCATAATTTTTAATTTCATAACAAAAAAATAAATTATTTTCAATTAAAATAATTAATTTATAAAACCCTGGATTTGGTTTACATCAGCTTGTTTACTATCTAAGGTGAGATGGATAGTCGATCGTAGATCACTGGCCATTAATTGAGCGCTGATCACCGATCACTGAGCAATAATAGTTGATTGCTGAGCGCCATTCGTCGAGTGCCAATCGTTGAGCGCTGATTGAAATATATGCATGTAAATTTGATAGTTTAAAATGGTTCTGAACCATCATATTTACTCCTGGAATATCAAATTCCCCTTAGACCCTGTTAGGGGCTCTATCCCTAAGACCTCGCCAGGGGTGTTGCCCCTTGGAACCCCATCAGGAGCGCTTTGTATTTCGATGTGGATTGTATGTATATCTGAGATATATCAACAATGTGAATGATGTAATAC
Source organism: Dactylorhiza incarnata (assembly GCA_033032865.1). Lineage (NCBI taxonomy): Eukaryota > Viridiplantae > Streptophyta > Magnoliopsida > Asparagales > Orchidaceae > Dactylorhiza > Dactylorhiza incarnata. Next base: position 8,183,321 of record JAWHQI010000065.1, read on the forward strand.
TTCATGATCTTATTTAAATAGTTTAAATAAGCACTCGATTAAATGTTAATCATATATATTATATTTAAATAATTTAAAAATGTGCACGATTAAATATTAATCACCTTTTTTGTTTAAAAAGTTTAAATATGTGCACGATTAAATGTTAATCATATTTCATAAAGAAACCACTTAAAATAATATTAAGTGTTCAGATGCTTTCCGAAGGATGACACTCTTTCTGCTCTAATTGAGGAAGTGTGGGATTACCAAAGCAAGATGCACCAATCTATCTTAGGGGGGTGGTATCAGATAATTGTGATATCTAGCTATGGACATTGGGTCTAACTTAACTAGGTGACCTCAACGGTTAAGTGCCTAGAGGAATATGGTTGGTAAGCACCATAATATGGATGCAAATAATGGTTATTCACCAACCATGTAAGAGTTGTATGATGATGCAATTGACATAGGTTGTCAAACTAAATAGCCACATTGTGGGTGATCAGCCAAAACTGACTTATGACAGGGGTGTAATACAGATCTTATCCCACTAGAGATCAACTCACTTAAACTCTCTGAATTGATATTGAGGGTTATTAATTTGAAAAAAATAGTGGGAGTATTTTAATAAAAGACCTTATTAAAATAAATTATATTTTGAAATATAATACTAAAATAACTTTGCATACTTTTTAGAATTTTCATGACAAGTAATACACATCACACCTTATCCCTACGGTCAATCCTTGAGAAGGACAAACTCAATGTCACAAACTAACTTGATTGGTATAGGAACTTGAGGATTATTCTCAAACATGAGCGCAAACTTTATGCCACAACTATGAGAAGGCAGGGCATTGGAAGAGGAACTGTCCTTGATAATACAAAGTTTATATATTTATTTATCATAGTTTAAGTTTTCTTTTTAATAATTTATTAGTATTTTTATTTAATTCTAAGTTTAATTTACTTTGTTTTGTGTTTTCAGGACTTTGGAGAGGTCCTGGAGAAGTTTTTGTATTTTGGTCTATGAATAGTAAATTTCAAAATTTTAAAATTACACGTCCTAGGTCACGGGCGTGACCTATGGCGTGACCTAGGACGTGTAATACAGTCATGGGTGTGTACACTCCAAAAAATAGCAAAAAGGCCGTGTTGATTGCTGAATTTTCAAATGATCATAACTTTCAATCCAGGAAAAGTTACGGGATGTGTCACCCCATTTCGGGATTAGAACGACGTCATCTACAATTCTGAAAAACTTTCTCAAGAACATGCCCTTGAACACGGGCGTGTAAGACACTTTTATTATAAAATTTTGCAGTTTTGATTCCAGAATTTCAAATGGCCATAACTTTCAATCTAGGAAGAGTTACAGGACGTGCCACCCCATTTCGGGACGAGAACGACGTCATCTATAATCTGGGAATATTTTCACTAGACACGCCCTTGGTCACGGGCATGACCAGTCCAGAAACTGTAGAAAATAGCTAGTTTCGCCCATTTCACGCCTGTTTCATCTCGCGATAGACATGCCCTCTGTCACGGGCGTGACCTAGGGCTTGACCAACGAATTATGATAGATTTTGGCGGTTTTTCTCCCAACATTCATGTGCTTTATTTTGGCATTTTTTTTAAGTACACGCCCTTAGTTATGGGCGTGACTCTTGAAATTTTCAACTATAAAAAGCCAACTACTGCCAAGAGATCCTCATTCAGTCCATGCTTCGATTGGATCATTCTTAGCTTAGTTTTTCTGCATTTTAGTAGTGTAATTTCATTTATGCAATTTACTTTGTCTTGCACTTTTTAATTCCTAGTATAAAATTTTATTTCTTGTAAGTATAATTTCTTTTTTTAGAAATAAAAATGTTCTTCTTTTTAAATCATGTTTAGCTAATTTTATAGCATTTGAACGAATGAGCTCTTAAGTAATTTCATTTTGTTAATCTCATTTTCATAGCCTTAGTTTTAGAAATTATGGTTTACCTTTGATTTTTATCATATTGATTTCATATTGTCGACATATGGTTTTCAATCAATGATCCGTATTTTAGTTGATCGATAGATCCGTGAATACGAGAAGATCGCTCAAGGGTGAAAGGAGTTGCATGCACTCCTCGAGAGAGGACGACAAAAATCTTTCGAATTGGAGTCAAATCCAATAGTGGGGTTCAACTCGTAAAGCAAGCTTAGGGGTTTCGATTGGCCGAGGGGTTTTAATCGATCAACCTAAGGTTAGTTGGTAGCGTATTCTCGAGAGAGGCGCTTTCATAATTTGGGAATCTCCACGGTCGAATTATTCTATCATATTTGTTATGAATTTAGATTTTACAATTTATTCTACTTAAGAAGGATTTGATCGAATGCTCTCTTCTTCCTTTTATCTTTTATTATTCTAAATATCCTTTTATATTTAGATAAAATAATATTAATTTGCTTGAGTAGAAATAATCAACAGACCCATGGAATACGACACTTGATATTTTTTTTAAATATCATATACTATGAACGATAGGTGCTCTTGCCTATAGTTCGTAGAATTTGGAGAAATTATATATCCTAAATTTTAGCTATTAGTCCTCTATACCATGAAGATTTGAGAAAGAAGAAAGGAAGTGAGAGTTCCACTTCAACTATTTTTTGTTATATAAGTCAATCATTCTACTTCTTGATCTTATGTATTGGCTACTGAATGTGGTTCTCACATATGTGTTAATGTGAAGGAAATGAGAAGGAGTAGAATGTTGGCTAATGATGTGGCAGACCTATGAGTTAGAAATGGAGCAAGGGTTGCTAGCATTGTTGTAGGGTCTTATCATCCATCTTTTCATACTAAGATTGTAATAGAGTAAGAGAGCTGATATTATGTTCAAACGATTACTCAAAACATTATATCCATTTCTTATTTGGGCTGGTAAGGGTTTTCGTTCGTATTAAGAACAATAGTTGTTTTATATATTTGAATGATATTTATTTTGTAATTGTATAAGTGTTTAATGTTCTTTATGTTTTGAACTTAGACCAGCCCATCTATAACATTAATGATACTAAGAAGTTAAACACAAATTAATCTAATCCTACGTATCTCTGACACTATCGTTTGTGTCATATAAATGAGAAGTGTGTTGAGAATATTGCCCTCAATGTTCCCTTGATTTGAAGAGGCGTCTCTCACAATGTTAAGAACATATTGTATCTGATAAACCCTACTTTGCATTAGGAATGTGCTGGGTTAAGATATTCCAAACATTATAATAAGTTCAGAGGTTTGCTGTCAAAACCACTGAGAAGGAGTCACTGTCTCAGCGGAATCGCTGAGACGAGGCTAGGAGCCGCTGAGAAGTGATTTGCCTCAGTTGAGCTGCAGATAGACAAAAACCACTGAGAAGACTATCTGTCTCAGCGGATCCGCTGAGACCAAGATAGCTAAACCGCTGAGACGAAAAACTATCTCGCTCAACCGCTGAGATAGATTCAAATCAGGAAGAAGACAGTGACGAAACGTGCTTTTGGCGCAAACAGCTGTAAAGGAGAGATAAAGCATTTTATCCTCTTCTAAAGTGTCAGGGGCCTTTCTAAGAGCCGTTGAAGACAAATGCAATATAAAAGAACATCTTAGGGCACTTTCAAATACACATGTTGGTGTGCTGAAAAGCAAAAAGCCATTATCACTGTTCCATTGATTGCTTTCAAGTTCTCTCCTCCTCCTGTTAACTGAACCTGCAAGAAGACACAAGCAGAGAAGATAGCTCTTCTACTCAGAAGAGCAAGGTGATCCTTTCTCCTCTACTGAAGAGAAGAATCAGAAAGAAGAAAGGACTGAATTTTACATTCAGCCAAGTTTCAAAGAAGCACCAGCTGTGCAGGAACAACAGAAGACATCATTCCAGTGTTGTCTACTGTTGTAAGATTAACATTTATTCACTGTAGGAACTGTATTGTTCTGAGCTTGTAAGGCACTGTTCCTGAGATTGTAGGGTTGTTGAACCTGAGTAGTAGGGTTGTTTAGCCTGAGGTTTGTAAGGTTGTTGAGCCTGAGAAGTAGGGCATCTCACCTGAGAAGTAGGGCTTCTTGATAGGCCTGAGGTAGGAGGTCAAGGGGATCTCTGAGCTGTAGGAGTGGGAGCACTCTGAGTGGTAAGGCTGGTTGGCCTGAGGTAGGGCTTGGAGCAAGCCTGAGAGATCCTGAGGGATCTGAGTTGTAAGCTCTAGGAGCTGAGGTTGAAGGAGTTGACCTTGTCTAACACAATGTTAGAAAGGTGTAGAGGGAAAGTGGACTACCCATAGACACACTGTCTTGGGGAACCACTATAAACACTTGTGTATTTTCTATGTGTGTTTGTTATTTTGTTTACTAGCAAAAATAATTAAGTAAAATTCAAATAGACCTATTCCCCCCTAGGTGAATTAGACTACATACCTATAAACTATCAAGTGGTATCAGAAGGAAGTTGGTCAAAAAGGACTTAACAGTCTGACCAGGTCCTACACAGGTGTAGTAAGATGTGAATCCAATGGCTACCAATGGAGTTCAGAAGGATATGGGGTCTAAGAAGCTTCCAATATGCAAAAAGGAAACCTTTGGCATTTGGAAGCAAAGGGTTAGGCTTTTCATGGAGGCCTCGGACCCTAGGATCTTTATTATTGTCCAGGAGGGCCCCTTTCTTATCACAAAGCCCTCCACCATTGATCCTACTAGGCAGGTAGGTAAGTCATACGCTGAAATGACAAGGGATGAGATAACATTGGCAACAATGGACAAAAGAGCTCAAAACATTATAGTCAATGTTATTGATGATTCAACATTCCAGAACTTGGTACACTGTGAGACTGTCAAGGACATGTGAGATACACTATTAGTGTACATGGAAGAGACTGAAGAGGTGAGGGTTGATAGGAAATCGCTCCTCAATCAGGAATATGAAGCAATCAGGCAGCAGAGCCTGGAATGCATAGCTGGTTGCTATGAAAGATTCTTCAGAATAGTAAATGAGTTAAGGACCTATGATAGGACATTCACTCATTATGAGCTAAATGATAATTTTCTAAGATATCTAACTAGAGACTGGGATACCAAGATCTGTGCCATCAGTGAAGTGGCAAAGCTGGGTGAGACTCATCCCCATACTATGTTTGGAAAGCTGCTCTCTTATGAGATGCAGCTATCTGCTAGGAAGGAGGAGGACACATCCTCCAGGCCTCATGCAAGGGAGAGGACTGTGGCCCTCAAGACTGAGAGATCCAAGAAGAGCAAGGCAAGGATGGCTACACCTCCAAGGAAGGTTGCTGGCTCAAAAAATTCTAAGTCCAGCTCATCTGATAGCAGCTCTTTTGATGAGGAGTTTGCTGCCTTCTCAAGGCATTTTAAGAAGATGATAAGGAGGAAGCAGTGGAAGAACAAGTCTTCCTCCTCCTCACATCCCAGGAAGGATCTCAACAGATCTAACAAGCAGCACCCCAAAGAGGACATGTATGACTCTAAACATGTTAAACATGTTTCATCTAATGTGATTTATTATTGCTGCAGTAAGCCTGAACATGTCATTGCTGATTGTCCAGTCAAGAGGAAGGAGAAGGGTGATAAGAAATCCTATCACCAGAAGGGAAGGAAGGGAGAAAAGTCCTTCATAGCCAAGAAGGACAAAAGCTGGAGTGAATCTGAGTCTTCATACTCAGACTAAGATATAGAAGAAGAAGCCTATATTGGGTTGTTTGCAGCTGAGGAAGATGAGGATTTTCCTGCTGCAAAGGTGGGCATCAGGGCCCCTTTATCACGTTCAGACAGTGATAGAGGAGGATGAAGATGCAAGAGAACATCATGGCTTAGTGGCCATAACAGATGATGATGAAGATAGTCAGGACATTCCAGACAAGGTACCTACTCTTCCCCCTTCTTCTAAGTATGAATCAATGCCAGACTCTGAAGCATGCTCATCAATTGATGAAAATGATTCAGAATCTGAAGTGGTTGTCAATCAATTGATTGTCAAGTATGATGCTTTATTGGATGCTCTGAAAAAGAGCAAGAAGCTGGCCAGGCAAGCTTAAGAAATTGCTTCCCTTAAGTTGGCTAAGCAAGATTGCATTGAGTCACCTACCCTGGTGGCTCAGATGAGTAGAGAAATAAGCCAACTCAAGGGGATAACAGTTGTCCAATTGAGCATCATTTCCCAAAAGAACAAGGTCATCAAGGACCTTGAGGAGAAGCTACTCAAAGAGAAGAATCTAGTGGCTCATTTCTCCAAGCCCAAATTTGTGCTTCCAATTATTGACACCTTTTCTTCTCAAACCAATAGAAGAGGTCTAGGGTTCAATAAAATGGAAGTGGGTGAAGGGAGTGGAGAAAAGAGCAAGGCTAAGACTAAGCCTCATACCACCTTTCAAAAGGTGTTACTTCCCTTTAACAGGTATGATCATGACAGTATATGGTCACTATAAGAATGAAAGTTCCTATAGGAAGGAAAACACTCCTTTCCATAGTAGAAGAAAGGGCATGGGGATGAGTGCTATGAAGGCTCCCCATGAAGAAATTCAAATGGCCCATATTGGACCATTTATTTTTGGTGCTTCAGCTCCATCATTCAAGAGTAAGAAAGCAAGCTCTTCCAAATCCATTCAAGCAAAGCTCTTGGTTGTTGTCAAACCTATAGACAGACCTAACAGTTCTGTGTCTGATGCCATCAAATCTTGCCTAGCTTCCAAGCCAAGGCAAGCTGATGTCATTAAGACAAAGGCTGCTAAGACTGACCACAGATTAACCTTCAGCCAGATCATTGCTGAAAGGATTAAGAAGAATGTTGATGTCGTCCCTCCTGAACCCAAGCATATTGATGCTAATTCTTCAAAGAAAGTTCAGAAGAGAAGATTTAATATTCATGAGTGTTGGTGTTGTGGTAAGGTGGGACAATTTGCCATAGATTGTTGGCACAATCCCAATGTGCCAAGTGCAAAGATGAGCTTTCCTGCAAAGGTTGCAGCAGGTGTGAAGTCTTTCCATGCTAACAAAAGCCTAGGACCCAAAATTACATGGTCTCCTAAGGGTAATTAAATTCCTTCTTGCAGGATAGTTCAAGTACCAGCCTTGGGCAAATTTGGTACTTGGACAGTGGGTGCTCAAGGCACATGACTGGGACCAAAAGTCTTCTACATGAATACAAAGCTGTGAAGAATGGACCTAAGGTCATCTTTGGTGGATCTGAAAAAAGCATCACCAGAGGTTATGGTATGACCTCAAATGGCATAGTCTCCATCACAAAGGTGGCTTATGTTGAAGGGTTGAACACAACCTTGTAAGCATAAGTCAACTGTGTGACTTAGGCTATGTCATTGAATTCCACAATGATAAGTGCTTGATCAAAAAGTCACATGACTTAGAGATCATTCTCTCAGGCACTAGGAGTGGGAATGTGTATTGCTTAGATTTTATATGCAATTCTTTTTCTTCTCATGTGTGTCTTGTGGCTAATGAAAGTGAGTCTCTTTGTGTTCAATAGCACAAGAGACTTGCTCACATCAACTACAAGACAATGTATAGGCTGTTTTCTAAAAACTTAGTTAGAAATAGGTCAAATTTGAAATGTGTTAAAAGTGGTCCATGCCATCCATGCCAAATGGGCAAACAAACAAGGGCCACATTTAAAAGCATTGGCTCCAAAGACACTGAAAGATGTCTTTATCTATTGCACATGGACTTGTTTGGTCCTTTGCCAATTCAGAGCCTAGGTGGAAAGTTGTATACCTTGGTGATTGTTGATGATCATTCAAAGTATACATGGGTATTCTTCCTTAAGAAGAAATCTGATACTTTAGATGTCTTTATAAACCATGTTAAGGCAATCAAGAATGAACTTCAATGTTCTGTGGTCAAGACTAGAACTGACCATGGTACAGAATTTCAATCTGGGGCAATGACAAGGTTTTGTCAAGAATTTGGTATCACCCAAGAGTTCTCCCCAAGGACTCCACAGCAAAATGGTGTGGCTAAGAGGAGGAATATGACCTTGATAGAGGCTGGGAGAACACTGTTTAGTGACTCCTCACTCCCAGAATATTTCTGGGCTAAGGCAGTTAATATTGCATGTTATGTTCTCAATAGAGAATCCATCAATAAGGTCTTAGGAATAACCCCTATGAGATTCTGAAGGGCAAACAAACAACTATTTCATACTTTAGAATCTTTGGTTGCAAATGCTACATCCTAAATAATGGAAAATCTCAATTAACTAAGTTTGCTGAAAAATGCAATGTAGGGGTTCTTGTTGGATATAACTCACATAGCAAAGCATATAGAGTATTCAACAAGAAAACTCATGTTGCAAAAGAGTCTATGCATGTAATTTTTGATGAGACCAGTCTGCTCTATAAGGGCTAGCCTAGCTCTCCTATTTTGACAGGTAATGAACAACAAATGCAAGATTTTTCTCTCCAAGACATGCCCAGCACAAGCAAGGTCAATTCAGAGGTAGCAAACCCTGAAGTTGAAGATCAGCAAGTTGCTGAAGATGATGTTGCTCAATAAGAAGAGCTGCAGATAGCTGACAGGTTGCCTGCAGCAAATAGACACATAAGGGATCATCCAAAAAACCAAATAATTGGAGATGTAAACCAAGGAGTGGTTACCAGAAGTAGGCTCACAATGAAGCCCTATTCTTGAGCTTTCTATCACAAAGGGAGCCCAAGAAATTTGAAGAAGCAAATGAAGACACCTTTTGGATTCAAGCAATGCAAGAAGAGCTGCTTTAGTTCAAGAGGTGCAAGGTGTGGAAATTTGTGCCAAAACCTCAAGGATACAATATCATTGGCACCAAATAAATCTACAGGAATAAGCTTGATGAGAATGCCACCATCATCAAGAATAAAGCTAGACTAGTGGCGAAAGGGTAATTGCAAGAAGAAGGTATTGACTTTGATCAAACCTTTGCCCCAGTGGAAGGTTAGAAGCAATAAGGCTGTTCCTAGCCTATGCTGCCCACAAAAGGTTCAAAGTGTACCGGATGGATGTCAAATCAGCATTCCTGAATGGAAATCTAAAGGAAGAGGTATATGTGGAGCAGCCCTCAGGTTTTGTTCACCTTAACCTCTCCTCTCATGTTTATTTGCTTAGGAAAGCTCTATATGGTCTAAAGCAAGCCCCTAGGGCTTGGTATGAGACCTTGTCTAGCTTTCTCATCAAGAATAAGTTTTTGAGGGGAAAGATAGATAACACATTGTTTCTTAGGGAAACAAAGGGCAAGTGTTTTCTAGTCCAAATTTATGTTGATGACATAATCTTTGGGTCTACAGATGACAATCTTTGCAAAAGGTTTGCCAACCTTATGCAGGGGGAGTTTGAGATGAGCAGTATGGGAGAGCTCAAGTACTTGTTATGCCTCCAAGTGAAACAGTCTCATGAGGGAATTTTCATCTCTCAAACCAAGTACACTAGGGAGCTTATTAAGAAGTTTGGGATGGAATCAGCCTCCACCATGAAAACTCCCATGGGGTCCAACATTTCACTGGACAAGGATGAAAAGGGTAAGCCCTTTGATGAATCCATGTATAGGTGCATAATTGGGTCCCTGTTGTATCTAACTGCTAGTAGACCAGACATTATGTATGTTACATGTGTTTGTGCTAGTTACCAAGCATGCCCTAAGGAATCTCATTACTCAACTACAAAGAGGATTTTGAGATAACTTAAGGGCAGCCAACACCTTGGACTTTGGTACCCTAAGAACAATGATTTTGAACTAATTGGCTTTTCAAATGCAGATTTTGCAGGTTGCAAAGAAGATAGGAAAAACACAAGTGGAACTTGTCAATTCCTGGGAAGAAGGTTGATATCATGGAGCGGCAAGAAGCAGACCAGTGTGGCAATATCTATAGCTGAATCTGAGTACATTGATGTAGGAAGTTTTTATGCACAACTTTTGTGGATACAACATCAGTTAGAGGACTATAACCTCAAGGTAAGTAATTCTCCCCTATATTGTGACTCATCCAGTGCTATCTTTATAGCTAAGAATCCTGTTTCACATAGCAGGACTAAGCATATAGAGATAAGATATCATTTTATTAGAGAGCATGTAGAATGCAAAGATGTATGTCTTGAATTTGTCCCCACTGACAAACAAGTTGCTGACATCTTCACAAAGCTATTGGATGAGGCAAAGTTTAATATTTTTAAAATTGAGCTTGACATGTTGAATTTAGAATAGATCTTATTCTGCTAATTTGTATGTCTTGCTCATGATGTCATTCCCTAGCTTTAATATAACATGTAATCATGTATAACAAGCCTTGATAGGAAAAGTAGCTATCTAAATAATTTGTAGCATGTTTAGGTCTTGACACATGCCTAAAAGTTTAATGTTATCTGAATTTAGCATGTTTAGGATCAATGATAGTGAAATCAGCTGAAACATCTGAGAAGATATCACCTGAACCACTGAGATAGCTGAGAAGATCTCAGTTAATCCGTTGAGACAACTAGAACTGTCTCAGCGGTTGGCAATATATTGTCCCAGCGGATAACACCTTCGTCTCAGCGGTTCTGCTGAGACGGGCTGGCTCAATTAAATAATGACCAAATTGACAACTCAGCAATATAAAATCAATCAAATTGATTAAGGTTAATCAACATATACACTTAGGGCAGATCTAACCTAAAACTAGCCCATATAAATATCATAATGTTGATTATTTCACTACACTTTCCAATAACCTAGCCGACGAGACGAAACCTTCTACTTCCCGTCTCAGCGACCTGTCCTTCAGAACAAATGGCGCCAAAAATGGCAAAAGATCTGCATGAAGGATGTGAGATTAATAGAAATGGATTCATGCATGCCCCTGCAGAGATAAGAGAAGTGATTCAACTTCTAACCGACCAAGGACTGGAATATGTACTGTCTGAACCAACCTCAATTCTCAGAACTGATGTTCTGGAATTCTTCTCGAATGCCAAGATGTCCTCTTCAAATTCCTCTATCAAAGGAAGGATAGGAAGCATGAAGATAAGAATATTTCCTAAGAAAATGGAGAAGGCCCTGCAGTTGACCTCTTGCAGTGAAGAGGAGGAAGATGACATTTCTGAATAAGACAAAGATCAAGCACTGCAATGGTGTGAATATAGTGATGCCAAACATGGGTCACTAAAGAGGAAGTTCTTTAACCAGAGAGGCAAATTGCTCTCTGATATTGTTGGCAAGGCCGTCTTGTGCAAGTCAGGCTCTCATGACACTATCTCAAAACACATGTTTGATTTGATGTCAAGAGTTATTCTGAAGAAGAAGACTTCTTGGGCTGAGGTGCTATTTCCAAGGATAAAAGAATGTTTGCAGGCCCCCAACCTAGGTAAAATTCTCTCAATCTACCTTCTAAACACCTACCCAGAGGAATTTAATAAGTCCAAAGGAACAAACCTACATTATCTCAAAAGGCTGGACATCAAAACCTTGGGCAGGTTCACCAGGGTCCTCCCCATGAGCCAACCCTCTAAGCCCAAGGAGAAGAAGAAAAGCTTAGTCAAAGGGCTAAGAAAAGCCAGAATAGTCTGCTCTGTTTCTTGGTCAGAAGCAGAAGAGAATGTCCCAGCTGAGGACAATCAAGGTCCAGCCAGCAGTCTTCCAAAGGATGACCAGGAAGGAGAACATGACACTGCAGGTCATGTAGACCATGCTCCTGAGAAAGAGCATGAAGAGGACAAAAATGATGATGCTGAGAAAGAGCATCAAAAGGATGAAGATGTTGTTGTTACTACTGCTAAAGTCATATCAGAAGGACATGCAGAAGATCACACTACTTGTGATTCATCTATTCCTGCCACTGTTGATAAAAGTGTGCAAATCATACACACCTCCTCAGAAGAACATGAGGATGATGAAGACACTGCCGCTACTGATCTTCATGGTAAGATTGACTCACTTATATCCAATCTAGAGCAAAGAATTAAGTTAATCCCTCCTGAACCTGCAGACTACTAGGGAGATGATCAAGACAATGATGATCCTTCATCTGAGGGGAAGCAGCAGAAGAAATCTCCTGTTAAGGAAAAAGAAGATGCTCTAGCTGAGGGGGAGCAAGCAAAGCTGGATGCTCAAGCCCAGATAAGTGATAAAGTTGAGAGGAAGCATCATCAGAAGGCAGTGGAGCCAGTGGCAGCTGAAGCCCAAACATCTACAATATCCCATGAACAGCTGCTCAGCTCCATCAATACAGTGATTGAAAGTCAGATGCTCTCCATAAAGAATAATATTGACAGTTCAATCTTGTTTGTAAAGACTGAAATCATGGCAGAAGTAAAATAAATTAAGGAAGAGACTGCATTCCTCAATAAACAGATGACTAAATGGTTTGACCTTGCAGAGAAGTTAGTGGTTTCTCAGAATACAATTCTAAGATCAATGGACAAACACCTCCAACTGTCTGAGCAAGATATGTCATATGTAAAGAACTATGTCAGCAAGACAGGCGAGGTTATAGAAAAAGCCACCAACCATATACAAGAATATGTCTGGAATATAGCCACTATTATGATCAGTGAGGCTGAGAAAATGAAGGATGAGATGAAATCTGACTTTGAAAATGTGTTCCAGACCATCTCAAGTTTTGTAGCAGCTGCCTCCCAGACCATAGAAGCTAAAATAGTTGAAGAAGCCAAAGAAGGGGAGGTGGCCAATGCTGAGACCAATTTTGAATTGGCTCTCCAAGTGTTGCAAGGAACCAGAATTGCCCTGAACCTGCCCCTGCTGGATAATTACAGAAAAGAAGACTTTGACTTTGAGGGGCAGGCTAAGATTGCTCAAAATATTCAATTGGCAAAGAAAAGAAAGAGAGGAGGAGTATTTCTAGCAGAAGAGTTTATGGCTAAGCAAAGGGAAGAGCAGGGCCATGACCCAGACTATGAGTATTGGAGTGAGGACTCCAAGAGAATCATCTTGAATGCCTGGCTAAGCCATGGTCAAGTGTGCAAGGATATTAATAGAATCTATCCAACTGAAGAGTGGATTAAACATCTAGAGAGAAACACTCACAGGGATAAAATCTTCAAAGAAAATGTAACAGCTACAAACACTATCTTGGGCAATGACATAAGAGATCAACGGTCAGCAAGGAATATAGGAAAGATAAGATCAACGGCTACCAGCAGAAGCCGCGTGAAGATAGTGAAACCAATACCATAGGCCCACGTGGCATTAGCACTCTCAGATGTAACGGTACAATAGTGGCTAGGCAGATAGAATAGTTGTATAAATATAGCCATTAAAGACAAAACCTGTAATGATGATTTTACTTTAATATACTTTTTAGTTTCTTATTTTGTTTAGTCCCTTCTGTCGCGTAATCCCGTCGACATTCTCGTCGGTGAGATTACATAAAATCTAGTAAGAAAGAACAATCCAAAGAGAATGCCTTCTAAGTACATTCCAAAGCCATATCTTTATTTCAAGAGGCAAGAAAACAAGAAGAAGCTAGCTGAGATTGCTGCTACTGCTGCTAAAGGGAAGGAAGTTGCTGTTGACAAAGCTGAAAGCTCCAAGAAAAGAAAAACTTAGATGTATTTTGTTTTTCATTAATTCAAACTATAATTTGAACAATGTAGAAACATTATGACAACAATGAAATTGAAAGTTCTGTTGAATCAATTGGCGTGTGTTATAGGCTGATCTGAGTGAAAGCTTAATATTTTGTTAAGTATTATTGCTTTATATAATCTATGATGCCTAGACATAATTAGTTAACAATGTTATTGTGTTGACAAATAATGTTGTTATGTTGTCATGAAGATAATCTATCATGACATTTCTTATCTGTGATGCCAAATGAATGTCAACATTTATATGTTAAGATATCATGTTGCTATGAAATACATTTACATGATAAGTTCTTTTTGTTGGTTAGGTATCTTAGCATTGAGGATGTTCTGTCTTCTTCAAATAAGGGGAGATTGTTGAGAATATTGCCCTCAATGTTCCCTTGATTTGAAGAGGCATCACTCACAATGTTAAGAACATATTGTATTTGATAAACCCTACTTTGCATCAGTAATGTGCAGGGTTAAGATATTCCAAACATTGGAGTAAGTTCAGAGGTTTGTTGTCAAAACCACTGAGAAGGAGTCACTGTCTCAGCGGAACCGCTGAGACGAGGACAGGAGCCGCTGAGAAGTGATCTGCCTCAGCTGAGCTGCAGATAGACAAAAACCGCTGAGAAGACTATCTGTCTCAGCGGATCCGTTGAGACCAAGACAACTAAACTGCTGAGACGGAAAACTGTCTCAGCCCAACCGCTGAGACAAATTCAAATCAGGAAGAAGATAGTGGCACGACGTGCTTTTGGCACAAACAGCTGTAAAGGAGAGAAAGTATTATATTGATGTAAACCAAATCCAGGGTTTTATAAATTAATTATTTTAATTGAAAATAATTTATTTTTTTGTTATAAAATTAAAAATTATGACTCTAAAAATTACGTGGATTTTTAATCTTGAAAGAGAGCCGAGCGGCCAAACCGAACTTGACGCGCGCAAATCGCTTTCCAACGTTGATGTTCGCAAATCCGTTAATCGTTATTTGAGAGAAACTTCCGCATGCGTCTAACGAGGTGTACCGTTGCGAGATTCATACTACCACAAGCATAACACAAGCAATAATTTATGGATAACGGTAATTCAAGCGATTGAACGTTTAAAGGCAAGCTCAAAATTATCTAAGTGAATTGCATAAATTAAACTAAAAGATTTGGAGCAAGGATACGAGGCTACCATAGAAGGAAGTTGACTCAGTCCAAATCCGTCGTGCAAGGAGAGCACCAGTCGGCGTCAACACGTTGTCGATGAAGTTGGCCAGGAACGTCGGTCAATCTCTGGACTAAAATGACCTCAGAAGGGCTGCCGGAATAGGTCGTTGAAGTCGATGGCAGCCTGCACGCAACACCTTGGATGTATCGCTGGAGATGGAATCGGGAATGGGTCGTCAGAGCCAGCGAGCGTTGGAGGAGAGGTTGACGGGCCTCAAGGAACTCACCGGCCTCGTCGTCGGGCGGAAGGAGGGGTTGCTAATGGCTTCCGGCGGAGGTCGTCTAAACTGGAGCGGAATTTCTGGATCGGGTCGAGACCGGCAAGGCAGGGAAAACGTAAGATTGTTTTCCCTGTTATCCGATCTCTGCCAATTTTCCCCTCACCATTGGTCTTTAATAGCTGGCGAATGATTTCTCATGTGAGAGAATTTGCCAAAGATATACTCATTTAATACTTTCTGAAATTGACCCGATTCTATACAAACAGCAATGTCTAAATAATATTTTTTCCCCAAATAAGTCTTTTCAATATCATATTTCTAATTTGATTTAAGTATCCTTTTGGGTTTGAGTCTTTTCCAACTAAATTTATGCATTCCATAAATAATCTAAGCTTGCCTTTTTTTGTCCTAACTACCTAAATTACCTGACCTTTTTATTTAAGATCTCATCGGACGGTCAACCCGAAGAGCCGAACTAATTCAAATAAAAGCAGGTGCGCGAAAGAAATACACGATAAAAAATAAATGCTGAAAAATTAAAATGCGCGACTTATGCGACGAAGGATGCATCACAAGCTCTTCTATCTACGATCATCGATCAACTGTTGTCACTCAACGATCGTTGATAGACTTTGTAAACATGCGATCGATGTATCAAATATACATCGATCTGTGATCGGCACTTTGCGATCACCTATCAGCGCTCAGTGATTGGTGATCGGGACACGGAGATCAATAATCAATGTTAAGCACTTCAATTTTTGAAATTGAGCAGAGATAGATGGTTCTACGAAAAGGAGGAAATGCTTTCTGAATGAGAGGTTTTGCGGCTTGCTCTCATATCACTGTTGGGCTTTTAAGGCATCAAATGCGCTGTAGAAAATACATGAAACCCTCGATAGGATTCATGTGAAACCATCAAAACAAGAAATGAGTTTTATACCAGGGACGAAATAAAATTTCTAGAAGAGTAACTAGCATTTGAGATGAAAGCACAAAATAGCATAGGTGTCTCTCGAGGTATCCACATGAATGTCGAAAACACCTCGCATTCCATCCAATGGGCCGGGGCTTGAAGATGATCAATTTATACTACAAGAAATGCTAGTTCTGTTTCTACAGAGATTCTCTTCTTCCTCTTATCTCTCGGGTTTCTCACTATAGGAATGAGATAGCAGAATCACAGCTGCTTGCTCTCTAAGATGCTCTTGAAAAACTTGATAGGGCACACTTCATCAAGCACACCTAAAAGCACGCGTACTATAGTTTCAAAAACTACATGCATTTTATTAGTAGAGAGAGAAAGAGATTACATAAATCCCAAGAGAGGGTATTTAATATTAATCCCAATTAATAATATTTAGGATTTGGTTTCATTTATATCCAATATAACATAAACAAAAATGATCAATATTCTGCTTTTCGCACGTACTTATGTGCAACACTATAGGCTTATATTACATTGACATGAAGATTAATCCCTTGATTACTTCTTATCACAAGATTCTAATAGGATACAACACGAGGATCTCTTCCCCTGAGAAAAGCTCCTCCCACCTTTACATATGGAGGAACTAAGAATGAGAAGAGCAACGCCTGGTGCTCAAATTCTCTCAGGAAAAGAAAAAAAATCTCCTAAACCTGTGAGGAAAAACCGGCAACAATCGTTATAGAAAGAAGGAGAAAAGATAAGAAGACTTTTTCCATCATTGTCTCTCATCATTGTCCTCTTTTCCAAAGATAAGAAAACTTTTTCAGAAGGAGAAAAGAAAATTAAAGGTTATAGAAAGAAGCCTACCAAAGACAGTGGTCAAAGATCGGAGACCACCTTCTACTGGTCAACAATCGTTGATCGCTATTTCATGCACCGCTCAGTGATCGCTAAACAATTCTCTTTCCCATGGTCAACGATTATAGATCGTTGCTTTTTCATCGCTTAGCGATCACTCGCTCCCTCTCTTTTCAACGGTCAACGAATTGTCATCTGACTGATAGGCCACATGTTGCCCAACCTATGAAATTTTTCACATCTTTCTCTTCTCCTTACCTACCTAAAAGAAAGAGTAGATATAATAGATTTAATTACTTTTGTTGTGGCAAGATTGGTCATTTAATGGTTGATTATATTAACAATGTTGATAATGGTCCCAAATACATTTTGGGACCCTACCAATTCTGAATGCAGCTAGCAGGTAGTTCAAGTTCACCAAGCTGTATACTTGGGACTTGGACAAAAGTAGCTCAAATAAAGCTTGTCGTAAAGATATACGATCTTCAGATTACGCATCAGAAAAACTGCATCAACTTAGGGGAAGTTCTTTTCCTTCTTCCCAAAATTCGCAATTGGTATCAAATAGTCTTCAATTAGTATCATATCTCAATTGGTATCTAATATTTTCTGATTTTAAAAGAAAGGGAAAAGTAAATTAAAATAATCCATCTCAATCAACGGTCTGTGATCGCCACTCTGGCAATCCACCAGAATGGTGATCCCGTGAATCACTGATCTCCAAATGGTTGATCAACGATTCATCTTGCGTAAATCTGATATGCAAGCCGACATTAAATGATCTATGATCATCGGACATGCTCTCGCTCAATGATTGTTTATCTTGTCTGATCAACGAATGCTGATCGAAGACCATTTAGTCGGTCAAACAAGGCACAGTTTATGGAAATCCCTATGACAGTTCGGCTCCCTATCTATAAGAATCCAAAAAGATAGGTCATAAGGCCTAAACAATTTTCCATACCTATTAGAGTGCCACACCCTTATGATAGGATGATTCGAATAAAGCTTACACTATCGTAAACGGACACACTCTTTTAGTCGCCACTTTTCAAAAACATAATAATAAATTCAAAAGTTTTTTTTATGGGAAGGCAGTGTTTCATGATATTAACTGCTAGATTATCCCATGTCACATGAGTATTCATCCCCATGGTTCTATAAATCCCTAGATATCGAAGAAAGTTGTGAGCATTGCTACTAATGCCCCTTTTCTTTGGGACCACTTCCTCTCTAAGTGCAATAATGCAGGCTGTCTAAGTCTCACTCAGAGCTCTCTGAGACTCGGACTAATGAAGATTTTGTAGAAAAGGAAGATATTGAGAAAAGGAGTAAGAATGAAGAAACCTATCCTTGGAGGACTAAGGAAGGCAGAAGAAAACCTGGACGTATGTGAGAAGATGCCCACCTGGCCAGGGAAAGGCCAAGAAAACCTGGATTCCCTCCAAGTCATGCATCCACAACTGTTAATGGATGGTGACTAGTTCCTCTACTGTCTATCTACCAAGAAGAGGTAGAAGCAAGATTACTCAGGAAGAGCATGGGGTTCTGGTTATTCTTCCCCGACGTTTGAATACAGAGCCAATGCGGGATGTGGTTTTCTTTACCCTTTCTCTCTTGCGTGCTTCCTTTCTCATCAAATAGGGGGCGATTGTTGGAAATTTCCTTGATTTGATGGAAGAAATCACGGTTAAAGACAACCCATATAAGAACTTAGTCCATGCTAGGACTAGGAGAAGGCAAAGAAGACAGAGCCAAAAAGGTAGAGTCAAAGAAGGCAGAGCCAAGAGGAAAAATGAGAAGGCAGTCATCGATCAGCAATCGATGACCATGGATTACTGAGCGAAGGCCCATCACCCAGCGAGCCAATGCCTTTCTCCTAGTTGCTCAAAAATCAAGGATGCAGTAGCGACTGGAGACTAGATCTATGATCAGCGACTAAAGACTGAACCTCAGCATAGTGTTCAACGATTGAAGTTTGAACTGTGGCTCAGCAGTTAGTGACCAGAGATCCTGATGACCATTGAAGAACAGAGCCATTGAGGTTTCAGAAGTAGCAAGTTCCAAGACAGCAATCATTTCAGAACTTATTATAGAAAAAAGTAAGTGCAAAGGAAGAAACTCTCCATATATATGTACACACAGGAAACAACGAAGAAAAGATGATGAAGATCCCTCTCTGTCTCTCTCTTCCATGTATCCCTTCTTCTCTCTATGTAACTGATCCCATCTCTCTTCTGCGATACAGGAATCACCATTCTCAGTGTGATAAATTTGTTTGATCTAAAACATTCACTTGTAAAGGTTTTCTGATCGCTCCCTTTAAAAGAAATTGCTATGTTTGATCACCCGGACGAAGATTCATCGCGGTGTAGTGATTGGATTACCCAAACCAAGATCCAATGGGTTCTGTCGCCTCCAGGTGGAAAAGGTTGGCATTGGGTTGGAGTATCCAAGTGGAAAAGAGTCGTCATTCCCACGTATTGTGAAAGAGAAGATGTACTCGATTGTTGGGAAACCTCTATAAAAATCTGTGTCGTTTGGATGTTCTTCTGCTTTTCTTCTCTATTTTTTTATTTTGCATTTAGATCTATTTCTATTTCTGCTCATACTATCAATATCGAAATTTAATAATCGATCGGATAACTTGAATTAACCAAAAGATTCTGATCTATTCATTATTCCGCAAAACTTTAAGTATACTTGTGTCGTGATATCTCTTTTATTCCTTTACTCTTTTCATTTATCTTGGATTGCGTCTAAAACTTTACATATGTACTTGACTAAAAATATGAAAATGAAAAATTTATAACCCAATTCAACCCTGTCTTGAATGTATGTCATTTATCTTCAAAAAAATAAGCTTGTACATAGAATGATGATATTTCAAACTCTAATTTCAATTTCGATCTAATTTGTGGTGATGAAGATAAATACCTATTAATGGGAGTGAATCACTGGTTCTCTATGGTCGCATGTTTCATCGCTCAGTCCCAGTAGAATATTTGCAAAATATTCAATTAAGAAAATATAACAATTTTTTTCTATTTTTCATTCATTATTACGAAAGAAGATGTCAAATTTTAACAAATGATGACTTTTTTCCTCAAGGAATACTTCAACGACATAGTTTCATCTTCGTTGGAAGTTGAAAAATTTGATGGAAAATGCAAAGACAAAGGCAAAGAGCATAGCAAAGGCAGTGATGGCGACGACTATCCATCCTATGAAATCATGTCTAAACCCGAAGTATCTCATCAAGAACTCTTGGACGGTTTCACCAGTTTCAATCATGTGTGTGTAGTCACCATACTGGGAGACAGCCAATCCATACAAGGTCCATGCAACCGGGCATATCCATGAGTACCAACTCCACCACAAAGGAATTCTCTGCAATTTGCCAGAAACAACTTCAATGCTTGTACACCAAAGGTTTTATTTGTGAGCACTTTAAGTAAACTTACCGGTCGAGGGATTAGATAGCCTGCAAAGATGTTCCATATTGCATAAACTGCTGTGGAGACTATTGCGGCAATGTTGCTGTTTGGTGTCATCGCCACTACCATCATGCCATATAATGTGAAGTACATGAAGGTCATGAACATGAAGAACAAGTACCAAAAGAATTTCATTATTGTCCAGTCGAAAGAGATGCAGCTGTAGACAATTAGACCATAAATGATAGTTTGAAGGAAAATATGTGGTATCTCAATGAGGACCTGCAATAGGAAAATAACATACAAAATTTAATGAATAAAGCAAAATAAAGTTTCCTGGTTTTCAATTTATTTCTATTCAATTGGCTTACATGTGCAAATGCATAAGGCAATGCAGAATACATCCCAGCAGCCTTCTCTCTGTAGAAAACTATTCGTTCAGCATCAACAATAGGCTGCACAGTTTGTGCATTTTGTATTCCAATGAATAAAATAGCTGCATACATTGATCCCAAAGAGTTGAAAAGATCTTGTTGTGTGTTCCTGCAAGATATACACATTTTTTGTTCTCATTTCAAACCTCCTATTCAAGGAAGCATGAAAAGAACAAGCTTACACTTTTTTGCCAAGATTCCAGAAAATCGTCCCGAGAATTATGGCAATGATAGTTGTGAAGAAGATTCGTGTGGCTGTGTACGAGGGATTGCGCCAGTATGACTTGTGCTTCTTCCATAGGCAAGCATTGCACTGAGTCAAGAATGATTGCGAGTATTGAGTCGGAAAGAAAATATCTTTTGAGCCAGGAGGAGGAGCGCTTAATTGATTGATTAGAGCTCTATTTCTCCTGCATTTTGGTAAATGACATGTAATTTATATAAGATAAATCTATGGCTACTTAGAAAATGCAGGAGTATATTGTTGGTGAACTTACTGGTAGAGGTTAGAGTTCTTGTAGATCTCAGAAAAGTTAACACATAGAGTTTGCTCTTGTGCCTGGGTGGTTATCTCTAAAATCCATGCTGCTGGGTTATAACCATCATTAATCTTCCGTACTCCTTCAACATCCTGAAGAATAATGAAGAAAAAAAGTGTGAATTTTAATCACATGCTCTGAAAACTTCATCGCGCACAGATTTATTTCTTTGATATATGATGATGCTCACCTCAAAGTACTTAATTAAATGGCTTGAATTGCACCCTAGTGGACCGACATAAATCTCTTCTCCACCTTGTTTCATTAGAAATAGCTGCAGTTTAACAGAACCAAAGCAATATCTTATCTTAGTAAAATATCTCAAGAAAATTTTACTTGTTCATATTCTTATTTTGCGAAACTTACCTCATCAAAAGCTTCAAAAAGATCAATGCTTGGTTGGTGAATTGTGCACACCACCGTCCTACCAGTGTCAACAGTGTTCCTTATCGCCCTCATCACAATGGTGGCAGCCCTGGCATCAAGCCCAGAAGTTGGCTCATCCATGAATATAATAGAAGGATTGGCAACAAGCTCTACGGCAATCGTTAGTCTCTTTCTCTGCTCAATTGACAGTCCATTCACACCAGATAACCCTACAAGTGCTTCCTTCAGTGTCTTTAGCTCCACAAGTTCCATGACCTCTTCTATGAACATCTATCATAATTTATTTTAACTTTATTACAGTAGCTCAAAAATTAATCTTAAACCTCTTCGTTTAAGATGGAGAATTGTTAGGTTTCATGTTATGCCAAAGGTTTATAAGCATGTGTTGCTGGTTAGCCAGCCATATTAGAAAATATTTGATCATGAATTCTTTAAAAAAATCCAATTCCAATGAATAAATCAAATTTTTACATCTTGGCATGAGAATAACTGATTAGCTTTTAAAATTTTGATACCTATATGTTCAATATAAATTAGCTTTTAAAATTTTGATACCTATATGTTCAATCTCGATATTTATATTTTCCAAATTCAATGTTGATATATGCTTCTTGATAACATAATTAAAGTTTGGCAAATTTTCTGTAATTGGAGATAGACTTTCAATTCTAATCAGGAGCCTCAATTCTGTCCACCCAAATGGACCCTTAGAGTAACCTTATAAGAAATTTCCTTCTATCTTCTAATTCACATAGAATGAATATCATCTAAAAATGATTTTCCCCCAATCAAATTTTCTTTAGTTAACAGGTTTAATGTTTGGTAGCTTTAATCGCGTGTCTCTATCTATGGTCTTCTTTATGTGTCCTTTAATTATGAGGTTAATTGGTTTTATTTAGTACAGTTTATTTTTCTATGATAAGTATGTTTGCAATATGTCTAGTTGTGTACATTAAGTACAAATTTCTTAAGTTACATTGATATGCGACTTAAGCGTAAACTAGCAAGAAAGAATTCATGTCTCATATATATATATACTTGAGGGGGGGAGGGGGGGGGGGGGGGGGGGGGGGGATGGATAAGCACAACATTTCTATAATGTAACATACACCCTCAACATCCGTAGAGGCTAGGGTTTCGCTCAAGATATTCTACAGTAGTCCATCATGTTTGGAATGGCTACTTATAGTACCTCCAACGTAAAGTCGAGCCCTAAGTTGACATGAAACCCATTAAAGCCAACCGAGTCGGTTTGACACAAGCGGACATATAATTAAATACCTAGCAGCATCTTCATACAACTAGGGCTTTTGGGATGCATTGAAGATCAAAGGTGCAAGAGGAGTACCTGAGGTTGAAGCAGTTTTAAAGCTCTGAATCAGGTTTGTTTGGCAGAGATTTGAGGGATTCAGAGGCCGCGGCAGGCATCAGTAGCAGTGGGAAGCGGAATATATCGCAATAGGAGTGCAGTGGGATTTGCTCTAGGTTTGCGATGGAAGGATGACGGCGTGAGGGATCCAGAATCATCGCGGAATGAGGAGGTAGCCGCCATTTGCTTGTGTGGTAGGGGACGATGACGGCTTGCAGGATCCGGAGTCGTCGTGGAGGAGGCCGAGAGTCGAACGAAAGTCTGGAGGGAGAACAACCTAAACTGGGATGCAGATTGAAGTCGCGAGCAGCCGAGAAGAGATCCAGCAGTTGTGAGTGGAGCAATCCAGCAATTGCATAGGACGAGCAAATCGTGAAAGAGGGGTTGAGGAGGAGGCATCGTGACCTAGGGAGGAGAAAAGAAAGAAGAGGATATCGGGATTTTGGGAGGAGCCCGTAGCAAAATATATTAAAATAAAGGTTGGATTTGATGGCATGTACGACTGAGATCAGATGAATGGTTTTTTAATTCATGGCTTTAAAAAGCCACCCATAAATCTTTTTAGAATAATATATATAATATATATATACATATATACATATATATACTTGATGTAACTTACACCAAGTAACCACAGCCTTTCTATAATGTAACTTACACCCTCAACATCTGTAGAGGCTAGGGTTTCACTCAAGATATTCTACAGTAGTCCATCAAGTTTGGAATGACTACTTATAGTATCTCCAACATAAAGCCGAGCCCTAGGTTGACACGAAACTCATTAAAGCCTACCGAGTCGGTTCGACACGAGCGGACATATAATTAAATACCTAACAGCATCTTCATACAACTAGTAGCTCACTGTCTTCTTTCCTTACAATGCATGCACCTTTCATACACAGAAGATGCGCATCTGATACCTCCTTTCGTGTGTGACTTCTCACAACCCTCAACATCTTCATTATAACTTAACTGGTAGCTTAAGTATTCATCCAAACCTGATGATTAGTACCCCCTAGATGTGAACAATCCATAAGACACAAATCCATAAGACACAGTAAATGCCTCTCCTTCCAATGCCAATATATTGTCGGTAGTGTAAATGAGCTCATAGTTGACCATTGATAGACTATGACGATAACGACATAAGTACTAAGAGGTCCGCTCCTTACCTATCCTTACTAAGTTATGTCAATGTGCATACTTAAGATCTATGCCGAACTTCTTCTACAAATTCTGTGGATCTCCCGAACTTGTTGATACCTTATTTTATTATGCTAATCTCTCTAGCATACTTCTATGTTAACCACTCTGGTGAAGTTCCGCTAAGGAGAAGCACTCGAGTTCGGAAACCTAACCGACGACATAGCCTCGGTGGCACGTGATGGGGCGGATCGGACCCGGAGGAAGCTGGATCTTGTTTGAGTTTTTGTTTGGGTTGTTATCTTTTAGGCCACATGGTATTTTGGGGACACCTTAGTGAGAGGCAAATATGAGGGGGAGGGTTAGGGCTTGAGGGGATAGATTTTCTTTTTCAGGAAGCTCTCTGGGAGTGATTTCCAGCGGCGGACTGGAGAGCCTTCTGTTAGAGAGTGGGCTTGATCCTGGACTGGTTCAGTTGAACCGGTCTAGGGTTTTCTTCCTCTTATCCCGCAAGGGGTCGGAAGGGGTTCGATTATTCCCTTCCCTGCTTGGCGATCCCGATAGCAGCAGGAGCGGGAGAAGTAGCGAGAGCAGGAGGGGCGACTTGGAGGCGTTCTGGAGCAAGATCGGGAGGCGGCTCAGGAGGCGGCGACGTCAATGACAGTGGAGGAGCCGGCGACTGTGTTCGTGGAGGGCTTGCGGCGACTGTGTTCGTTGAGTAGTCGATCGAGAGGAGATCCGAGGCTCTCGGGATTCTGAAGCATTCTGTCTCTTCTTTCTGAAGGAGGAGAGATCTCTCTCCTTGGTGTTCCAGCCCACTTCCGGCTACAATCGGTAGCCGAGGTTTCGCTCCCTCTCTATCCCTACACCTACTTTTGTATTTCCTTTGCATTCTATGGGAGCTTTGAGGTATTATCCAAGTAGTGACTAAGCAAAGCTCGCTAGTCTCTATGATGAATGTATGTAGGGGTGCTTCGTAGTATTGGCTGGTAGAGGGTCAAGAGGAGTACGTAGTCCTCTCTTTATTATTGCATTATATTATTGTGGTGGCAGGTTATGCTTGGGTTTTATTCCCCATGAGGGTTTCCCAAGCTTGTTAATATAAAGCAAATTGTGAAATTGTGTTTGTTGCTGCGATTAGCGTTGCTTCAATTTACCCGCAATCCTAACAAAGTGGTATCAGAGCTTGGTTCAGGGCGAGCGATTGATTTATTCAGGTTTACGGTCTAGTGCGGTAGGTGATGACCATCGGTCCGCTCCTTATCCTCTGTGATCACAATCTTTGAAACAATCAGCTCTAAGATCAGTGAAAGGATTTGCGGGTACTCAGCTTGAGTGGGAGCAGTCAGCCAGCCATGGAAGAGGGGAAGGTGAAAATTGACAAATTCGATGGGAAGAACTTTGGGTTTTGGAAAATGCAGATGGAGGACTATCTTTATCAGCGGGATCTCTATTTGCCCCTTGGAGGGAAGAAAGAAAAGCCGGAAGACATGGACGACAAGAAGTGAGAGGTGTTGAATTGCAAAGCTCTTGGGGCAATTAGACTCACTTTGTCGTCATCCATAACCTTCAACATATCTAGGGAGAAGACTACAGAAGGTGTCATGATGGCTCTGATGCGGATGTATGAGAAGCCCTTTGCATCAAACAAGGTATTCCTTATAAGACGATTACTAAATATGCAGAAGACTGAAGGAAAATCTATTACTGAGCATTTGAATGACTTCAATGCTATCACGGGTCAGTTAGAATCAGTTGGACTGACATTTGAGAATGAAATGTTAGCTGTGTTGATTTTGTCAAGCCTACCTGACAGTTGGGATAGTCTTGTTATGGCAATTAGCAACTCATCTGGATCAAATCCCTTAAAATTTGAGGATGTGGTCGATGTTCTCTTGAGTGAGGACACAAGGAGAAGGAACAACTCAACTGGCAGCAGTTCCGGTGGTGCCCTTAATGTTGGAGAACGGGGAAGGTCTTCAAAAAGAGGTGACACCAAATGGAAGGGACAATCTAAGTCCAAGAGAAGTCAATCAAGAGGTGCAGTGGTATGTTGGAACTGCGAAAAGAAAGGTCATGCGAAACGCGATTGCAAGGCGCCGAAGAAAGAAAAAGAGAAGGATGATAAGGAGTCGGTGAATCATCCGATGATGCCTTAGTCCTTTCATGTACTACGAGATGTGATTCATGGGTTCTTGATTCAGGTGCATCGTTTCATGTCACCTCCAACCATCAGTCTTTCTTAAGCTATGAGAAGGGAAACTTTGGCAAAGTTTTTCTGGGTGATGATGAGCCATGTGAGATAGTTGGAAGGGGGGAAGTGAACATATGTCTTGCTGATGGGTCTATTTTGAAATTAAAACATGTGAGACATGTTCCCAAGTTGGCTAAAAATCTTGTATCGGTGAGTCAACTTTCTGATGAAGGGTGCATCACTATGTTTGGTAGTGATTCATGGAAGATTAGCAAGGGATCCATGGTTATGGCGAAGGGAAAGAGAGAGGTCACCCTCTATCTGATATCTACTGAAGAAAATATCAGTGTTGCCACATCAAAGGTTGATGCTAGTGTTTGACACCAACGATTTGGGCACATGAGTGAGAAGGGCATGAAGATTTTGGTTTCAAAAGGAAAGCTGGAAGGACAATCCTCAGTTGACCTACCTTTCTGTGAAGGATGTGTCTTTGGAAAGCAAAAGAAAGTGAGCTTTTCAAAAGGAAAGAGAACTCTGAAACCAAACAAGCTGGATCTTGTTCATACAGATGTGTGAGGACCTTCAAAGGTGCACTCTATTAGTGGCTCTCAGTACTATGTCACATTCATCGATGACTCTATCAGGAAGCTTTGGGTTTACTTTCTGAAAAATGAATTTGATGTCTTTGATGTTTTCAAGAAGTGGAAAAGCTTGGTAAAAACTGAAATAGGTTTAAAGTTGAAGTGCTTAAGATCTGATAATGGTGGCGAGTACTGCAGTAAGGAGTTTGAAGAATATTGTGTTGTGAATGACATTAGAAGAGAGAAGACAGTCCCAGGCACACCACAACAAAATAGTGTGGCGGACCGTATGAACAGGACCATAGCCAAGCGTGCTAGAAGCATGAGGCTGAATGCAGGCTTGCCAAAGTAGTTCTGGGCTGAAGCGGTTAATACAGCCGCTTACTTGATCAATAGAGGCCCATCAACGGCCATTGATTGCAAGTTGCCCGAAGAAGTTTGGTCTGGAAAGCAAGTGAATCTTTCACACTTGCGGATATTTGGGTGCACCGCTTATGCTCATGTAGATGCTGAGAGCAGATCAAAGTTGGATCCAAAATCTAAGATCTACACTCTCTTGGGCTATGGTGGCACCAACTTTGGCTACAAGTTATGGGACAATGTAAGTTTGAAGGCATTCAGGAGTAGGAATGCGATCTTTAATGAGAATATGATGTATAAAGATCATATCAAGGAACATGATAAGCATGAGGAGCCTGTCTGTTGAACTTACGATACTACGAGCGAGTCGATTGGTCATGGATCTGAGTGTGTTGGTGAAGACATTGAGCATGATGACACTCCTGGAGAAATTGATGCGGAACCCATCACTCCACCCATTGCATCCCGACGTCCCAGACGGACTACCACTGCTCCAGCACGTTACTCTCCATCTTTTTACTACCTTCTTCTAACTGATAGTGGCGAGCCCAGTTGTTATGAAGAAGCCATGCAAGTTGCTGAGAAGGATGAGTGTAAGAGTGTTATGGATGATGAGATGGATTCTCTATCTATTAATCAAACTTGGGATTTGGTTAAGCTTCCAACTGGGAAGAAATTCATTCAAAATAAATGGCTATACAGGTTGAAGCATGAGCATGATGGGTCCTATAGGTATAAAGCCAGACTTGTTGTGAAGGGATTCCAGCAGAAGGCAGGAATCGACTTCACTGAGATTTTCTCTCCTGTGGTGAAGTTATCCACTATTAGGACTGTTCTAAGTATTATTGCTGACTTGCTGCTGAGGATCTCCACTTAGAACAGTTGGATGTAAAAACTGCGTTCCTTCATGGTGACTTGGAGGAAGACTTTTATATGCTTCAACCACATGGCTACATAAAAACAGGAAAGGAAAATTTGGTGTACAAGCTGAAGAAGAGCCTTTATGGGCTCAAACAGGCACCGAGACAGTGGTATATGAAGTTTGATAGGCTCATGCGGAAGAACGAGTACACTCGTTGTCATTCAGGCCATTGTTGTTACTTCAGGAAGTTGAAGGGTTCCTACATCATATTGCTCTTATATGTTGATGATATGTTAGTGTCAAGCTCTAACATGGAGGAGATCAAATATCTGAAGAGGCAAATGACAAAAGAATTCTCTATGAAGGATTTGGATCCTGCAAAGCAAATCCTAGGACTGAGGATTGAAAGGGATAGGCTAAATAGAGTACTGAAGTTGAGTCAGAGGGACTACATTCAGAAGGTGTTGAAAAGGTTCAACATGGAGTATGTCAAGCCTATAACCACCAATTTAGCAGGTCACTTCAGGAGTCTCTCTAAAAGTCACAGTCCAAGGACTAAGAGCGAGAGAGAGAAAATGACGAAGGTTCCATATGCATCTGCTGTGGGGAGCCTCATGTATGTCATGTTTTGCACCAGACCCGACATTGCCCATGCAGTGGGAGTTGTGAGCAGGTATATGTCCGATCCAGGACAAGAGCATTGGAATGCTGTGAAGTGGATAATGAGATATCTTGTGGGCACTAAAGATATGATGTTGTGTTACTCAGGCACAAAAGTCCACTTGCAAGGATATGTTAACTCTGATTTGGCTGGGGAGGTCGATGACAGTAAGAGTACCACGGGCTATGTGTTTACTCTTGGGAGTGCCGCTATTACTTGGATGTCAAGGTTGCAGAAAGTTGTTGCCCTTTCAACAACGGAAGTTGAATATATTGATGCAACTGAGGCCAGCAAGGAGTTGATATGGCTGCAAGGATTACTGAAGGAGCTCGGTTCTGAGCAAGTCGGTTGCAACCTATTCAGTGATAGTCAGAGTGTCATTCACTTGGCTAAAAATTCAGCTTTTCAATTTAGAACCAAGCATATTAGACATCGATATCATCACATGCGTTCCTTGATTGAAGAAGGCACCTTCAGATTGGAGAAAATACATACGGATGACAACCCAGCTGATATGTTTATGAAGATTGTGCTCGGTGAGAAAATGGAATTTTGTTCAAACTCCATTGGGTTGATTGTTACTAGATAACTAGTATTGCCACCATGTTTTGCAGTGTAAAAGTGTTGTTCGTGACAGGAGCAGTCCCAAGTGGGAGATTGTTAGAGAGTGGGCTTGATCCTGGACCGGTTCAGTTGAACCGGTCTAGGGTTTTCTTCCTCTTATCCCGCAAGGGGTCGGAAGGGGTTTGATTATTCCCTTCCCAGCTTGGCGATCCCGATAGCAGCAGGAGCGGGAGAAGGCGAGAGTAGGAGGGGTGACTTGGAGGCGTTCTGGAGCAAGATCGGGAGGCGGCTCAGGAGGCGTCAGAGTCAACGACAGTGGAGGAGCCGACGACTGTGTTCGTGGAGGGCTTGCGACGACTGTGTTCGTTGAGTAGCCGACCGAAAGGAGATCCGAAGCTCTCGGGATTCTGAAGCATTCCGTCTCTTCTTTCTGAAGGAGGAGAGATCTCTCTCCTTGGTGTTTCAACCCACTTCCGTCTACAATCGGTAGCCGAGGTTTCGCTCCCTCTCTATCCCTACACCTACTTTTGTATTTCCTTTGCATTCTAGGGGAGCTTTGAGGTATTAGCCAAGTAGTGGCTAAGCAAAGCTAGCTAGTCTCTGTGATGAATGTATGTAGGGGTGCTTCGTAGTATTGGCCGGTAGAGGGTCAAGTGGAGCACGTAGTCTTCTCTTTATTATTGCACTGTATTATTATGGTGGCAGGTTATGCTTGGGTTTTATTCCCCATGAGGGTTTCCCAAGCTTGTTAATATAAAGCAAATTGTGAAATTGTGTTTGCCGCTGCGATTAGCGTTGCTTCAATTTACCCGCAATCCTAACATCTTCTCCGACGAGCTTGGGAGCGGTGTGCGGCGATCCGGTCGGCGCTCACTTGGGCTAGCGGGAAGACGGGCGAATCCCGTGCTAGAAGTGTCTTTCCGCTGATCTGGGCGGAAGACTGACGACGCCCAGGTTTGGGAGTGTGGAAGTCGGCGGCTGTTCTTTTGGATTTTGTTGAGGTTTTGTCTAGACTTTGGTTGTGAGCCATTTTATTCATGTTCTGTGCTTTGTTTGGTAAATGAGGAGGTGTAGTGGCTGCCCATAAGGGTCGTGGTGCGGACTGGGGCTGGATTGATTGTTCAAATTGTCGAATAGTTTGTGCGTGCCACGTGTTCGGTGGATTTCCTAAACCAAGTTCTGCTCGGGTGTGGGTGGTTTAAGGCAGTGTTGTTGGATCCGATTTGCGGGTTCTCAACACACTCCTTATGCTGTGTCGTAATTCTTTTCTTCGTGGAGCCTTCAATGCTTCAGTTTCAGCTTCTGGACTTGAAACGCCTCCTGATGGTTTGTATCAATTCGTGAGCACCCGGATCACGAGTTTTGGTTCTAAGGAATTGGAATTCAGTAAAACCAAAACCAGTGGGTTTTAGTTTTTACTGAATTCCATTTTTGTTGTTCGGTTCCACTAAAATATTAGATTACCAAAATTGAAATTAGGAAAATTAGGGCTAGGTGACCTCCACCGATGACTAAATCTCCGGCTCCTGCTTGTCGTTGTCGTAGAGCACCAACCCCTCTGCTTCATCTTCGGTTGCTGCGCTGGATTTCCCTCCTCGAAAGAGACCGCCTCTACTTGTGCAGCACCCGTAGTAGTTGTGAACCAAGAAAAAAAGAAACATACTGCTGTCTCGGTCAAAGACTTCACCATTTTACGAGGGTATTCTACAGACTGCAACCTTTCTTCCAAAACTGAGTTCTCTGGAGAAGCTATTTTGATCTCTAATGCTAATCTTGAAGACCTAGATGACAAGTCGCTGAAGAGCCTTCGTCAATTTCGGGGAAATCTTGACTTCACCCTAAAAATCTTGACGCTTATTATTGTCCGTGACTTATGCTGCTTGTCGTTGCCTGTAGCGAGAAAGAAGAAGAGGAAGAAGAAGAAGAGAAAGAAGAAGAGGAAGAAGAAGAAGAGAAAGAAGAAGAGGAAGAAGAAGAAGAAGAAGGAGAAGAGGAAGAAGAGGAAGAGAAAGAGGAAGAAGAAGAGGAGGAGGAAGAAGAGGAGGAAGAGGAAGAGATGCGGAGGAAGAAGAAGAGCGAAAAACAACGCGGGAGACAAGAATTGGTCTATGTGTAAAATGAAAACCTATGGTTTTGCCTAAAACCAATTCCCGGCTCAATTCCTGCCATCCGAACAACTGAAAAGAATTATTAAAGGCCAAAACCAATCCACGGGACCAAAACCGTCCTACCGAACAAGCCCTAACAGTAATTCCCACAAATCGTTTTCGGTCTACACACTCTCCCAGCATGATGACTCAACAATTTTTTCTCAAACAAACCATATGGTTTTGAAAAGGTACCATAACACTATTCACTAGAGCAGAATGATTGCCACTTCTATCCATCTCAGCAGGAAACACCATAAAACCCCTTCTTCTGAAACCAGAGTCTCCAAGCATTTTTGAACTCCATCAAGCTATTAAATGAGGTGATTGGAAAGCTTGACTAGCACATAAAATAGGAAACAACCACTAAGCACAACGCCTAGAGGTTGAGGCCCAACTGACAATTGAGGCGCATTAGCTAGAGTAAATCTTCTTGATCAGCACCACCAACTCTCCTATCTCCACATTCTATTTGACAATTATCACAGCATCATTGATCCAGTTGTCCTCATATGACAAACCACAGTTACACCATTGCCCAATATTGCCTCCAGTCAGCAAGTTCTCCTTTAGCCGCAGACTTCTTCTATCCCCATCACTAAGCCACATCTCATCCTTCATTCTCTACTTCGCTCTATTTAAAAGTGATAAGCAACCTGCAATGATTACCTCTCCCGCTGCACATGTTTGTTGAAATGTCTCGATAGTAGGACAAAACTACAAGGAGCTCTTCTAGTGGTAAGTCAAAGACTCGGAGTATGAAGTCTTGGAATTAGCTTGTGGCCCACTAATCCAATTAGTCATATTTTCCTCGACCTTGAGGGTATTGAAGGTAATATGGAGTGTAATGTATCTTTCGTTAACGAGTGTTATGTATCTTTAGTTAACGAGTGTTATGTATCTATACTATGGATCATGTTCATATCTTTTTCAATTAGTGGATTATTTATATTTTAAATAATGCAATTTATATTTCTATGTCGGGTATATATACAATATATCCAATTGTGTGTGCTTCTTCTATCCCCCTCCTCCACCTCCTCCACCTCCTCCACCTCCTCCACCTCCTCCATATGGAGTTCTTTATAAATAGAGGCTAGAGAGAGAATCTATAAGGAATTGACTGGACAAACATTGTCACAGAAGTTTGGTAAATATCACGAACATGTTAATTTATTTCTAGATTACTCAAGCTATGAAAGCACCTGTTGATATTTCAAAGGTTATTGATGATTTTGTTTAGAATAGTTAAAAATGAAAAGAACAACAAGAAAGGGTTGGTTGATCAACTAAATAACAAAAACACGGAGTGGTTTATAAATCACCTGCTTTAACTTTTTTTTACTCCACTAACCTTTCTTGCTTCATCATCAAATTTAGAAGGAAGTCGAAGCCACGCAGAGTAAAGGAGTGATTCGTAGACTGTAATATGCGCTGAATGTAAGTCATTTTGCTCGCAGTATCCGGAAACTCTCGCAAATGTCTCTTGCTTCTTGGGATATCCTGATATACGGATGTCGCCTTCTATGTAACCACTGGTTTTTCGACCAGCTAAGACATCCAATAGGGTCGTCTTTCCTGCTCCACTGACACCCATCAAAGCCGTAAGAACTCCTGGTCTGAATGCTCCACTAATACCTTTCAACAGTACCAAACGATCCTCCTTTGCTCCTTTGGCTTTCATTTCCTGTTAAAGATTTTCATAAAAATAAGTTCAACAATTTGTTAATGTATATGGAAAGTTTTTAGCACATTATATTTATCCACTACCTGGGGCATATCAACAGAGTACCTAACATTGTCAAATGTGATTGAAAGAGGAGAAAACGGAAACACCACTCCATGTTTATTTTTCTCATCAAAAATCCATCCTGTAAATGAGACATCTTTCAGAAGATATAAGACTCATATTTTTTTGCTTCTTAAATTTAATAAGATTGAAGTATCTTAGTACATAAGTTATTCACCATCTTGACTAACAACCTTAGAAGAATAAGTACCTGATGTTGATAACTCATCGGTTAAAGGTAAAAGCTCAAGACTTGCTCCTGTTCTATTAGCTTGCTTCTCTCTCAATTGCTCTTCAGAAATAGTCGTCTGATCTTTTCCAAATGCTGCTAGAATCTATTGACTTAGTACAAGAACATAAAAATTTAATAAATGATGATTCTTCGTATATTGATACTTACGGTCAAGCCACTTAAGAAAAAAAACAAAGAGAGAGTTAAACAAGAAGATGTATCCGAGAAGTGCTCCCACTCCTATCCAATACCAGCGAGCATCAACAAATATTTCACGAAGTTTCAGAATCTCAACTCCTAAAGTATCGGTGAATCCGGGAACTTGCTGTGCCAATAAGGCAATCATTAGGTATAATCTCCGAATCGAATCGAAAGAAATCTCATTTGAGCAACATACGCTTACCGTATCCCAACTATGACCAAGAAATTCATTCACAGCAACGGCATTATATGCATACATCAAGGGAGAGCACCAATACCCCCATATCCACCATTTCTTGATTTTCTCTATGATAAGAAATTAGTTCCTCAGTAAAAAGAATGTCGAAACCGCAATACAGGTGAAGTATTCTTGTTTTTCAGTAATCTAAACTGAGTACACCCATGCGTACAAATGGCTCGCTCAATTTGTAAAATTCATGTACCTCGTGTAATGAGGAAGCCCCCAAGGATCAACAACACAAGCTGCGCGAAGGATCCAAAGGTATCAGCCACAACCATTTCCCTTCCAAGTGCAGCAAGTAGCCGAAAGAGTCCTGATGCCAACTGACTAATTAGAACAAGTAGGAGGAAATGTTTGAAAAACCTGCAAAACAGTTGTGCGGTTTGTCATTTATTTACAGAAGAAGTTTTGAACTGATAGTGATAGTTAGTTACTCAAAGGATGTTATCTGGATTAGTAGTTTAACCTCTTGATATTTGGATCAAAGCCAATGCCATAGTAACACATGCAAATCCAAATAGCACACTCCAAAAAAGATATTGGTATCTTGAGGATCCAAGTAGGTAATGCATAGGCCCATGAAGGGTAAAAGAGGAGGTCCCTTTGCTTGTAGAATATGGGAAGCTTTTCAATGCTCATTGCAAGCTCAACAAACCCAGTGAATAAATGAATGCCAAGTCCAAGAAACATTGCACCCAAGATGATGAATCCATCATCTACATCACGACGGCGTGTCTTCGTATTCAGAAATACCGTTATTAAGATGAAACCAAGAATGATAAGCTGGCATTCCATGGAAGAGAAGTGGTTAATGAGAGATTTCAATTGTTTTGCAAATTATACCACTTCAAAGTTTGATGGTTGAAGTTTCAAGATTTGTTTTTACTCACTTTTGCTATTTTGAATATATAGACAATTGCATTTCGTTTCATTATTAACCATTCCCTTGAGGTGCACACTCTGAGAAGTTCCATTTTACTAATCCCATATTTGGAAGTTGATAATGTTGCAGGATGACTTCTACTTCGATCGAACGGATTGCTCAGTGCTACTCCTACCTTGATCCCAACATGAAATGCTTTAAAGGCTTCAGAGAAGTTATTGACAGAAACGTAAGTGTACGGCTCCTCCTTACGTGCCCAGTATTGTTGTTGATCCTTTCTTGAAGTGACCTAGTGATGCAAACAAAACAAAAAAGAGTAAAGTAGCGACTCATCATATTGATGGTGCGATAAGCAATATTTATTTTTTATGACTTACTTCTTGTAGGAAGTCTGCAACACTTTTTCTCTCAGGACATTTGAAACCCATTACTTGAAAGAACTCCAAAACATGTTCCCTTGAGCCTTGGTATACAATCTGCCCCTCAGACAAAAGAATAATATCATCAAAGAGTTCATAGGTTTCTGGTGCTGGCTGTAGTAGTGCTATCACTGCCGTTCCTCCAAGCATGCGAATAGATTGTCTGAGTGAATTCACTATTTGATATGTGGTAAAACTATCGAGTCCTGTTGAAATTTCATCCATAAAAAAGGCTTTTGAAGGGCCAACAAGCATTTCACCTGACCATGTTTTCAGTATAATGGAACAATATGAGTCACAATGTATCCATTAAGAGTGTATTCTTGTAAATGTAGTTAATAGTAGTCATTTATAAATAATCTTTGTAATAACTCTTAAGAATTGTCAGTGCAATTCCAATTTATCTTCTATTGTCAAATCTCCGTCTCTTACTAATCTCGCCCGTTCGCTCAAATATTCTCAAATCTCCGTCTCTCACCAATCTCTCTACCCAGCTCAAGTATTCTCAAATCTCCATTTTTTAGACTATTTTTTTAGCTCAGGTAAATGCAGGAATTATGTGTACGCAAGATTTTCTGGACTATTTTTGTTAGCTCAGTTTTGGTTTACTTTAGCTTTCTTTTCTTTAATTTTTTGTCTTTTTTGTGTCTGGGTAGCAATGTTAATGGTAGGTCCATCCGCTTTAGCCACAATATTAATTTTTCTTTGTAAGTGTGGATGGTTTTCATGTTAATTAGTTCACGGTATATTTATAGTTCTAGTTTAAAATTTTCTCAAATAATTTAAAAACACATGAGAATTGAAGTACAACGCAAGAATAATTCATTTATTTTTCTCACATCCCATAGTTGTCTTATTATTTTTAATGAGTTTGCGTGTCGTGTGCAGGATCGTGTGACAGGGACATTCCTTGGAGTTGGTCGTCGCCATAGCGGGGTGTACATTCTTGATCGGCTTCACCTTCCATCGTTTCCATTGTCACCGGCAGCGTCTACCTTTTGTCTTCCTTCGGTGGGCTTCTCTCAGTGGCATCACCGTCTTGGTCATCCTAGTGGTTTGCGTCTTGCCTCTCTCATCAGTCATGATTTTCTCGGTCGTGTTATTGTCGATAGTTCTCACACTTGTACGGGTTGTAAGCTTGATAAACACCTACAACTCCCCTATCAGTCGTGGGTCTAAGTCTCAGCATCCTTTCGATTTAGTTCATTCTGATGTATGGGGTCCTGCACCTTTTGTATCCAAGGGTAGATACCGATACTATGTTCTATTTGTTGATGATTATTCCTGCAATTGTTGGATTTACTTTATGCATTCTCGTTTTGAATTTTTTCAGATTTATGTTACGTTTTCTGCTATGGTGTGCATCAAGTTTTCCGCTTTCATCCGTATCTTTTGTTCCGACTCGGGGGGGGGGGGGGGGGGGGGGGGGGGGGGGGGGGGGGGGGGGGGGCGAATACCTCTCTCATGCAATTCGACATCTGCTCGCTACTCACAGTACTCTCCCTCAGCTTGCCTGTCCTGGTGCACATGCTCAAAATGGCACCGCTGAAAGAAAGCATCGTCATATTATTGAGACAGCTCGCACCCTTCTCATCTCCTCCCACATTCCTCCTCATTTCTAGGCTGAGGCTGTTTCCACTCCCGTCTATCTTATTAACCTTCAGCATTCCACTTACCTTCAGGGCTAGAGTCCTGATGTGTGTTTGTACTCTTGCCCCCCCCCCCCCCCCCCCCCCCCCCCCCCCCCCCCCCCCCCCCCCCCCCCACGCTACACTCATCTTCGTGTTTTTGCATGTCGGTGTTATGTTCTACTCCCTCCAAGTGAGCGCACCAAGCTCTCTGCTCAGTCTCTACCATGTGTTTTTCTTGGATATAGTACCAAGCACAAGTGTTATCAATATTATGATCCTATTGCACGTCAACTTCGTATCTCATGTGATGTCACATTTGATGAATCTCAACCTTTCTTTGTGTCCTCCGCCCCTCGACCTCGCAGTCATCTGTTAGTCCCTCTGATGTGCAATCTCTCACTCTTCCCATCTCACCGCCTCATATCTCATTCTCTCCACCGGTATGTCCACCTCCTCTCCCCTTGCCACCAGCCACACCATCTCCGACCTCTCAACTCTCACCTTCTCCCTCCTCTTTGCCACCCACTTCTCCTTCTGATGCGCTCGTCGTCCCTCTTCCATATCACTACATTCGTCGTCACCCTCATGTTCCTTCATCTCCAGTGAGTGCCTCCCGACTCAGTGCCTGTCTCCTCCAGCGAGTGTTTTGTGGATGATCCTCCTGCATGTCGCAACCCACCTCGTGAGAGACGTCCTCCCAATCGCCTCAGTCTTGCTACACTACCACTTGACCTGCCCTTCCTGGAACCGCCTGTGGTACTCCAGAGCCGACTTCCTATCGTGATGCTGCCCAGATACCTGAGTGGCAGTCTGCTATGTCTGCTGAGTTGGAGGCGCTTGAGCACACTCGTACCTGGGAGTTTGTTCCTCTTCCACCCGGTGTTGTTTTCATTACTTGCAAGTGGGTCTTCAAGGTCAAGACTCTCTCAGATGATTCTGTAGAGAGGTACAAGACTCGACTTGTTGCTCATGGTTTTCAGTAGGAGCATGGATGATACTATGATGAGACTTTTGCTCAAGTCACTCACATGACTACGATCCGTACTCTTATTGCAGTTGCAGCTGTTCACCACTAGTCTCTGTTAGCTCGATGTGAAGAACACTTTTCTTCATGGTGACCTTCAGCAGGAGGTGTCATGCTCCCTCCTCCCGGTCTCTCCTCTCCTCCAGGCCTTGTCTGCCGCTTGAGACAGGTTCTTTACTGGCCCAAGAAAGCGCTATGCGCGTGGTTTGCACATTTCAGCTCAGCCATTACTGCCGCCGGTTTTCAGCCAAGCCCGCATGATCCAGCCCTGTTTGTGCACTCCTCTCGTGGCCGGACTCTTTTGTTATTTTATGTGGATGATATGATCATTACTGGTGATGATCCTTCTCATGTGGTCTTTGTCAAGCATCACCTTCAGCAGCAGTTTCAGATGACTGATCTTGGACAACTGAGCTATTTCTTGGGTCTTGAGGTCACCTATACAAACCGTGTTTTTTAGCTCTCTCTGCAGCGTTACACATCAGATCTCTTGCCCGGGTTGCCCTCTCTGACTCTCGCATCGTGGACACCCCTATGGAGCTTCACCTTCAGCTACGACCGGATGATGGGGTTCCACTCTCTGATCCTACTCGCTATCATCACTTTGTCGGGAGTCTCGTCTACCTCACTATTATTCGGTCCGACATTGCCCAGGTTGTTCATGTGTTGAGCCAGTTTGTTAGTGCGCCTACTTCTGTGCATACAGTCACCTACTGCCTAAGTTATTAAAGGCAAGACACACTGGGGCACAAAGGAAATTCATGAAAAATCAGCGAATTGGGCGCCAAATTCGCTGAAATTCATTGAAATTCAGCGAATTGGGCGCGCAATTTATGAAAAATCAGTGAATTGGGCGCCAAATTCGCTGAAATTCAGCAAATTGGGTGCCCAATTCATGGAAATTCAGCGAATTGGGAGCCCAATTCATTGAATTTCGGCGAAGTGGGCGCCCAATTCGCTGAATTTCGGCGAATTGGGCGCCCAATTCACGGAATTCCGGCGAATTGGGCGCCCAATTTGCTGAAATTCAGCAATTGGGCGCCTAGGTGTGCCTCGGGTGCGTCTTGGGTGCGCCTTGGCGCGCCTCAGGCACATCACCCGCGTAAACCTTGCTGGGGCGCAACGGGGTGCGCCCGACGCCTCAGGCGCGCGCCTTGATAACTTAGCCTACTGCGGCTCCTGCACTATCTCTGGACGATGACTTCACGAGGTCTCTTCTACTCCAATAGCAGTTCTCTGCAGCTCTGTGCTTACTAAGATGCTACTTGGGCCACAAACACGAACACACCATGCTTATCTCCTATCCAAAACTCTCAGTGTATGATCCCCGTGAGTTTGAGAGGGGGGGGGGGGGGGGGGGAAGGGTGTTAGATATATATATTATATATTGTGTATATTGAAGCATGATAGACTTATCTTAGGCTTACCTTTGGGTGCTTGGATCACCTCTCTCCCTTGTATTTATATACCCTCTATTAGTATGAATAGATATAGATTTCTCTTTTCTTATCAGGCCCAACCCAACATCACCGACATATGGGGAGTTCCTCGATTCTTCATCTTCATTCTTTTTTGGGGTTCTTGATGCTTGAGATTGGATGTAATCTTGTGATGTTCATGGTTGATATTGTAATATTTCTATATTAATTGAACTCTCTCTTAATTTTTTACTCTTGTGAACGTGATTTGTATCCCGTGATTCTATTACGTTATTCCGCCAATACAAGTCTATGTGATTCATAACCTTATATCACCTCCACTACATGTGTTTTAAGGTTTTATTTTTGATTGCATGACCACCACAATCAAGCCCTCAAAAGTTAAGGCTCTGTTTATGACAGCTCTAGCGGATGGAAAATCAGCTGATCGAATAGAGCTTTTAGAATATAGCTTTCAGAAAAATTCTGATGAGAGAGCTGCAGACTGTTTGGAGAGCCTTTGCATAAGTGATGATTGAATATAGCTTTTTCATTTAAGCTGTTCGGTAGAACAACTTTTTAAAAATTTTTTTTTAAACAAAAATATTGAAATATAATAGATGTGAAAACTCGCGCCCATGCAAACACGCGCATCCGGGCAAAAAATGGTCGCTTGAGTGAAAAATAGCTGCCCGGGCAAATAACGGACGGCCGGGTAAAAAATGGCCGACCGGCCGAAAAATGGTCGCTCGGGCAAAAAACGGCCACATGGCGAAAAAACGGGCGCCCAGGTGAAAAATATGCTCTCGGGCGAAACAATGCGCCCCGGACAAAAATGGCCGCCCTAGAGAACAATAGCCGCTCCGGCGAAAAACGCGCGTCCGGGTGAAAAATGATCATCTGGGCGAAAAACAGCCGCCCGGGCGAAAACGGTCGCACGGTCGAAAAATGCGCGCTCGAGCAAAAAATGCGCGCCCGGGCAAAAATCATGCGCCTGGGCGAAAAATGGCCGCCAAGGCGAAAAACGGTCACCAAGGCAA
This sequence comes from Dactylorhiza incarnata, assembly GCA_033032865.1. Taxonomy (NCBI): domain Eukaryota; kingdom Viridiplantae; phylum Streptophyta; class Magnoliopsida; order Asparagales; family Orchidaceae; genus Dactylorhiza; species Dactylorhiza incarnata. The sequence continues at coordinate 8,223,650 of JAWHQI010000065.1, forward strand.
AATATGGGCACAAGTGGGAAAACGCGCGCACGGGCAAAAAACCGCACCGCCCCCGGGCGAAAAACCATCGCGCGGGCAAAAATGTCCACCCAGGCGAAAACGGTCGACCGGGCGAAAAAATGCGCGCCCTGGCGAGCCCGGGCAAAAAACGGCCGCCCGGGCAAAATACACGCGCTCGGGCGAAAAATATGCGCCCGGGCGAAAAAAGGCCTCCAGGGCGAAAAATGACCGCCCGGGCGCAAAACTCGTGCCCGAGCGAAAAATGGCCGCCCGGGCAAAAAACGCGCACCCTTAGCAAAAAAAAAACGGCCGTCCGGGCGAAAAATATTCGCCCGGGCGAAAAACGCGCGCTCGGGCGAAAAATGGCAGCCCAGACGAAAAACAGCCGATCGGGCGAAAATCTGGCGCCCTGGCGAAAAACGCGCGTCCGGGCGAAAAAACGACTGCTCGGGCGAAAAATGTCTGCCTGGGCAAAAATAGTGAGATTTCGGGCGAAAAATGGCCACTCAGGCGAAAAATGAGTGTCCGACCGAAAACGAGTGCCCGACCGAAAATGCGCGCTCGGATGAAAATGCTGGAGTGGTATGCAACGAGGTAAAGTTAATAAAAGAGAAAAGCTAAAAACAGAAAAAGCAGTTTTTAGAAAGCTATGTTGGACTGGCTTCTCAAAGAGCCTCTAAAATAGCTTATTTGAAGAAGCTCTTGTCAAGAAGCTGAACTAGAGAGCTGTCCCAAACAGTTAAAAAACAGCTTTGGCGGTTGAAAAATAGATTTTTCATCCGCTAGAGTTGGTCCCAAACAGAGCCTAAGTCTCACTCTCTGGGTTTGGTATCTAAAACAATGTTTAAGAAAATCAAAGTTCTTTCATTGGATTGCAAATATTTTCTTAAAAGGAGCAGCCTTTCTTCACTGAAAACTAGCTTATTATTCCACAACTGCCTTTCTTTTTTTCGAGGAGAAACCACCTTTATAACGGTGTTTATATATCTAATCAATGCTACTATGTTACTTTTGAATATATTCTAGGAAATTTAACAAGTTGCCTAATAATTTACCAGTTGTCACACGCTTCTTTTGTCCGCCCGAAATGCCTCTTGTCATTGCATCTCCTACCATCATGTCAGCACAACCCTCCAGTCCTAAGATCTTTAGTAAGAGGAAGTGCCAAAGTAAGAATGTATTGCTTGTTAAGTTCATAAGAAACATAAATATATTTGTTGGATGCGTATTCATGCAGGCTTCGTGCCTTACCTTTAGAATATAATCTATCACAACATTTTCCTGCCCTTTGACTGATATGGCCTTCCATAGTATAAACAAAAAAGGAATGTCTGAATCAGATTTTGCAGAATATAATGTTTAAGCATAAAGTTATTTTAGCTGGATTGCAAAAATGTTTTTCTTTGATTTGATGCATACAAATGATTGATCTGTTATTGTGAATGGAAGCAAAATATCAGCACATGAGTAGTGAACACATTGTTATTTTTCATACATTTGTCAAAACTATTGATTTTGATCTACCATATAAGAAGTGTCTAACAATGTATGTATGCAATTTTTTATCCGTTATTGAAAACTACGAACATACTTGTTCATTATTCAAATATTATGCAGCAAAATAAATGTCACATAGTTTCCCTTGTAGGGAGAAATGCAATGGTGTTGATCCTAATTTTGAAAGTTCAAAGAGTAATCATATGTTGAGATGTAATGAATCCTAATTTATTTGAAGCATGTTCAGTTGAATCGCCCTTAAATTTCTGCCTCCTTCCAAACATTATTGGAGTCACGTAGTTTATACAAGGAACAGATGGAATTGAGTAGTGTTTAGTAGCCTTGTCAGAGATAGTAGCTCTTAGCAAAATATGGTATACTTTGCGGTGTATTTTTTTGATATCTTCTAATATTTTTTAATTCTGGGTATTTTGAAAAATTCATTATACTTTGGAATCTATACGTAGTGTTTGAGGCATGCCAAACAAATAATCTTTATCATTATTTCTCTATGTATGATATTCTCAATGATATTAATGTCACCACCCATGGATGTGGACTTATTTGGATTAACCATATAATTTCATGCGTTGTGTGTGATTTAATGTTTCTATTCTTCTCTTTTGCTCAAATTTTAGCAACAACATATTACAAAGATTGCATGCAAAGTATTTTAAATCTATGTTTATTAGCTCAAAGATCACAAAGAAATGAATGCTCTTATAATACTGACCTTCATAAAAGCATCTATTTCAGGATCTACCATAATGTTTGCTTCACTCTCCCTTCTTAATAGCTCAATCAACATATCTACAAATCATTCCAGAAATAATAACTAAGCCTCTAGACTTAGTTTAACAAAGATAAATCTATAAATTGAACACCTTTTACTTGCATACCAGGACGCGTTCCAACTCCTTGGCATCTTAAAGCAAAAGCTAGGGTTTCTCTCACAGTCATTTCTCCAATGTGTATGTCATGTTGGCTAATATAAGCCGAGGTTCTTTGAGGAACAAATTCATCCATATGATGACCATTGTAGGTTACTTCTCCTGAAACCTGTTGAAATTATGATAACTCTTTTATTATTCTATGGGTTAGTACAATCAAGAAGTTTCAAAATAGCCTAAATTCAAAAGAGAGACAAGATTTAAGTTCTTAATGTATTAGTAGGCCCATTAGTTTGATATTCTAGTTTGTTGGTTGCTATCCTCTATTGTTTGAGCTCAATTCTTTTCCATCACACTATTGAGCTTGAAACAATTTGATGTCTTGTATTGTAAATTCTTTATTTATGATGTTGAATCCATGATTAGAATCCTTATCGAATGCACCCGCATCACTTTAGATGGAAACTCTATTTCTATTCTTTATAAATCATGCAATATTACATAACTTAATCAATGCGTTTGTCAAACCTCAATATGCATTACATGCACAACACAAAGTCCCACTATTTTGCGTCACAATTGTCATCTAGAAAAATAAATGACTTGCTAAAACAATTTGCTAAGTTATTATGCATCAGGTACTTGTTTGAAATCATACAAACCTTATTCTAATTTATAAATATAAGGAGGGTATGTATATATCTTGCAAAACGCTTGTTAATTAATGAATTTTTTTTCATTCCATTTTATTAACTGTGGTGCTTTTTTTACGATAGTTCTGTACTCTCATCCTTTGATTAAGCTGAACTACCTATTTGGACATTGGTTGATCTTGACTAAACAATGTAAATCTTGTATACTTGTTTGAAATCATACAAACCTTATTCATGTTTGTTTTGGAGGATTTGAAGGTGAGGAAAAGAAAATGAAAATGATATAATAGCGGATTTGAAGTACAATTAATTTTTACCTTTTTATAGATTTGAGGATAAATTGGATCAAAAAAACAGAGCTCAATGTTTTTTCATATGATAAAAACTATGTACCTTGAGTGTTGAATCAAGCTTTCCTGACAGTGCCAATAATAGTGTAGTTTTCCCAGAGCCCGGAGGGCCCAAAAGCAAAGTTAATCTGCATATGCGAGAGAGAGAATTTTATGGAGATAATGAAATATGGTTATACAGTGCCCAATGCACGACCGCTTGTTTCTTCGAATGTTCAAAACATGCGGCAAGGAAAGCGAAACTGTGGAGGTTGATTCTTTCTATATTAAATAGTGGTGCAGATTGAGTTGATCCATCTCAATATCCCGACGAGCCGGCTTGAAAAACACTCGATGAAGAGCTCGAGCTCTGTTGCGAGCTTGAGCCTAATTATTATTGGAGTTTCAAAATAGAGGTATATCAAACACATGTCTATCTCGATTGCCATTTTTCTATAGAGCCTAAAGAGAATTTCACACCTGCAAGGCCATACAATCCCACTGATGTCGTGAAGGATAGATATAAGTCTCTTTCCACTTGGCACAATATGAAGTGCACTCATTGCGCCCTAAAATTCAAAAAAAAAAAAAATCAAAATAAATAAATTCTATTGAGAAGCTTCTTGTATGGACAATTTCGGTTAAACCACCTCACTCATTTTCCATTCCAAAACCCGGGTCAAAGATAGGAGAGGTGGGGCCTATTATAAGCACGAGTGGACCGTCGGGGTAGGCGGTGTGGGACTAAACATGACATGCTTTTTTTTGTTCATGTTGGACCGTCCAACACGCCCCCTCAACGTGAACCTCGCTTTGATACCATGTTAAACCACCTCACTCATTTTCCATTCCAAAACCCGGGTCAAAGATAGGAGAGGTGGGGTCTATTATAAGCACGAGTGAACCGTCTGGGTAGGCGGTGTTGGACTAATCTTGACATGCCCTTTTTTTTGTTCATGTTGGACAGTCCAACAATTTCTACTACAAAAAAAAGGAGATCAAATTTTGATTACCATGATCTTGTTCACAAAAAGTTTAGGAAAGTTGGAACACTCCTTTTCCCCACATATGCCTCAGCCTCTATGTTTAGATGCTCAAACCTGACCTCAACGGTCGGATTAACAATCCCCACCCTGAAGCAGAGATATGAATCACTAGTTAATTGAATAGTTGATGGTTTTTGAATATTTAACTTTGTTGCAGCACTCACTGCTCCATTCGTTCTCGCAGCTTAAGAAGAAATTTCTCGTTGATGTCCACTTTCTGGCTCCGGCCGTCGGTTTTTGTCAGAACTATTCTATCCCTGTGGTCGTCAGCGGAGAGCTTCTCCAGGGATGCATATCTCTGGTCTCCCCCGTCGTCCTCCTCTCGATTGGACCTACCGAATGCGGCGCGTCTTGCTCTCCACGAGGCAGCCCTACGGCTCACATTCCTAATGCTTTCTCTGATGCTTGACATACTATCCATCTGCTCCTACTTCAACTCTCTCACTTTGCAGCCTTATAAAGAGAGCTATAGTTTGTGATGCAACAACTAATGCTGTTTCATCAATCTATAGTTTGTGTCCAAGTTTAAACAGATTTGCTTTTTTTTTTTTTAAAATTGTTTTTCTTGTTGTTTTATGTGAATGTTACAATTGGTAACGGGTGTATAGAGTTTGATTCTTGCAAAACTAAGAGGTATATAGAGTTTGATTCAGGCAAAACTATACTTTAGCGAGGATCTCGTGCATAGTAAGGCTCGTTTCGTTAATGACAACATTTCAGCCTCAGCGAATGGAGAGATTTTTACGGACGGGTAGCGCACGGGAGAATCGTGCGGGTGAGCGATATTACCCGTCTGATTTGCTATCGGACCGCCAGCAAAATCTAGGAAAAAAAATAAAGCGCTATGTCCAGCCGGATTTTCGGCCGGATTATATTTAAAATAATTATTTTATATATAAATAGAATCTTAAAATATTTGTAATAAATTCCTAATTAATATTGGAGATTGTTATTAGCAAGCCGGGTTTCGCTATTAGCAAACTAAAATAAACCGGGTTCACCAATATGAAGTTTTTTTCTCAATCTAAAAAAATGCGCTATTAGCAAACCTTATTCTCTCTCTTTCCGCCTAAACCGAAAGCCTTATTTCTTTGTTTTCTCCTCGCCGCTCTTCACGATAACGCATCCGGCTATTGCGAAACCTATTCCTCGATCAAAAACGCCAGTGACGCCGCCGGCTATTGCGAACCAATGAGGACGATAACGCCAATTGTGTTCCGGTGTATTTAGTTCATTTATTGTATTATGGAGGATGAGGCGGAATGTGTAAAGTCTACCGGATTAAGGTATATTGTTATTGATTCATCGTCCATATCAACTATTTTGTCTAACTCAAGAGTTATGTTCCGATGCATCTACTTCATTTTGATGATTTGCTAATAACCTTTTTCAAAATAGATGGTTTGCTAATAGCATAACATGTTTGCTAATAACAGCGTCCTTAATATTATATAATTTTTTAAGATGTCACCCTTATCTTTCTTTTCCTAGCAAATCTGACGTCTGTTTTAGTTTATATTCTAACAGCTTTGTAATTTTGTTTATTTCATTTATTTTATAATTTGTGTGTAGTATATTCTATCTTCTATTTTTTTTTAACTTTTTTTTTTTAATTTTAATACTAAAGATATGAAAATATGTAAAATGAAATATAAAAAATAGTTAGCTGCAAAAGCATAGCATTTGAAATTTGTCTTACTCAAATAAATTATACTGCAAATCAAACAGAAAGAGCACAAAAAGCAAACTTATCATGTAGTTATATTTATATGTTCATACGCAATTGTTTTTGTATATTATGTTGTAAGAGTCAATGACTCTTGTTTTTTGTAAGGGTCAATGACTCTTGTTTGGGTGGGGGGGGGGGGGATCCGGATCCTCTGAAGTTCCTGCGGGAACTCTAGAGGGTGGAGTTCCTATTTTGAGATCAATTCGAGTGGAATAAAAAAAAAAGGTTAACATCAAAGTTGTAGATCTCACCGAGACGAATAACTTTCATGTTGATCTTTTTTTGATTTGAAGTCGTTTAGGCCTCCGATTTGGGCCCCGAAAAAACCGGATCCGAAATTAATTAATATAAATGTAAAAAAAATGTTTATATAGTATTAAATTTATTTAAATATTAAAATCCGACATTATAAAATATCTCTGATATATCCTCCGCAATTCGACATACGACATTTCAAACCCAAACCGACATGAACCCGACATCCAACATCCACAAGTTTGACTCTGAGTGTCCGACCTCCCTAAGGAACTTCATCCACTTTTATGTTTAAAACTAATTTTCTTTTCTTCTCGGCGGTCATAATCATTTGTCATGCCAAACATAAATATTCTATAACGGTGGTACAAAAACGCTGCGCCAAACGGAGCCATAATTTTGTCATGAACTCAAACCGACATGAACCCGACATCCAACATCCACAAGTTTTACTCGTGAGTGTCCGACCTCCCTAAGGAACTTCATCCACTTTTATGTTTAAAACTAATTTTCTTTTCTTCTCGGCGGTATTGATTTGGGGTCTGTTTGTTTGTACGGCACTTTTTCGCCATGCCGCGCATTTTTCATCATTTTGCACATTTTTGTTCAGGCGCACAATTTTTTTCATTGACGCATTTTTCCACCTTGGCGCGCATTTTTACACCCGAACACACATTTTTTCGCCCGGACACGTGTTGTTCTCCTTGCCGCGCTTTTTTTTTGCCAAAACACGCATTTTTCTCACCGAAGCGCATTTTTTGCCTGAGCGCGCATTTTCCGCCCGAGCGAACATTTTCCTGTCGGGGCGCGCATTTGCTGCCGGCCGCAACACATTTTCCGCTCAGGCCGCATTTTCCCCACGGGCGCAAATTTTTCCCCTCGGGAGCGCATTTTTTCAACCCGGGCACGCGTTTTCGCCTCTGCGAGCATTTTCACCACGGCGCGCATTATTCAAAATTGCCAAAATTACCCCTACTTTTTTAATAAAAATGACTTAACATATATTATAATCTATTTCAACAACTCTAAAATATAATGTCCATACAAGTAATTACATGATATCCCAAAATTAAAAGTAACGATGAAAATCCATAAAATCCAAAAAAATTTAGTAGAGCTCATACACCTACTATTGTAGTTTATCATGTGTGATCTATGTATTCTCCTTATTATTCTTTCTAACCTAATAAAAATGAGGGATGATTTACATACTGATATAAAATAAACGAGTTAGAGAAGGTGAGACTAAAATGCTGAAAAGATTTCTCTCCAAATATGTACATCGCAAACACCAAACAGTATGAAGATTCCAAAAAATAATTATAAAATTCTAACACATCTTGCATATATATATATATATATATATATATATATATATATATATATATATATATATATATATATATATATATATATTTGTTAATCAGTTTATCACCAAACATAATTGGTCATATAACGTATGCATATTTCATGCATTTTCGGAAAAAAATGCGAGGATTAAGGAACATAACATCAGCATTCCAACAATAAGATGTGGCAAATAGAAATATGATTTTGTAAAATCATAAACTATATTAGAACTTACCAATACCATGTAAATAACTTTATTCATGCAACAACAAGCATAAGCATGAAAATGTAGGAACCTTCACATGTAATGATGCAAATATTTATGATGTAACAGATATTCTTGAACTGTGTAAAAATATTTATGATGTATCAAGTGTCCTAACTTGCTTGAATCACGTCGCCTTTCTTCTTTTTACTCATACTTCCTAAATTCGGCGTAAATAGTCGACCTTTTCCTCTCATAAGAAGCTCTGCATGGGAAATTGTTGTCATAGGAGGATTCCTAACAACACATCATCAATATAATCATGAATGTAATACAAGTGCACAAGCATAAAATGAAGAGAAGTACACATAAACATTCATGAGGTGACAGATCAATCTTATGTTGTCTTACAAAAAAACAGCAAGCATGAATCTAAGCTTTTAAAACTCAACAAAAACCTTCATGTACTATATAAAAGCTATTTGTGAAAGAGCTACAAATGCTCAAACTCTCTTGAAAGTTGAATCAAGTCTTCTTTTTTACTCGTTCTTACTTTATTGGATGTAAATAGTAGAATTCTTCCACTGAAAAGAATAGTTTGATAAATAACTTCTGTAACAACAGAAACAGCATAAATATATTTCCAGGAGCATAATGTAGAGATTACAACATAATACCTAATCTGAGACAGCTAAACTTGAAATATCGGCACTACTCCCTACAAAAGTGGCTTGCATACTGAATGACATCCAATATTTAGTTCAATCACCATTGGAGTAGTGGTGTTTGGAATTTAAATAACCATTCTTGCTGCATGCAATTGCCAATTCCTTGAGAAACAACAGCACATCCTCCGAAGAATTCAAAAGATACCTTGCATTTGATCGTTTTCTTCCAACGGAGCAGGAGAAGTAGTTGTCTCCCTTCAGATCGAGAACAGAAGATCCCTCGTGCCAAGAAGTTATCTCTTGAGGAGACCGCCACGCATTTGTCTTGGTACTATGATTTGATGAGGATACCTTCCGTTCTGATGCCAAGGGGGCCCTGTGGTTCTTTGAGGGTGATGCCTTCGAGCTGCTCTTGATGTTTGTTTGCTTCCCACCATGCCTTCTCTCAGAAGATGGTTTGATTACTTCTGATGCCTTTGCTCTAGAACAATTGCCAGGTTCTGATGGGAGTTCTGGTTCAAAAAATGAGTATATATCCTCATCCTGAAAAAAAAGTTCAAAATGCATCAACCAGAGATCTTTAACAAATATTTAGATTAATTTCTATTATTCCAAGAACATCTTGCACTGGTAATAAACATGAACATCAGTAGAATTGGTGTGCCAACCAGAGTTCTTTAACAAACTCAAGAAAGGTTATGGAAATGGGTACAAGACGGGGTCACAGGTCGGGAGATTCACTTAGAATAAGCTCTCAAAGATTTCTGCACCTTAGTTTCTTTTCCTTCAATTGTATTTCCTTTCATTTGACGTATTAATTATATGATCTCAATGTATCAGACATCTAAATTTTTCAGTGTTTAGACAATATTTAAGATTTTCAGTCTTTCAGGTATATGTATTTTTCAATTTTAGTTGACTCTGTGAATCAGAGATTTGAGGTACTTTTTTTACCCAAAGCTTCATGTTTTACTTCCACTGTAAGTTTTCAGTTATTACTTTCATTTTCTCCTGCTATGTACCAGTTTTATTACCGACGCTTAATTTGTTTTTTTATCACGAGTACCGTCTGGACTTTTAATTATTGCTAAACTAAGTAGGGGTGTTACAATTGGTATCAGAGCCAGGTTTCTTATGCCCATTCTGAAGTTTGAGTCACTAAGGGCGAACATAGGTGTCAAGTGTCTCAGTCATTTACACGGACTCACATCTAGTACTGTTATGGTGTGTCGACTCCCCCAATTGAGGCTCATATGGTCTGTTATGCCCTATGAGTATGATAGTGTGCCTCTATCAATCACGAAAGGGAAAAACACTCGATCGTGTCTCCTATTTATCTTCATATAGTGCCCGACATGATCAAAAGAAAACACCCACTTAGAGCCACTAATTTGAAATAATTTATTAACCCTTTTCTACAATTAATCTTAGGGGACCATTCACATAATAATAATAATACTTTCATAAACTATGTATTTCATCGTCTTTATGTCTTATATGCGGTCTTACTGTTTCTAATGTTAATGCGATGAAATAATTATATTAAGGCGATTTACTTTCTGCTAATGTCTAATTACGTACTATTTATGTTCATATCTTTATAGCCCTTTATTGCTTATGTCTATAAAGTGATATCGGGTCGTTCGTGATTTATTAGTCGTAAGGTTCATAATATTAGTATCCCAAAGTAAAATCTTCACGCCTTCCTAACTCTTAATCATATTAATGTGATAGAATGATTAAGTTATGATTTACTAGCCTTCTATATAAATCTAAGAATTCGGTGTTCATAATATCATGATTTTTTTATATTTCTGAGCACAACTATTTAGCATACAAATATAATACACAACAAAAAGAAACTACATGATATGTCTAACTACAGAGAAGTAGAATTTCTTACCTCATTGCTGTGGCGCTCATATACACGACGCGACGACATGACTCTCTAAGATCCTCAAAGATTACAAAGGATACTTCTTCGTCTAAAACTGTGATTCTCCTCCTTCCCAAATTCTGCTAAACTCGTAGCATATGTCTGATCTAATTATTTTAATTGGCTGAAATGGGAGAGACAATTTAAAGTCTCGAATGAACGAGATCAGAAGAATTGGAAATCAACGGAAAAGGGGGAATAAATATACCTTGATATCACTAGAGAAGGATAACGACACAGATCCACATACGATGAAGCCCTAAGTGACCGGATGGCTTCAAGGTCACTGGAATCGGCTAACGATTTCGGCGGAAAGAACTCACTGCAAGGGTCGACAGTTGGTGTACTTAGGCAGAGGAGAAGAGAGCTTCGACATCATTAACAAGACAAAGAAAATTTTGGTTGGGAGGATCGTCGGTCACCCGCGCAGAACCGAAAGGAAGGGTAGATCGACGACGAATCTCTACTGGGGAGTCTTTGTCGAGGGCTTCTGGTGAGAGGGGAGACGTATAAATATACCTTGCTATCACTAGAGAAGGAGAACGGCACAGATCCACATACGATGAAACCCTAAGTGACCGGATGGCTTCAAGGTCACTGGAATCGGCTAACGATTTTCGGCGGAAAGAACTCACTGCAAGGGTCGACAGTTGATGTACTTAGGCAGAGGAGAAGAGAGCTTCAACATCATTAACAAGGCAAAGAAAATTTTGGTTGCGAGGATCGACGGTCACCCACGCAGAACCGAAAGGAAGAGTCGATCGACGACGAATCTCCATTGGGGAGTCTTGTCGAGGGCATCTGGTGAGAGGGGAGACGTCGGGGTCTTGAAACGCACGACAAGGAGAAGCCCTAACTGCGGCTTTTAGTGTGCACCTGCTTCTCCAATCAACGAACATAAAGAGTGGTGGTTTCTTTCGTCGAGCGCTTGGTTGGAAGACGAAAGCGACGAGAAAGTCTTAGAGGCACAAAGTTTTCTTTAACCTAACGAGGATACACAAATATATTAAGAGGCATCGATTATAATAGGTATATCGTGGCTCTCCTTCTAATTACACACTGAGGGCAATTAAATCTTTTTCCTTAATTTACAAATTCTGCTACACACATTAAAACCTCCTAATTTAGTGCGCTACGCCCTTTCAAATTCCCAATCGGGCCGAATTTAAAGTATATAATATTTTTCTAATTACATGGCATTATTTAAATTATGCATAAAATTAACCCTACAGGAATCTAATACCTCGATCTGATAACTGTGGGAATGAATACTACTCGCGATCGGGCCCTGCAATTTAAAATTTCGTATTAAAAATTTGGGATGTTGCAGCTCGATGATTTCGTTCCTTCCTTTTACTTGAAATCCTACAAACTCCTTCCTCTACTCCCTACGAGACCCGCAGACTCATAAGACAAGTATATACTATTTTTCTAACAAATACTTTCATAAACTATGCATTTCATCGTCTTTATGTCTTATATGCGGTCTTACTGTTTCTAATGTTAATGCGATGAAATAATTATATTAAGGCGATTTACTTTCTGCTAATGTCTAATTACGTACTATTTATGCTCATATCTTTATAGCCCTTTATTGCTTATGTCTATAAAGTGATATTGGGTCATTCGTGATTTATTAGTCTTAAGGTTCATAATATTAGTATCCCAGAGTAAAATCTTCACGCCTTCCTTACTTTTAATCATATTAATGTGATAGAATGATTAAGTTATGATTTACTCGCTTTCTATATAAATCTAAGAATTCGGTGTTCATAATATCATGATTTTTTTATATTTATGAGCACAACTATTTAGCATACAAATATAATACAAAAAAAAACTACATGATATGTCTAACTACAGAGAAGTAGAATTTCTTACCTCATTGTCGTGGCGCTCATATACACGACGCGACAACATGACTCTCTAAGATCCTCAAAGATTACAAAGGATACTTCTTCGTCTAAAACTGTGATTCTCCTCCTTCCCAAATTCTGCCAAAACCTAAGACGATTTAATCAAAATCATATTATATGTCTGATCTAATTATTTTAATTGGCTGAAATGGGAGATCAGAAGAATTGGAAATAAAAAACTGTGATTCTAATTTAAAGTCTCGAATAAACGAGATCAGAAGAATTGGAAATCAACGAAAAAAGGGGGAAAAATATACCTTGCTATCACTAGAGAAGGATAACGGCACAGATCCACATACGATGAAGCCCTAAGTAACCAGATGGCTTCAAGGTAACTGAAATCGGCTAACGAATTCGGCGGAAAGAACTCACTGCAAGGGTCGACAGTTGTTGTACTTAGGCAGAGGAGAAGAGAGCTTCGACATCATTAACAAGGCAGAGAAAATTTTGGTTGAGAGGATCGTCGGTCACCCGCGCAGAACCGAAAGGAAGGGTCGATCGACGACTAATCTCTACTGGGGAGTCTTGTCGAGGGCTTATGGTGAGAGGGGAGACGTATAAATATACCTGGCTATCACTAGAGAAGGAGAACAACAAAGATCCACATACGATGAAATCCTAAGTGACCCGATGGCTTCAAGGTCACAGGAATTGGCTAACGATTTTCGGCGGAAAGAACTCACTGCAAGGATCGACAGTTGTTGTACTTAGACAGAGGAGAAGAGAGCTTCGACATCATTAACAAGGCAAAGAAAATTTTGGTTGAGAGGATCGTCGGTCACCCGCGCAGAACTGAAAGGAAGGGTCGATTGACGACGAATCTCTACTGGGGAGTCTTGTCGAGGGCTTCTGGTGAGAGGGGAGACGGGGTCTTGAAACGCACGACAAGGAGAATCCCTAACTGCGGCTTTTAGCGTGCGCCTTCTTCTCCAATCAACGAACAGAAAGAGTGGTGGTTTCTTTCGTCGAGCACTCGGCTGGGAGACGGAAGCGACGAGAAAGTCTTAGCGACATAGTTTTCTTTAACCTAATGAGGATACACAAATATATTAAGAGGCGTCAGTTATAATAGGTATATCGTGGCTCTCCTTCTAATTACACACTGAGGGCAATTAAATCTTTTTCCTTAATTTAGAAAATTCTGCTACACACATTAAAGCCTCCGAATTTAGTGCGCTACGCCCTATCAAATTCCCAATCGGGCCGAATTTAAAGTATATAATATTTTTCTAATTACATGACTATTTAAATTATGCATAAAATTGACCCTACAGGAATCTAATACATCGATCTGATAACTGTGGGAATGAATACTACTCGCGATCGGGCATTGCAATTTAAAATCATTTTCATATTAAAAATTAGGGATGCCGCAGCTCGATGATTTCGTTCCTTCCTTTTACTTGAAATCCTACAAACCCTTTCCTCTACTAACTACGAGGCCCGCAGACTCATAAGACAAGTACTCGCTAGACCCTTCTTCCGTCACTGGCCAACCTTACGACTTAAGCATTACCACCATATCCCTCATTGGAAAGACAAACTTTGTTGAATGGGTCCACTCGGTTCACCGAGTTCTTCAAACAAATGTCTGCTTCATCAACTGACTCGTAAACCTCCAATTGAGCCTACAGAGCAATGGCTCCGGAATGATGGTCAGGTTCAGCCATAGATTCTGAATTCTATGGAGACTGAGTCATATCGCATGGTTATGCACTACAAGACTAATAAGGCCATCTGGGATGAATTTCACTCGTTATATTCTGGGAGGACAACCTTCAACACTTGTTCGATCTATTTAAGGACCTCCAAACAGTTGAATCAGGTTTTGATGGTGACTTGACCTCCTTCGTAGTGTAGTATAAGACTCTCGCCGAGGCCTGCATTCAACACCAATCTTCGACTTCGAATTTTGCTACCCAAGGCGCTGATGATGGTGCGGATACACCATCTTAAGAGTGTCCGTGCAAACATCTTATCCTCTCCCACCATTCCTTCCCTCTCAGATGTCTGCTTTATGATTTTGAAGATGACACCACCCACCGATGTCTCCCTGCCTCCCTCACCTGCCCCTACTCCAACACTCTACGATGGTTCGACCTCCATCTATTGGGCACCATGGAGGTCGCAATGATTTTCGAGGCATTAGGCGCGATGGCTGAAATCACTCCAAGGGGTCCAACCATCATCTATGTACATATTGTGGCCAGCCCAATCATATAGAGGGCACTTGCAATTGCAGACATGTGTCCTCACAATACCCACCGAACTCTCCTCCCCACGCCTCTCCACTGGCGGATACTGCACGCACCTTTCGTTCTGATATTGACACTTTGTGGGAGGAACTCCAGCATTTGTGCGGGTTGGTAACTCACATTCAGCTCTGTCACCTCACTCTTCAACGAATGTATATCTTGCTTATCTCATAGTCCCTCCTGGATAATGGACACCAGAGCCACATATCACATTACTCAGCAAAAACCTTCTAGGTACAAGAGCGTTGCTTGTCACAAGTTGTCACTGTTGTCAATGGAACAACCACTCGGTCTGCAGATCTAAAGATGTGTCTATCACTCTGTCTATCACTCTCCGCTTTGTACTTCATGTTCCTGGCTCTAAATTTAATCTTCTCTCCGTTAGTCGTCTTACTCATGATCATGACTGCTTCATCACCTTTTCCTCTTTTTCCTTTGTAGTATAGGATCGACGAACACAAAATATCATTGACAATTAAGCACCTCAAAGCTCGTCTAGTGGCTCGTAGTTTCACTCAACAATACACCCTCTATTATGAAGAGACGTTCACTCCACTCGCTAAGTTGAATACCGTACGGGTATTAATCTCCTTGGTCGTCCATCGTCATTGGCAGTTGCATCAATTTGAGATCTAGAATGCATTCCTTAATGACAATCTAGCAGAGACTATCCACATGCAGTAACCTCCTAGTTATGAAACCACGAGAGAATCTCTTGTCTGTCAACTCAAGAAATCCATCTATCGCCTCAAGTAGTCACCTCTGGCTTGGTTTGACAAATTCAATCAGGTTGTTCGAGATTTTGGCTTCACTCGGAGCACGATAGACTTCTTCATATTTATTCTTGGCCGCCCAGCAGGCAAGCTGATACTTCTTGTATATGTTGATGTTATTCTCATCATGGGAAATGATCTGAATGATATATCTATGATCAAGAAGTGCTTGGTATTACACTTTAAGACCAAAGATTTGGGTCGCCGCCGATATTTCTTAGGTATTGAGGAAGCTTGTTGAACCGATAGACTCGTTTTGTCTCAACGGAAGTACTGTATCGATCTTCTTTACGATGCAGGCTACTCAGGATGTAAGCACACCAATAAATGCCAACCACAAGTTTTGTGCTTACGCATCCGACTCTGATCTGCTACTCTTTATTCCAGAGTACTATCGTCGCTTGTTGCAAAACTTAAATATTTGATTGTCACACAGACCGATATCTCCTTTGTTGTTCAAATGGTCAGCCGCTTTATGCATGCTCCTCAGATATCCCACCTCCAGGCCGTGGAATGAACTTTTCGGTATCTGAAGAATGCTCTGTGACAACGGTTTGTGTACAAACCCTTCTCTTCTCTATCATTATTTTTTTGTTCTGATGCAGACTATGTCGGCTCCCTCGATGATCGTCGCTCTACGAATGACTACTGCACATATTTTGGAGGACACATGGTCAATTAGCAAAGCAAGAAACAAACGGTGGTAGCACGCTCCTCTACAGAGGATGAGTATCGTTCAATGACGTTGTTTCTGAACTCACGTGGTTGGAAAGCATTCTTATTGATCTTGATGTAACGCTCACCTCTCCGACCGTTCTATATTGTGATAGTCAAACAGCCATCCATATCGACGAGAATCTCATTTTTCATGAACGTACCATGCATATCGAAGTCGATTGTCATTTCATCTGGAAAAAAGTTCAACTTAGTAAACTTGATTTGCGACAAGTACCAGTTGCCGAGCAAATTTCTGATGCTCTCACCAATGCCTTACCACGCCCAATATACCGAAAGTTCATTTCCAAGTTTGGCGCCTACAATCTGTATGCTCAAACATGAGGGGGAGTGTAGATGAACTATAAATAAACCTATGTAAAAGCCTTCTTTCTTGCCAATTATGTAATTATTCATATGTATAGATTAGTCTGACATCTTGATTTGGAGTTGTGAATTTACTCCATCCTATAAATATGTGTACAAATACTTGTACTGTATATTGAGAAATGAAGTAATAAAAGTTATTCTGCTTCATATTCCATGTTTTTTACAAACCCAATTAAAACATAAGCCAAAATAAAGGACTCAAAGAAATAGAATGAATAGAAATAGCTCGGCTAAGCCAACAAGAACAAGTCTCTACTTTGAAGTGAAGTTTGCTAGTTTTAGTTGTAAGTGTATGTAAAATTTACCTTTCCAAGGAAGTGTCCGATGCATAACACATAATCTATTGGTGTAACCATGTTCTTGCTATGTACAATTTCTCCCAATATTCTATCAATTGCAGCACCCTACAAGAAATGAAAAAAAAAAAATTTAAAAAAAATTTTATTCAAGTAGAAATTCATAGAAGAAAAGCAAGACATAAGATTTAGACAAGGAATTTTGGTTGCTTAGAATTAACAGATTAAGTCCAAGTACAATAAAAACAACAATGATGTGGAAAGAAGTGCATAATAAATACCATAGAAAATAAGTAGCAAATGAGACTAGATTTTTTTTGGATAAAATCATGTGCTCTTCCATGAAAGCATAAAATTCAACGCTTCAATTTGTTTTAACAACAGAAATATCCAAGGTTCAAAACACATTTAGAGAATTCAAATGGATTATTTTGCTTCATTTGTAAGGATCAAACCTTGGATATATGTGGCAGGTCATATGCAGCAAGGCCTCCCTACTAGCAAACACAAATGCATATGCACACACGCAAGTGAGCAAACACATAGACAGAACCACATACACGCACGCACATGAATATACACAGACACATATTGATTGTCATTGCCATGGAACTCCGAAGAGCGGAAATCAACGAGACAACCTCCAGATTACTAAATATAAAGAGAAGAAGAAATGTAAAATGGGCCCCTTAACAGGCTTTAGATTTGGGTTTTAACACTCCCCCTATATGCATATATATATAGAGGGCCGCGTTCAAGTGAGAATAAGTTGTGTGAATAGTCTTAATAGTGCACGAAAATAGTAATATAATATATGAAAATGGGGTAGCTCGACGAGATCTACAACTTTCGTGTTGAACACTTTTTCTAATTTTGCATTTATGAGCCGGACTTTCAACCCGACTATATAGGGGGCGCATTAGTCTCGTTTTTTTATATATTTGTCGAAAATCTGGCTCATACATGCAAAATTAGAAAGTGTTCAACACGAAAGCTGTAGGTCTCGTCGAGCCACCCCATTTTCATATATTATATGACTATTTTCGTGCACCATTAAGACTATTCGCACGACAGCTTATTCTCGCTTTAAAGCGGCCATATATATATATATATACTAAAAAAGAACTATCAAAACTTGGTACTTGGCTAACTTAGTGAGACATGAAGTGCATCCTATCCGTTCATTTTGAACACTTGATCCCTCAATCACATTTTCTTCAACGTCTTTGCTACTGCGTCTTTCAAGACATCGCTTCCGCCACTCAGGGGGAGCGTTCTGTTCAGGAATACTTCACTTACCTTCAGGATCGCTTGCTTGAGCTCAACGATCTTGAGCCTTTTAATGATCTGGAGTCTCCTAATGATATCACTCTTATTCGAAAACAACGACAACGACGAGAGACATATCAGTTCTTGATGGGGCTTCGCCCCGAATATGAGTCTACCCGTGC
The DNA here is from genome assembly GCA_033032865.1 of Dactylorhiza incarnata. Lineage (NCBI taxonomy): Eukaryota > Viridiplantae > Streptophyta > Magnoliopsida > Asparagales > Orchidaceae > Dactylorhiza > Dactylorhiza incarnata. Next base: position 8,242,003 of record JAWHQI010000065.1, read on the forward strand.
TCAGATTGTGGGGATGTCTCCTTTGCCTGATCTTCTTAAGGCCTACTCCATTGTTGCAGAGCATGCGAAATGTATGCAGAGGCAATCTAGTCTTTCCGACGCCGTACTATCTCTTCTCTTCCTACTGGACAGATGGCTCTTGCCGCTTCTTACCGCCCTCCCACCTCCAGCTCTCGGAACCGGGGTGGTCGATCTGGCGGTCGTGGCTCTCCTAGTGGTCGTGGCTCCGCGGGCCCTCCTGGCCCTTGCTCTCACTGTGGACGCTTGTATCATGACCGTAGTCGCTGCTATCAGTTATACCCCCACCTGAGGGGCTCTGAGCGTCACTCCAGGTGATGTCCCCAGGCACACTGTTGCTTTTGCCGATTCTTCCGAGCCCGTTGAGCACACTTTGGGTATCAACTCCTCCGACTTCAGTCACATGATGGCCCAGTTCCAGCAGTTCCAGCAGTCTCAGCCTTCCACTACTGCCTCTGCTTCCACTGTTTCTTCTTCCTCAGGTACTCCGTTTGCTTGCTCTGTGGCCACTACTGACCAGGATTCATCGCCCTGGGTGATTGACTCTGGGGCAACTGACCATATGACTGGTACGTCTTCCCGTTTGCTTCAGGTTGTCCCCTGTTCTCACCGGGATGTGCGCCTTGCTGATGGCTCAGTTACCCCTGTCCTCAATCGGGGCACCGTCCCTCTCTCTTCCTCTTTCTCTCTTGACTATGTTTTCCTTGTACCTCAGTTGGCTCTCAACCCAATCTCTGTTAGTAGTATTACTCGCTCTTTAAACTGCTCAGTAACTTTCTTTTCTGATCGTTGTGTTTTTCAGGACCTGAGATCCGGGAGGACTATTGCAGACCTCAGACAACTAACTAAGTGGGTACAGCGCAGACAGCTAGTTATGGCTAGCTAGCCGATGCTAAGTGGATATTCCAAAAAAATTTAAATTAGCTAACTATAGCTAAGTAACATTTGCGAAAAAATAAAAAATAGCTAACTATAGCTAAGTGCAAATTATATTTTTTTGTAAAATAGCTAATTATAGTTAGTTGTAGCTAGCTGAAAATATGATCCTATTAAATTTCAGGCAACCGTACAAGTGTACCAAAATAAGTGTTACACGTCAATCAATTTAATGCGATATTTTTATTTGGGTAGAAGTTATGGCATGTCTATCAATTTAATGCGTTATTACATTGGGTAGCCGGCCGGCCCGTGTTTGTGAACAGAAGTAGCCGCGGGTCGAAAACAAATACCACGCTAGGGATCGTTTTTTCGCAGAGAATGAAACCGACGTCGTCTCTCCCGGTCGTTGCTAGGGCTCTCCGTTAATTTCTCCAGGTCGAAACCCGCCGTCGTCCATCCTGCCGCAGCTTCTCCGACCGACAACATCAAGCTTCCTGAGCCTCTTCGCCGCCTTTGCTAGGGCTCTCCGTTTATTGTTCATATTTTGTGTGTTTTTGTTAAACTCCCTTTAAATATCCAAGTATTTATAATATTGATTTAGCATTAGAGTCAAACATAAAGTTCATATAGATTTTGATAGGTCATGTTAATGATGAAGGGTCATGTTTATTGTAGATTGTGGTATGAGTTCACAAAATTTGATGTTGTTTGAGGATGATGCATGTCACACAACCATTTCCGAGCGAATCGAAAAATTTCTAGAGGAGCCCGTGGTTTTCAAGGCAGTGAGCGTCAAGCCTGTCGGAAAAGTCATACCTGAAGCTAAGCCGAGGAACGCATCTTCCATTTTATGGAAGGCCGGCGTTATTGTTTCTGATAGCAAAGGCGGACGTTGGTTTCTCTGTTTGCATGACAATTGCGTTAAAGAGGGCAAACAAATGTGGATTAAAATGTCCCAGACATCCACCAGCAATGCAACGACCCACTTGAATCAATTGCATGCTGTCTTGTCCAAAAAGACGATGACCGTCAATACGAATATTGCAAAAATTAAAGAGCAGCTGGAATGTTCTCAAGAATCATTCTTAGCAAATCCAACGCGTTGGTTTCAGGTATATTTGAAGATTTCTAAGTTAACGTAAAGTTTGTTTAACTGAATACATGTTTAATGTTTTACAGTACGTGCTTACTGCATGGGCCACCGAGCACTCCATCCCATTTAATGCATTCACCACTGATAGATGGAAGATTGTGGCCGGCAGACTACCTATAGGAGATGGTGGTCTGAAGAATATCAATGTTCCAGAACTCATGGTTGAGCAGTATATTTATGTAAAGAATTTGATGTCTATATCAAGATGGCGAGCAACTTGTCTAATGTGCTTAATTCATGTGCGCCATTAAAAATTCATGACCCAACCCCCGTTGATGGGTCTGCTCTTCTTATGCGTAACGCACACGCACCTGTAGTAGATGCACCATCCCGCAGTGTCGAAGATCTTGATCCGCGTAGCACACGCGTACGCGAACTACTGCGAGTCGCGATGTCAGAGCGCTACTACGATAGGTACCACCCATTGAAGGCCCTCCGCTACCCGTCCGAAGTGTATGGTCACACTGGCACCGGCTCTAGGGTGCGGATGAAAGTACTCAGCAACAACTTGACGGCAAATGATTTCAAGTTCAGCTATCTTTTTGATATGCAGGTTCTTTTATGTCCCGGCCTTAGTGCTGGTGGTCTGATCAAGAATCAGATCGATCAAATGCATATCAATAATGTCGATATCCCTCTAGCTTGGAACGTGACCGCTCTAAGAAATGCTTTATTTGAATTCATTAAAACACTCACATGGGAAACACTCAGTGTTTATGCCGAGAGGATTGCAGAATCCACATTACACAAAGAGATGGAAGAGGAGCAGCTTCCTGCAGCAAAACGGTCTCGCGCCAATGAGAGTGATGATTTGTTGGCAGAAATGCTTCATATCGATGCCGGTGTGAGCGTCGATGTCGCAATGACGCCCGAATTGATCGTGAAGGAAGAAATCGAGAAACTAAGATCTCTCGAACGCAAAGAAGGTCCTGAAAATTTTTTGACCTGCCAAACTGGTGGTATGTGAAGAGGGCCGAAATGTCATGCCTTGCTATGACTGCCTCAGCATTTCTTGCTAACAAAGCTTCATCTGGAGGGTTGGAGTGTGATCTAGGTGGAATGAACGACGTTTTAGCGCCTAAACGGTCAACTCTGCGCCCAGGTCTAGTAGAGGTTGCTATGTTCAATAAGTTGAACAAACATCTCATACCCACAGATCCGGGAGTTGTTAGTGACGTTGGTGGCATCTGGGAGACACTTCTTCCAGATCGACCCCCAATGCCGAACGAGGGAGACAACGGTGATGACGATGATGACGATGATGATCGCTTTGTGAGATCTGATGCGGAGGGCGAAGAATCAATTCTTGAATTGGAAGATGACGACAACGAGGATGATGTGTAACCAATGTACGAGTATGTATCAATTGACCTCCATGAATTCGTAAATTTAAGCATTGAATCACTCATTTTTTTTTGGAATTGATGGTTGAATCACTATAGCTAAGTGGATTTGCCAAAATATTTTAAAGTAGCTAACTAAAGCTAAGTGAATTTGCAAAAAAAAAAGTAGCTAACTATAGCTAAGTGATAAAATAAGGTGAAAAAAAAAGCTAACTATAGCTAGTTGGCCAGCTATAGAAGGTCTGGACTATTGGTACGGGATATGAGAGTGGGATGTACTACCTGGAGTTACCTTCTCCCACTGCTGCTATCACCACTACCGACACCTGCCCGCCTACCTCTTCTGCAGCATCCCATGTTTTGTCGTCCAGTTCGCTTTGGCACGCACGTCTCGGCCATGCTAGCCCTCAGCGGATGGTGTCTGTTTGTCCAGATGTGTCCTTTGTTTTTCCTTTTCGTTGTGATGTATGTGAACTGTCGAAACACACACGCAGCACATATGTTCCGTCTGTTAGTCGTGCTACTTCTTGTTTTGAGTTCGTTCATTCTGATGTGTGGGGTCCTACCCCTGTTATATCATTTGATGGTTTCTCTTATTTTGTGACTTTTATAGATGACTATTCTCGTTGCTTATGGGTTTATCTTCTAAAAAAATAAATCTGAGGTCCTATCTGTCTATTCTCAGTTTTCTCGTATGATACAGACTCAGCACGACACATCTGTTCATATCCTTCGCTCCGACAATGGAGGTGAATATTCTTCTCATTCTTTTGATCACTTTCTTCGGAATGAAGGCACTCTCCAATTTTCTTGTCCCGGTACCCCTGAGCAGAATGGGGTAGCTGAACGCAAAAACCGCTACCTTTTGGACTCTGTTCGTTGTCTTCTTCGGGGAATGAATGTCCCCAAGTCCTATTGGAGTGTTGCCCTTCTTACAACTTTCCTTATTAATAGGACTCCCTCTCGTCCTCTTGGTGGCATTACCCCCTACAGCCTCATCCATCCATCTGTCTCCGCCTTTACCATTCCCCTCCGCGTCTTTGGTTGTGTGTGCTTTGTCCAGGATCGTCGCCCTTCTCGAACTAAACTCGACGACAAGGCCATCCGTTGTCTTTTCCTCGGTAACTCCACTACCCTCAGTTGCGCCGGGTTATTTACTTTATGGATGTGACATTTCATGAGAAGGTTCTCTTCTTCCCTGCTCATTTGCCTTCACCTATTCTTCCTACTGTTGTGCAACCTCTCTCGGTTTTTCCTCCTTCACCAGTCACTGATCCACCTGCTGCTCCGCCTGACCTGCTGACTTACTCTCGCCACCAGCGTCACCCACTTCTCCTCCAGTCCCGGATCAGCAGCTTCCACTGCTCGCAGGTACCTCTCTTGAGTCTCTCTCTACTACTTTTGTTGACTTACCTATTGCCCTGCGCAAGGGCAAGCGTGCCTGTGTTTATCCCTCTGTTACTGAGCACCCGTTGGCTAGTGATGTTTCCTACCACCGTTTCTCACCCTCTTACCAGGCTTTTGTGGCTGCTGCTGATTCTGTTCGCCTACCTGCTTCGACCGAAGAGGCTCTCCTTGACCCGCGGTGGGTTCAGGCCATGGAGGATGAGATGTTTGCTCTCCATCGTATTGGGACATGGTCTCTGGTTCCTCTTCCTTCCAGAAAATGCGCAGTTGGGTGCAAATGGGTCTATACTGTGAAGTACTCTGTTGATGGAGCCATTGACCGCTATAAGGCTCGTTTGGTGGCCATGGGCTTTACTCAGGCTCCTGACGAGTTTGGTGCCACGTTTGGTCCCGTGGCTAAGTTGACCAGTGTCCGCCTTCTGCTCTCGCTTGCTTCCTCTCGGGCGTGGCCGCTCCACCAGCTCGATGTCAAAAATGCTTTCCTGCACGGTGATTTACAGGAGGAGGTCTATATGGCTCCTCCTCCAGGGTTTGCCCTTAAGGGGAAGTATTTAGGGAGAGTATGCCGACTGCACAAATCTCTGTCGGCTTAAAGCAGTCTCCGCGTGCCTGGTTTGAACAGTTCAGCTCAGTTATCCTTCAGTCCGGCTTCACTCAGTGTCGTGCAGATCACACTTGCTTCATTCGTGCCACTCCAGAGGGTCATCGCGTCATTGTCCTGGTCTACATAGACAATATTATACTCTCCGGGGATGACTCTTCTGGCATCTCTGAGGTGAAAGCAACATTACGCTCAACCTTTGAGGTGAAAGACCTTGGACCCCTCCGTTACTTCTTTGGGATTGAAGTTGCTCTCTCCCGGAAGGGAATCTCCATATCGCAGCGCAAGTACACTGTTGGAACCTTAGCTTTTGATTTGAGTTAGGATCCATCCTCTTGTCAATAAGTCATCTAATAACTTAGATCAATTAAGAAATCTAAGTAAACATAAATTAAATATGATGCGATCGAATCAGAGAATATACTTAAGCATATAATATAAAAGTTCTCTGCGCTCGACGAATGACTAACGGCGCTCGACAAATAGCCAGACAGCCAGCGCTCGACAAATCCTCATCAGAACAGCGTTCGACAAATGGCGAAATGCGCTCGACGAATTCAGCCAGAGAAATCTCAGCGGCCAGACATTCCCTGAACGACGCTCGACAAATTCAATTCAGACATCTCAGCGGTCTACGAATTCTAAGAAAGAGACAATTGCTCAGCACATCAGACGGCGAGCCCAACCTCACAAATGTAGAGCTGGGATCGACGAATTCCTTTCTGAATTGTTTTAATATTCTTTTCTCTATCTTTTGGACCGTTGCAGATCAATCAATACTATTAACCGTTGCAAACTAGCTTTAATAAACGGCAGGTTATCCTCTCGAGGAGTCAAAGCATTGATGGAGACCTGAGCTCGTTCCTTCTTCCCAAGAGAAGAATTCAAAATAAGAGAAAAGGTTCTCAGTTTATAAAAGGAGAGTTACAGAGAAAGCAAGTAGCAGGACATACGACAAAAAAAGGAGAAAACTCATCTTGTTCTTCATTGCTAACATCTTCCTGCAGATTCAAAACATCCTGAGACACAAATCACAATTACTTGCTCAGGATCATCACTGCAAGAGAAGGAAGAAGTGGTTAAAAGGAGAAGCTCCATCCACAAAGCTGTCGACAACTCCAATCAGACAGGGGGAGCCCTCTTCAACATCATATTCAGATCCATTCAACTTCAAATCATGATCTCCAAGAGTCTTCTTATACAGAGAAGAACAATATAATTTTTGCTTTTCATTATTACTTCCTTACCCCATCCTGTACAGGGTTATAACTCCCTTCAAAAGTTAATCCCGGTGACAGGGCACCTTAGCAAAAACCTGCAGTTTGGTTAGAGCATCTTATCAACAGCTCACCTGGTGTGAGGGCACCTTATCAACAACCTCCTAGTGGATTCCTACCAGTGGGTAGAAGAGTAGATGTACCCAGTTGAGGGGAACTACTATATATTTTGTGTCATCTGACTTTGCTTGTTGTGATTTTTCTTATGCACTGTTAGTGCTTGATTTTATTCCTCACTCAGCATACATATATACATATATCATTAATTTAAAGAAAAACTTAAACAAAAGTTTTAACAGATAAATAAGAACTAAAACCTCCTCTTTCAATTGGTATCAAAGCAGGTTGATTTCTCACATAGGCTAACACATAAAATCACAAAGATCACTTTTAGTTCTTAAGATTTTCAAAATGGCACAAGAAATCTTTCTGTTCTCAGATCCACCCATATTTAATTTAGATAATATCTCATTATGGCAAGTTAGAATTAAATTATAGATGAATGCTATAGATGAAGAAATTTACAGATCTATTTTGACAGGACCTCCCCTCATATCATCAAAGGCAGCTACATCTGCATTACCTAGTTCCACGGGTCTCAAGTGCCCTTCGAGAGCAATGAAAGGGCATGTTTATGTTGGTGCTGATATATCCTCTTCAAAGAAGACTACCAACAGAGAAACTGATGTCACTGCCCGTGTTTGCAAAATGAAGCCAGATAAATTCAAAGCTGGTACTGATGATGGGCAGACTGATAAACATAAAGGACCTTCCCCATCTACAGAACCTACCACATCTTCAGACCACTCAACAGATGCAGATGCCAAAGCTATGCAGATCTTGACTCAATCTGTGTCAAGAGACATTCTTCTAAAAGTTGATGACTGCACTTCTGCAAGAGGAATCTGGAACTCCCTCTCCAGGATGGTAAATGAACCCTCTTCTTCCTTTACTCTAACTAAATGTATTTATGATGCAGAACCATCAATAAATCTGAGTGAAGAAGAAAAAGAAAAGGAGCACAGAGCTAGAGCTTTCTGTATGATGGCCATAAATGGATCATATCAAAATCCAAATGCAGAAGCAGAGTTAGGAAAGATAAATGAGGTAAAATCAAATCATAACTCTACCTCTAAAACTAGTTTTAAACTAATACTCACAAATCCAATAACAATAGACAAGGAAATTAAAAAGAAGTTAATAAGCATAAAATATTTAACTTCTGAGAATAATAAAACTGAAGAAAAATCAAAAGCACAAAATAAATCAATTAAGGATAAATTACCTAAAAATTGTCAAAATAACTTTAAAATTTCAAACATATATTTTAATGACTACAAAAGAAGACTTTCAATTAATATCAAAAATCAGATTTTAAAGTTCTTAAGACATATATTTCTAAAAGAACCTTCAAATGATGTTAAAAAGTTTTTCACCATTAAACTCTATTCCTAATAAGCAAGGATAAAACTCATTCAAAAACAATGTCAGATAACTTCAATGTTCTTTCAGACCTTCTCCAAATCATGTTGAGCACTCTACTGTAGTTGCATTGATTAGAAATAATCAGAAGCACTGAGTGTGAGTCTCATCTGATAAGGGGATTCTCAAGAAGGAAGGTATCAGACAAATTTTTTTTTTCATTCCTTAGAATCCACTAAAGGTTGTTGCAATTGAAAATTTTAACTCAGAAATTAAAATCTAGGAAAACAGAGTTGCTTAAATAATTTAAGAACAAAATTATTAAAGCTCAAGTGAGAAAGAAAATGAGAAATTCAAAGAAACCAAGTGAGAGAGAAAATGAGAAAATAAAATTAAAAACTGCTAGCATCCTAACCAAATAGAGAAGATTACCAGACCACAAGATTTAATCTCCCTGATTACATAGGTCGCTGCAATTGAAAATTTTAACTTCAAGAAATAAGCTGCTGCACTTAAATTTTTCAATCAAAAGCTGTTTTAACTTGAATATTGATCCCAACTCAAATAGGGGGAGATTGTTGGAACCTTAGATTTTGATTTGAGTTAGGATCCATCCTCTTGTCAATAAGTCATCTAATAACTTAGATCAATTAAGAAATCTAAGTAAACATAAATTAAATATGATGCGATCGAATCGGAGAATATACTTAAGCATATAATATAAAAGTTCTCTGCGCTCGACGAATGACTAACGGCGCTCGACAAATAGCCAGACAGCCAACGCTCGACAAATCCTCATCAGAACAGCGTTCGACAAATGGCGAAATGCGCTCGACGAATTCAGTCAGAGAAATCTCAGCGGCCAGACATTCCCTGAACGGCGCTCGACAAATTCAACTCAGACATCTCAGCGGTCTACGAATTCTAAGAAAGAGACAATTGCTCAGCACATCAGACGGCGAGCCCAGCCTCACAAATGTAGAGCTGGGATCGACGAATTCCTTTCTGAATTGTTTTAATATTCTTTTCTCTATCTTTTGGACCATTGCAGATCAATCAATACTATTAGCCGTTGCAAACTAGCTTTAATAAACGGCAGGTTATCCTCTCGAGGAGTCAAAGCATTGATGGAGACCTGAGCTCGTTCCTTCTTCCCAAGAGAAGAATTCAAAATAAGAGAAAAGGTTCTCAGTTTATAAAAGGAGAGTTACAGAGAAAGCAAGTAGCAGGACATACGACAAAAAAGGAGAAAACTCATCTTGTTCTTCATTGCTAACATCTTCCTGCAGATTCAAAACATCCTGAGACACAAATCACAATTACTTGCACAGGATCATCACTGCAAGAGAAGGAAGAAGTGGTTAAAAGGAGAACCTCCATCCACAAAGCTGTCGACAACTCCAATCAGACAGGGGGAGCCCTCTTCAACATCATATTCAGATCCATTCAACTTCAAATCAGGATCTTCAAGAGTCTTCTTATACAGAGAAGAACAATATAATTTTTGCTTTTCATTTTTACTTCCTTACCCCATCCTGTACAGGGTTATAACTCCCTTCAAAAGTTAATCCCGGTGACAGGGCACCTTAGCAAAAACCTGCAGTTTGGTTAGAGCACCTTATCAACAGCTCACCTGGTGTGAGGGCACCTTATCAACAACCTCCTAGTGGATTCCTACCAGTGGGTAGAAGAGTAGATGTACTCAGTTGAGGGGAACTACTATATATTTTGTGTCATCTGACTTTGCTTGTTGTGATTTTTCTTATGCACTGTTAGTGCTTGATTTTATTCCTCACTCAGCATACATATATACATATATCATTAATTTAAAGAAAAACTTAAACAAAAGTTTTAACAGATAAATAAGAACTAAAAACCTCCTCTTTCATACACCTTAGATCTTCTTCGGGACACGGGTCTACTTGGGTGTCATCCTGCGAGTACTCCTATGGATACTAACCATCGCCTTCATGCTAAGATCCTCTACCGGACCCCTCTCAGTACCAGCGTCTGGTTGGTCGCTTGATCTACTTGACCAATACAAGGCGTGACATCAGCTTCTCAGTGGGCGTTTTGAGCCAGTTTATTCATTCTCCCAGGATATCTCATCTAGAGGCTGCTCGACGTGTTCTTCGCTATCTTAAGCGCGCTCCTGTACTTGGGTTGTTCTATCGGGCTGATAGTACCTCCAGTCTCTCCTGCTTCACTGATGCTGATTTTGCTGGCTCTTTGACCGATCGGCGCTCCACATTCGGTCTTTGTGTTTTCCATGGTGATCATCTTGTCTCCTGGCGGAGTAAGAAACAACCCATTGTGATGCAGGACGACGCATAGGGTTTGCGCGCCAGTCGGCTATTTCTAGGAATCTGTTACGGCACCAATACCGCCCAGCGGTATCCACGGCGACAGCGTTACGGCAAAGATACCGCCCGACGACAGCCATGGAGCTATTAAGGAAGTTACGGCATCAATACCGCCCGGCGACAATCATGGAGCTATTAAGGAAGATATTCATTGGGGCCGGGTCTACCACCGACGCAATCTACTGCGGGACCGCTAGCAACATCATAAAATTATCTTTTATTTTCATACCTATTTTAGCTTCTCTATATATAGCTATAATTTGAATCATTTCAAATATTATGCCTAATCTAGCCCAGTTAAATATGGTTAGATTTGTATCTTTATTTTGTCCCGTTGTTTAAGGCCCAAACGGGGGGTCAGCTTTTATGTTAAGAACACTATTTATATGAGGGTGCTGGTACCAAGAAAGGAACAAGAAATAATATTATTTTCCTCTTCCCATCAAGATCTCTTCCTCTCTTCTCATCTCTCTAACTTCTCCTACATTCCCACGCATCATCCTGGAGGGCTTCTCCTCCAAACGCCCATTCACACGCCGTCAAGCCCTGGCACGCAACAAACTGGTATCAGAGCCACCGGTCCCGAATTCCGCCGCCAACACCAGTGCCGCGGGATCAACAACGCCGACCGCCCCACCTCGCCTCGCCACGCCAGACAGTGTTCCACTCCTACCACTTCCCGCGATCCATCCAATGGCCGAACGCGACCTACTCCAGCAAATCTTGGACCGGCTCGACAAAATGGATTCTCGCCTCGGAGAGGTCGACAACCGCACAGCTCACCTTCTCGCGGAGAGGTCCCCCTCCGAACCCCGGCCGAGCCAAAATTCGGCACCGGAACACACCACCGCTGAAGGCTACACCGGCCAACGCCACGAAGGAAACACATTTCCTCGCTATGTCAAACTCGATTTTCCGAGCTTCGACGGACGCGAAGATCCCCTTGCTTGGCTCACTAAGTGCGAGTTATTCTTCTCCAACCAGCGCACAACCGGGGAGGACCGATTGGGCCTTGCATCCTACCATCTCAATGGCGCCGCACAACTCTGGTTCTCACAAATACAAGCCGAGCGCAAAAATCTCCAGTGGGACGAGTTCAAAGCCGCCTGCCTACTCCGTTTCGGCCCCTCGATCCGCGGAAATCCCCTCGGCGATTTAATCGCCCTCCGACAAACGGGCACACTGGAGGACTACATCGACCGTTTTCAACAGCTGCTCGCAAGGGCAACGACATGCCGCCTGGATCAATAGGTATCAATATTCACAGCGGGCCTCCACGAACGCCTCCGCCTTGACGTCGAGTTCCAAGATCCCCAAGACCTCACAACGGCAATGAGCATCACAAGGACATGCGAGCGCCGCATACTTTTGGATCGCCAACATCACTCACGTCAGGATTATGGACACCCCTTCCGCGGGGGCAATCAACACCCTCCACCAATTTCGGCCGCAAAGTCCACGGAAGCATCCAAACAACCATTCCGGCGTCGCCTTTCCAACGCCGAGATGATAGAACGGCGCGCAAAAGGACTTTGTTTTAACTGCGAAGAGCAGTTTGGGCCTGACCACCGCTGCAAACGCCTCATTTGGATTGAGGTGGATGACCCGTCCGATGACGACAACGAGGATCCGGACTCAGAAACACCTGAAATCTCCGTCAATGCCATTGCCGGCCCGCATGGGGGCCACATGCTACAACTTCCCGTCAACGTGTCCGACACCACTCTGGTGGCCTTGTTGGACTCCGGCAGCACACACAACTTCATCCGCCACAAGACAGCAAGCGCCTTACATCTTGCGGTGACTACTCGCCACCCACTCCAAGTTTCGGTGGCCAATGGTCAAAGCATTGCGTGCCCTGGCCTGTGCATGCGGGTACCGCTAACAATACACAACCGAAAATTTGAGATCGATCTCTTGGTGGTCGACCTCGATGGTTTCGATATTGTCTTAGGGGTACGATGGCTCCGTACCTTGGGACCCATCACATGGGACTTCAACAACCATACCATGCAATGGCATCACGAGACAACGAAGGTGACATGGCAATGCCTTCCCCCCGCAACAAAACCGCGAGCTTTCCTCATTCAGGGGTCTGCACCGCCAGGCGATAGCGCACCCGGTAGCCACACCAGAAGCCACCCCGACGAGCTGCAACGTCTACTTCAGGAGTTCGCCGACACCTTCGCCATTCCGGAGCAACTACCACCCCATCGGCTACAGGACCATCGCATTTGTCTTCTCCCAGGAGCACCACCAGTCGTAGTCCGACCCTATCGCTACCCGTTCCTCCAAAAGGATGAAATAGAGCGACAGTGCTCCGCCATGCTCCAACAAGGAATTATACGACGAAGTGTCTCCCCCTTCTCTTCGCCAGCTCTTCTGGTACGCAAGAAGGACAATACCTGGCGTTTCTGCGTCGATTACCGCGAACTCAACGCCAAGACAGTCAAGGACAAATTTCCAATTCCGGTGGTCGAGGAGTTCCTCGACGAGTTACATGGTGCGCGATACTTCTCCAAGCTTGATTTGTACTCCGGATACCATCAGGTGCGCATGGCAATCGAGGACGTGGAGAAAACCGCTTTTCGGACACACCACGGGCACTTTGAGTTCCTCGTCATGCCATTTGGACTGACTAATGAGCCATCCACATTTCAGTCACTCATGAACGAGGTATTTCAATCCGTACTCCGAAAGTTTGCACTCGTTTTCTTTGACGATATTTTAATCTATAGCAAGTCTTGGGCGGAACATCTCCTTCACGTGCGTGAGGTCCTCAACATACTCCGCCTTCACCGCCTGGTCCTCAAAGAATCAAAATGTGCATTCGGGCAACCTAGTGTCGCCTATCTCGGCCACGTCATACAGGAGCACGGCGTAAACCGCAGCATGGCCAACTCCCGGAGAAACTGCAAGGAATCGCAGCATGGCCAACTCCCCGCTCCCATCACGACATCCGAGCATTCCTCGGCCTAACGGGGTACTATAGGCGCTTCATCCGCGGTTATAGCTCCATAGCTGAACCCCTCCTGGCGCGCCTTCGCCATAAGGAATTTCATTGGGAGGACACCGAGCAAGGGGCATTTGAAGCTCTCCAAGCCGCCCTCGTCCCGGCCCCCGTACTACAACTCCCGAACTTCAACACAATTTTCATCATCGAGTGCGATGCCTCCGCTATGGGATGCGGCGCCGTCCTTCAGCAACAAGGGCACCCAATAGCCTATTACAGCCGCCGCACCGCGCTACACCACCGCAAGCTGCCGGCCTATGAATTGGAGCTCATCGGCCTCGCAAAGGCCGTCTAACATTGGCGACCCTACCTATGGGGTCGTGCCTTCATCGTCCGCACAGATCATTATAGTTTGAAATACCTTTTGGAACAAAGATTAACCACCATTCCACAACAACGGTGGGTAAGCAAACTATTGGGCTTCAACTTCACGGTCAAATACAAGGCGGGTACTCTCAACAAGGCCGCGGACGCTCTCTCACGTCGACATTCCGACGACTCCATCAAAATTTGCTCCATTTCTCGGCCGACCATCCCTTTGCTGGAAGAAATCCGGGCCGATAACGCCAGCTCCCCAGCCCTCACCGAGCTAATCCTCCGCGCACAGGAGGGCCTCCTTCCGCCAACATGGAGGGTGCACGACGGACTTCTTCTCTACAAAGACCGGATTTACTTGAACCCTACATCACCGCACATTCCCACCATAGTGTGGGAGGCACATGACCAAGCTCACGAAGGGATTCACAAAACCCTCCACCGCATCAGAGCCACCTTCTATTGGAAGGGACTTCGTCGCCAGGTTCAAAAATTTATCGCCGAATGTACCATCTGCCAACAACACAAGGCGGTGAACTTGCTACCAGCAGGGCTTCTACAACCGTTGCCCGTACCAACCCAAATTTGGGCCGACATCTCAATGGATTTCGTCGAAGGACTTCCACGCAGCAAGGGCAAATCTATCTTGATGGTTATAGTGGACAGATTTTCTAAAGGGGCGCATTTTCTACCACTTGTCCGCCCACTTATCGCCGAATGGGTGGCCCAAACATTCTTCACCGAAATCTTCCGACTACATGGCTTACCGGAAAGCATCGTCTCCGACCGCGACAAAACCTTCACCAGCCGTTTTTGGAAGGAACTTTTTACGCTTAGCGGCACAACACTACAATTCTCATCCGCATACCATCCGCAATCCGACGGCCAAACAAAGGTGGTCAACCGAACAGTGGAAATGTACCTCCGCTGCCTAGCGGGCGCACATCCCAAAACGTGGGTAAATTGGATTCCGTGGATTGAATATTGCTACAACACGTCCTACCACTCGGCCCTCAAAACAACACCATTTCGGCTAATTTACGGGCGAGATCCACCAAAGCTCGTCTCTTACAAACACGACCAAGCCACCATGACCTCAGTGGACCAACAGCTCCGGGATCGGGATCACATGCTAACCACCGCCCGCAAACATCTTCTACAAGCACAACACCGCATGGAAACAACATACAATCGCGGACATCGCGATGTGGCATATGCGGTCGGCGAGTGGGTGTGGCTCAAGCGCCGGCCATATAGACAAACCACGCTCCCTCACAACAACGCCAACAACAAAATGGGACCGCGTTTTTTTGGGCCGTACCAAATCACCAAGCGCAGCGGAGATGTGGCTTATCGTCTCCTCCTTCCAGCCGAAGCGCGCATCCACGACGTGTTCCACGTCTCCCAACTCAAACGTTTCATCGGCGAGCCTCCCGCAACACCACTCGCGGACCTTCCCGCACAGCTTGAGGACAAGCTGTCTTCCGACGAGGAAGGAGATGTTACGGCACCAATACCGCCCAGCAGTATCCACGGCGACAACGTTACGACAAAGATACCGCCCGACGACAGCCATGGAGCGATTAAGGAAGTTACGACATAAATACCGCCCGGCGACAATCATGGAGCTATTAAGGAAGATATTCATTGGGGCCGGGTCTACCACCGACGCAATCTACTGCGGGACCGCTAGCAACATCATAAAATTATCTTTTATTTTCATACCTAATTTAGCTTCTCTATATATAGCTATAATTTGAATCATTTCAAATATTATGGCTAATCTAGCCCAGTTAAATATGGTTAGATTTGTATCTTTATTTTGTCATGTTGTTTAAGGCCCAAACGGGGGGTCAGCTTTTATGTTAAGAACTCTATTTATATGAGGGTGCTGGTACCAAGAAAGGAACAAGAAATAATATTATTTTCCTCTTCCCATCAAGATCTCTTCCTCTCTTCTCATCTCTCTAACTCCTCCTACATTCCTACGCATCATCCTGGAGTGCATGCAATTTAAAAATTGAGATTTGAGCGGGCGTGCACGGACTTTAAGAAATTAAGCAACTAGTTTTTTTGTAAAGCATAAAATTACTATTTTTGTTTAAAATGAATTTTTCTGGAAATATGGTACAATTCTAGATCCGGGAAGGAAGTTCGCAACTTTCGTTCCGTTCCCCTTGTTGTAGCAAACAGAAATCGTGAACTCCAAATAGGTTTCCGTTTGGAGTTTTCGACGTAGCGTTCGCTGACAAAATCCGGGCGAAAACCCAACAATGAGTCTAATATCCTAAAGAGAAAATTTAGATGCACACAAAGGAGGAATAAACAAGTTACCCACGGAAAGAGGCGTCTTTCCGCAACCGAAGTCGACGGCGATCCCGCGAGGAATTCCTCGTCACCTTCGATCTCCCGCTCCGAGGTCGGCAGCTATCGCACAAGGGCACCACGGAATAATTTCGCTCACTCTCACACTAAGTGGTTCCACGGAGATCTCAAACACTCACTAGTGCAAGGAGGCCACAAACTAAACAACCTAATATCACTCACTCTCTCACACACAAGGTGGATTCACGAAATCTCGATCATTCAAGGTGGTTCCTCGAAACCTCTAGTCGAGCGAAATGGGGTAGGATTTTGTTACGCCCGGCGTCATTACCAGGTTATTCGGGTATTGAGCACGACGACCAAAGGAGAAGGCGGAGGAAGACCGGGCTGAACCATCCGGTTCAGCCCGCCAGTATTAATATAAGGAGAACTGGGGCTGAACCGCACCGGTTCAGCCCCTATGGGGGCCGGCCGGCCCTAGGGGTTGGGTGGGCATAAATACCCAACCCCTCCTCCTTGGTTCATTATGAAGATTATTATCAAGGTACTTCTTCCTCAAACCCTAGCCTCAAGCCCTAGTTTCCTCTAGTTTTCCCCTTTCCTCTAGTTAGATCATAACATTTTGTATCAGAGGCTCTTCCCTCCAACCATGGTGACACGCACCGAAGCCGAGAATGCGCGCTTGACCGCCATCGAAGAAAACTACGTCGCCTTGGTAGAGTCGGTGGCCGGGATCGAAGAACGAGTCAAAACCTCCACAAAAAATCTGGAGGAACGCATGGATGAACTAAAGGCACTGTTAACACAAACCCTACGAGAAAAAAAGAATGAACGAGGAGATCACGCGGGAGAATCTTCACGTGCGACACCTTCAGCCACCGGAGGCACCACGGGGGGCTCGGGTATGATGCCCTACAGCGGCCCCAACCCGGAACCAGGCCAGACAGCCGGCCACAGTGCGCCGTCGGCACAGCCAAGCCCTACGGGGCCGACGACGCTGCTTCCGCCGATCCCAGGAGCGGGCTTTCCTGCCGCCGGGATTTGGGTCGGACCGGGACCAAACCCCCACCAGCAGGTCGCCGGGGAGTGGACCGGCCCAGGAGGGGTGGCCGCCGGCGGTGGAGTCGACGGAGTGGTTGCCGACCGCTTTTTCAGAGCCCAGGAGCAGTTTTTTCGGCCGCCGACGCACATGTGGGGTCCAAATGGAGTTGGAGATGGGATCCTTCCCAGGCCGCCGGTACTTGGGGCTCCGGTGGGGATGGGGCAAGGCGAACACTGGCGGGGACATCCTCCCAGGCACGTTTTCGACGAGGAGGGTCCTCCTATGGCAGGGGGATACGGCGGAGGACATTATCAAGACTATTATGGGCGGCCGAATCTCATGGCGGAACCAATCAGACCAGCTGAGCTAGATCTAGAGTATGGCAGGAATGGAGGAGCGAACCATCGGGCCTTTATGCAGCCAAAACGAACGCAGATGAATTTTCCTAAGTTCCGAGGAGGCGGGGACGCGTTGGAATGGGTGCAAAAGGCGGAGTTATTCTTCTATTACCAGGAAATTCCGGAGGGGCAATGGGTGCAGTTAGCGGCCTTCCATCTGGAAGACGACGCTTACCAATGGACAAAGTGGTTTCTGCGGGGCCGCAATTACGCACCCTGGGAGGAGTTTGTGGAGTCCTTCTCGGCTCGCTTCGGGCCTCTGGAGTACGAAGATGTAGAGGCTATGTTACAGAAGCTGCGACAAAATGGATCAGTCACAGAGTACCGGACAGAGTTCGAACGGCTGGTCAACCGGGTCAATTGGGAGGAGAGGACGATGCTGAGCTGTTTCGTATCCGGATTGAAGGACCACTTGAGAGACGAGGTGCACGCCTACATGCCACGCAGTTTGAGTCATGCCATCAGCCTGGCCAGGATACAGGAGGAGCGGTACAATCGGCAGAGGACTCAGACGACAGGTCGGGCACCTACGGTTGCAGATGTACCCAAGAAGGAACCAACGACCGGGGACCGTCCTACTGTGACGAGGTTGACGTGGCAGGAGCTTCAGGCCAGAAAGGACAAGGGGTTATGTTTCAACTGAGATGAGAAGTACACCCGAGGGCACGCGTGCCAGAAGGTCCAGGTATTCATGCTGCAGGAGGAAGCGGAAGATGTTCCTCGCACTGAAGAGGAGCTAGTGTTGGCTATTGACGACTTTAGTGTATCCATCCAGGCCCTGGAGGGGGGTACCCCATCTCCGACCTTACACCTGGCTGGGAGGGTCGGCGGGGAGACGATGACGATCTTGATGGACAGCAGGAGCACTCACAACTTCATCCAACCCGGTGTGGCCCAGAAGACGGGGTGTGTCATAGATCGCAGCGCAGCTTTCCACGTCAGGGTAGCAGATGGACGTACACTGCAGTGCGAGGGAGTGCTGAAAGGAGTGGAGCTCCAGATACAGGGGTACACAGAGCATATTGATGTTTACTTATTGCCAATCCGGAGTTCCGACATGGTGTTGGGTGCACCATGGCTGCAGCAACTTCGGCGGGTGACTTTCGACTGGAACCAGATGACTATGGAGTTCAGCCAGCACGGGAAGGGGTACTGCTTGGAAGGCCTCACGTTGTCTAAGGTAAAGAAGATCTCCCCCCACAGCGTGGAACGCCGAGGGGCACCAGATAGTACGATGCCCATCGTTACGGCGAGTAGAGCGGAGCCTACAGCTCCAACAGGGGTCTCGTCTCAGCTGCAATCCAGAGCCGACTTGTTCCAACAGCCGCATGTTCCCCGCCTCCAGCTTGAGGACAAGCTGGTCCTTGATGGGGGAGGGAATGTTACGCCCGACGTCATTACCAGGTTATTCGGGTATTGGGCACGACGACCAAAGGAGAAGGCGGAGAAGACCGGGCTGAACCATCCGGTTCAACCCGCCAGTATTAATATAAGGAGCACCGGGGCTGAACCGCACCGGTTCAACCCCTATGGGGGCCGGCCGGCCCTAGGGGTTGTGTGGGCATAAATACCCAACCCCTCCTCCTTGGTTCATTATGAAGATTATTATCAAGGTATTTTCCCCACTTTTCTTCCTCAAACCCTAGCCTCAAGCCCTAGTTTCCTCTAGTTTTCCCCCTTCCTCTAGTTAGATCATAACAGATTTCACCCACTAAACTCACGGCTACAATATTCTCCTACAGCACCGATGCAAGTTTAAGAACAGCTAACCAAAAAAAAACTCAAATAGTAAATTTGATGAAACTTTTCATCGTATTCAACTGGCAATACTTAATCATACGGGCAAATGTAAAATCCCACTGGATGTCTTCAAGAAAAAAAAACTACCAGCCACTTTAACAGAAACGTAATCACAGCAATATTTCCCGGCAACACTCCGCAGGGAAACGATACAAACTCACGGAAGCACCCTCATACCCAAACAACAAATCGTTTTCTGTTCTCTGAACTCCAAAAAAAACCAACCTACTATTCATCATCTTCTTACCTGTTATAAGCTTCACCAAACTCCTCCCCGTCGAACGACGCCTTCATGGCAGAGACATGGGTAAGTGCTTAAACCGCCGAGAGAGTCGTCGTGCCCTTCAATCGCGCATGGGCACGGCAGAACGTGGGCAGATGAAGCGTTGGAGGCCGGAGTCCTCGCGGGATCGTGAGTGGTTGACGGGTCGGAAGCTCGTCCAGTGGGCGCCATAGACCGGAAGCCTTCCCTGTGAGCCCTAGCACGTGATCCGCCTGGCTTTGGGTTTTGCAGATGAGGAGGCTGGACCGGCTGGGAAGGCACGGAACCGAGAGGTTTTAACCAAAGAAATATATATATTAATATATGTATATATATATATATTTAAAAGAAGAATTGCAACAATTACACAAATTGCAAAATTACACAAAATTACACAACATAAAAATAGACACGACTCATGGCCGATAAAGGTCTGGACGGGTGCGGCGTCGGGTACCTGTCATGTACCTGCCATGTATGGTGACATACCGGTCGTATTGTAACAACCCCAAAAAAAAAAAAAATTTATCGAAATAGATTTAATTCTTTGGCTAGCCGCACACCAGCCTTCCCTCCTCTGTTAAATCCCGATCAGCCCCTCTCCCGATTAAATCCCCCCCCCCCCCCTCTTTAAACCTAAACCGAGTCAGCCCCCCCTCTCCTGATAAAAACTCGGTCCAAGGTTTTGATCCCGCACGCTGCAAGCGCCGTCTCCCACTCCCGATCGCGTATCCCGCGCGTCTCCTGCTCCAGGCCCCGACGTCGCCTCTTCCTGCTCCAGGCGCCGACGTTCCCTGCTTCTTCTCCTCCAAGGATCGGCAGTAGGCAACCCTATTCCTGCAGTGGCCGGCGTCTCCTCCTCCTGCTCCTGCCGTCGACGCCCCTGCGCCTCCTCCTGCCCTAGTCGGCAGCCTCCTGCTCTTCCTCCTCTAAGGGTTTGTCAGCCTCCTTCTTCCCCTCAGGACGACAACAGTGCCTCCTCATATGGCCGACTTCAGCTTTCCTTCCTCTCTTAGGGCTGGCAGCCCGCCTCCAGTTCGATGGCAGCCCTCCTCCAGCCTCCTCTTCTCAAGGACCGGCAGCTTTCTCCTCCTCCATAGGGGCCGGCAGCCACCTCCTCTCCCTCCGGCAACCCCTTCCTCTCCGTTTGGGCCGAGTTTTTGCGTGAGGAACGTCTAGGGTTTTCTCCCCTCTCCTCCTTGGGCCCGGATTTGGTTTCCTTTGGGTAAGATTCCTCCTCTATTCAGATTTTCATAATTTTCTTGGAAAGTTTGCGCGCCAAATTCCGGATATTTTTGCATTTCAGATTTTGTGCTCGTCCTAATCGCCAAATCCTTAGGTATTCGTGCTCCCCGACGCCGTTCGTCGCTCCAATTGGCGGGATCTCTTGGAGACCCCTCCGAATTAGGGTTTCCCTAGCCTGAAGCGCCGCCAAATCTCCGGTTTCCGTGTGAAAAGCTCTTCTCCCCTCACTTACGAGGGAGGTAATTCGCTAACCCTCTCTTGTTGTGTTGTGCGAATAGCAAATGCTTGCTTTAGCGTAGAAAACTTCGTTAAGTCGAATATTATAAATATTGTTCTTGAACAGGTTTGGAAATAGGATTTCTGACTTTTGCTTGCGCCGCTTCGCCGCCGCCGTCAGCTTCAGCCTCATTAAGGCAAGTAGAGATCATCCTCTCTTGCAAACATTGATCGTAGATTACCTTGTCTGCTCTTATGAATTTATGACTTCACTTTTGAATGCTTGTTTCATCATATAAGCTTAGATCTCGAACGTTGAAATGACTTGTTAGTAGTTTGAGGTTTTACGCATTTGAGATGATACGAATCTGTGAACATGAATGATTTTAATTGGATAGACCTAGATGAATAAATTTCTTATTTGATGAATAATTCGAGAAATGATAGATTGTTGAACATGAGTATTAAACATCATGATAATAATAGTAACGGTTTATGGCTAGCAAATATATGATCGATGTCTCTCTATCATGCTTGTATCGTACACTCCTTATTTGAAAGTTAATCGTGCCATAAAGTGGCTTAATGTAAATGAGTACTTGTTATCCCAGAATCGATGCATGTCAAACTTACTCCTGCGCTTCTTTTTACTGGAAGAATCTTCTTGTTATTGGAATCTTATTATCTCGAACACGCAAAGTTCAAAATTCACTTCCTAGTTTTCGGTGTCATCGAATCTTGTTTCTTATTCCTGTCTGGTTCCAAGACTTGGTTAAATAATGTTCTATAACTTGATTCCCCCTGTTTCACGTTTATAAAATATACTATCGTATATCCGAATCAAAATTTGGTTACATGTCTTGATATGTTTGAATCACTCAATCATGATTTACTTCATTAATAACTTAAGTAAACAATGAAAGGTGGTGTTTAATCGATGCAACTCCTCGACTTGGGTTCCCTCTTGAATCCCTAACGGGAACAAAGGACCGGTCATAGCAAGCATGAACTCCCTGACTCAAGGGTGAGGGTTCGAAAGAGCCGCCCCTTAGAGGTTACGGGTAGAAATCCTGAATTTCCGATAAGACTTGCATCTGAATCTGAATCTGTCTGAATCACGAATCCTGTGCGTCAACAAAAATACCCACACTTTCACTTGTTGCAACTTAAGTTATTACTTGATCATCTATGTATGCTATACTTCGGAGTAGTCTAATAACTCTAGATATTTCGGCTTGTCTCACTTGCTTGCCTGTTTTGTTAGCTCAGCTTCATGAAAAGTGGTACTCAATATGTTGTTTCTCCTGCTCGTAATTTTATTTAGCTTTACTCCTGTTTATATCAATGTTCTGAGGCTTTTCCTTCTTGTTTTGGATTTGCCTTAGTGTTTGCGCTTGCGCCGCCTGCTCGCTGAGGCCGATCTGCGTCAAGTTTCAGGTTCTGTATTTATGTTTCATTTCTTTTACTGTCAGATATTTAGGCTATGTAATAATTACGATCAGCCATTTTCTCCTGTTTCATAGACAACTGCTAGGATAAATATTATATGTACTAGAATTTGACATGTTTGCATGTTCATTCATCTGAGATGATCACTGCATAAAAATCTATTTCAAAACTTGTATCATAAGTTTTTCTGCTAAAATGCATGTGCACCTGTTTCAATCTTAGCATATTTTAAAGCTTCCGCAACAAACAACTTGTTTTTACTCAAAAGTATCTATTTTTAAACTATTATTTTGTATCTCTGCTTGCGCCTTAACAGACATGGTTTTCCTTCCGCCCATGCCTGTGGCATCACGGCCCGCCCGAAGCGCGCTCTGACTCTTGTCGAGACGGGTCGTGACAGTTGGTATCAGAGCTAGGTTTGTTTCTAAAGATAAAGTATTTTACAATTATCAAATATTTGAATCTTATTTTAGAAATATTTCTACATGCATCATTTCTTCACGCACCTTGTCATTATCTGTTGTTCGCGGCTGAAACACGCACACACTCACTCATAAGCATGAGTAGTATGCACACGAATGTTAAGGGGTTATGGGCAAACTTAACATTTTTGTGCATATGAATTCCACTAGGATATACACCGCTTGCGAATATTAAATGGTTATGGGCAGTTTAATATTTTCAAGTGCGTTGGCATTAGAGTTTTAATATGCATGACATGTTAAGTGATATGGGCGCTTAACATGGCATGTGTATCCATTCATTTGCATTCATATCATAAATCATTGCACAAGTGTGAAGCCAAGAACAACAATAATGATTGCACACGCATGGTTTTTCTATTTGCTTGACATGGCACATGCTTTCAATTTTGCACTTGCATGATCATACCTAGAGTTGTCCAATGGAAATGCTGTAATTATTACATAATTTATGTACCTGACAGTAGGAAATGTGTTGGAATCTCTAGATTCAAATCTCTGATATTCGTAATCAGTGTTTCCTGTTCTGCTTGTCTATCGATCTCATCTGATTCTCCAGTATCTCCTTCTAGTTAGCTCTTAAGCGTCAGCATCGCAAGTAAGTTATCCCCTTCGTGCAAAGATTTTTCGCTCCCGAATTCTCGAGTCTTGCCTCCCAATTTTGAGCTATTTGAAGAAAACTCTGTGATCCCTGAAATCAATCCTACGTGTTCCTCCGAACCCGCTAATGTTTGAAGAGTTCCCTCGAGAACTTGAATCTGATATGCGAAGCAAGTATCCGCAAATTTTCTCTTGATCTTGGTAAGTCTCAGCGCTTGTTTCCCTTTCTGTTTCAGCATATTCATAGTTAACTTCCATGTCTTGATCTGCGAATCTTATTCGGATTAAATGACATCTGAATCTTCGCCATGAGAGGTCCCATTCAGGGAATCCTCAGAAAGTTTCGGGACGAAACTTCCTAAGTAGGGGAGAATGTAACAACCCAAAAAAAAAAAAATTATCGAAATAGATTTAATACTTTGGCTAGCCGCACACCAGCCTTCCCTCCTCTGTTAAATCCCGATCAGCCCCTCTCCCGATTAAATCCCCCCCCTCTTTAAACCTAAACCGAGTCAGCCCCCCCTCTCCTGATAAAAACTCGGTCCAAGGTTTTGATCCCGCACGCTGCAAGCGCCGTCTCCCGCTCCCGATCGCATATCCCGCGCGTCTCCTGCTCCAGGCCCCGACGTCGCCTCTTCCTGCTCCAGGCGCCGACGTTCCCTGCTTCTTCTCCTCCAAGGATCGGCAGTAGGCAACCCTATTCCTGCAGTGGCCGGCGTCTCCTCCTCCTGCTCCTGCCGTCGACGCCCCTGCGCCTCCTTCTGCCCTAAACGGCAGCCTCCTGCTCTTCCTCCTCTAAGGGTTTGTCAGCCTCCTTCTTCCCCTCAGGACGACAACAGTGCCTCCTCATGTGGCCGACTTCAGCTTTCCTTCCTCTCTTAGGGCTGGCAGCCCGCCTCCAGTTCGATGGCAGCCCTCCTCCAGCCTCCTCTTCTCAAGGACCGGCAGCTTTCTCCTCCTCCATAGGGGCCGGCAGCCACCTCCTCTCCCTCCGGCAACCCCTTCCTCTCCGTTTGGGCCGAGTTTTTGCGTGAGGAACGTCTAGGGTTTTCTCCCCTCTCCTCCTTGGGCCCGGATTTGGTTTCCTTTGGGTAAGATTCCTCCTCTATTCAGATTTTCATAATTTTCTTGGAAAGTTTGCGCGCCAAATTCCGGATATTTTTGCATTTCAGATTTTGTGCTCGTCCTAATCGCCAAATCCTTAGGTATTCGTGCTCCCGACGCCGTTCGTCGCTCCAATTGGCGGGATCTCTTGGAGACCCCTCCGAATTAGGGTTTCCCTAGCCTGAAGCGCCGCCAAATCTCCGGTTTCCGTGTGAGAAGCTCTTCTCCCCTCACTTACGAGGGAGGTAATTCGCTAACCCTCTCTTGTTGTGTTGTGCGAATAGCAAATGCTTGCTTTAGCGTAGAAAACTTCGTTAAGTCGAATATTATAAATATTGTTCTTGAACAGGTTTGGAAATAGGATTTCTGACTTTTGCTTGCGCCGCTTCGCCGCCGCCGTCAGCTTCAGCCTCATTTAAGGCAAGTAGAGAACATCCTCTCTTGCAAACATTGATCGTAGATTACCTTGTCTGCTCTTATGAATTTATGACTTCACTTTTGAATGCTTGTTTCATCATATAAGCTTAGATCTCGAACGTTGAAATGACTTGTTAGTAGTTTGAGGTTTTACGCATTTGAGATGTTACGAATCTGTGAACATGAATGATTTTATTTGGATAGACCTAGATGAATAAATTTCTTATTTGATGAATAATTCGAGAAATGATAGATTGTTGAACATGAGTATTAAACATCATGATAATAATAGTAACGGTTTATGGCTAGCAAATATATGATCGATGTCTCTCTATCATGCTTGTATCGTACACTCCTTATTTGGAAGTTAATCGTGTCATAAAGTGGCTTAATGTAAATGAGTACTTGTTATCCCAGAATCGATGCATGTCAAACTTACTCCTGCGCTTCTTTTTACTGGAAGAATCTTCTTGTTATTGGAATCTTATTATCTCAAACACGCAAAGTTCAAAATTCACTTCCTAGTTTTCGGTGTCATCGAATCTTATTTCTTATTCCTGTCTGGTTCCAAAACTTGGTTAAATAACGTTCTATAACTTGATTCCCCCCGTTTCACGTTTGTAAAATATACTATCGTATATCCGAATCAAAATTTGGTTACATGTCTTGATATGTTTGAATCACTCAATCATGATTTACTTCATTAATAACTTAAGTAAACAATGAAAGGTGGTGTTTAATCGATGCAACTCCTCGACTTGGGTTCCCTCTTGAATCCTTAACGGGAACAAAGGACCGATCATAGCAAGCATGAACTCCCTGGCTCAAGGGTGAGGGTTCGAAAGAGCCGCCCCTTAGAGGTTACGGGTAGAAATCCTGAATTTTCGATAAGATTTGCATCTGAATCTGAATCTGTCTGAATCACGAATCCTGTGCGTCAACAAAAATACCCACACTTTCACTTGTTACAACTTAAGTTATTACTTGATCATCTATGTATGCTATACTTCGGAGTAGTCTAATAACTCTAGATATTTCTGCTTGTCTCACTTGCTTGCCTGTTTTGTTAGCTCAGCTTCATAAAAAGTGGTACTCAATATGTTGTTTCTCCTGCTCGTAATTTTATTTAGCTTTACTCCTGTTTATATCAATGTTCTGAGGCTTTTCCTTCTTGTTTTGGATTTGCCTTAGTGTTTGCGCTTGCGCCGCCTGCTCGCTGAGGCCGATCTGCGTCACGTTTCAGGTTTTGTATTTACGTTTCATTTCTTTTACTGTCAGATATTTAGGCTATGTAATAATTACGATCAGTCATTTTCTCCTGTTTCATGGACAACTGCTAGGATAAATATTATATGTACTAGAATTTGACATGTTTGCATGTTCATTCATCTGAGATGATCACTGCATAAAAATCTGTTTCAAAACTTGTATCATAAGTTTTTCTGCTAAAATGCATGTGCACCTGTTTCAATCTAGCATATTTTAAAGCTTCCGCAATAAACAACTTGTTTTTACTCAAAAGTATCTATTATTTTGTATCTCTGCTTGCGCCTTAGCAGCCTTGTTTTTCCTTCCGCCCATGCCTGTGGCATCACGGCCCGCCCGAAGCGCGCTCTGACTCTTGTCGAGACGGGTCGTGACAGTATAACCAGGGTCGCCCAAGTAATACGTGGCACACATCCATAGGCATAACGTCACACCAGATCTTATCGGAATACGTACCGATAGTGATGGACACTAAACATCTCCTAGTCACCGATAATGTAGTCTTGGTAACCCAAGCTACCTGAAATGGGGATGGGTGCGGCTCAGCAGTGAGTCCCATGCGGGCTAGAGCTGTCTCAGCTATCACATTCATACAACTACCGCTATCCACTACTAAACGACACACTTTCTCCCCAACCTTAAAGTAGTCCTGGAAGATGTTCGTCCGCCAATAATCGACTGACTCTTGTGGTGTAGATAGCATGCATCTCACCACTAGAACGCCGGGATCTATATCCTCATCACTAGGCGTACCGTACACTTCGTCGTTCAATACGGGTGAGTCCCTCTCGACTCCAGTTTCTTCTACATGCTCATCCTCCTCAGTCACCTCATGAATAACTAACGTGTCTTTCCTCTTGGGACAATCTCTCGAAATATGGCCCATCTGCTGGCACTCATAACATCGGATCTGTGAAGGGGTCACAGTTCCTATGGGGGACTTCCTGTTCTGATCTTGGGTGTAGGTCGAGGTAGGCTTCGACGCACTCTCCTTACCTTTCAGTTCTTCTTTCTTGTAAGAAGTATTCGTTTTAGGTTGAGATTTGAACCAGGAGGTTCGCTTCTGGTGCTCTTCGATATCGATGGCGATAGATATGATCCCAGGGAGAGAATAGTGGCCATATCGAATCAACTCATCTCGAATCTCAGATCGCAGTCCACACTTAAATTTGGATAATGTGTCACGTGGGTGTTCTACTACGTTGCACTTAATCATAAGATCCTTCATCTCGGCTAAGTAATCAGAAACTGATTTGGACCCTGATGAGTCTCATTTATATAGCATTTTATAGACTCATCCAGGTATGTTTTCATTGTTAAACACATCACTTTCATCATGCATTCACTCATATTTCTCTAAATCACATTTCTTCATGAAGTGCATGTTTAGGCCCGTTGTGGTGTGCAATTGCGCGCTTTATTGTTGAGGGCAAGCACATTGTGCTCCCCATTCTTTTTCTGTTATTATGCTTGTGCTGGAGGTGTGTTCCCAGCGTGTGGATTTATTGTGCAGGTGGGCAGATCATCCATACTGCCCAGAATTCACCCTGTATGAATTGCACGGTCGTGCGTTCACTTGAAGCACGGTCGTGCGAAATGATCGGCTGGTCAATATGGTGATCTGCCCCGCTCGTGCGTTTTCTTCACGACCGTGCGCGAACAAAACGCACGACCTCTGTTGTTTGCCGGAATTCGAGGTTTTTGAATTTGCTCGTGCGTTTTTACGCACGGTTGATTTCGACCGTGCGTGAGTAAAACGCACGGGCGCGGTTGGTTCGTCTTCCTGGCCTTTGTTCTCGATTAATATTGCACGGTTCACGCACGGTCGTGCGTTCGACCGTGCGTGACCAAATTTCTGATTGTTTTCTATAAAAGCGCAGATTTCCGCCCTATTCGAGGGATCGACCTTCTTTCCCGCGCCCAAGAGCTCCAGTTTCGCCCTTTTTCGCTGCTCCATCACCGCCCACCTTCGGGAGGAGCTCCGGCCTCCATTCTCTTGCAAATCTCAAGCCGGAGCATCCTCTAGGCCTCCTCCATTGTTCGTGCACCTCCAAATCTCCATTTTGAGGGATTCCGTGTTGCACTTGTGAGGTTCTCCGGTGAGATCGTGGCCAAAGAAGATTGACGGAGAAGACGGGTATAATAGAAGAAGGTGACAGCTCTTCCGGACCCCGGACGACAGTTGGAGCCCGAGCTCGGACAAGGATTGACAACCCTAGATTCCGGCCGTGAACCTCCGACGAGTCTCCGTGCTTTGGTTGTAATCTCAACCTCCTTTACATTGTAGTGTGTTATTCCTTAATTATTTGGGTGTATGAACAATGTTTGCTAAACCTTGTTTTGTCATTTAATATTTCATGTCTATGTGAAATCGTTATATGTGGTTTATGCAAGTGAGGAGCGCCCCATTCCATCCTCCATCCCGTCGTCATGTTCGTGTGCCGCACTAGCAATTGCTAGTGGCGTGCTTGTTGACGAGGTGCCTGCGACCCTCATTCCGCCGGTGTGACCCACTCCATCCGCTTGCCTACTCGTCCATCCGCCCTTGCAAATCGGTGCATAGCGGCCCGTGTAGTTTTCCATCTCGCATGGCGAAGCATTGCATAGCGACATTGCATAAGAATAGTTGTAGTTGTTTTCTTTTATTTTCCACAATCCAAATCACCCTTTTCCGCAATCCATCCGCTCGAAAGGACTTCAATCTCAAGTCCTTCCTTAAAAGTTAACTCCACCTTACTGTGTTCCTTTGAGATCGATACTTGAGGATTCACTCCCACATTTTATATTACTTGAACGATCGGTACACTGCCGTTTCGTACCGCAGTCTCGCTACCGCCTATAGCGGTGTGCTAGATTTGCGCACCAGACCCTTGACGTAGAAACGTCAGTTCGTCTCGTAGACGGGACTGGTAATGCTGGGGAATGTACTGCTCCTCTAATATGGCTTCATGTGGGGCCAAAGTGTAATGGGAGGGAGTCCATTCCTCTCTAGACTACGCTCTTCACCTACCCAAAAGATCTTCGCTCGCCCAGTCAATCTCATTTTGGCGAACTGAACCTTTTGGTCCTCCGTCATACGATACCACTCAAAATAAGTCTCTATATCAATAACCCAATCTGAGAAGATTTTGGGATCCATAGATCCATCATAAAGTGGTGGATCAAGTTTCACCACTCGTGTGAGATCCGGTCTCCTATCCCGGGGAGGATAGTCGTAATCATCATCGTAAGGATCACGATAATCTCGACGTCGTGGGGGCGGCGGTCGATGCCAATCTCTAGGGCGATCATCACGATGCATGGCCGTTATAGGCCGATGATGGTCTCGAGGACGCTCCTCTCTCGCTACGTCATAATGTGGTCTCTCTGATAATTCTCTCGCATGCCTAATATAGGCCCTCGTTGGGGTTCAGGAAAATTCCTTGGAAAATTCCCACCATGATCACGCGCAAACTCGAACCTGTCTATGGGATTTCGACCCTCTTCCTCAAATAGAGGATTTCTCCTAAGTGTAGACCTCTCTCCATAGTGTGGAGGGGCTTCGTACTGTGGACGAACATAGTGCTCATCTCGAATTGGAGGTGGCATTGAAACTCGAGGAGGTACTTCTAAACTATTCATCCTAACACTAAGATTTTCAAACCCTTCTCTCACTTGATAGACGCTCTCGGTTAACGCTGTCATTTGGTGGGCGAAAGGTAGAAACCACTGGGGTGGCTCCGTCCCTTCGTTCACACGACTCGCTTGGCCGCATTCAACTCGACGCATCTCCGAATTTACCTCTTGAGGGTGTTCAGGTGGAGTGTGATGTGGGGAAGTCATACTCACTAACCTACCACTACGCAGATGCATGCAAACATACAATTAAAATAGATGATTATGTGATAAAAATAAAACTTTTTTTTTCTGAAAAAAATAAATGTTATGTGGGGTTCCTATTCTACGCAGGGCGGATTTCGAAATTTAGAAAAATTTTGATAACCTCCCTCTGATACCAAATTGATGCAGGACGGCGCATAGGGTTTGCGCGCCTGTCGGCTATTTCTAGGAATCCCTAAGTGCATGCAATTTAAAAATTGAGATTTGAGCGGGTGTGCACGAACTTTAAGAAATTAAGCAAGTAGTTTTTTTGTAAAGCATAAAATTACTATTTTTGTTTAAAATGAATTTTTCAGGAAATATGGTTCAATTCTAGATCCGGGAAGGAAGTTCGCAACATTCGTTCCGTTCCCCTTGTTGTAGCAAACAGAAATCGTGAACTCCAAATACGTTTCCGTTTGGAGTTTTCGACATAGCGTTCGCTGACAAAATCCGGGTGAAAACTCAACAACGAGTCTAATAAGTAATATCCTAAAGAGAAAATTTAGATGCACACAAAGGAGGAGGAAGAAACAAGTTACCCACGGAAAGAGGCGTCTTTCCGCAACCGAAGTCGACGGCGATCCCACGAGGAATTCCTCGTCACCTTCGATCTCCTGCTCCGAGGTCGGCCGCTATCGCACAAGGGCACCACGGAATAATTTCGCTCACTCTCACACTAAGTGGTTCCACGGAGATCTCAAACACTCACTAGTGCAAGGAGGCCACAAACTAAACAACCTAAATTCACTCACTCTCTCACACTCAAGGTGGATTCACGAAATCTCGATCATTCAAGGTGGTTCCTCGAAACCTCTAGTCGAGCGAAATGGGGTAGGATTTCACCCACTAAACTCACGGCTACAATATTCTCCTACAGCACCGATGCAAGTTTAAGAACAGCTAACAAAAAAAATTCAAATAGTAAATTTGATGAAACTTTTCATCGTATTCAACTGGCAATATCTAATCATACGGGCAAATGCAAACTCCCACTAGATGTCTTCAAACAAACAAACAAAAACAAAAAAAATCTCCCAGCCACTTTAACAGAAACGTAATCACAACAATATTTCCCGGCAGCACTCCACAGGGAAACGATACAATCTCACGGAAGCACCCTCATACCCAAACAACAAATCGTTTTCTGTTCTCAGAACTCCAAAAAAAAACCGACCTACTATTCATCATCTTCTTACCTGTTATAAGCTTCACCAAACTCCTCCCCGTCGAACAAAACCTTCATGGCAGAGACGTGGGTAAGTGCTTAAACCGCCGAGAGAGTCGTTGTGCCCTTCAATCGCGCATGGGCACGGAAGAACGTGGGCAGATGAAGCGTTGGCGACCGGAGTCCTCGCGGGATCGTGGGTGGTTGACGAGTCGGAAGCTCGTCCAGTGGGCGCCATAGACCGGAAGCCTTCCCTGTGAGCCCTAACACGTGATCCGCCTGGCTTTGGGTTTTGCAGATGAGGAGGCTGGACCGGCTGGGAAGGCACGGAACCGAGAGGTTTTAACCAAAGAAATATATATATATTAATATATGTATATATAAATATATGTATATATATTAATATATGTATATATATAAATATATGTATATATATATTAATATATGTATATATATAAATATATGTATATATATTAATATATGTATATATATAAATATATGTATATATATATTAATATATGTATATATATATATTTAAAAGAAGAATTGCAACAATTACACAAATTGCAAAATTACACAAAATTACACAACATAAAAATAGACACGACTTATGGCCGATAAAAGGTCTGGACGGGTGCGGCGTCGGGTACTTTTGCGTCGATCTGATCTGGGCTGGTCTCCACCGCATTGTATCTTACTCGTCAGCTGAATCAGAGTACCGCGCTATAGCCCACAACATTACTGAGTTGGTTTGGCTCCGATCGCCTGCTGACTGAACTCGGCCTATCCCTCACTACTGGCTCGACCCTCTATTGTGATAATAAATCAGCTCTCCTTCTTACTCAGGACTCGGTGCTACATGAGCGCACCGGGCACATCGAGATGGATGTTCATTTTCTGCGTGATCACGTTCATACTGGGACTATCCTTCCAATTTACGTACCCTCTACCGACCAGCTTGCTGACGCCTTCACTAAAGCCGTTGGCCCTACTCGTTCAGATTTGACCATTTCCAAGCTGGGCATGATTGACATTTTTGCTCCAGCTTGAGGGGGAGTATTGGAGTTATTATTATCAGTGTATTTTATATTTATGGTCTGTATATATCGCGTGTGGTGTTGTTTGGCTGAATTGTAATTATCCGTCTTTGAGATATTTTATATATATATTAGGACTCCACATTGTGGACCTAAGCCTTTCTTTATTCTACAGGGTTAACCAGTGACAACTTCCAGAACAATACTGACAAGTTGGGAATGATCAATATATATTCCCAATTTGAGGGGGAGAGTTGAATATACCTTTATTTTATATTCGAGAAAATGTGTGACGCAGGACGAATCTATAGGTCGCGGATTAACTGTGACCTAACCCTACATGTTATGCAAAGTCCGACGGATTAGCCACAGTTAGATAATAAACTTTAAACATCCCACGCGCAATTAATTCACGGCAAAGCACAAATAATTTAATTAAGCAAAACAGGCTTAGGCTTCCCTCCGCGTGGAGGGCCAAAGCAAGAGCGCGCGGCGAATAATTCCTTCCTGCAGTTAGAGATTAATCTAGACACAAATAACTATAATAAAATGAACACCCAAGCAAGCATGTAATATTCCAAATGATAACAATGTTTTAATACCTTTAACCAATACAAAGCATATCACAAATCTGAAATAAACTAGGGCTGCAGTGATTTAGAACAAATCTGAAGTTTGGAGGCGAAATGGGGTCTTTCCAGATGGTGGAAGACTAGATCGGGCAAGGGGAAGGTGGATCCACGGAAGGGGAGGAGTTGGCTGCGGGTATGGTGGGGTTTAGGGGCAGGACCGGAGCTCGGGACTGGGTCTGGACAGATCTGGATACAGATCTGGCCGGCGGTGAACAGGGAAGGGGGCTGGGACTGTGGGCGGCAGGGGCTGTTGGAGGGCTGGCGGCAGGGAGAGGAGCGGCTGGAAGGGGAGGCGGCTGGAGGGGGGCTGGCGGCTGGTTCCTGGACAGCAGGGGCTGGGCTGTTTGGACAGGGGAAAGGCTGCTGGAGGACTGGCGGAAGGGAGAGGAGCGGCTGGAAGGAGAGGCGGCTGACGATGAATAGGCAGGGAAGGGGGGAATAAAAACTATAGTATTGAATAGTGAATTTCATTATTCAACAGTAAAGTTAAGAAGAGGAATTTCTTTAGGCATATTGAGAAGTGACTGGACATTGGGGGGGGGGGGGGGGGGGGGGGGAACGGCTGCTGTGGAAACAGGAAAGCGAGGAGCGGCTAGAGGATTGGAGGGGAGAAAATACAAAGATAAAGTTACCTTCCCAAGGAGTCGTCACCAAGGGGGATCCACGGAGTCGGCACCGCGGATGGATCACCGGAAACAAGGAAGAATGTCTCTCCAAATTTCAGCAATCCCAATTCCTGCAGCCCTAAAGACCTATTTATAATAAAACAATATTAGGGCAACCGAAACCGACGGCTATGATTGGCCGGCAGTTCCGATGCCATAACTACATGAAATGAAACTCAAAATACATAATGCTATATATGAAAATGATTCGCAACATGCGTCCGGATGCATCCACGGAGTCGGATCGTCGATCCGGACACGCCATATATGGTAAGTCGCCAAATCAGCCCGAGTGGGCCCAAAACTCGTCTTTCACTGCTCCGCATCATTCTCCCCGGCTTGAAAGAATTCATCTCCCGATGAATAGGGGTCAAAATTCTCTCGCCGCATGCCAGGTAAAACTCGAAGAGGTCCGCCAGAGGTCGTCCAAGTGTCGACGCAGAAAAGTGGTCTCGCCAATCAACTTCTCCGGACTAAAAAATTTCCATCCCCGATGAGTGGAGACGGACGTACTGAAGTCGAAGTCCGGGGGCGAATCGATCAAGCTCATCGCTCAACACACTAGAAGAAGGATCCGGTGGGATCTGAGGTGCCAATGGTGAAGCCGTTGGGGACAACATCCCGGGCAAGTAAAGGTCAGAGGTGGGCTGAGAGTGGGGCAAGGAATGTGGTGTCAATGGTTCGGGGGTAGACTGAGTGGTGGGTGGTAAAAACTGTGGTAAAGGCTCAGGATGGCCGCCAAGATGTGGGCCTAAATACTCGTGAAGTGCAAAGTATGGCGCCAGGTCCTCGACATTGAACACAGGATGGGTACCCATGCTCGCGGGGATGTCCAACTCATAAGCATTTGTCCCGATGCGTCTCAGGACTGAGTAGGGACCCATTCGCCTAACGCTCAAGCTTTTAGCAAACCTCGCACGGAGCCTCACGACGCAGATTCTCACCATCACCTGCTCGCCTTCATGAAGTACCTGCACTTGCCAATGAACATTCGCATGTGATTTACAATATTTATTACCAATATGAATTATTCGTCGGACCGACTTATGACACACATGCAAACGAGAAACAGACAACACAACAGACTCATGCAAATGATAACGAAACGACTCGACATACTCATGCAAATGAAACATGACCGACACAACATGCTCTCTATGAGAGAATCTAATAACCGGGGTGTCTCTAAAATGTGGTGGCCGATCAGGTGGTTCCCTCGGTGGAGTGCAGAAAAATTCATCTCGTGTGCGCCGAGTGCTCAGGTGACCGTGCGAAACATCTACACTCAAGGGCGAGCTCATGAAGAGCAACATGACTCTCAGGGAGCGTAACGCATCAGGGGGCTCACCAGGAGGTGTGTAAGAAAAGTCATCGCGGATGCGACGACCGCCTGAGTGAAAATCATGTGCACCGACTAGAAAACGTGGCGCTATAGTGTGGTGAGTGTCCCCGACAATAAAGAACTCATCGGGTGGGTCCGCGGGTGGCGTGTCCCAAAATTCATCACGAGTTTGATGTGTCATAAAGTGGGTCCTCAAAATATGAGTAGACTCTAGTGTGCTCAAGGTAGGCCCTACATACGTCTTATTCCACTCACGACCCATCCTCTGGGGCAAGGCCAAAGATGATAGGGGAGGAGACGTCAATAACTCGAAACTCGTAAACAAGCGCCGCACGTGAATCTCATGTTCACCCGGATGTGGTGGATCATCAGGAGGCTCAACTGGGGGCTCGTCATGGGACTCGTCACTAGGTTCAAGGTCCTCTAGATGAGTACCTACAAAAAGGGTAGTGTCCCCGTGAATGGATGACATGGCCACTATGAGATCAACACTAGGCTCTGGGCTCTCGGTCGCGATGTGACTCAGGGACATGATAATGGGAGAGCGACATAGACTTAGACTCAAGAATGGATCCGTAGGTGCGGTGTCAGGAAGTGAGTCTGTGGTTGGGGTGCTAACTAGCCCGGTGGATGGCAGAAGAAGAGGTGTGGGTGAGGGACACAATACTACAGACTCAATAGGTCGCTCAGGCTCACTCTCAGCTGGGGACACAAGAGACGGGTCAAACACAAGAGATAGGTCAATCGCTGGACTAAGCACCTCACTGGGGTGAGAGCAATCCGTATCAGGTATCACTTCTGTCATGTCTGACGGAACAATGGTAGGCAGAGTGGTGTCCTCGGTGTGGGAGGAGCTCGTACTGCGGAGGTCAAAGTGAGGATCCAACCGACCAGCTCTTGCGGATCTCAAAGACTGTTCGTAACGAAGAGCAAGCTGATATGTCTGCTCGAGGGACTTCGAGCTATGATAAACTACCTCAGCACGAATGTCTGATCGAAGGCCAGACCGAAATCTGCAAGAGGTCATGGCTGGGTCCTCTCGGATATCGCTCCTCACAACTAACTCATCAAAGCGATCCCCGTACTCAGCGACGGACATGAATCCTTGCTGAAGGGAAAATAATTGGTCGAGCAAGCGACTCCGATACGACGAAGGCAGATACCTCTGACACAATGTACGCTTCATGTCCACCCAACTAGTGACGCGATGTAGACGTCGCGTGTCCTCTCAATGCTAGCCCAATATGCTCTCGCCAGATCTAAAAGTCTAGGTTTCGCAAACTTGACGCGACGCTCACCGAATATCTCAAAATGGTCAAGATAATACTCCATATCCACGAGCCAATAACTGAAGGCTCGGGACTCGATGAGCCGTCAAAGGAAGGGGCAGCAGTGCGAAACTGACTCTCAAGATCTCTCTCGGAACGACGATCCTCATAATAATCATTCCTAAGGTAACCAAGTCGTGTCGAAGGATCGACACGATCCGCTCGCGTGTACGGATAAGAACGACGACAACCATCATACTGATCATTTCTAGTGTAGTGGTCTCGTGTCGGTGGGTCAACACGATCGCTAAAAGTGGTGTGCTGCGATCGAGAATAATCGTCGTAGTAACATGAAGATCTCCCTGACGGGGCTCTGTGAGAGCGGGTGCTAGTGGACTCGAGACCTCCAAAGTGAGGGGAGGAATAATCGTGATAATCGTGATAATCGTGACACCTAGACATAATGAAAACCTATAGACTCTACGACTGCGTATCGAAAAGTGCGCGCAACCTATCTCTGATACCAATTGACGCAGGACGAATCTATAGGTGGCGGATTAACTGTGACCTAACCCTACATGTTATGCAAAGTCCGACGGATTAGCCACAGTTAGATAATAAACTTTAAACATCCCACGCGCAATTAATTCACGGCACAGCACAAATAATTTAATTAAGCAAAACAGGCTTAGGCTTCCCTCCGCGTGGAGGGCAAAAGCAAGAGCGCGAGGCGAATAATTCCTTCCTGCAGTTAGAGATTAATCTAGACACAAATAACTATAATAAAATGAACACCCAAGCAAGCATGTAATATTCCAAATGATAACAATGTTTTAATACCTTTAACCAATACAAAGCATATCACAAATCTGAAATAAACTAGGGCTGCAGCGATTTAGAACAAATCTGAAGTTTGGAGGCGAAATGGGGTCTTTCCGGATGGTGGAAGACTAGATCGGGCAAGGGGAAGGTGGATCCACGGAAGGGGAGGAGTTGGCTGCGGGTATGGTGGGGTTTAGGGGCAGGACCGGAGCTCGGGACTGGGTCTGGACAGATCTGGATACAGATCTGGCCGGCGGTGAACAGGGAAGGGGGCTGGGACTGTGGGAGGCAGGGGCTGTTGGAGGGCTGGCGGCAGGGAGAGGAGCGGCTGGAAGGGGAGGCGGCTGGAGGGGGGCTGGCGGCTGGTTCCTGGACAGCAGGGGCTGGGCTGTTTGGACAGGGGAAAGGCTGCTGGAGGGCTGGCGGAAGGGAGAGGAGCGGCTGGAAGGAGAGGCGGCTGACGGTGAACAGGCAGGGAAGGGGGGAATAAAAACTATAGTATTGAATAGTGAATTTCATTATTCAACAGTAAAGTTAAGAAGAGGAATTTCTTTAGGCATATTGAGCAGTGGCTGGACATTGGGGGGGGGGGGGGGGGGGGGAACGGCTGTTGTGGAAACAGGAAAGCGAGGAGCGGCTAGAGGATTGGAGGGGAGAAAATACAAAGATAAAGTTACCTTCCCAAGGAGTCGTCACCAAGGGGGATCCACGGAGTCGGCACCGCGGATGGATCACCGGAAACAAGGAAGAATGTCTCTCCAAATTTCACCCAATTCCTGCAGCCCTAAAGACCTATTTATAATAAAACAATATTAGGGCAACAGAAACCGACGGCTATGATTGGCCGGCGGTTCCGATGCCATAACTACATGAAATGAAACTCAAAATACATAATGCTATATATGAAAATGATTCGCAACATGCATCCGGACGCATCCACGGAGTCGGATCGTCGATCCGGGCACACCATATATGGTAAGTCGCCAAATCAGCCCGAGTGGGCCCAAAACTCGTCTTTCACTGCTCCGCATCAATGTGTATGCACGTGATGTCACGTGTTATTAGTCTTTATATATATGTATGTCTAGCCCGGATTCGGGCAACTGAGAATACAAGAATTTTATACTACTACATATACTTCTAAATGTCTTCTTTTTTTGCTTTTTAAACACAGAATCCATCATTCGTTGATATGTTGCACCAACATTTTTTAGCCCAAAAGGCATCACGCGATAACAAAAACAACCATCATTCGTGATGAAAGAAGTGTGAGGGACATCAGGCTTATGCATTCTAATTTGGTGATAACCAGAGAATGCATCTAAGAAACTCATACAAGAGTACCCTACTGCAGAATCAACTAATGAATCTACCCAAGACAAGAGGTAGCAATCTTTCGGGCAAGCTTTTTAAGTTTTGTAAAATCAACACACATTCTCCACTTCCCCCTGGTTTTTTAACCATTACAACCTTTCAAACCCACTTGGGGTATTAAACTTCCTGGATAAAGTTGGCCTTGAGGAGCTTGAGGACTTCTTCTCTTATCAGTTGAGCAAGGGTCACCGCCACCGCCCGCTTCTTCTGCTTGATTGGCTTGAATCTTGGATCAATGTTCAAATAGTGACATGCAACATCATGATCGAAGGGTGTTCGGGTCATACCTCAGTAATCATGGTATTATTCATTATGTGCACACCACCATTCAAAATGACATTGTTAAACCAAAAAAAACACCTCATTGAGGTTGCTCGTTTCCTTCTCACCACCAAGCACCACCCAAAGTCTTACTGGGACGATGCCATGTTGACTGTTGTGCATCTTATAAATAGTCTTATGTCCAAAGTTCTTGGATATCCTACTCTGATAACTCGTCTTTCCACCAACTGCGTAGTTCATACGTCACATCTTCCTCCATGTAGTTTTGGGTTGTTTGTTTTGTACATAACAATCAACTTCTTGGAGGCAAACTTAATCCCGGACTCAGATATGTATCTTTATGGAATACTCCACCATGATGGGATGCCAATTTTATCACCCCCACCACGCATCGTGTTTTTGTACCATGGATGTTACCTTTCGCGGAAAGGATCCCTACTTTCCTGATCCAACTCATCTGATTCGTCAGAGGGAGACAAGTGATACATGGTATGTTAGCATGATGTGATAAGACATTCATGTGGGTGACATTGGCCTACCTACTACTCCCCTCACTCATATTTTATATCCTAAGCATTCTCAGACACATATCCCGGTTATTTCTAGGTCTTTGATCTCTTGTCTTCCCATAGTCTATCATAAGGCAAATAGAAGCACCTCAAGCATAAGCACAGGTTTCTATGGCTCCACCTTCACCAATTCCTGTCTCAGACTCAAACACTGGAAATGATCATCTTCATATTGTGCTTCTGAAAGATAAAGCGTCTTGTACGAATCATCATATTTCAAAATATGTTTCTTACCATAATCTTACCCATAAACATTTGGCTTTCATTACCTCATTGTCCTCGTTTTCTATTCTTAAGAGTTGGCAGGTTGCAGTAGAGATCTTTGAATGAAAGAAAGTTATGGAGAAGGAAATATTCACAATTTATAAGAATCATACCTGAGACATTTCTCAACTTCCTCCTAGAAAGAGAGCGGTTGGATCAAAGTGAGTATTCTAAGTAAAACAAAACCAAAATGGCATGATAGAACGCTACAAAGTAAGGTTGGTGGATCAAGGATATACTCAAACCAAAGAGTTGACTATCAAGAGACATTTGTTCATTGCAAAGATGGACACCATCTGAGTCCTATTATCACGTGTTGCATGCGTGAGTTGAGATCTCCACCAACTCGACGTGAAGAACTCCTTCATCCATGGGTAGTTGGAGGAAGAAGTGTACATACAATTCCCTCGTGAGTTCATACAAAAGGAACGGGAAGGGATAGTGTCATTTAAGAAAGTTGTTATACAGTTAGAAACAGTATCTGAGGGCCTGGTTTGGAAGATTCCATAAGGCTATGATCCAGTTTGGCTATAAGCAGAGACAATCTGATCATACTATGTTGGTAAAGAGACAAGGTCAGAAAATATGACCATATTGTTTACGTGGATGGCATTGTGGTTGCAGCCTTACTTCGAAGTTGCTATATGAGATTGCGTTGATGAGATTGCGGCTCTCAAAGCACGATTGTTTAAGGAATTCAAGGTCAAAGACCTAGGAAACTCATGTACTTTCTTCGGTCGAAGTTGCTATATCCAGTAACGACATCTTCATTTCTCAAAGGAAATGTGTTCTGGATCTTCTAAAGGAAACATGGATGCTTGGTTGTACTCCAATGGGCACTCCCAGTGAATAAATCAAGAGTAGTGATGGTAGAGATCGTGATAGGATGGATGTGTCTATCTATTAGAGACTGGTCAGAAGACTTATATATTTTTCACATACACGTCCTAATGTCACATATGTTGTAGGGATTTTAAGTAGACACATGCATGGTCCAAGAGGCGAGATATCTTAAGAAATCTCCTGGACGAAGACTATTCTTCTCTAGAAACAACCACTTGACGGTTGTAGTCTTCACTAATGCTGGTTAGGCAAAAAGTCAGGATGATCAAAAATCCATCACCGGCTATTCTACGTTTGTTGGAGATAACTTGGTGACCTAGAGGGGCAAGAAGTAAAAAATAGTGGCCAAATCTAGTGCGGAGACTGAATATCAAGGCCTCTGTGAAGGATTGTGGTTGGAATCTATTCTACTGGATCTAGGGATCCTTGAACCCAAACCTTTCTTATTATATTGGGATAACAAGACTACCATCAACATAGCTCACAACCTTGTTCAAAATGATAGAACCAAGCATGTGGAGGTTGACAGACATTTTATCAAAATCATCTATTTTTTCATTCCAAAGATAGCTGGCGCCCGACATGTCTTTAAGATCAACTGGCATCTGGTAAACGTCTTCACCAAAGGTCTAGGATGCATTTTTTGTTTACTAACGATGTACTCAAACTGTGAACGATGGATATTTTTCGTCCAACTTGACGGGGAGAGTCGAAATAGAGAGCAATTCACGGTTTATTAATTCAACGTGCTATGTAATGGCATTCCTGTCGTATTTTTGGTTCTCATACCCCACGTATATGTATGGGTTAGGAGCTAAGTGAACGGATTAGTGTGATTTCACTTCAACAAATATAGCCCCCGGAATTTCAAGCCACATCAAATTACACCATGTTACTAAAGTAAATGAGGGCAACCCGTAGAGGAGGAGTCGGGAAGAGTAGGACAGATGAGAGGAGAACTCCAAGGAAGTTCTTTGGCCAAGTTTCAGGCTTCAAAATACCATACTCAAGCAGGAATATAAATGAATTACCATACATATGAATCAATTCTTCATTAACATAACTAACCAGATTGCATTCATGTACCTTAGTGACACCCACTGAACGGACCTCAACGGATCGACTACCTTGGACAACATCAACAGCTGCATTAGAAATTGGACCTGTCCATAGATGCTGCAGCATATCCCTTGCTTGAAGTCTTCCAAATTCAATATCTTCGTGGTGGCGATAAGGGAGGAATAATTTAGCATTATGATATGACATGTGATAATGATAAAATATGACCATTGTTTTGAATTTACCTGCATACTTGTAGTTCCATAAAAGTGAGGTCTCCCGATGTTCAAAATGAGACCTAGGTGTTCTTTCCGTAAAATACTCGAAAACATGCTGGAAAGTGCAATGATATTGGTAAAAACAGCTTTTTAAGAAAAAACATCTACATAAAACCAAATGCAGTTATTAATATAAAAAAATTAACCCACCTTCACACTGTCAACCCAATCCATATTAAGATGCTCTGGCATGGTAGTCATCCACTCTCCACATGTAAGACGCAAAAACATCCCATTTTCTGCTGCCAGCCACATATTGTATTCTCCAAAATTCTGCAATTGAAAAAGATTCAAAATTATATGTTTACTAGAATAGAAATAAGTTTTAAAGATAAAATCGCACATCATCTAGGACACTTCTATCACTTCCACTGAGAACGACGACTGTAGTCTTTGGATCATTGCAGAGAGTTCTCAACGGGCCTTTTAAGTCTAGGTGCAGTTTAAGCTCCATCTCTTTAATTTGATCGCCTCCTCTTCTACCAGAAGATTCAACAAGTTCTGTTAGCGTTGAACTGAACCCCTGCAAAGAAGTAACAAATGAAATGTGACAGACCAATCATAAGCATGTCCAATGAACAACATCAGATAGCAACCATTCATTAAAAGACAGAAAAGTTCTTGTGAAATAAAGTAAAGTGGTAAGTCGGAGCCATTATCAGAATGCACCATAGGCAATTAAAGTGGGTTGGTTTATACTGATATTTTCATCTCTTGCCATAGAAGTATAGATCATTTCTACGACGAAAAGATAGCTTGCACAATAGAGAACTCTATCCTGAATTGGAATCCCCCACTTCAGTATTTATTTTATTCATAGAATTTTCATAAATATTATCTTTAACTAGTAACACACAGCTGGACACAAACAGCTAACTTTAGACACATTTGGGAACCACAACACTTGGAAAGATTTAGAGCTAAACTCTATTGGGCTCAATTTCAATGAATATTTTCATATAAACACTGTGTTGTATAGTATTTGTATTACCTATCCAACTTAACGATCTTCACACATCATAAACATGATCAACATTAATCTGACCTGATTATTTGGATAAACTTAATAAATCATCATATTCATTGAAGCTTGAGGAACGTAGCATACTGCGTTAGCTCAGTTTTTTATAGATCTTTTGGCGCAACATCTAGCCATAACTTTGGCATTCTCGTTTTTCTTCACAATCCAGCCATCTTACTTTTATATAAGCACCATCTATATGTTAAAAACAGTATAGCTCAAGCCAATTTATTGGGGAAGTTAAGGAGCTCATTTGACTTAAATGTTGGTCTACCTTTTCAAGGGTTTTCTTCATGTTGGGCTTTATATATAAAGCCATGGTTCATTTAATG
Organism: Dactylorhiza incarnata; assembly: GCA_033032865.1. Taxonomy (NCBI): domain Eukaryota; kingdom Viridiplantae; phylum Streptophyta; class Magnoliopsida; order Asparagales; family Orchidaceae; genus Dactylorhiza; species Dactylorhiza incarnata. The sequence continues at coordinate 8,285,214 of JAWHQI010000065.1, forward strand.
CGATTGTGAAATATTGGCCTCGCTAAGAGACATAAAAGGTCACAAGGCTTCTTTCCACTCGCACATCTACGATTGCCTTTTTCAGTTGAATCATCTTCAGGTATTTATTCCTACATCACTTACTTCTTTCTACTGGGTGTCAAAGCTCCTCCACAAACTGACGCATCATATGAGGAGTGACGACATAACAACTTGGCCAAGATGGCATGCCTTACACGGAGCCCAATATTGGGAGACACATTATGTTCTTCAAACGACCAAGAGCACGAGGGACTTGGTTGAAAAGAATTATTCTAAAAAGAAGGTTATTGCTACAATATATTGATTGAATATTAAATCCATCTGCAGGGGAAGTGACGCAGGACGAATCTATAGGCGGCAGATAAATCGTGACCTAACCCTACATGCTATGCAAAGCCCGACGGATCAATCACAAGTTAGATAATAAATTTAAATATCCCACGCAGATATAAATTCACAGCAAAGCAAAATAATTTATTAAGCGAACAGGCTTAGGTTTTCCTCCGCGTGGAGGGCCAAGGCACGAGCGCGCGGCGAATAATTCCTTCCTGCAGTTAGAGATTAATCCAGGCGCAAATAATTATAACAAAAGGAACATCCACACAAGCATGTAATAATCCAGACGATAACAATGTCTTACAACCAAAATCCGATACAAAATACGACACAAATCTGAAAATAAAAATAGGGCTGCAGCAATTTTAAACAAATCTGAACTTTAGAGAAGAGAGGGGGTTTTCCGGGCGGTGGTGGACTAGATCGGGTAAGGGGAAGGTGGTTCCACGGAATGGAGGGGCTGTTGGCTGCGGATATGGAGGGTGAGGGGCTGATCTGGGTCCGGGACTGGATCTGGACAAATCTGGACAGATTTTGGTCGGCGGAAGCGGGGAGAAGAGGGCTGGGACAGGGGCGGCTGAGGGTGGTTGTTGGCGGGTGAAAGGGGCTGGCGGCGTGGAGCTACAGGGAGCAAGGGGGGGGGGGGGGGGGGGCTGCGGTGAACTGAAAAGGAGGTGGCTGGAGTTTGGGAGAAGGGCTGGCGGGGGGGGGGGGAGGCTACGGGTGGCTGGCGGTGGATTAGAGAGGGGAAAATAATATGGATGAACAGTGAATTTAATATTTGAACAGTGCAATGAAAACTATATATATGAAAATGGCAGCAAGGTGGCTGGACGGGTTTTTGTAGGGGCTGGCGGCAGGGAATGGGGAGGGCTGGAGATGAAGGGAGGAGGGAGGTTAACAAAGAGATACTTACCCAAGGAGTCGTCACCAAGGGGGCTCCACGGAGTCGGCACCGCGGAGGAGATCACCGGAAACAAGGAAGAAGACTTCTCCAAATTTCAGCAATAAGAATTCCTGCAGCCCTAAAGACCTATTTATAATAAAACAATATTAGGGCAACCGAAATCGACGGCTATGATTGGCCGGCGGTTCCGATGCCATAACTACATGACATAAAACTCAAAATACATAATGTTATATATGAAAATGATTCGCAACACGCATCCACGGAGTCGGATCGTCGATCCGGGCACGCCATATATGGTAAGTCGCCAAATCAGCCCGAATGGGCCCCAAAACTCGTCCATCACTGCTCCGCATCAATCTCGCCGGCTTGAAAGAATTCATCTCCCGATGAATAGGGGCCAGAACTCTCGCGCCGCATGCCAGGAAAAACTCGAAGAGGTCCGCCAGAGGTCGTCCAAGTGTCGACGCAGAAAAGTGGCCTCGCCAATCAACTCCTCCGGACTGAAAAATTTCCATCCCCGATGAGTGGAGACGGACGTACTGAAGTCGAAGTCCGGGGGCGAATCGATCAAGCTCATCTCTCAACACACTAGTAGAAGGATCCGGTGGAATCTGAGGTGCCAATGGTGAAACCGTTGGGGACAAGATCCCGGGTAAATAAGGGTCAGACGTGGGCTGAGAACGGGGCAATGAATGTGGTGGCAAGGGCTCTGGGGTAGACTGAATGGTGGGTGGTAACAACAGTGGTAAAGGCTCGGGAGGGCCGCCAAGATGTGGGCCTGAATACTCGTGAAGTGCAAAGTATGGCGTCAGGTTCTCGACATTGAACACAGTATGGATACCCATGCTCGCGGGGATGTCCAACTCATAAGCATTTGTCCCGATGCATCTCAGGACTGAGTAGGGACCCATTCGCCTAACGTTCAAGCTTTTAGCAAGCCTCGCACGGAGCCTCACAACGCAGATTCTTACCATCACATGCTCGCCTTCACGAAGTACCTACACTTGCCAATGAACATCCGCATGTGATTTACAAAATTTATTATCATTATGGATTCTTCGTCGGACCGACTTATGACACACATGCAAACGATGAATCGACAACACAACAAACTTATGCCAATGATGACAAAGCGACGCGACAGACTCATGCAAATGATGACAAAACGACTCAACAGACGCATACAAACGATGTAAATGAAACATGATTGACACAACATGCTCTCTATGGGAAAATCTAAAAATAACCTGCAAATCTATCGCGGCAGGTGGCCTATCAGGAGGCTCTCTGGGAGGAGTGTAGCAAAACTCATCTCGTGTGAGACGAGTGCCCAGATGATCGAGAGAGACAACTATACTCAAATACGAGCTCGTAAAGCGCGAAATGTCTCTCAGGGAACGTGACACGTCAGGGGGCTCACCAGGAGGTGTGTAAGAAAAGTCTTCGCGAATGCGTCGACCGCCTAAGTGAAAATCGTGTGCACCGACTAGGAAACGCGGCGCTATAGTGTGGTGAGTGTCCCCGACAACAAAGAACTCATCGGGTGGGTCAGCGGGTGGTGTGTCCCAAAACTCATCACGAGTGTGATGTATCATAAAGTAGGTCCTCAAAATATGTGTAGGCTCTAGTGTGCTTAAGGTAGGCCCTACATACGTCTTATTCCACTCACGACCCATCCTCTGGGGCAAGGCCAGAGATGATAGGGGAGGAGACGTCAATAACTCGAAACTCGTAAACAAGCGCCTCACGTGAATCTCATGTTCACCCAGATGTGGTGGATCATCAGGAGGCTCAACTGGGGGCTCGTCATGGGACTCGTCACTAGGTTCAAGGTCCTCCAGATGAGTGCCTACAAAAGGGGTAGTGTTCCCGTGAATGGATGACATGGCCACTACGAGATCAACACTAGGCTCTGGGCTCTCGGTCGCGATGTGACTCAGGGACATGATAATGGGACAGCGACATAGACCTAGACTTAAGATTGGATCCGTAGGTGCGGTGTCAGGAAGTGGGTATGTGGTCGGGGTGCTAACTAACCCGGTGGATGGCAGAGAAAGAGGTGTGGGTGAAGGACACAATACTACAGATTCAATAGGCCGCGCAGATTCGCTCTCAGTCGGGGTCACAAGAGACGGGTCAGAAACTAGATATTGGTCACGCATTGGGCTAAGCACCTCACTGGGGTGAGAGCAATTCGCATCAGGTATTACTTCATTCATGTCTGATGGAACAATGATAGGCAAAGTGGTGTCCTCGGTGTCGGAGGGGCTCGTACTGCGGAGGTCAAGGTGAGAATCCCATCGACCAGCTCTTGCGGATCTCAAAGGCTGTTCATAACGAAGGGCAAGCTGATACATCTGCTCGAGGGACTTCGAGCTATGATAAACCACCTCAGTACGAATGTCTGGTCGAAGGCCAGACCGAAATCTGCAAGAGGTCATAGCTGGGTCCTCTCGGATATCGCTCCTCACAACTAACTCATCAAAGCGATCTCTGTACTCAGCGACGGACATGGATCCTTGCTGAAGGGAAAATAATTGGTCGAGCAAGCGACTCCGATATGACGAAGGCAGATACCTCTGACACAATGTACGCTTCATGTCCACCCAACTAGTGATGCGATGTAGACGGTCTCGCTCGCGGGTCATCTCAACACTAGACCAATATGCCCTCGCCTGATCTAAAAGTCTAAGTTTCGCAAACTTGACGCGACGCTCACCGAATAACTCAAAATGATCGAGATAATACTCCATATCCACGAGCCAGTAACTGAAAGACTCGGGACACGATGAGCCGTCAAAGGAAGGGGCAGCAGTACGAAACTGACTCTCAAGATCTCTCTCGGAACGACGATCCTCATAATAATCATTCCTAAGGTAACTGAGTCGTGACGAAGGATCGACACGATCCGCTCGCGTGTACGGATAATAACGACAACAACCATCATACTGATCGTCTCTAATGTAGTGGTCTCGTGTCGGTGGGTCAACACGATCTCTAAAAGTGGTGTGTTGCGATCGAGAATAATCATCGTAGTAACGTGAAGATCTCCCTGACGGGGCTCTGTGAGAGCGGGTGCTAGTGAACTCGAGACCTCCAAAGTGAGGGGAGGAATAATCGTGATAATCGTGACACCTAGACATAATGAAAAACCAATAGACTCTATGACTGCGTATCAAAAAGAGCGCGTAACCTCGCTCTGATACCAATTGACGCAGGACGAATCTATAGGCGGCGGATAAATCGTGATCTAACCCTACATGCTATGCAAAGCCCGACGGATCAATCACAAGTTAGATAATAAATTTAAATATCCCACGCAGATATAAATTCACAGCAAAGAAAAATAATTTATTAAGCGAACAGGCTTAGGTTTTCCTCCGCGTGGAGGGCCAAGGCACGAACGCGCGGCGAATAATTCCTACCTGCAGTTAGAGATTAATCCAGGCGCAAATAATTATAACAAAAGGAACATCCACACAAGCATGTAATAATCCAGACGATAACAATGTCTTACAACCAAAATCCGATACAAAATACGACACAAATCTGAAAATAAAAATAGGGCTGCAGCAATTTTAAACAAATCTGAACTTTAGAGAAGAGAGGGGGTTTTCTGGGCGGTGGTGGACTAGATCGGGTAAGGGGAAGGTGGTTCCACGGAATGGAGGGGTTGTTGGCTGCGGATATGGAGGGTGAGGGGCTGATCTGGGTCCGGGACTGGATCTGGACAAATCTGTCCAGATCTGGACAGATTTTGGTCGGCGGAAGCGGGGAGAAGAGGGCTGGGACAGGGGTGGCTGAGGGTGGCTGTTGGCGGGTGAAAGGGGCTGGCGGCGTGGAGCTACAGGGAGCAAAGGGGGGGGGGGGGCTGCGGTGAACTGAAAAGGAGGCGGCTGGAGTTTGGGAGAAGGGCTGGCGGGGGGGGGGGGGGGGGGGGGAGGCTACGGGTGGCTAGCGGTGGATTAGAGAGGGGAAAATAATATGGATGAACATTGAATTTAATATTTGAACAGTGCAATGAAAACTATATATATGAAAATGGCAGCAAGGTGGCTGGACGGGTTTTGGTAGGGGCTGGCGGCAGGGAATGGGGAGGGCTGTAGATGAAGGGAGGAGGGAGGTTAACAAAGAGATACTTACCCAAGGAGTCGTCACCAAGGGGGCTCCACGGAGTCGGCACCGCGGAGGAGATCACCGGAAACAAGGAAGAAGACTTCTCCAAATTTCAGCAATAAGAATTCCTGCAGCCCTAAAGACCTATTTATAATAAAACAATATTAGGGCAACCGAAATCGACGGCTATGATTGGCCGGCGGTTCCGATGCCATAACTACATGACATAAAACTCAAAATACATAATGTTATATATGAAAATGATTCGCAACACGCATCCGGACGCATCCACGGAGTCGGATCGTCGATCCGGGCACGCCATATATGGTAAGTCGCCAAATCAACCCGAATGGGCCCCAAAACTCGTCCATCACTGCTCCGCATCAGGAAGTGGCCATTTTGAATATTATTATGGGAGATTGACTCAGAAGAAGGAATAATCGACCAATACTCTGATGTGATGTTATGTCATGCTTGCACATGATGCCAAGGTAGTCAAAGAGAACCAAATCAAAGCAGGGTGTTTGAACTTCTTGTTGGCCTATCTTCAAAGCTTGACTTTCAAAGAGTTCAATAGTTACATAGAAATTATTTCTAGTTATTTTATTGGGGAATCTCGCCGGGTTAATGTAACACCTTGGTTTTTGGAGTTCAGACTCTGTTCCTATTGGGACCCAGCTATATTGAAGTCCCAATAGAGGGAGAGAGTGTTGAATATGCCAAGGAATTTGTTACCACGGGCCAAATACATATGCAACAAAGTCCAATTAGATGTAAAATCTCAAGTCTATTGATGTTGCGGCTATTTGGAGCTCAATTAAGCCATATTGGGGGTGGGACCTTTCGGGTTGATTTATTTCAGAGTTATCGGGGGCCTGATAGAACTATCAACACCTTAAACGACTCTCTCTGGCAATACTTATAAATTTTGTAATATGGAAAATTTAGTTCATCGGAACGAGCCATATTTAGGATTGACAGTTCATATGGGAGACTGATTGGAGGTTGTGCGCGCGCACACACACACACACGAATAATTACCAAAACTTCCCTTGGAAGATGGCATAATTACAGAATGCACCCCTCATATTATTGAAATTACAAACACCTCCCATGAATGTTATAAAACATAACATTTACCTCCCCTGAAGTTCATATTTCATAACATCCATGCACAAAATACCCCCCTAAAAATGTACTCTGAAGGGGGTATTTTTGTGCAAGAATGTTATGAAATGTGAACTTCAGGGGAGGTAAATGTTGTGTTTTGTAACATTGAGGGGAGTTTTTTGTAATTTCAACAATAAAAGGGGTGCAATCTGTAATTTTGCAAACTTACAGGGGAGGTCCCGGTAAATGCCCATATATATATGTGTGTGTGTGTGTGTGGGGGGGGGGGGGGGGGGGGGGTCTGTGTGTGGATATATATATATATATATATACACAGCCACAAAATGAAACCTAAGTCCCAATTGCTTCAAAGTTAATTTTTCCCTTCCAATTGGAAAATGTTAGAACCTACGCAATCTTAAGAAACTATTTGTGTAGAGACGCCACAGGCGAGGATTTGTATGGAGGAGTCCTGATCCACCCCGCCGTTATGACCTCTTGTTGTTGGATCCTAGTTGTCTCATCTTCGACAGATTTGCATCCCTGTTTTACTTTTATTGTAACAAGGACTGATCAAGGATGCCTCGACCTCCTTGACTCACTGATTGGAATCATGGTTAGCAGCCGACGACAAAAGAAGGGAGGTGTTGTCGGTTGCCTCCAAAGTTCTTGGCGGTAGTTAGACGAAAGAGAACTTCAAATCTTTCTTCCTCGTCTTCACGGTTCAAGGAATGAGATTTCGGCATCATGACAACGATTCTTCTCTATAGTTCACCTTTCGTTTTAGTAGATGATATTAGCAAGCTCAAAGAAAATTTCTTGATTGTGAATATGCAGCCTCATGAATCGGTGCTAGAAACCCCATTTGATTTCCTTATGGGTTTTACGTGTTAAGCATGAGTGTGTGGGGACTAATTATCAACATATGGGACTTTTTGTGATGCACCTACGAGCTTGAAGAGGTATATTCTGCCTTTGAATTTTACTAATAACATTTAAGCATTTATTTCGAATTTATTAAGAAAGATTGAATTCTCCCTAATGATGAAAATGAGTGAGTGACAGTACAAACGTCGAAGTTTCGTTGAATCCTGCAACAACCCTAAAATAAATTAATTAGATATAAAAAAACATGCTATCCGCACCCCAACATCCCTCCTTTTTATAAACCGCAAACCCCCGGTCTAGGGATCCCGCTCCCGATCCGCAAGCCGCTCCTCCCGGCTCCCGCTCCCGCTCCCGGCTCTCGCGCGCATCGCCGTCGTCGTCTCCTTCTCCTCCTCCTCCTGCCATGTCCGCCTCCTCCTCCTGCAGAGGTCGACGGGATCTCCCTCCCAAAGCCGTCAGCCTCAGCCTTCTTCTCCTCCTCAAGGGCTGGAAGCCTCTTCTTCCTCCAAGGGGTCGGTAGCAGCCCTCCTCCTCCCACTTGCTCTTCCTCAAGCCGACAGTCCTCCAAGCCAGCAACCCCTTCTCCTCCAAAGGGCCGACCGGTGGTTTCTTCTTCCTGCAACCCTCCTTCCTCAAGGCCGGCAGCATCTCCTAGGGCCGACAGCCTTGTCTTTCTTCCTATCCTAGGGCCGGCAGCCCTCTCCTCCTTGGGCTCCGTTTTCGCCCTAGGGTTTTGCTCGTTTCCCTCTTCACTCGGATTTTTGGGATCGGAATCATGTCTTCCTTGGGTAAGAACCTTCCTCCTCCGCCCTTTTATTCCAATTTATTTTTGAATCCTTTATAAATTTTGTGCTCCAAGTCGCGTATATTCTGTGATCCAAGCTTATGTCCATCTTATAATCGTCTAATTTCTAGGTTTTCGTGCTCCCCGGCGCCATTCGTCGCTCTAATTGGCGGGAACACACAAAGTTATCTCCGATTTAGGGTTTCCGTCACCCAAGCGCCGCCAAGTACCTGATCCTTTGTGGTATCTCCTCTCCCCTCACCCCTGAGGGAGGTAAAATTTCTAAACCCTCTCTTGTTGTGTCGTGTGATTAGCAAATATTTGTGCAAGCGTGGGAAACTTCGTTAAGTCGAATATTATAAATATTGTGTTTGAACAGGTTCAAAATATGATTTCTGGTTTTTGCTTGCGCTGCTTCGCCGCCGCCATCAGATTTAGCCTCATTTAAGGCAAGTAGAGATCTCTCTCTCTTGCAATCATTGAATTTATTTAGTCTGTCTGTTCTTATGATTTTATGACTTCGCTTTGAATACGCGTTTCTTCAATGAAGCACAGTTCTTGAATGCCTGAATCGACTTGTTAATAAATTGAGGTATTACGCGTTGGAATAGCACGAATTGTGAATGAGAATGACGGTTACTTGAATATTCACTTAGATGAATTTCGTCTCAGTTGATGAATAAATGGAAGACTGGTAGTTCTTTTTTTATGAACATTAATTATTATAATGATAAATGTTAATATTTTTGCTGGCAACTAGGTGAATTGTGTTTGATATAAATTATTCGGCTCGAACACATGCTTACTTGGAAGATAATCGTTTGTTGGAATGAATCAAACTAAATGAATACTTGGTACCCTAGAAAATGATGTATTGTATTCTTATTACTCGTGAATACTTGAAGCCGTAAGTTTCAAAACTCTTTTTCGAGTTCTTTGAGTCATCGAATCCTGTTTCTTATGCTTGCTTGGTTGAAAGACTTGGATAAAGTCGATTTCTTGATCTGATGTTTTTCTTCAGCGTGAGTCCGTTCCAATTAGAATCACCAATCTATGAATCTTTTAAATTATCTAATGTTATGCACCGCTGCCCACGTTTATACATTCTACTATTGTATATCTAAATCAGTATTTGGTTACATGTCTTGATATGCTAGAATCACTCAATCATGAATTAGTTCATTAATAACACAAGTAAACAATTGAACGGTATGGTTTTAATTGACGCAACTCCTTGACTTGGGTTCCCTCTTGAATCCCTAATGGGAACAAAGGACCGATCATAGCGAGCTTAAATTTCTGAATCTCCTGAATCCGTACTTGAATCTGTCTGAATCATGAATCATGCGCGTCAAACAAAAACACTTACACTTTCACTTGTTACAACTTATGTTATTACGTGATCATGTTTGTATGCTTTACTTCGGAGTAGTCTAATGATTCTAGATATTTCTGCTTGTCTCACTTGCTTGCCTGTCTTGTTAGTTCTGCTTTATGAAAAGTGGTACACAAATATTCTGTTTCTCCTGCTCGTATTTTATTTTGCTTTGCTCTGGTGTATTTTAATGTTCTGATGTTTTTCCTTCTTGTTTTGAAAATTTCCTTAGCGTTCGTGCCTGCGCCGCCTGCTTCCTGAGTCGATTTGCGTCAAGCTTCAGGTTTTGTGTTTATGTTTCATTTCTCTTACTGTCAGATATTTCTGCTATGTAATAATTATAATCAGTCATTTTCCCTGTTTGCATGGACAACTGCTAGCCTAAATATTATATGTACTAGAATTTGACATATTTGCATGCTCATTCATCTGCGATGATCACTGCATAAAAATATGTTCCAAAACTTGTATCATAAGTTCTTTTGCAAAATGCATGTGCACCTGTTTTAAATTATCATATTTTAAAGCTTACGCAATAAAACAATCTGCTTTCTCAAAAGTAATTATTTTAAAACTTATTATCAACGTCTCTGCTTTCGCCTCAGCAGGCATCGATTTTTCTTCCGCCCATGTCTGTGGCTTCACGGCCCTCCCGAAGCGCACTCTGACTTTTGTTGATACGGGTCGTGAAAAATCCGAAATTTTATGTTTTATTGTTTATTATATTTCGAGGCATTCATGGACTTCAGAATTTTATTTAGCAGATTTATGATTTTAATTATATGGCTTAAATGAGATTTAATTATGCATTTATATATACACTCAATGAGATTTAATTATGCTTATATATATACTTCTTATTGGGGAGAGCTTGGTTGGCTGAATCACACAACATAGAGTTACATATAAGAAATATATATACTGATATAAGATGGATTTTAGTTCACTTGGCCTATGGAATAAGCTTAGCCGGTTATTTTGATTGAGGAGTGGTTTAGTGGGACCGGTTAATATATCCTTAAATGGATTACACATGGCCTATTTAGACCTGTTGGATTGGATTCGGCGGCTGGAATGAGGGGGCTTCGTTGATCCTGGCTGTAAGAACTGATATAATAACACTTTGTCGTCGACTTCAAGGCATATCGACAAATCTCCAGAACCGAGTCTTCTTCCTCACCCGCTGCCAAGCTGAGCGAACTCTCCCATTCGATGCCGGCTACTACTATTTCATGTGGGATTCTCTTCTTAAACCCACGATAATACTTCTATTTCTACTCCTTTTCATATCTATGTCGATTGGTGGCTTTGATGGTGGCATTTTGAGGTGGCAGAAAAACCTTGGTTTTACTAAAATGCTCAAGTCTCTTGCTTTATGCAAAATTTTGTGGCTCTGGTGTCCATTATCCAGGATGGTCTATGAGTTAATCATATTTAGTATTGGGTGAAGCCCAAATTTATTCAATATGAGGAATTCTCTTAAATCCTTCTTTTCCTCTTTTAATTGTTCAAGGTATTGGACTGTCATATGATTCCATGCTTCATTTGGGTGTCCCTTTTATGTTGTCATGAAATGTCTTAATTACATTGATTCATTTTGATTTTTTATGTTTGACAATCCTCTAGCTATTTTGCCATCCTCCTAATGACATTAGGGTAATCTTCCTTTGCAAATGCAACTAACACGATAAAAAAAGGGCAGCCCGGTGCACAAAACATCCCCGCGCAGCGAGGGTCCGGAGAAGGGTCCCACCACAAGGGTGAAATGTAGGCAAACCTTACCTTGCATTGTTTTTGCAAGAGGCTGCTTCCAGGACTCGAACCCGTGACCTCACGGTCACACGACGACACCTTAACCGGTGCGCCAGGCTCCCCTTCTAAATGCAACTAACACGATATAGAAAATAAATTCAAATAAATGACATTCAATATGGAAATGTTATCTCCGGGCCATTTAAGTCCCGATCGAGATTAAATGGTGTTTGAGATGACTTCATGTGGAGGAAAGGGCACAAACCAAGAGAAGGATAAAGGAAAGGGGAAAGTTTCGATGAGTTCTTCTTTAATTTACGCTCTACTATTTTAATGCTTCTTATGTAGCTAGGATTAATTAACGATTTATTTATATACATATATTTCTATATGTGAAGGGGAGCCTTGGCGCACAGGTTAAGGTGTTGTCGTGTGACCTTGAGGTCGAGGGTTCGAGTCCTGGAAGCACGCTCTTGCAAAAATGCAGAGTAAGGATTGCCTACATTTCACCCTTGTGGTGGGACCCTTCCCCGAACACTCATTGCAAGAGGATGCTTTGTGCATCGGGCTGCCCTTTTTTTATATATTTCTTTATGTACTATGTTTTCATCCGATTTAAAGCCACTTGTTGGAATGTATGAGTTTTATATTAATATATCGGTCTATTATAGTCTTTAGGACTAGTTGGGTTAAGTCCCTCATCTTGTGTCGGTCATTGTGAGTCCATGTATTTCCTATATAATGCCCCTATGAGGATGAATAAAATGACGACTTCTATTTCCCATTTCTCTTCTTTCAACATAGTATCAGAGCAGGAATTGACTCCTCCCTGAAATTTGGTTGCCCTGGTGTAACGTCCCAAGGCCCCGGACTTACCATCGGGACAACGTCCACCGATAGCCTCGCCTGGCGACCGATACCGGGCTGCAGCCCAAGCACCCCAAAGCCTCTCTGCGCCGATTTCTCAGCAGCGGCGCAATGTTGAGGCCGGGTCTCGAACCCGCAACCCCCTTGATAAGGAGCCTTCAAACCACTCCTCAGTTGGTGATGAGGAGTGGTTTGAAGGCTCCTTATCAAGGGGATTGCGGGTTCGAGACCCGGCCTCAACAATGTGCCGCTGCTGAGAAATAGGCGCGGAGAGGCTTTGGGGTGCTTGGGCTGCAGCCCGGTAACGGTCGCCAGGCGAGGCTGTCGGTGGACATTGTCCCGATGGTAAGTCCGGGGCCTTATGACGTTACAAAAAAAGTGCACTTTTTTGTAACGTCATAAGGCCCCGGACTTACCATCGGGACAATGTCCACCGACAGCCTCGTCTGGCGACCGTTACCGGGCTGCAGCCCAAGCACCACAACCCCTCTCCATCCACCGACGGGTTGTTGGTGGCCACAACCTCCCTTTGATGAGAAGTGGAAGAACTCCATAGTTAAGCGTGCTCAGGCTGGAGTAGTACTGGGATGGGCGACCTCCTGGGAAGTCCTCGTGCTGCACAATTAACTATCGAGTTTGACTCATCAAAGGGAGGTTGTGGCCACCAACAACCTGCCTGTGGATGGAGAGAGGTTGGGGTGCTTGGGCTGCAGCCCGGTAACGGTCACCAGGCGAGGCTGTCGGTGGACGTTGTCCCGATGGTAAGTCTGGGGCCTTAGGACGTAACACCTGGGGCGACGTACATTTCATGGTGGCTTCCTCTCTCGTTTCCTCCTGATTTCACATCTACCTCTCGTTCTCGTACTGGCCCAGCCCCCGCTCTCGTCGTGTTGTCCTGCTTCCGCTCCCGTTAACGAGACTGGTGTCTGATTCCGTCGGCGGGAGCGGCTTTTGATCCCCTCGACGACGATTGCTTCCGTCGTCGCTTCCATCGACGAGTACAGCTTCTGGACCCGTCGTGCCCATCGATGTCGTCTTCGAATCCAGTTCCTGTCGACCTCTTGTTTCGACACTGCGTGGTATGAGGAACTCTCCCTACGTCTGCTTCTGTTCCACTCGACAACAACGGTGGGATCCCAATCTTCATCGTTGTTCTTGTTTGCGTCTTCTTCCCTGGCCGCTTGCACGCGCAAGGCCTGCTGGTATTTTTCTTCCCGTCGATCCGTGGAGCTGCTTCCGCTGCTTCTGTCGCTGATCACTCTCGATCTAGCTACTTCTCATAGATGATGAGGACAATCTCCCTGCTCCAAGTTGGTCTTCCGCTCTGTTCCAGACCTACTGAAGCTTCTCCTTATCAAAGCACAATGCATTTGTTGCTCAGTGTCGACGATGCTGATCCCGTGAACTTTCTCCTCTGCCGATTCCGTTGCAGATCTTGTCATAGTTCCAGCTATTCTTGTTGATTACTGCTTCCAGTTGCTTTCGGTGTTCCCTGAAAGTGCACAGTGTGCCTCTGAGAATCCTCTAGAGGAGGGTGAATAGAGATTTAAAAATTATTCTTATTCTAGTTGTGCAAATACAATAAACCTAAGTATTATGCTTCACCAAGATATATCTCAGAATAAAATAGTTGCAGTTTAAGGGATGAAATAAAAGACAGTAAATGAAATCTAATCTATGAGGGACAGCACAGAAAAGCAATCCAGAAGACACACATAATTTTTTATAGAGGTTCCCCAAAATGTGGGTACTCCCCTCTTCTACCACCTGGTAGGGATGCACCACTGTGCCTGAGTCTTTTGGTAAGGAGACTCTTAGAACCACTGATCTTTTAACAAGGAGATCATGAACCACCGGATCTTTTGATAAGGAGATCTTGAACCACTAGATCTTTTGATAAGAAGATCTTGAACCACTGAATCCTTTGAAGAAGGATTAATAAAACTCTTTTACAGAAGGGAATTACAAGGAGAAAGAAGGAAGAGAAATGGTGTAGGAATTCTGTTCTCAGAATTCTTATGAAGGGTGTATGATACACAGCTTCTTGTATCAATCACTAGATCTGCTCTTGATGAACTCCTGCTTATAATAGTGATGTTTTGCAGGAGCTTTGATTGTCAGATCCTTTGTGATTCTGCTGATTGAGATCGGGCTATTATGAGATGGTGATGAAGAACAACTTTCAGATCCTTTTTACTTTTCTTCTGATTAAGATTAGCCTGCTATGTGATTGTGATGATGAGCAGTTGTTCTTATCTTCTCTGTATCTTCACAGTTAGGGTTCCTGAGGGAGGAAGAAGAAGAGAAAATCTGTAGAGAGAGGATATCAGCCTATTGTTATGAATCATGAATGTTGTATGTTTCTCTTTCTTCCCTTGCCTTTTACTGTCCCTCTGTTCAATTTGAATTTGTTTCTCTTTCAGGTAAGTCCTGAAAGGGTATATTTGCCTGAACAGTAAATCTTTCTTTCCCTCTTTACTTCTCGACCCGTCCACCAACATTTGAGCTTGTTTCCAAGAAAGCTTTTCTCTGTCCTCTGTTAATTCTTCATTTCATTTGAGGCAATTAAGGAGCCGTTGGGGAACGGTCTTGAAAGAGGTGGGCCATGAGAGAGGGTCAAAAATGACAGCTGAAAAGGTTTCCCTTTTCAGACTAAATTCGACGTAGCGTCGAGTTCACTTCCTCTCTTATTGACGCACTTTCGAGTTCTTGTAGGAGCAACTTCGAATTCATCTTTACTCTGACTGAACTTTGCTAGTCGACGTTGCGTCGATACCCTATCGACGTAACCGTCGAGTTGAAGATATGATTCTGAGCTTCATTATCTGCGTCGAGATGAAGTCGACGTTGCGTTGACTTTAGATTACTTCGACAGATGCTTCCTTCTGCGCTGAGTTGAAGTAGAAGCTGCGTCGACTTCCTAAAGAACTCCGACAGGTCCATGGCCTCTGCGTTGATATCTATTCAGAAGGGTGAACTACTTGGACTTCTAGTCAGAGTAGCGTCAACAATAATTCGATGTTGCGCCGATTTCTATTCGACGCAAATGTTAACTTTGCCCATATTGTGCTTCTCCTGATCTGGTCTTGACACCGTAGGTTGAGTGTGGCATGCTAAGACATCTAATGACCAGATTAGCCTCACTATACAATGGGTAATTCAATCCTAAGAGATAAAATCACTTTTAGTGAATTTGTAAAGTTAAATCAAAGGGGTTTTTCCCAACAATCTCCCCTATTTATCTTAACAAATTTTACAAATTGAATAAAGTGATTTTACACATTTCTTTCATATAATCAAGAAAACATTCAAGACAGTATATACATGAGAAAATAACAGACTGAAAGCTCAGACCATATCATTCAATTCATAAAAATTATATAAGTCTCCATAGCTGTTTCCAGGAAGATTCTAGATTTAGAGTGTATTTTGCAGAATACCTTTTCATTGCTCATTTTCAGGAGTTCTTCTTTTCGTGCTGAATACCTTTGGAACAACTCTCCTTTGAGCAATTTGCAAGGGCTCATCCTCTTCAGGAGACATTGTTACTTCATCTGCAGCATTGTCTCTGGCAGGCTCCCCCTGAGATTGTGAGTGTAGTTCAGCTTGCTGGACAGCTTCCTGAGCAATCTGCACAACCTCCTTTAGAAGTTTTTCATTCTGAGACTCCCCTTGAGCCACTACAGTGCTCACAGTTGCCATTTCAGTATCTAGGTTCCTTTGAACATCTGGGGTAGGCTCCCCCTGTTCTGCTGCACCAGTTTGCTCAACATTCATCATTTCTGGGAGCTCCCCCTGAGTCTGTGCATCCTGAAATGTGATCACTTTGTCAGGAGCAGGCTCATTATAAGCATCCCTTTTATCCTGTCCACTCATATCAAGAAAAGGTCTTTCTTCCTCTAAGATGTTCTCTCCCTTCTTGACCTTGCTGGCCAGTGAGGTTAAGAATTCCTTTGTAACCATGGAGGAAGGGAGAGTTCTTTTAAAAGTTAATAGCTCAGCCTCCATTTGAAAGTATTTTCTGTCAAATCTTCTTGCCTGAGAGGCCACCTGATCTGCAAATGTGGAAGAGGCAATGCCAACTGCCTTTGAGATGATTCGCTCAAGATCAACTTTGAGGATATGAGAAGTAGATGGAGAAGATGATGGAGGGAGTTCTTCTTGGATAGGGGAGAGAGGATGGTAAAAGTCAGGTGAGAAATGAACTGATGGTGGTGGAGGAGCAGGTTGATAATCTGGAATGACAATGGATGGTAGTTGATGGGATGATTGAGGAGATGGCTCAGGAGCTGAGGAGGATTGGTGTTGTTGTTGTTGTTGCTGTTGAGGTGAATATTGGGCTGGAGCATCATCCTGATGTATATCTGGAACATTGTCCAGTGGAGGTGGAGAGTGAGGAGGGATAGCATCCCTTGGAGGGTCTGGTGTGTGCCTTTCTGGCTCTTGAGGAGGAGGAGATGGAGGAGGAGAGGATGGAGCTTGACCAGGCTTCACAATTTGCCTGGTCCACTTGGAAAAGATTCCAATGTTGATCCTTTTCCTAGGAGGAATGGGAACTCCTTTGGATTTGCAGATGCTTGGATAATGTTGAAAGAGCACTTGGCTCATCATTCTCATGTAAGCATTTTCATTGTGGGCATATTTGTGTCCTATCATCTTCAAAAGACATCTTCCCCAATTTATCTTCTTCTTCAGAACCAGTGTTCTCATTATCTAAAGTTGTTGCTTAGGAATAGCATCATATGCAGAAATCTTACATAACAGTACATTTCCTACTATATTTGCCAGAAACCTGTGTTCTTCTCCAAGATCAATCTTCTTCAGATTGATGGGCTTGTCCTTCTTCAGATTGATGTGCAGAAATCTCATGATCTCATCCCCTGTTAGTTCCTCTGACTCATTTTCAGTTTGAAGATCATATGTTTGATTTAGTAGTTCCTCTATTATCAGAATATCTGTGTCAGATATTTTTCCCATAAGAGAGTCATCCTCTCCTATTTGAACATTATCTTTGAATTCAGTTAGCTCGATATCCAGGATCTTGCATCATGTAGATATCAGCTTGGTTAAACCTGCATCTTGGAATAGGCCAAGAATGGCCTTGAAGCTCTCAGCAGCTGCGCTGAAGGAATCAACATCCACGTCAAATCCTGAGTTAATCTTGGGTGGAGCCATTTGAATTTGGATGTACCTGCAAACACAAAGAAAACAAGAGAGAGGGACACGGGAGAGCTGGAGAGCAAGAGAGCAAGAGGAAGAGAATTCGAAAGCGTAAATGTTTCGACGCAGTAATTGCTTAAAAGGAGATGAATCGCCGCTACTTAGGGTTTAGGTCGACGCACCGTCGATAACACTTATTATTTGGCGTGCAAAGCTGTGTTGAGATTGCTTCTATAAGCAATTCTGCGCGCGCTAATACATCGACGTTGCGTCGATTAGTACTCGACGTAGCTTCGAGACTATTCAGAGACCCTAAGTCGACGTAGTCCTGTCGACGTTACGTCGATTTCCAGTCGACGTAACTTCGAATTTAATCAGTGTTTAATAAGTCGACGTATGCATCGTTATGAACTTGACGCTGCGTCGAATTCTATTCGAATTGTCTACTCTGAGTGCTTCTTGACGCTGACGTCGAGTAAAAGTCGATAGTACGTCGACTTCTATTCGACGCACCTCTTAATAAACAGATCTATTTCTTTAGAAAATTCTTGCTGTTTTTCCCAGCAATTATATTTATTGAAAATAGATCATTATATAATGTAATAAATATTAAGGAGGATTCAAGGTAGAAATTACTCCCTTGAATAAGTCTTGTTCCTTAATCAAAATCTACATCTTTCTTCCCACTCAATTTTCTCCTGAGTGGGACCCTACCACATCCTGCACAGGTATTTCAAACATTAGAAGGAACCCAGGTTACCTTGGGCCCTTTGCTTTTACCATTGTAGGGTTCAATGAAAGAATAGAAGGGTCTTTCATGATACCCTTTGGGATGATAGGGGATGGATTTCCCAAACCTCTTATCTTGATACTTGAAGTGAGTATAAAATGTATCAAAATATAACAAATCAGCAGAATGTTTGATTATCCTAGGTTTTGTTTTTGCCTTTTGGTTATTGTTATTTAACTTCTCTAAATGATTCTTGCCTAGGGGTTTTTCCTTTTTATTCAGATTTGCCTTTTTATGTTTGTCTATCCTATCTGGATGATTGTTATCTCTACCCTTGGATGATGCACTCTTCTCACTTAGTTGATATTCACTAGGTCTAACAAATGACACTGGATTTTTTCAGACAGGTTTCCTAGGTGCATCAGTGCTGGTGGAGGGCTCTGCTCCTAATCCTAGGTGATTAAATCTCATAGAGAGATTTTCAGTGATGTCTTTGAGCTTCTGACTCCTCCGATTGAGAGAGTCCTCAAAGGCCTTTGCCTTTGCTAGCTCTTCTTTTAAGTTTATGTTTTCCTCTCTAAGTTCAATCAATTCAGACTCTTTACTATTAATTTCATTTGTTAGGTTTTGATTAATTAGGTGCATTTCATTTTTCTTAAGGTTTTCTAGTTCAGTTCTAGTTATGCCTAGTTTTTTTTCTACCCTAAGATGTTCAATGCAGAAATCTTTGAAGCATGATTTAAAATCCTCTGAAGTAAAATCAAATTCATCAAAGACAGATACCTGATCATCTGATGCCATCCCAAGAGCCATCATGCAGGCTGCTACTGCTTCTTCTTCATCATCACTTTCAAATGATGAGGAGTCTAATTCTGCTTCAGAATCACTCCATGTTTCAGTAATGAAGCCTTTGGCTTTCTTCTTGTCTTTTCCTCTGAAGAACTTCTTCTTCTTCTCCTCTTTGATGTTACTTCTTTCTCTTTGCTCTTGTGGGCACTCAGGAGCAATGTGCCTTGGTTTGTTGCAGGTATAGCAGATAACCTCCTTCCTTAGAGTTTTATCATACCTGGGCCTTGAATCCCTTTCTTTTCTCCTTGAGTCTTCAGTCTTGACCAACTTCTTGAATCTTCTTGCTAGCAGACTGAACATTTCATCCTCAGAAATAGAAGGCTCTCCTTCAGTATCTTTCAGAGCAAGACTCCTTTGGGTAGGAGCTAGAGTCATTTCCCTTTCTTCTGATTCAGCCCTATTCTTCAGCAACATCTCATATGACTTAAGCTTTCCTAGCAAAGCTTCAGTTGAGATCTCTCTGTGACATCTGGATTCTCTGATTGCCCAGATCCTTGAATCCCATGAGCTAGGGAAGCACATGAGAATCTTATCATTAATTTCAGTCAAAGATATTTCCTTGTCTAAGCCTCTGAGCTCATTAATGATAAGACTGAATCTGTCATAAATTTTGAAAGTTCTCATACTGGGATATGAGAAGAGACTTTTTGTTCTTTCTTTCATCAGCACTTCCTTCCACCATTGTGGTGAGTGAATCCCAGATCTCCTTTGCTGATTGGCATTCAGCAACCTTCTGAAAAATGTCATCTGACATTGTTAATACCAAAATATTTATGACCTTGACATCACATGCCTTGACATCACATGCCTTGACCTTCTTCACAGTCTCTGTTCATTCCTTTCTTGAGACTGCCTGAGTTGTTGAGGTTTCTCCTTCCTTTTGTCTGACTGGAGCAAGAGGACCGTGAGAAGAACATTATAGATGTCTTCATCAATTGAATTCATGTAAAGCCTTATCCTGGCCTTCCAGAGTGTGAACTTATTCAAGTTACACACTGGGGGTCTTGTGGAAGCATAATCCTTAGTACTCATTTTCTTGTTTATAGAAAAGAAATAAGAATAGGAGGTCTTTTTGATTAAGGTGTTAGCCTCTTAATGATCAACCTCCCTCTGATACCAATTGAAAATGCACAGTGTGCCTCTAAGAATCCTCTAGAGGGGGGGGGTGTGAATAGAGATTTAAAAATTATTCTTATTCTAGTTGTGCAAATATAATAAACCTAAGTATTATGTTTCACCAAGATATATCTCAGAATAAAATAGCTGTTGTTTAAGGGATGAAATAAAAGACAGTAAATGAAATCTAATCTATGAGGGACAGCACAGAAAAGCAATCCAGAAAACACAGAATTTTTTATAGAGGTTCCTCAAAATGTGAGTACTCCCCTCTTCTACCATCTGGTAGGGATGCACCACTGTGCCTGAATCTTTTGGTAAGGAGACTCTTAGAACCACTGATCTTTTGACAAGGAGATCATGAACCACCAGATCTTTTGAAAAGGAGATCTTGAACCACCAGATCTTTTGATAAAATCTTGAACAACTGAATCCTTTGAAGAAGGATTAATAAAACTCTTTTACAGAAGAGAATTAGAAGGAGAAAGAAGGAAGAGAAATGGTGTAGGAATTCTGTTCTCAGAATTCTTATGAAGGTTGTATGATACACAGCTTCTTGTATCAATCACTGGATCTACTCTTGATGAACTCCTGCTTATAATTGTGATGTTTGCAGGAGCTTTGATTGTCAGATCCTTTGTGATTCTGCTGATTGAGATCTGGCTGTTATGAGATGGTGATGAAGAACAGCTTTCAGATCCTTTGTACTTTTCTTCTGATTAAGATCAGCCTGCTGTGTGATTGTGATGATGAGCAACTGTTCTTATCTTCTCTGTATCTTCTCAGTTAGGGTTCCTAAGGGAGAAAGAAGAAGAGAAAAACTGTAGAGAGAGGATATCAGCCGAGTGATATGAATGTTGTATGTTTCTCTTTCTTCTCTTGCCTTTTATTGTCCCTCTGTTCAATTTGAATTTGTTTCCCTTTCAGGTAAGTCCTGAAAGGGTATATTTGTCTGAACAGTAAATCTTTCTTTCCCTCTTTACTTCTCGACCCGTCCACCAACATTTGAGCTTGTTTCCAAGGAAGTTTTTCTTTGTCCTCTGTTAATTCTTCATTTCATTTGAGGCAATTAAGGAGCCGTTGGGGAATGGCCTTGAAAGAGGTGGGTCATGAGAGAGGGTCAAAAATGAAAGCTGAAAAGGTTTCCCTTTTCAGACTGTATTCGACGTAGCATCGAGCTCACTTCCTCTCTTATTGACGCACCTTCGAGTTCTTGTAGGAGCAGCTTCGAATTCATCTTTGCTCAGACTGAACTCTGCTAGTCGACGTTGCGTCGATACCCTATCAACGTAACCGTCGAGTTGAAGATATGATTCTGAGCTTCATTATCTGCGTCAAGATGAAGTCGACGTTGCGTCGACTTTAGATTACTTCGACAGATGCTTCCTTCTGCGCCGAGTTGAAGTAGAAGCTGCGTCGATTTCCTCAAGAACTCCGACAGGTCCATGGCCTTTGCGTCGATATCTATTCGGCGTACCGTCGACTTGGAATACTTCGACAGAAGGGTGAACTACTTGGACTTTAGTCAGAGTAGCGTCGACAATAATTCGATGTTGCGCCGATTTCTATTCGACGCAAATGTTAACTTTGCCCATATTGTGCTTCTCTTGATCTGGTCTTGACACCCTAGGTTGAGTGTGACATACTAAGACATCTAATGACCAGATTACCCTCACTATACAATGGGTAATTCAATCCTAAGAGATAAAATCACTTTTAGTGAATTTGTTAAGTTAAATCAAAGGGGTTTTTCTCAACATTCCCACTGTCGTTCCGATCGACTTCTTCCGATCCTTGATGTTTCCAGCCGCTGCTACCCCTTCTGGGGCGCTGATCTCTCGCCGAAGCTGAAGTTTAGTATTGTTTTTGGTTGTTTTTTATGTGTTGTTGCTTTATTGTTGTTGTTTAATATATGTGTGTCTTAGTCCTGCCTTTATGCACGTGATCTCCACGTGAGGGGGAGTGTTTGGGACGAAGACGACACAGATGATCTTTCTCGACCTTTCTCCTTCATTCCACACGGCCTCTAGGCTTATGCTATATGTGGGTTTGTGTCTCCCCATATTTCTTTCAATTGGTCGTGTGTTGGGCACGATTGTGTTGGTTATTATAATCTCAACGGGTTGTGTCGTGCGAGACTGTCATGAGGGACCGTTTTTGTGTGGATTATCCCCGACGGATTATCCCTGACGAATTATCCCTGGTTGCCCAGTTGATGATTTGCTCCACACCTTTCATTCTCTTTCGCATGTTGTGTATGTAGGTGATGTTGGTTGACCGGTTTCCCAGCGAGACCACGTCGTGTGTGGGTCCTGCGTCGTGCGTGGGTCTTGCGTCGTGTGTGGGTCAGCATCGTGTGTGGGTATGTCCCCGGCTTGATTCCCGGGTTTGGATTTTCCCCCGATGGCTCGTCTGATGTTTTATCCCGCATCGCATACCTCCATTGTCGTTATTTGATGTGTCCAAGTTGAAGGGTCCCCCTTCAGCTTGAGGGGGAGTGTTGGAATGTATGAGTTTTATATTAATATATCGGTCTATTATAGTCTGTAGGACTAGTTGGGTTTAGTCCCACATCTTGTGTCGGTCTTTGTGCGTCCATGTATTTCCTATATAAAACCCCTATGAGAATGAATAAAATGACGAATTCGATTTCCCATTTCTCTTATTTCAACACCACTGATATTGGAATCTCTAAGAATAATATTATTCATTATGCCGGACAATGCAAGTCATCCGTAGGGAACTTGAATAACAAGTAAAGAGATAAGAGAAGTTGAAGGGAGCTTTAAATAGAAATATATTCCCCTAAAAGTACAAATACGAAATAATGATCAAAAGAGAAAAAGTAAAGGTTTAAATGATAAATGAAATGACGCATTAGATTAGGTGTCCTGATTGAACTCCATGTTAGATGATAGCCCTGAAACAAAGAGCATGGGCATGAAGGATTAAATTCAGGTGTCCTGAATGGACACCATGTTAGATGATAGCTCTAGATCGAATCAAATGTGAGCGTGCTAGAAAAGCACGTGATGGTCCCATGAATGAATGAGAGAGAAAATTTATCATTAACTTTGTCCAATGAAGAAAGATGAAAGTACGTTTAACAATAAGTCAATGTATAAAAGTAACCCTAAAATGTAACCCTAAAGTCAAGAAAGTAAACAACTAATTAAATTATTATGGAACTCATTCTTGTTAGTATTCATTCATGTATATTGTTGTATGTCCTACAAATGAACACAAAGTAGTTTAGTTACATTGTCTACTTCATATGAATCATTGCAAGAATGTTGTTTTGATATATGCTTATTTCTTATACGGATACTGGTTACTAACTTTATTATTTTGGTAAGCAGCTAAAGAAGGTAAGAATTCACTTAGTATATTGACTAACCCTACAGATAAATAAACATTTTTAGGCGAAGGACGAAATGGTGGTCGACGACAATAAGAAGCAAACGGAGGAGAAGAAGCAGATCCAGATGGAAAGGTACCAACTATGTGTGGAGGTGATCACAACAGTGCTTGAAGTATTTGACGATCACCCGAGGAGATGCAGGGACTCGAACTGCAAGTACGAAGACAGTCACTTTTACTTTAAGTAGATAGGTGTATTTTAGTATATTTATATGTATATATTAGAAAATGGAGTCTAATATAGTAGCATATGATACATCTATTTTGTGCCCTCATTTTGTGTTTATATCTAAGGCATTTTATCCCACTAAAGTTTTACACTTAAAAGGAATGAAATGAAAAAATTTGTGCTGCATTTTTCTTTTAGTTCTTTGTCATATATTGAACGCTTCTTTATGATTCACGACGAATGTTCTTATCTTCCGCCTCTGATAATGCATAAAATGAAAATGTTCAATTATGGCGGTTGGCGAAAAGGGGGTGTTGGAACAACCCTATTACTGATTTGGGCTAGGATCACTATCTGTTGACTAGGACTAAGTTGACCCCCATTGTATAGTCTAAGAGTCAAGGTTCTAGGCTGTTAAGTTAGCTAGAACTTAAGGAAAAGCTAAGGTTCTGCGTTCGACGAAATGCTATCTGCGTTCGACGAATTGCAATCTGCGTTCGACGAACGTCTTGCTCCAGGTCGACGAATTGAGGCTATCTCAGCGTTCGACGAATTGAGGCTATCTCAGCGTTCGACGAACTTGCCAAAGCTCAGCGGTCGACGAATTGGCTCAGTCTCAGCGGTCGATGAATTTGCTCAGTCTCAGCAGTCGACGAATTGGCCCAGTCTCAGCGGTCGACGAATTGGCCCAGTCTCAGCGGTCGACGAATTTGCCCAGTCTCAGCGGTCCACGAATTTGCTAAGTCTCAGCGGTCGACGAAATATCATCTCAGCTCGACTAATTCAATTCTTCCAGCCAGATTTAGCAGTTTATCTTTCAGTTCGACGAACTCCAACTTGAGCTCGACGAATTCCAGTCTGCGTTCGACGAATCAGCAACATATGTTCAGATCGACGAACTCAACACTCTGTTCGACGAACTCAATTCTCAGGTCGACGAAATTTCTCCTCAGTTCAGAATTTCAAACAGATCATTTTTATTCTATTCTCTAATCTCAGATCAACTAATTAGCAACGGATCTATTCCTTCAGATAGGTCAAGGATATTATATTTCCTTTTATTATTTCGAGAAAGTAGCCGTTGACATATTTTGGAAAAGGACACTTTCATGGAAAAGGAAAATAAATAAAGTGTATCAGATTTGCAGTTCCAAAAATATCTCTTCAGAATATTTTATTCCTTAAATTAAAAGATTTGAATTTCAAATCTGTCAGAGATTTCTTTAAGGAAAAAGAAAAAGAAGAAGTATTATAGTATTACAGCAGTCAAGAAGAGAGAAAGAAACTGTCGAGAGAAAGATATACAGGAAGAAAAAGAAAAAGCTTTCAGATTTTCATCTTCCTCAAGCAGCAGCTCTCTCAATCTCTGAGAACATCAACAAATATTCTCTCAGTTTTCTGCTGCAAGTTCAAGATCTTCAAGAGCAACAATAATCTGAGAAACCTTTGTCTCTCAGATTCATCAGCTATCAAGAAAGATCTACATTCAAGAGAAAGCTTCATCCTCAACTGTCAACTATTTTTTATCAGACAGGGGGAGCTTTGCATCAACACATTCCACTAGTATTCTCTCAGATTATTGACAAAGAAGAACTTCATAACCCTCTTTATTCCATTCTGTACAGGGTTCTAACTCCCTTCAAAAGTTAACCCCTTGGTGGCAGGGCACCTGATCAAAAACCTGTGGTTGGTTTGAGCACCTGATCAAAAGCTCATTGGTGTTTGGACACCTGATCAAAAATCCATTGGTGATAGGGCACCTGATCAAAAATCTAGTGGAATCCTACCAAGGGTGGTAGAAGAGTAGACGTACCCAGGTTTATTGGGGAACTACTATACAATACCTTGTGTCCTCTGTGTTTGTGTGATTTTCTGTATTGTGTTGTGTGTTCTTATTTGCTTTTATAACTCACTCAGTACATATATATATCACTATTATAATTCCGCTATAAAAATAAGTGAAAAACTTTTTAATACTCTATTCACCCCCCTCTAGAGTGACTTTAAGATTTAACCTCACTTTCAATTGTTATCAGAGATTTCAACTGATATCAGAGGACTTTCAATTGGTATCAGAGATTTCAACTGATATCAGAGGACTTTCAATTGGTATCAGAGGTTGGTTGATTCTTTACAGGCTAACACCTGAATCAAAAGATCAATTAGATCTTAATTTTCTTCCAGAGTTTCTTTTGCTAAAAAGTCCATGGCACAGAACAAAGAATACTCAAGCACAAGACCTCCTATGTGCAATCTAAATAAGTTTGCACTATGGAAGGCAAGGATCAGGTTATATATGAATTCTATTGATGAAGAAATTTTTAATGTTATTTTGACAGGACCTCCTACTCCTACAACAACTAACTCTGATGATGTTCCACCTACTGAGTGGACAGATGCACAGAAGAAGCAGAGAAGTGCAGATGCCAAAGCAATGAATATATTGGTACAAACAAAGTCTGATGACATTTTTCAAAAAGTTGTGGAATGCACTTCAGCCAGGGAAATCTGGATGTCCCTCGACAATATGGTTGAAGGTTCTGCAGAAGAGTCAGAGTCTTCATCCAGCTTATCTGAAGATGAGAATGAATCAAATGACAAAGATCAATGCTTGATGGCTATCTATGACTCAAACAGTGAGTCAGAACATGCATCATCATCCAACTCCAGTGATGATGAAGATGATGCAGATGAAAGAAGTTTCTGTATGATGGCTATCAATGCCTCGGGAAGTAATTCAGAAGAATCAGAAACTGATGTTGATCAAGTAATATCTAACTTTGACTTTAACTCAAATGAATTCAAAGATGAATTCAAAGCTCTTTGTTTAGATTTAATTAAATCTGAGAAAGAGATAATCTCTCTCAGAGGCAAGTTGGCTGAAATAAACCAACTAAGTGAAGATAATGTCAATCTTAAGAAAGATTTGGCTGCCTCCAGAGAACACATTGTTCTCATTGAGAACAAGTTATCTGAAGCTAAGAAGTTTGAAGAATCCCTTAATGGGAGAAGAATCAAACTGATGGACATCACAAGCACAGTGAATGCAAGACTTAGTGGCAAACTGGGCTTGGGTGCATCATCAAGTGAGCCACATCTGATTAATAAAAACATTCTTTCTACACCAGTAAAATTCATTTCAGTCAAGGGCAAAGAGGTAGTAGATGTTAGTAACAATATTTCAAGCAAGAATATTAAGTATAAAGAAATTCAACAGAATTCGTCGAACGGAGCACGACGAAATCAGACGAATTCGTCGAACGGAGATCGACGAACTCTGAAGACAGATTTTCAGTATAGTTATTATTCGAACGGCGCTCGACGAAAGCACTTCACTTCGTGGAACGACGATCGACGAACTCACCAGAATTCGTCGAACGAAAAATGTATTGAATTTCAGAAGAATTCATATTCTCAATATACTAGAAATCCTTTTGCTGAGTGGATAATTCCTCCAAGGAGATATCATCCACAAGGTTATAAGATCAGCCTGAGATGTCTTTCATTTCAAATTTTTGTGGAAAAACAAAAGGACCCAAGGTAGTCTGGGTCAAGAACAACTAGAATGTTTTCTGTTTTGCAGGTACAGGGCTATCCAAAAATAAAAGAACAATGGTATTTGGATAGTGGGTGCTCAAAGCATATGACAGGAAACAAGACCAACTTAAGCAACTGCAAGGCTTGGACCCAAAGTGATCTTTGGAGACTCCAACTGTGGACAAACCAAAGGCTATGGACAGATCAAAGTTGGAGCAGTCACCTTCAAAGAGGTAGCTTATGTCAAAGGTCTCAAGCACAACCTCATCAGCATAAGCCAGTTATGTGATGAAGGTTATCAGGTAACTTTTAATAATTCCTTATATCTTATTACCAATAATAAAAACATTAATGTGTTATCTGGTATTAGACATGGAAATATTTATTTAGTCAATTTTGACTGCCAATTCAGATATTTGTTTATTTAATTCAATAAGTAAAACAAATGAATTATGGCATAAAAAGCTTGGACATATTAACCTTAGAACTATATCTAAGCTTTCTAAGGACAATCTTGTTAGAGGACTGTCTTCTGGTTCATACAAGAAGAAAGGACTCTGCAGGGCTTGTCTATTAGGTAAGCAGACTAAGAGTAGTTTTAAATCTTTATCCAAGAGTGATTCACCTAGAATTTTGTACTTACTGCATTTGGATCTTTTTGGACCCACTGCAATACAGAGTCTAGGAGGGAAGCATTACTCTCTAGTTATTGTAGATGACTTCTCAAGATTCACTTGGGTGTTCTTTCTTAGGAACAAGTCTGACACCTTCAGTGTTCTGACAGACTTTCTCAGGTCCATCAAGATTGAGTACTCTACTCTAGTTGTATTGATCAGAAGTGATCATGGCACTGAGTTTGAATCTCTTCTGATGTGAGAATTCTATGGAAAAGAAGGGATCAGGCAATGTTTCTCTGCTCCTAGAACTCCTCAACAAAATGGGGTAGTTGAAAGGAAAAATAGATCCTTAATTGAATCAGCAACTACATTGCTTGTTGATGCTCACTTGTCACTCTTTTTGGGCAGAGGCAGTGAACACAGCAAATTATGTGTTGAACAGAAGCCTGATACATAAGCTTAAGGGTAAAACTCCCTATGAATTACTCAAGAATAAAAAGCCTAAGGTTAACTATTTTAAGATATTTGGCTGTAAATGCTATGTGCATAACAATGATAAGAAGTATCTAAGAAAATTTGAAGCAAAATCTGCTGAAGGTATATTCCTTGGATATTCTCTTTCTAGTAAAACATACATAGTTTACAACAAATCAACTCTTAAGATAGAAGAGTCCATGCATGTATCTTTTGATGAATCTAATATGTTAAATGAGGAGAGGAACACCACCTCTACCAAAAATACTTTGCAGGTACTAACTCTATGTGAAGAAATCAATGGACTTAATCTACAGAATGAAGATTCTCTACTTCCATCAACTCAACCTATTGAAGACAGTGAAGAAGAGGATAATCCAGATCTTGCTGACAATTCCAATCAAGTGACAGTTGATCATATCCCTCAAGTGGAAACCATTGTTGAACTCACTCCAACTGTTGACCACATCACAGTTAGAGATCATCCAATATTTCAAGTCATTGGTGATATCTCAGCAGGTGTTCAAACAAGGCATCAACTACACCAAAATCAGATGCACACTTGTTTCCTATCACAAGTTAAACCTCAATCCATAAAAGTTGCAGAACAAGATCCAAACTAGATTCTTGCAATGCAAGAGGAGCTCAACCAATTTGAAAGGAACAAGGTTTGGGATTTGGTTCCAAGACCAAAAGGCCATCCAGTCATTGGCACCAAATGGGTCTTCAGGAACAAGTTAGATGATCAAGGCATAATCATCAGAAATAAAGCAAGATTAGTAGCCCAAGGATATTCTCAGGAAGAAGGAATTGATTTTGATCAAACATTTGCTCATGTTGCTAGACTTGAAGCTATAAGGATATTCCTTGCTTTTGCTGCCTTCAAGAAATTCAAAGTCTATCAGATGGATGTGAAGAGTGCATTCTTGAATGGAGATATCAAAGAAGAAGTCTATGTGGAACAACCACCAGGTTTCATCTCTCCAACTCACTCTTCTTATGTCTTTAAGCTTAATAAAGCTCTCTATGGTCTTAAGCAAGCTCCCAGAGCATGGTATGAGACCTTAGCTAATTTTCTTTTGGAGAATAATTTCTGTAGAGGCACTGTTGATAAAAC
Source organism: Dactylorhiza incarnata (assembly GCA_033032865.1). Taxonomy (NCBI): domain Eukaryota; kingdom Viridiplantae; phylum Streptophyta; class Magnoliopsida; order Asparagales; family Orchidaceae; genus Dactylorhiza; species Dactylorhiza incarnata. The sequence goes on from JAWHQI010000065.1 coordinate 8,314,562, forward strand.
CTTATTTTTTTCAGAATACATAAAAATAAATCATTACTAGTTCAAATTTATGTAGATGATATTATTTTTGGCTCTACTGATTCAAATCTATGCCAAAAGTTTTCTGACCTAATGTAATCTAAATTTGAAATAAGTAGTATGGGTGAGTTATCTTACTTCCTTGGTCTTCAAGTGAAGCAAACTCCAAATGGCATATTCATATCACAATCGAAGTATGCTAAGGAATTAGTGAAAAGGTATTGGTATGTCTGATGCTTCCACCATGAAAACACCCATGCCCTCCAATGTTGTTGTTGACAATGATGAATCAGGAAAACCTGTTGATCAGAAAGTATATAGAGCAATTGTTGGCTAATTACTTTATTTGACAGCTAGTAGACCAGACATAATGTTTGCTACATGTATTTGTGCTAGGTTCCAAGTTAACCTCAAAGAATCTCACCTAATTTTATTAAAAAGTATTTTGAGATATATAAAGGGTTGTCCAAATCTAGGACTCTGGTATCCAACTGCATCAGAATTTGAATTAACTGGATTCTCAGATTCTGATTATGCTGGATGCAGAGTAGACAGGAAAAGTACATCAACTTGCCAGTTTCTTGGTGATAGGCTTGTGTCTTGATTTTGTAAGAAACAAACATCTGTGTCTACATCAACAGTTGAAGCAGAATATATTGCTACTGGCAGTTGCTGCTCACAAATATTGTGGATATAAAATCAGCTTCTAGATTATGGTATCAACTTAAATAATTCAATTATATTTTGTGACAATACTAGTGCAATATCTATATCACAAAATCCAGAACTCCATAGTAGGACTAAACACATAGAAATTAGACACCACTTTATCAGAGATAATGTGGATGAAAATAAAATTTGCCTACAATTCATTTCTACTTTGCAAAAGGCTGATATTTTCACCAAACCCTTGGATGAAAAGAAACATATCTTCTTTATAAATCAGCTAGGAATGATAGATGGAGATTCAATCAATTGAAAAAATTAAATTTTCTACTTATCCCATCTTTTCATCGAACTGAGATCGACGAAATTGAGTCTTTCGTCGAACGGAGATCGACGAAGTCATCTAGATCGTCGAACTGAGATCGGCGAAAATTTATTTTTCGTCGAACGCAATTTTGATGAAGCCTATGTTTCTGGTCTTTCCTTATAATCAAATCTTTTATTTCTTTTATCTTTATGCCTACATAATTGCTTCTCTTTCCAGTTCCTTTGCACTTGATCTCTATTTTTTTTGGCAGGAACAATGATAATAATTCTTCTAAGCTTGCATCCTTCCCAGCCTCCTATTCAACTGTCCCTTCTTCTAGGGGCCTAGCTCCAGGTCTTCCTGAAACTAGGCAGGGAGAGATGTTTTGAAGAAACTCCTTTTGACAGGGGGAGATGTTTTGAAGAAACTCCTTTTTGTTAGGGGGAGCTGCTCTCCTTTTTTATAGGGGAGATGTTTTTTGTAGAAGCTCAAGTTTCAAGGGGACATGCTGTATGAAGAAGCAAAAATCATTCAGTTGATGAAGAAGCCCCTTTATGATATGTTTCAGTTATTTGTAGAAGCTCACAGCAGTTTTTATTTCAGTTTGAGATATGACAAATATAGATGCAAATTCAGAAATAATTCAGATATGACAGATTCAACAAAGCAATTCAGTTATTGCTACTGTTCAGATCAACAAAAGCAAAAGCTGACAAATGCAGTTTAAGATATGACAGATTCAGTTCAGATAAACAAATTCAGAAAGTTGAAGGCAAGGAATTCAGAAAGCAAGAATTTGAAAGGTCAATCACATTCAAGCCTCCTTCAGAGAAAGACAAAAGGTTCTGATCATTTGTTTTGATTATTTCTGTTTTCATTGTAAAATTTCAAAACTGTTGAAATGTTTAAAATCTGTCAGGTATATATGCTCTGTTGTTTTGTTGTTTATTTTATTATTCAATTTTTGTCAAATAGTGTCCTAACCAAAATATGGGGAGATTGTTGTAACAACACTATTACTGATTTGGGCTAGGATCACTATCTGTTGACTAGGACTAAGTTGACCCCCATGTTATAGTCTAAGGGTCAAGGTTTTAGGCTGTTAAGTTAGCTAGAACTTAAGGAAAAGCTAAGGTCTTGCGTTCGACGAAATTGTATCTGCGTTCGACGAATTGCAATCTGCGTTCGACGAACGTCTTGCTCCAGGTCGACGAATTGAGGCTATCTCAGCGTTCGACGAATTGAGGCTATCTCAGCGTTCGACGAACTTGCCAAAGCTCAGCGGTCGACGAATTGGCTCAGTCTCAGCGGTCGACGAATTTGCTCAGTCTCAGCGGTTGACGAATTGGCCCAGTCTCAGCGGTCGACGAATTGGCTCAGTCTCAGCGGTCGACGAATTTGCCCAGTCTCAGCGGTCGACGAATTTGCCAAGTCTCAGCGGTCGACGAAATATCATCTCAGCTCGACTAATTCAATTCTTCCAGCCAGATTTAGCAGTTTATCTTTCAGTTCGACGAACTCCAACTTGAGCTCGACGAATTCCAGTTTGCGTTCGACGAATCAGCAACAGATGTTCAGATCGACGAACTCAACACTCTGTTCGACGAACTCAATTCTCAGGTCGATGAAATTTCTCCTCAGTTCAGAATTTCAGACAGATCATTTTTATTCTATTCTCTGATCTCAGATCAACTAATTAGCAACGGATCTATTCCTCAGATAAGTCAAGGATATTATATTTCCTTTTATTATTTCGAGAAAGTAGTCGTTGACATATTTTGGAAAAGGACACTTTCATGGAAAAGGAAAATAAATAAAGTGTATCAGATTTGCAGTTCCAAAAATATCTCTTCAGAATATTTTATTCCTTAAATTAAAAGATTTGAATTTCAAATCTGTCAGAGATTTCTTTAAGGAAAAAGAAGAAGTATTATAGTATTACAGCAGTACAAGAAGAGGGAAAGAAACTGTCGAGAGAAAGATATACAGGAAGAAAAAGAAAAAGCTTTCAGATCTTCATCTTCCTCAAGCAGCAGCTCTCTCAATCTCTGAGAACATCAACAAATATTCTCTCAGTTTTCTGTTGCAAGTTCAAGATCTTCAAGAGCAACAATAATCTGAGAAATATTTGTCTCTCAGATTCATCAGCTATCAAGGAAGATCTACATTCAAGAGAAAGCTTCATCCTCAACTGTCAACTATTTTCTATCAGACAGGGGGAGCTTTACATCAACACATTCCACTAGTCTTCTCTCAGATTATTGACAGAGAAGAACTTCATAACCCTCTTTATTCCATTCTGTACAGGGTTCTAACTCCCTTCAAAAGTTAACCCCTTGGTAGCAGGGCACCTGATCAAAAACATGTGGTTGGTTTGAGCACCTGATCAAAAGCTCATTAGTGTTTGGACACCTGATCAAAAATCCATTGGTGATAGGGCACCTGATGAAAAACCTAGTGGAATCCTACCAAGGGTGGTAGAAGAATAGACGTACCCAGGTTTATTGGGGAACTACTATAAAATACTTGTGTCCTCTGTGTTTGTGTGATTTTCTGTATTGTGTTGTGTGTTCTTATTTATTTTTATAACTCACTCAGTACACATATATATATCACTATTTTAATTCCGCTATAAAATAAGTGAAAAACTTTTTAATACTCTATTCACCCCCCCCCCCCCCTTTAGAGCGACTTTAAGATCTAACCTCACTTTCAATTGGTATCAGAGATTTCAACTAATATCAGAGGACTTTCAATTGGTATCAGAGATTTCAACTGATATCAGAGGACTTTCACGGGGTCATTAATTTAGTGGTATCAGAGCAAGGTTTGAACCTTTGGGTGACACGAGTACTTACCAGAAAATGTAATGTGGCAAATGGAACAAAATCATGACATCCTAAATAAGGTTCCTCTAACAACTGAAGTTAAGTCTACCTCTGCAGGAGCCTTCTCAGGTTTATACAAGTAGAAGACAGCGGGAGAGCCTAAGGTAGAACAAGCCAGTATTATAAGGGAAAGTGGGAGCAAAGAAAGATCGAGTCTGCCAGTGTCTGATATTGCTCAGGCTTTGGCTGAAGCCATAAAGATGGTTAAGGAAAGTACTACTGGAGCACAAAGGTCGATTGGCTTCTACCTAGAGCTCTTTATGGAGTTGAAGCCACCAACCTTTCTTAGTGGTTTGACACCCGTTGAAACTGAAGATTAGATCAAGGAGATATAGACAGCGTTCCGAGAAATTAGGTGTCCGTAAGAAAGGAAGATTGACTTGGTGACATTTCTTTTAGAATGAAAAGCAAAGAGGTGGTGGGATAGTTTGATGCAAGGAAGATATGCTGGAAGGGACACCGCTGATATTTCTTGGAATGAATTTTTGAAAGAATTCACTTGTTAGTTCATTCCCCTGTTCGAGAAACGATTACTGCAAGAGAAGTTTCTTTGCTTAATTCAGGGAAGTAGATCTGTTGTATAATATGAAGCATAATTCACTCAGATAACATATTATGCCAGTGCTGGAAATATCGTCAAAAGGACTGGAAATATCGTCAATAAGTATATGCATGTCGTTGAAATGATATGCAGAGCAAAGCAGAGTGAGCATATCGGCTATCGTCGAGACAGCATGCGTATGATAATATCGTTGTGACATCAACACTACATCACCTCACAATGATATCGACACCCAATAACTAACACACTCAAACTAGCGAATCAGAATCAATGTGTTCAAATGACCGATTGAAGTGTCTAAAGCTCTTATATCATTAATGAAGGAAATTAAGATAATAAGGAAAGAATGTGAAGCGATGAGGAAATAATATTGGGAAGGGAGAATTACATAAGATCCTCGTGGTATTTGAATTTTCGGAAGTATTCCTATAAGAATTACTAGGAGTAACGCTGATGAGAGAAGTTGAGTTTACAATCAATTTTGTTAAGGGAGCTGCACCAATAGCAAAGAGACCATATCGTATGACCCCTAAAGAAATGGTGGAGTTGAAGAGTCATTGCAAGAACTATTAGATAAACTTTTATACTGCCAAGTACATCGTTGTGGGGAGCCCCGAAACAATTTGTGAAGAACAAAGATGGTTCCTTGTGGCTATGCACTGATTATAGGGAATTAAATAAGCTTACCATTAAGAATAAATATCATATACCACATATCGATAATCTATTGGATTTGTTAGCAAATGCAAAAGTATTTTCCAAAACTAATCTGAGGTCAGGTTATTATCAGTTGTGAGTCAAAGAAGAAAATATCTATAAAACAGTATTCACTACGAGATAATGGCACTTTGAATTTGTGACTATGCCTTTTGGAATTGCTTTTGCACTAGCGGTTTTGATAAATCAATTGAATAATATTTAAAGATTTTCTAGAACAATTCATAATTGTATTTATTGATGATATTCTCAGACTCTAGAGATAAAGATGAACAATCAGAGCATCTGAGAATTGTATTGCAAACACTGAAAGTTCATGCAGTATACGCAAAATTTTGGAAATGCGAACTCCGTTTGAATGAAGTTTCTTTTTAGGACATATTGTTAATGAACATTGGTTATCCTTAAATCCAGCAAAGGTTGAAGCAATTATGAATTGACCTAGACCTTCTACGAGTTTTCTCGATTTGGCAAATTATTTATTATATGAAGTTTGTAAAATATTTTTCCAAAATTTATTTGTTGTTAACTAGATTGACCTAGAAGAATGTCGCCTTCTCTTGGGATGATGAATGTCAAAATGCATTTAAACAATTGAAAGAATAATTAACAACACAGGTGTTGGTGATGCCTTGTGACACTGAAGGTTTCCAAATTTATAATGATGCGACCCTCAAGGGCATTGGATGTGTCTTAATGCAGAATGGTAGGGTAATATCATATGCCTCGAGAAAGCTAAAGGATTCTGAAAGAAATTATCCGATACATGATCTGGAGTTGGCAGCAGTCGTTCTTGCGCTAAAGATATGGTGGCATTACCTGTATGGAGCTAGATGTGAAATTTTTACTGATCATAAAAGCTTAAAGTATATTTACTCTCAGAAGGAAATTAATTTGCAACAGAGGCACTGAATGGAATTTATTGCGGATTATGATTTGGAAATAAAATATCACCTAGGAAAAGTGAATATTGTGGCTGACACCTTAATGATTAAGCTCACAGATCCAAACCCACTAATACAAGAATTGCATATGTTAAAAAAAATTACAATTGAACTAGACTGCAAATGCAAGGTCAAATTTATCAGATGATGGCTGAGTACCCAATCAAGTAGAGAATTAAGAAAACATTGGAACAAAATCTGATTCTAATCTAATTACTTGAGAAAGTACAAAATGACCAAACAATTGCATTTGTGTAAGATGATGGATTGTTGTATATCAATTATAGGACATGTGTCCCAGATGTTAATAATCTTCGCAATGAGATACTTTAAGAGTTGATTAAGTACATTGTTAAATGTCATACATGTCAGGATGTAAAAGCTGAACATATGAAACTGAGAGGTTATTTACAATCATTGCCCAATGCTGATTGGAAGTGAGATGATATTACTATGGGTTTTTTTCGTGAGACTGCCAAGAATCAAAGCATGTAATGATAATATATGGGTGATTATGAATAAAATGAAGAAAGTTGCATATTTTATCCCCATGAAAAATGGTTGGCCAGTAGAGGGATTGGTTGATGAATATATGTTATTCTGAAATTACATGGGATTCCTCGCACTATAATATCTATAGAGATGAACTGTTTACAGCAGTTACATGAAAGCTGAGACACAAAAGGTTGGGGACAAAATTTTTGTACAATACTGCCTTCCATCCTCAAGTCGGTGGTTAATCAGAACGAACAACCCATATGTTAAACGATTTGTCAAGGATGGTAATACTTGATCGGAAAGGATCTTCGAAAAAGTACTTCTCCTTGGTGAAATTTTCTTATAATAACAGCTATCAAGCATTCAAATGACATCTTTTGAAGCATTGTACAGACGAAAGTGTCAGACTCCTCTGAGCTTAGTCCACGATATGTGGGACCTTTAACGATCACGGAAAGGATGGGAGAAGTTGCTTATAGGTTAGCATTGTCTGATGATCTTCACAATCTTCGTGATGTGGTTCATATCTCTTCTCTGAGAAATATATTTCTGATCCATTTTTTTAAAATAATTTCTTCCGATCATATCCAAATTGAAGCTAACCAAAAAAGTCCGACTGAGCCATATAAAATCATAGACTAGCAGAGCAAGCAACTCTTAAATCAGGAAGTGAGATTTGTTAAAGTCTGGTGAAAGGGACACAATATACAATAAGCAACTTGGGAAAAAGAAAAATTGACGGGAAAACTATTTCCCCATTTGTTCGATGTGGATACGGATTGAAGATTTTTGCATACAAAAATCCTATAAGGAGAGGTGAATTGTGATGCACCGACGAACTTGAAGAGGTAAATTACGTCTTTGAATTTTACTAATAACATTTAAGCATTTATTCCGCATTTATTAAGAAAGATATTTAAAAACTCTCCCTAATGATGAAAATGAGAAAATGACTGTGCAAACGTCAAAGTTTCGATCAAACCGAAATTTTATAATTTAACATTTTATTTCGAGGCTTTTGGAATTTTATTTAGCGGATGTACGATTTTTATTTATATGGCTTAAATGAGATTTAATTATACATATATATATACACACACTAAATGAGATTTAACTATACTTATATATATACTTCTTATAGGGGAGAGCTTGAGCAGCTGAATCACGCAGCATAGAGTTACATATAAGAATTGATATAACACTACTATTTTTTACTTCACGGCATATCGAGAAGTCTCCAAAACTGAACCTCCTTCCTCTCACGTGGCCACGAGCTACGAGCTCTCCAGTTCGACGTCGGCGACTGTGATTTCTTGTGGGATTCATTTCTTAAACCCACGGTAATACTTATATTTCCACTCCATTTCATTTCTATGGCGATTGATGGCTTTGATGGTGGCATTTCAAGGTGGCAGAAAAACCCTAGTATTACTAAAATGCTTAAATCTCTTGCTTTCTCTTCTCTCTCCATCTATATGAAGAATAATGATGGAAGTAAGTTATTATGTCCATTACCTACAAAGCCCCTTTTCTTTTATATGATGAAAGTAAGTTCGTAGTTTATGGAGGGACTATTTTTTAGACTTATGATGAATTCTTGCTCTCCTTACCTTATCTCTTTAAAGATTTAAATGTAATGCTAAAGATGGTTGAAATGGCTGAGCATATTTAATAATTGATGTTCGAGCTCTTTTCGCTTGATTTTGTATGCTTGGCAAATCCTCTAGCTATTTTCACATCCTCCCAATAACGTTAGGGTAACCTTCCCCCTCGCAAATGCGACTCCCACGATATAGAAAATAAATTTGAATAAATGACATTCGGGGAAATGTTATCTCCAAGCCCTTTGAGTCCTGATCGAGAATAAGTCGTGTCTGAGATGGCTTCATATGGGGAAAGGGGTACAGACCTGGGGAAGGATAAAGGAAAGAGGAAAGCCGCGGTGAGTTTTTTCTTCTTTAATTTACGCCCTACTATTTTAATGTTTCTTATGTAGCTATCATTACTTAACTGTTCCTTTATATGCATCTATTTCTTTACGCATTATGTTGTCATCGAATTTAAAGACATTGATATTGGAATCTCTAACAAGAATATTATTCATTATGCTCGGACAACGCAAATCGTCCATAGGGAACTTGAATAAAAAGAAAAAAGATAAAGGAAACAAAAGCGAGATTGTAACAACTCATATAAAAATATATATATAATAATAAAAAAATAAAAATGAGAATAGGAAGAGTGGCATTTTGGTAAATAGATAAGAGTTTTTTTTCTCCCTCCTATTAATCCAACCGACCAGCCCCCCCCCCCCCCCCTCCCCCCTCGACCTAGTCTATCTCTCGCAAATCCCGCTAGCCGCCTGTCTCCCGTATCCCACTCCCTGTTCCGATCCTGCCGCTCACGCCTGCTGCTCTTGGATCCGCCTCCAGCCGGCGACTGCGCCTCTGTTTCCCCTCCCTTGGCCGACGGCAGCAGCAGAGGGACGCTCCCCTCCTCCTCCTTCTTAGGACAGTGAGGGCAACAACCCTCCTTCCTCGCTTCCTCAGGCCGGAATGGCTTTTCCCTCCTAGGGCCGGCTGCAGAACCTCAATCTCTTCCTCCCTTGGTGTCAACAGCCTCTCCACCCCTCTTCCTCTCTGTTTCGGCCGGTGGATTTCAAGGAGGACTCGTAGGGTTTCGCTCCAAACCCCTCCTCGTGGATTCTTGAGCCCAGATCTGGTCTCCTTGATAAGGAACTCCGCCAATTTGTCAATTTCAGTTGTGCCCTAATTTGTCGTGCTGATTTTCGCTCTCCGATCGACGTAATTTCGTCGGTCCCTCTTGTGTTTGTCGTATATCCGCCTAATCCCAAATGTGCTTGTGTTTCCGGTGCCGCACAGGTGGTGGAATCGCTCTGAACCCTCTCCGATTTAGGGTTTCCGTCGCTTAAGAGCCGTCAAATCTCCGATCTTTGTGGTAACTCCTCTCCCCTCACTCTCGAGGGAGGTAATTTTCTAAACCACCGTTTATGTGAGCTTTCGCATTTATTAATGCATGTTTACGCGTAGGAATCTCAGTTATGGTACATTTGTTTTTCGCGTGGTCTTAAGCAGGTCAAAATCTAAGACTCCTAAGTTCTTGCTAGCACCGCCTAGCCGTCGTCATCCGTTCAGCTTCACCTTAAGGAAAGCAGAGAAATCTTTCTCGCTTGCAAGCATGAAATTGCACTTAATTTACTCACATGTACGAATTATACTCTTACCTGGGAATCGTTAATTTAGAACTTGCCATGGTATGTTAGGAAGCTTCAAGACATGAATTATTCAGTTCATGGTATGTCATAGGCAGACAGTGGCAGGAGGTGTCTATTTGATGTGACGCTTTGAATTGGGCTCATGCCTAACTGGTAACGGAAACTAAGGAATGACCCTAATAAGTACAGGTTGCTGATAAGCTTTGCACTTAAACTTATAGTAGAATCTTGTACATCAAATGAGGATACGTACACCTTCCCTGGTTTATCGCTGATGTCATTATAAACGGGGCTAAACTCCGGAGTAGGCTATGAACATAAAAAAATGGAAACTGAAGTATCCCGGTTAGACTCAGTACTTGTCTGGTTATTGGTTTTGCTACAAGTAAAATTAATACTCTGTACTTCTGTATGCTCAGCTTACTTTTAAATTATTAACTTGATTCACTGTTGATTTTCATGTTCTGAGACATTTTTCTTCTGTTTGGATTTGTCTTAGGGTTCGTGACCGTGCCACCCGCCCCTTGAGCTTTTCTTCGTTCAACTGCAGCTTTGCTTGGAAGTTTTATTTTAATTGATGTATCAGCAGGTTCTATGTATTTTGTTTCAGTGTTGTTGGATTTACTTTTCATGTATTGGTTATTGTAGCCATTTTCTCGTGTATCGTGGACAACTTCTAGGATGATTTGATGTATCAGATCATTTTATTTATGACATTTTTACTACTGAGGCTTATTGCATGCACATTGTTTCAGCACTGTGTTTGGCATTAGTTTTTATTAAAAATACATGCGCATCAACCTTTCATCGAGGCTTCCACATATATAAAATATACTAAATTCTTTTCAAAGTAACAAATTTAAAGCTATTTGGTGGTATTTCTATTTCCGCCTTAGCAGACATGGATTTCCTTTTCGCTCATGTCTGTGGCATCACGGCCCGCCCGAAGTGCGCTCTGACCTTTTGTTAAGACGGGCTGTGACAGTTGATATCAGAGCCAGGTTTAGTATCTAAAGATAAAGTATTTTAAAAATTCCATATATTTTGAAATATATTATGTAAATATTTATACATACATCATTTCCTCACTCACTTTGTCGTTGTCTGTTGTTCAAGGCTGAAACGCGCACACACTCACTCATAAGCATAAGTAGTATGTGTGCAAATGTTAAGGGAGTATGGGCAAACTTAACATTTATATGCATATGAATTTCGATTAGGTTATACACCGCTTGCGAATATTAAATTGTATGGGAGGTTTAATATTTTCAAGTGCGATGCTATTATAATAATTATGCGCATGACATGTTAAGTGATATAGGGGATTAACATGGCATGTGTATCCATTCATGGACATTCTTAGGGATGCGATGTAGGCATAATTATATGCATAACGTTACTCATTGCACAAGTGTTAAGCTAAGAGCAACATATGACGATTGTACACACATGGATTTTACAAATCATTGTTCTATCGCACGCGATCTTATCGTCGCATTTGCACTTGCATGGCTACCACCTAGAGTTATCCAATGAAAATGATGTAACTATTACATGATTTACATATTCAACAGTACTAGAATGCTAGAACCTGTAGTCTCAATCTTTTAAGTCTAGCCTGACTGTTTCTCTTACTCGACTCTTTTGTGTTTCTTTCTAGATGGCTCCCAAGCGATCGCAGCGCAAGAAAGCTACCTCCTCTGCGAGGGAAGCCCATTGAGATGAAACTGCCCAGCTTCTGAGACAGCTTTTGGAGCGTGTCACCCGTCTGGAAGGGGAACGCCAAACTCCTGATCCAGCCTCTGGTTCCGGCAGCACAGGGACGACTGGAGTGAATGCTACCACTGTCCCTCCTGCATCTGGACCTGGAGCCGGCTCGCCTACCGGCAGCCTGGCTGCTCCTCCCGTGGCGATGTCAGACACTCTGGCTTTTAAGAGGCTAAATCTGCCTACCTTCAGCGGCGATCGTGACTACTTCGTGATCATTGAATGGATCTCCCAGATGGAGAAACACTTTGAGTATGCTGGAGTTCCTGAGGCCCAGAAGGTTCTCCTTGCAGCCTATCAACTGACTGAGGATGCTTATACATGGTGGCTCTAGCGCCGCAGCCTCCCCGATTCTACCACCTTAACTTGGGGACAGTTCAAGGATGCTCTTATGGAGAACTTCCTCTCTTCTGTGGAACGGGATAAGTTAGCTGAGAAGTTCATGTCCCTTCAGCAGCCTGGCAGGACAGTGACCGAGTATGCGAGAGAGTTCTCCCGCCTTTCCCTCCTTGTTGCGGAGTTCGTGCCGATGAAAACAAGAAGATCAGCCGTTTCGTGAAGGGACTCTGTCATGACTTCTGCCAGCATGTGGTAAACTCATGGCACCACCACCTACGGGGAGACCGTGGGAGCCGCCTTGCAGGTGGAAGCTATTGAGCTAGATCGTTCTGCCAAGAAAGCCCAGCATGGAATAAGCAATGCCGCCGTATCCGACCTCAAGCGCAAGGGTGCTCCATCTCTGGAGCAAAGTCCCAGGTTGAAAGAGGTGTGTGCCTTTTGCCACAAGGTGGGCCATGTTGCCCAGGTCTTCCCTCCTGAAGAAGCAAAAGAAGGAGGTTCATCCTCATCAGCCTCAGACGACGCTTGCCTCTGCCTCCAACGTTTGTGCGTACTGCAAGAAGCCGGGTCACCAGCTGAAGGACTGTCGCCATAAGAAGAAGGCTTGTTACAAATGTGGGCAGGTTGGGCACCTCATGTTAGACTGCCCTATGAAGGAAAACCCGATTCCCGCTCAGCCACTGCAAGTTATCCCCGAAGCTCAGGACAAGGGTAAGGCTGCACTGAACATCATCACTCAGGGTGAGGCGCTCGCATCTACCGACGCCATCTCTGGCGCGTTTTGTGTAGAATTTTAATTTTTCTACAATCATAAATCTGGCTTGCCTTAGTTTCAGATAATCTTGATATGCGTTTATGTTTTTCCCTTTTTAGGAAGTTTTAGGGTCAAGAATAAGTGGATGCAAATCTTATTTGATTCTGGTGCATCGCACTCCTTTATTGCACGCCACATCGTGGACCTTCATAGCTGGCATACTTCGCCACTTGAGGTTCCTTTTGAGATTTCTGTACCCGGTCATCTGCATCTCTCAACCAGAGGCGTTCTCATTTGCCTGATCCTGCTTGGAGAATTGCAAGTCGTGGTCGACCTCATAATTTTGGATATGACAGAGTTCGGCGTAATCCTGGGAATGAATTGGTTGGTCACGTATCAGCGAAGCTGGATTGTGTGCGAAGAGGGTCAATCTCAGCATTGATGGCAAGGACTACAACATTCATGTTCAAACCCGCAGCCACATGAAGGTAATTTCTGTTGGGCGCACCACTCGGCTTCTTAGCCAAGGATGTTCTGCTTGTTTTGTCTATGCTTCGCACTCGGATGCTATCTCTCCTCAACTCAAGTCTATTCTTGTTGCTTCGGAGTTTCCTGGCGTGTTCCTCGCCGAATTGCCTGGGATGCCTCCTGATCGAGATGTAGAGTTCTGTATTGATATAGAACCTAGAACGCGCCTCATATCTAAAGCTTCATATCGTATGGCACCGCATGAGATAGAAGAGCTCAGATCACAGTTGGATGAATTGCTTGAGCGTGGGTACATTCGCCCCAGCTCTTCACCTTGGGGAGCCCCCGTACTCTTCGTGAAAAAGAAAAATGGATCCATGAGATTGTGCATCGACTATCGAGATCTTAATAAGGTAACCATCAAGAATACGTACCCCCTCCCGCGCGTGGATGACCTATTCGATCAGCTTAAAGGCAGTACCGTCTTTTCCAAGATAGATCTCAAATCGGGTTACCATCAGCTGAAGATCAAGGGCTCCGACATCCCCAGGACAGCCTTCCGGACTCGGTATGGGCATTTCGAATTTTTGGTTACGTCTTTTGGGTTAACTAATGCCCCTTCTGCATTCATGGATATGATGAACCGTGTCTTCCGTGAGTACATGGACAAGTTCATCATCGTGTTCATTGATGATATCTTGGTCTACTCCAAGACCCGTGAGGAGCATGCAGCCCATCTTAGACTCACTCTCTCCACCCTTCGTCAGCATCAGCTTTATGCCAAGTTGGCAAAATGTAAAGATGGATCGTGTTGCCTTCTTAGTCCACGTCATTTCAGGAGATGGACTGGAAGCGACCTTCGACCCCTACCGAGATCCGTAGTTTCATTGGTTTAGCTGGCTATTACCGACGCTTCGTCAAGGGTTTCTCCTCTCTTGCTGCCCCCCTGACGCGTCTAACTCAAAAGCACGCTAAATTTGTGTGGTCAGTTCAGTGTGAACAGTCCTTTTCTGAGTTGAAGCAACGTCTGTGTTCAGCGCCTGTTTTAGCTCTTCCGTCAGAAGGGTTGGACTTTTCAGTTTACATTGACGCTTATGGAGTTGGGTTCTGATGCAAGATGACCGTCTAATTGCTTATGGGTCGAGGAAGTTGAAGGTTCACGAACGCAACTACCCCACTCATGATCTGGAGTTCGTTGCGGTGGTGTTTGCTTTGAAGCTTTGGCGTCATTATCTCTATGGCGTGAAGTGTCACTTTTTCAGCGACCATCAGAGTTTAAAGTATATCTTTGTTCAAAAGGACCTCAATCTTCGCCAGAGGCGTTGGCTCGAGTTCGTAGCAGATTATGACTTGCAACTCACGTATGTTCCTGGTAAAGCCAATTCAGTGGCAGATGCGTTGAGTCGACATGCTTCTGTAGCCGCTTGTGCGCCCATGTCAGCTATTCTAGCAGCCTTGATTGATGACCTCGATCAAATGGATATATTCATCGCACCCGAGGGTCATGAAGAGGTTTCCATTCCGTTATGGGTAGAGTAGGTGAAGGATTTAGAGTCATCTGATCCCGCACTCTAGCGCATCCGCCGACAGGTTGAACTTGGGACTCTTCTGGATTTCTGTATCTCTGACGATGTTCTGCGTTTCCGAGGCCGCCTCTGCATTCCTGATGTTCCTGAATTGCTCGATGGTATTTGCCGAGAAGCTCACGAGTCTCGCACATCTGGTCATCCAGGCAATAATAAGATGTATCATGCTTAAAGCAGATCGTTTGGTGGCCCGGTAAGAAGAATTATATAGCTCGCTTCATCTCTCGATGTCTGACGTGCCAATGGGTGAAAGCTTAGCGTCAGCGTCCTGGTGGTCTTTTGCAGTCTTTGCCTATCCCGGAATGGAAGTGGGAAGATGTCTCTATGGACTTCATCACGGGTTTGCCCCGTACTCCGATAGGGCATGATGAAATTTGGGTCTTAGTGGATCGCATAACGTAAGTGGCCCACTTCATCCCGTACAAGGAAGGTCACTCCACAGAGAAGATGGCCCGGATTTATGTTTCTGAGATAGTTAGACTTCATGGGATTCATCTGCGAATTGTTTCTGATCGTGACTCGAGGTTCGTTTCGCACTTTTGGAAGGGTTTTCAGCACGCTTTGGGCACCGAGCTCAACTTGAGCACCGCTTATAATCCAACTACCGATGGAAAGACCGAAAGAGTTAATCAGATTCTTGAAGACATGCTTAAGTGTTATATTCTGGACTACAAGGGAGCTGGGGATGAGCACCTACCATTGGTCGAGTTCGCCACAAGAATAGCTATCAGGAGAGCCTCAAGATGGCCCCCTTCGAAGCGTTGTATGGGCGTCGTTGTAGGACTCCTCTCTATTGGTCAGAAGTTGGTGAGAAGGTGGTGTTGGGCCCTGAGTTACTTCAGGAAATGGAAGAAGTCACCAAGAAGACTCGTCTTCAGCTTAGTCAAGCCATTGAGAGACAAAAGAATTATGTCAATCAACGTCGCCGTCCCTTGGAGTTTGTCGTAGGCGATCAGGTGTTCTTGAAGGTTTCTCCTACTCCTAGTGTGAAACGGTTTGTTCACCATCATAAGCTCAGCCCGAGGTTTGTGGGGTCATACGTCATCTCAGAGTGTGTTGGAGGATCTGCTTATCGTTTAGAGTTATCAGATTTGTTGTCCGGAGTTCATGATGTTTTCCAAGTCAGTCGGCTCCGGAAATGCATCCCTGATCTTAATCATGTTCTCGAGGAAATCCCGGTGGTTCTTGATGCTAATTTGTCTTACCCAATGAGCCCGCCAAGATAGTGGAATATCAAGAACGCAAGCTTCGAAAGAGGACCATTCCTATGGTGAAGGCACTTTGGATGCATGGCAAGTCTGAGGAGTTCACTTGGGAGCTCGAAGTTGTCATGCGAAGCAAGTATCCGCACCTTTTCTCTTGAACCTGGTATGCCTCCGCTCTTGTTTCTCTCTATTTAAGTACCTTTTCTGTTAGTTCTCTTGACTTGAATTGCAAATCTTGTTGGAATGTTTGTCATCTGAATTCTCGCCATAAGAGACCTCATTTAATGAATCTTTCAAAAATTTCAGGACGAAACTTCTTAAGTAGGGGAGAACGTAACAACTCATATAAAAAATATATATAATAATAATAAACAAAAAAATTTGAGAATAGGAAGAGTGGCATTTTGGTAAATAGATAAGAGTTTTATTTTCTCCGAACCCTCTTCGATTTAGGGTTTCCGACGCTTAAGAGCTGTCAAATCTCCGATCTTTGTGGTAACTCCTCTCCCCTCACTCTCGAGGGAGGTAATTTTCTAAACCACCATTTATGCGAGCTTTCGCATTTATTAATGCTTGTTTACGCGTAGGAATCTCAGTTATGATACATTTATTTTTTGCGTGGTCATAAGCAGGTCAAAATCTAAGACTCCTAAGTTCTTGCTAGCACCCCCTAGCCGTCGTCATCCGTTCAGCTTCACCTTAATGCAAGTAAAGAAATCTTTCTCGCTTGCAAGCATAAAATTGCACTTAATTTACTCACATGTACGAATTATACTCTTACATGGGAATCGTTAATTTAGAACTTGCTATGGTATGTTAGGAAGCTTCAAGACATGAATTATTCAGTTCATGATATGTCATAGGCAGACAGTGGCAGGAGGTGTCTATTTGATGTGACGCTTTGAATCGGGCTCATGCCTAACTGGTAACGGAAACCGAGGAATGACCCTAATAAGTACAGCTTGCCGATAAGCTTTGCACTTACACTTATAGTAGAATCTTGTACATCAAATGAGGACATGCTCAACTTCCCTGGTTTATCACTTATGTCATTACAAACGAGGATAAACTCCGGAGTAGGCTATGAACATAAAAAATGGAAACTGAAGTATCCCTGTTAGAGTCAGTACTTGTCTAGTTATTGGTTTTGCTACAAGTAAAATTAATACTCTGTACTTCTGTATGCTCAGCTTACTTTTAAATTATTAACTTGATTCATTGTTGATTTTCATGTTCTGAGGCATTTTCCTTCTGTTTGGATTTGTCTTAGGGGTCGTGACCGCGTCGCCTGCCCCTTGAGCTTTTCTTCGTTCAGCTGCAGCTTTGCTTGTAGGTTTTATTTTGATTGATGTATTAGCAGGTTCTATGTATCTTGTTTCAGTACTGTTGGATTTACTTTTCATGTATTGGTTATTGTCAGTCATTTTCTCGTGTATCGTGGACAACTTCTAGGATGTTTTGATGTATCAGATTATTTTATTTATGACATTTTTACTACTGAAACTTATTGCATGTACATTTTTTCAGCATTGTGTGTGGCATTAGTTTTTTCTTAAAAATGCATGCGCATCAACCTTTCATCGAGACTTCCGCATATATAAAATATACTAAATTCTTTTTAAAGTAACAAATTTAAAGCTATTGGTGGTATTTCTCCGCCTTAGCAGGCATGGATTTCCTTTTCGCCCATACCTGTGGCATCACGTCCCGCCCGAAGTGCGCTCTGACCTTTTGTTGAGACGGGTCGTGACAGAGATATAAATAGAGATACATTCCCCTTAAAGTACAAATACAGAATAATGATCAAAAGAGAAAGGGCAAAGGTCAAAATGAAAAATGAAATGATGCATGGATGCATAAGAGCACTTATAAGGGTCAACCAAAGAGTGGAGGAGAGGTGTGAGTTTCCTCTTACTATGACACATTTGACTCGGGTGTTGTAATCGGACTCCATGCTAGATCATAGCCCTGATTCAAATACCTTGTGCAAGAAGGATTCGATTCAAGTGTCCTGAACGGACTCAATGCTAGATAATAGCCCTAGATCGAATCAACAATGAACGTGGTAGAAAAGCGCGTTATGGGCCCAAAAATGAATAAATGAGAAATGAAATTTATCCTTAACTTTGCCTAATGAAGAAAGATGAAAGTACGTATAATGATAAGCTAATGTATCAAAGTAACTCTAAGGTCAAGAAATTGAACGAATAATGAAGTTATTATGGAACTCATTCTTGTTAGTATCCATTCATGTATATTGTTATATGTCCTACAAATGAACATAAAGTAGGTTAGTTACATGACTACTTCATATGAATCATTGCAAGAATGTGTTACGGTCCTAGCCCTGAGGTTGTCGGAGGATGACGATTGATAAAACGGAGCCGAAACAGCAGCTTCCTAAGCAGGGCGTACTCGAGATAGGAGAGAGCTTCCAAAATCTCACATAAATGACAAGGAATTATACTTCTTGCTTCCCTTCATACTGTTACCTAATGGGGGGTGAGCGGTTCAGCAGGTGTGCATCATATCGAGCAGTCCACTTCTTGGTTTATATAGTTCTAACACCCCCCTCAAACTCACGGGGGATCATACACCAAGAGTTTGGAGAGAAGAAACCCTTGTTGAGCGCGAGTCTGAGGATTGGTGAGCAAATCGACAAGCTGGCGCTCCGTAGGAACATAATGAGAAACAAAAGTACCATTAATGTGTTGATCACGGAGGAAGAAGGCATCAACATCAATGTTCTTGGAGATCGAGTGTTTGGTTGGATTCAGGGTAATCTGGATAGCCACGATGTTGTCACAATAGAGAGTGATAGGACCAGAAGGAGCATCACCAAGATCAACAAGCAACCAACGAAGCCAGACAATATCCTCAGTTGTAGTGGTCATGGCACGGAGCTCTGCCTCTAGGCTAGAATGAGAAACGCCGGTCTGCTTCTTGGATTTCCAGGCAATGAGTGAAGAGCCCAAGAAGAGACAAGAGCCGATGACAGAATGACGATCAACAGGATCACTGGCCCATGTAGCATCAGAATATGCATGTAACTGGAGAGAGTTGTTGTGGGGGTAGAATAGGCCACGAGTCATAGTAGCACGAAGATACCAGAGAACACGCAATAGGTGAGCGTAGTGAACTGATGTAGGAGCACTCACAAACTGACTCAGCACATGAACAACAAAGGCAATGTCAGGTCTAGTAATGGTGAGGTAAACCAGGCTCCCAACGAGATGGTGGTACCGTGTCGGATCGAAAAGAGGAGAGCCTCATACGGGGGCAGCTGAAGGTGGAGCTCTATGGGAGTAGCAGCAGTGCGAGAGTCGAACAGTGCAGCACAGGCTAGTAAGTCTGAGGTGTAGCGCTGCTGAGATAACTGGTAGCCAATAGAAGTAGCAGAGAACCCGATGCCCAAGAAGTAACGCAGTGTGCCAAGATAAGTCATCTGAAACTGCTGCTCAAGGTGATGCTTGACAAACTCAACATGGGAAGCATAGTCACCAATAATAATCATGTCCACATATAACAGGAGAAGGGTTCGACCCTGTGTTAAAGAGTAGACGAACAGAGCTGGATCATAGTGACTAGGCTGAAAACCAGCTGCAAGAACTGCTGAACTAAAGCGCTCAAACCAGGCTCGAGAAGCCTATTTGAGACCATAAAGTGCTCAACGGAGATGACAGACAAGGCCAGGAGCGATAGAGAGGCCTGGGGGAGGAAGCATGTACACCTCCTGCTGCAAGTAACCGTGAAGAAAAGCATTCTTCACATCAAGCTGAAACAAGGACAACTGACGAACGACTGCAACAACAATGAGGGTCCTGATAGTAGTCATGTAGACCACTGGAGCGAAGGTCTCATCATAGTCCCGACCGTGCTTCTGCTGAAAACCACGGGCCACCAACCGGGCATTGTATCTTTCCACTACGTCATTCGAGCGAGTCTTCACTTTGAAGGCCCACTTGCAGGTGATAGGGACTGCACCAGAAGGTAATGGGACAAGATCCCAAGTAGAAGTGCACTCAACTCGTCAAACGTAACAGCCTGCCACTGAGGAATCAAGATAGCCCCCCTGTAGATACTAGGCTCTGGAACACCACAAGTAGTCGCTGGAAGGGCTGATAGGTCAAGGACTGGTAGATCAAGTAGCTGAGTAGCAAGGTTGAGCCAATCAGGTGGGTGTCGATCATGAGTGGAGTAGCGTCGTGCTGGAGGATCATCCACACGTAGCTCACTGGAAGAGGCTGGATGCAGAGGGGCAGATGGCGCATCTGTAGGACAAGACCGTCGAACATAGTGTCGAGCATAGTGTTGAGGAAGAGCAGGGGGGGCGAACCTGAACAGGAAGGTTAGGATACTATGGAGATGACTCAAGAAGATCAGGAGACTATGGAGATGACTCACGAGGAAGGACAGGAGACGGTGACCCTGGTGGAGACCGAGTGTGAAGTAACTCAGAGGAAGGTGACACGGGCGGTGGTATGGAGAGAAAGAGAACGTCATCAACTGTAGTGGAAGTGTGAGTAAAGGAAGAAGAAGACGAAGGCGAGGATGAAACAAAAAAGGGCCGGTCCTCAACAAACGTAACGTCTCGGGAGATACGAAGACGACGAGCTACATGGTCATAACATCTATAGCCCTTGTGCTCAGGACTATAACCAAGGAAAACACAAGCGGTGGACTGAGCAGATAGTTTGATGCGCTCTCGAGAAGGAAGAACATAGCATAGACAACCAAACACATGTAGGTGATCATAACGAGGAGGATGACCAAACAAACACTCTCAAGGACTGCTACCCTGTAGGAAAGTGGATGGCTGGAGGTTGATAAGATAGACAGCAGTGGATATGGCCTCAGCCCAGAAGTGTGGAGGCACATGAGAGGCAATGAGGAGAGTACGACCCGTCTTAATGATATGAAGATGCTTCCTTTCCGCAGTGTCATTCTGAGAATGAGCACCACGACAGGAGAGCTAAGGTAGAGTACCATGAGAGGCCAAAAGATCACGAAAGCCATGTGACAAATATTCCCCTCTGAATCGGAGTGAAACGTGTGGATAGACGTAGAGAACTGAGTACGCACCATGGAGACAAACTCAACATAAATGCGAAAGAATAGCCGATCTCTACTGGGAATGACGAACAAGAAAGGATAGTCGAGCTATACTGGGATGGCCGAGGCGGTGATGCCACTGCGGAAAGCTGACCGGCGAAAGAGAGATGGGAGATGTAACAAGGGAAGCTGATAGCGAAGTGGGTGAAGGAAGCCGGAGATGGTCGAGCACATAAACCCCGCTACGGAGACGGCCAATTCCAATGAGTGTCCATGTGTGACGATCATGCACATAACACAAAAGCACATCAAAAATAACAAGACAACCCCGGGAAGCAAGCTGACTAACAAATATGAGAATCATGGAAAGCTTAGGGATATAGACAACATCGGGAATGTGAAAGTGGGTGGTATGCAGAGTACCACAGCTAGCAATGGGCAAGGTGGTGTCATCAGCAATGATGACACGTAGGTCAGAAGAAACAGACCGGCGAAAATGTAAGAGAATTGTATCAAAGGTCATATGAAAAGATGCACTAGAATCTAGTAACCAGGAAGCCTTAGTGATACCTGCAGAGGCAGATGCAGTCGCTGAGTCAGTCTATGAAACGGAGGCATGGCTGACAACAGACGCCGAGGATGAGGGGGCACGACTATGAGAAAGCTGTTGAACGAGCTGCAAGATCTAATCAGGTACAGAGGTAGGGCTGCCAGGAGCAAGTGGCAGGATAGGAGCAACTCGTTGTGGTGCACCCTGCTGATTTAGGACACGATGTAACTTGCGACACTCTGAACGGATGTGTCCCAAGTTGTGACAGTAGTGACAACGGGGAACACGACGCAGAGATGGCCCGGAGCCCGGTGATGCACCCGGCAAGGCACTGGGTGAAGCAGCTGAAGACGGGCGATACGGAGCATGTGCACTAAGTCCAGGAGGAGGAGGTGGTAAAGCCGGCGGATCAGGTGCCGAGAAGCCGCACTGAGGAGCAATGAGTACTGAGTGTGACGAGGAGGTGACAACGGAGGGGTGCATGCCCTCCAAAGAGTGAAGGCGGGTCTCCTCAGCAACAACAACAGCAAGACAGTGATGCAGGGATGGCGGTGCAACCATGTGCATCAACTGACCACGTACAGACTCGAACTCGGGTCGAAGGCGCATGAGGAACTCACACATGCGCAGGTGATCTCTCTCCTCAGCAATAGTTTTGCAACAAGCACAAGTAGGGCAACCAGAGGTAGACATCTCATCCAGTTGGCGCCATAAATCACTAAGCTCCTCAAAGAAGACCTGAACGGAGCGGTCGTGCTGATGGGCAGAAACAAGCGTCTGCACCGAGGAGTAATTCTGCGCCTGGCTGGAGGGCAGATAAAACTGACGTAGATGATCCCAAATCTCTCTGGCAGTAGGAAACTCACATACAGCCATACAAATGGATATCTCAGCAGACTGGCAAAGAACGACAATGATTCGGGAGTCATCATCATGTCATTTCTTCCAATCTGTCTCACTAGTGGCAGAAGGAGAGGACGCCTTATCAACATGGAGGGTGGAGTCGGAATAGAGCCATCAATATGACCCCAAAGATGCAATCCACGAAGAAGCACTCGAACCCTAGTATGAAGAAAAGCAGTTGGACCGCGCGATCGGAAATCAGATCGCGCGATCCTAATATCTACCTACTTAAACTCAGAAGAAAGACATAAAGACAGTGAAGCATCTAATCGCGCTAACCGCCGAGAAGCATTCAACACAGACATTTCAGAGGTAATTAAAAAGCATTGAAACATATATTGAAAGTATGACTAATATTGTTCGCAGAAAAGTCATCACGACACAAATATTACAAGTCCAAATAAAAACAAAAAGGAAAGCAAGCGGCAAAGGATGATGGGCCGCACGGTCTCTTCCAATATGCGCCGCATCTTCCTGCAGTTGGCTTATAACAGTAAGAGCTAACGACATATGGCGGGTAGCTTGTAAAGCTGACCGATGGAGACACGAGACATCCCTATCAACACGGTCAAGAGGGATCATGGGGACTTCAGTCGGGGCCGCCCGTTCTCCATGTTGACCTAAAGAGGATGCGCTCACTTTGACCGTCATAACCGCAGGACCAGACCTTCTCGTCTTCTCAGCATCAGCAGTCATGGCAGTGGATTTACCCTTATAATACTCAACATCCTTTTCCATCCTGCAGGTGCGATCAGCTTGAACCCGCATATTCTTCTCAAAAATTGCAGCATTAGTCTTCATTTGATCCTGGAGAGCCAACACCCTTTCCTACATTTTCTTCTCAAATACCGCAGCCTGGGCCTGCTTTTTCTCCTGGAAGACCTCCCTTTCCCACAGCCTCCAGTCGAAGACCGCATTCCTCTCCCGCATCTCTCTGTCAAAAGCAGCGGCCTAAGACTGCACATGATCCTCAAGAGCTTTTTCTCTTTGTCGCATCGTCTGGGCGTCCTCAATCAGCGGGCAGAGAATCTCCCTAAAGGCAAGTGGGATTGTAAGCGAAGGCGCGACCTCATCTGCGGTAAGAAATACAAGCAACGCGGTAAGAAATCTTTTACATTAAAAATAAAGTGACATGCAGGGAAGACATATACTTTCTATTTCTAAGGAAGGGAGATCGCAAGTATACGAACGATCTCCAACATCTTGGTTGACCGCAGGAGGAGCGGTCAGCGTAAGGCGAGTAGGGTGTCTAAACCGCTCGGTATCAATGTGTTTAAGTTGTTTCTTTTGCAACCGCTCTCCTCTCTTTCGCCCTCGTTTCAAATCGGCATTGTTTATCGGAAAAAGGTCGTCCAAGGGGATAATGATGACGACTTAAGGTCGCTTCCTCAGCAGCAAGGGCTTAAAGGCCTCCGGAGGAATAGAAAGTAGCGGTCTCGATTTAGAGATCGCATTAGCCTTACCCGACCGGATGACTTCTAAGGCCTTCACCTGATACGTCGACGCCTTCTCCAGCTCAGCTTGCTTGTCCGCAGGCCAGTCCGCATCATTGTTGACCAGACCGACCCTCTCCATCTCCAGCTGCGCCTCCTCGCACTTCTTCTTCTCCTCCTCCCGGATCGCCTCAGCCTTCACCTGTTCTTCAGAAAGGTCATAAACCTGCACGTTAACCGCAGGATTATTTTCATCTCCCTCAGAAGAGAGATCGTCCAAGAATGTGATTAAATCGCAATCAACCTCCTTGGATAGAGAAGGGTTGACCGGGGATGGTAAGCCTCGATCAGTGTCCTTCTCCCCTCCATCCACTGGCAGAGACTTAGCCGGAAATTGTTGCATTTCCCCCTATTCACTGAGATTGATACTAGGATTGACCGCGTCATACTTCGTGGTCAACTCCTTCTTTCCTTTTATATATGTATCCTTTTTCGATAACGCGGAATCTAGCCGCTTCCTTTTCTTGTCCTCCTTAGCAGATTTCTGTTCTTCGCCAATCTGCTGCCTAAGACAATCAACAGCAGTTGCCGCATTTTTCATGCCTAACATAACCCTGTCCACACCAACTTCACTGCGGACAGGTACGTTATCCCGCTGATCGCTCCCTGTCTTGGTCGCGGGATCCTCAACAACATCTAGCGCGGTCTGATCTGCGGACCGCCCAAGCTCAGCAAAAGTATTGTCCGGGTCAAAGCTTATTTCAGTATCACCTAGCTGCAAAGTGATCCTCTCTGAGGAAGGAGTGTTCGTCACATCAACAGAAGGTGATGGGTCCGGGGTATTCACGATGGCCTCTTTCGCGGGCTCAGCTGCCATAGTCGTCTTGGTGGAGCTTTCGCCGCCTCCTACTTGTTTTTTTATCTACAATAGGCTTCTTCGCGGTCACACCATATCTGGCCACCTTTGAACTTTCACCGGTCTTGGGGCTCTCACCGGTGACCGCGCGACTATCTTTCTTCGCGATAGTCTTTTCCAAAGGGGAAGACCGCGTCTTCACTCCAGTCTCAAGCTTCATTAGCAGATTCATTGTGGTCTTAATCGTCGCGATCTGAATGATCTTAGACGCAAAAGAAGAAAAGTTCGCAGTCTCAGAAGAATGTTCTGGAAATCCAAGCATTTTCAGCCGTATTTATAGATTTCTCAGCATTAAAGGTGTGTCACAGACTCCGCGGTTAAATGGACATTTTCGAAGTTTCAAAAAACTTGAAAATGTGCGGGGATCATATTTACCCGAAGTTCTGCGACCAGTTTTGTTCATCCCAAACAGGCCAAAGTGGTTAGATTTTTCGATGACCGCCCAGACTGCTCGGGATTCTCCAGCAATTATCTTCAGGAAGAGCAAAGATTAGACTCCAGGCTGACCTCCAGACCACGCGTTCAAGTTTCTTTTTCTTTTTTCTTACTACTTGCACCCCATGTAACCTCTCATCTCTGCCTGGTTCTCCTGTACCCCGGGCAGTCCATAATTTTGGAGCTTGCCCACTTGGGAAGGCCCACACAACTATAAATAGGCGTGAGCAGTATGCAGAAGGCACGCTGATTAGAATCCTCAAGCTCGTCACCTGTGGCTGCGGTCTTGAATCTAGTCCCTTCTCGGTCAATTGATTGTCGGCTAGCCATTTCCTTCTTTCTTGTAACCGTTTCTTTTGATCTATAAATTGTCTGCAGCAAATGGTATTCTCCGCTATAGGTAAATCTGTTCTCGCCGCTCTGCGGCCCTCTTTTCTGTGTCTCTTCAATCGAGAAGTAACTGACAGCTCACAGTTTCCCCCCGGTGTCCCTTAGCGTGAAGTTGTGGAGGTATATTTTTGGTACCAACAACAGGAGCGAACAAGAACATCACTGGCATCCCAATCAGAATAGGTTGGAGACAAAGGGCTAAGCAGAGCGTCAATGAGATGATGGCGTTTGAGTTGAGTGCAAAAGAAAGGTGAAAGAAACACTCCAATCTGGATAATTTGAGCCCATTAATTTGGAAGTCATCCCAAGATTTCTAGATGCACTGAAAATAATTGTGGGTGTAGCAGAAAGAGTGTTTGGAGGTCTCGCCATAGATTAGCGAGAGGAGCTCAACGAGCTAGTCAAAGGAGGTCTCGCAGGATGGGGTTGACTGAGAAGAAAGTTCCGCAAGAGTTCACGGCCTGCAAGCCCGTAGAAGGAGATGCGTGAAGGAAGTGCGCTTAGAGTCCCAGGCCAGGAAGGTCCTTTATAAAAAGAGGAGGGGGCAAAGGGGGGCAGAGGGAGTGCAAAAGAAATTCGGGCTCGCAATTGGAGTTCGCAGGAGCCGGTGCAGGAGATCTGCGGGTCGAAGCATGCGGGCTTTCTTCCATTCAAAAATCCACAGTGCATCCTGCCAAGTCTTAGGAATAGATCAAGAACAGGGAGGTAATTGAAGTTAAATAGTCATGAGTAAGATTGCGGTAAGAAACATAGTTTGAAATAGAATGAGTCATACAAGGTGTTTCACCTTTCAGAAGCGCAATAAGAAGATGAAGATCATTTGCAGAGTCTGAGTACGAGAGAGGCATTGATCGAGGTGGAGACGTATTAACCTGTGTTTGTGCTCGAGGTACCCATGTATGTCTGCATTGATAGACTATGAAAATAGGAGAGATCAGAGACCTAGGAGGAGTAACTTGGAAACCAGATACAACATAAGTGAGAGGAATAATAGGTAGGGGAATGTCACCTACATGAACGTCTTTTCGCACCTTACTAAACTCACATGTATCACTTGCTGCCCCCTAACGAATAGTATGAGTCGGATAGGGAAACGACTCTCCTTCGTGAAAGGTAACATCCACGGTACAAAAAAACACGAACCGTCGGGGGATGATAACATCAGTATCACTTCGTGGTGGAAGAGTATCCAATAAAGGCACATCTATAAGACAGAGGATCAAGTTTGTCCCTATGAGGTTGATGGATGTGGACAAAACAAATACACCCAAAAATACATGGAGGAAGATGTGAAGCATGAACCACGCAATGGATGGAGAGGCGAGCTATCAGAGTAGTAAAGCCAAGAACTCTAGACGGATGGTGAGTGATAAGGTGCGCAGCAGTCAACACGACATCACCCGAGTAAAGCTTTGGGAGGTGCATGGTGGTGAGAAGGCACCGAGCAACTTCAGGGAGGTGTTCGTTTTTTCCGTTCAGTAACGTATTTAGAGTGGATGTGTGCATGCATGTAGTCTGATGAATGATACCATGATTACTGAGGTAGGACTCAAACACCCCACGGTCATCATATTCCCCCCATTATCACTACGGAGGATGCAGATAGTGCCTTTGAGTTGGTTCACTATCATCTTGTGAAACACTTGAAAACACTCAAAACCTGCACTCCTTTTTAGAAGATATATACTCAAGTGGTGCGAGAAAACAGTCAATAAAAATGACAAACCAATAAAAACCATTACGAGATAGAACAGGGGAAGGATCTCAAACAAAATAATGTATTACATCAAATGGAATTAAACTAAGAGAAGAAGAATGAGAAATACTATGTCGAGTATGCTTAGAAAGTTCACAGACATCATAAGACATTTAACAACAGACATAAACGACGGAAACAAAATTTGAAGATAAACAGGAGGTCGATGTCCAAGGCAATGATGTCATCGATGAACACCCTTGGCAGTGGATTGAGGTTGGTAATAGCTGAGAGAGCTTAAGCAAGGAGCTGATGCTCCAAGAAGTATAGAACCCCCACGGTTCTTACAACTGTCAATGTTCTGCCTAGAACCCAAATCCTGAAAAATACAAGAGTCGGGAAAGAAGGCTACAGAACAATTTAATAATCTAGTAATAATACTGATAGAAATTATGTTTCGAGGAAAAGGGGCATCGTGCTGATGAAGGTAAGAGGAATAGAAGAGGAACACAAAACGTTACCCTTCCTAGCATAAAGGACACAGAGTCGTTGGCTGAGATGACCTTGTCCTGACCAAACAAATGAGTATATGAGACAAAACAAGAATAAAAGTCAATCATATGAACTGCAGCACCATAGTCAAAGATCCAGTCTAAAGAGGTGGCGGAAGTAGCATGAGAACTGGGTATACATAAAGTAGCAAAAGCAGAAGCAGAGGCACCTGAAGATGAATCACTTTGGGATTGAAACAGATGTGAATCACTCCGGGATTGAAACAGATGTCTAGGGCATCAAGTTCATCAGCAGTGAAGGTACCAGAGGCAGAGGTAGGTAAAGCACAGATGGAGATGCGGGAATAGTAGTCTCCTCATGAAATTCAGTAGAATAAGCAGCATCACTAGATTGTGAATTCAGATATCGTGAACTCCCCCTTCATGGCCCCACCCACGTCCACGAGTTCCCTGACCTAGAGGTGCAAGGTGAGGATGAAGACGGAAACAAAATTTAAGAGCATGTCCTCTCTTACCACAGTAATCACACTAAGGAACGGAAGCAGCTAGTACTCCACCGCAAATGCAGAATGATCAGGAGTCATGCTTTAAGTGAAGGATCTCCTGCGGTCTTCATCACCTTGCGTCATTCTAAATGTCTCTCTGAGAAAAGGTAGCGAGGAGCGATGGAAGATGTGGGTACGCATAGTATCAAACTCCATGTAAAGACCCGTCAATAGTACATGCAATCTGAAGTGCTCTTCTTTCTTGTGCAACTGAATAGCATCAGCAATGAGGCGGGCGTGAAATGCTGGAGGTAATCCACTTCGTCATATAACATATCAAACTCAGAAATAATATGAGACATTCATTGACCCCTACCAAAGTTCAAGAATCTAACAAGTAAATTCATACACCTTAGTATAACACACATATCTTATACGCTGAATCCATAAACATATAGCTCCAAAAAAACTTCAGTGGCATGGAATGAAGGAGCCGTGAGACAACAAGAGAGTTATCAGAATCACACTTCTTCCAGGAGGGCCACTTTTGGGTGGCTCAACTACTGTCCCATCAATGTAGTCATATAACTGATGACTCAGAAAAGCATGTTGAGCGGCGCGAGACCATTCGAGATACTTAGTCCCATCCGGAGGTTCGAAAAAGATCTTCAACGAGTCATGGTAGTAATGAGTCATCTGGGAGTCACTCATTCGCGGCACCTGAATACTGGACGAGGAAACTAAGGAGTCCCCCATAGAAAACACGGTCAGGAAGGGAACAAGAAAAATAATACGGTTAAGAAGTCACCTCAACAACTCTTATTTCCGTACATCTCCATTACCGGATAGGGAAGTATGCAGAGAATATCATGAGACAACACGACAGAGGCTAAAGTATAGGAAATAAGCGGAGAAGTGATCTAGGTCAAGGAATACATGTGTAGATCAGGCGACAATCAGCACTAGAATCAGGCACAGGGCAGAGAATGGGGCGATGAAATCAGGTTGTAGATCAGGCGAGAATCAGTGGACAGAGATTGATCGTTGGAATCAACCACTGGAATCAGGAGTTGGACGAGAGGGATTACGCAGAGCAAACGTTTTGGGAGATCGGTGTTGGAGGAGATTGGCACTAGCGGGATCAAGTGTTGGAGGATATTGTGTTGATCGAACGTTGTAGGAGAACAGCAGGATCAGCGGGAGATCAAGAGTAAGCCCCCCCCCCCTGGAAATTAGGTACGACGAGGGGATCTTATCGCACATCATCGTCAATCCGCAACAAAGAAGAGAATAACGGAAGAGTAGAGGTATGAACATCTCAACTCTCTCCCGTCATTATCTCCTAACGCTACGAACCGACGATGGTGCTAAGCGAATAACCATCACACCACATATTGTGTACGTTATAAGCAGTAGCGGAAGATGTACTAGCGGAAGACTAACAACCACATAGTAGATGACAAAAACATACGAGTAATAAGAGAAGATAGAAAACAACCACAACAACGGAACGATGACCCCACGTCCAGTATGCACATACACACACGCGCTATGCCAACATAGATTCTGTCGAGATGCTCGCACCCGGTCGTAATCGAGTACCAACTAACGACTGAGAACTCGTATTCATGAGGTAGCTAATCTCACAGGCACCACCGTTGTGGTTAAACGGTGTCAGTGGCCCGTCCTTGCCACTTTTAGGATATTTAAGCACAATCATCCCTAGGTCTTACGTATGGCTGTTCGAGCCCGCACTCATTCTTCGCCCATACTGGTTGTGTAACCAAAAGAACCAAGGTATAGCTCATGCCGAACTCCAGGTGGCTAACACTTAAACAAACAACAATTATATCAGGACACATGTTGTCGTTCGACTATGACACTATTCATAAGTCACTGTCTGAACCCTCCGGAGTGTGCCGACGACAGGGCCAGTCGATCTGCCACATACATTCACATGCATTAACATTTCATATATGCATAATGCACTGTAATTCATTACCAACTAGGGGAGGTGATCAACCGGCTACTCTACCCTCGCAAGAGAACTAATCATCTCTGCATCTGTCAATCCATAATCATGTTATTCGTTACTAATGTACAAGTAGATTTTAGTACGGTAAAACACATTGTTTCAATCTAGATTCGGTATCATAAAAGTATTGAACTAAATTAACAAATTGATTTGGTGATTTAGGAAAATACCGATTTGTTTGACGTGCAACCATTTATATATCTCTAAATTAGATCCACACAATTTCCTCAATCCAATCTCAATCGGTAATCACATTAATCGCACTCTAGTTTATATTCGCCGAAGTCATCTTATAGATTCATAATCTCGAGACTGCAATCATCATTTCGTACTCGATCCTGGATTCATCATAATCGCTTAAACCCAATAATTATCCGGGCGAAATCTAAGTTCATTATATTTGTGTTGGTCGTCGATCTCGCCTAAGCATTTAAAGGGTTAATATCCCTCATTCTAAACCAAGATTTGGACTATCCGCTTCATATGCACCAATTGTTGGCGGAATCAGCAATGTCTTTGGGAGACGTGTCGTTAAGTCAATATCATTGCAATCAGTGATGATTCTGGAACTTGGTTCGACGATTCTACCCTAAGTTCGAACTATGTAAACAACAGTCTTGATTTCGTCTCCATCGAAAGTCTCTGCCGCAAGCTTCATCGTTTAATTCCATCGCATGATCATCATTGATTTTCATCACTTGATTCATTATTGATTATCTTCGCACGATCCACCGTTGATTTTCGTCGCACGATCTATTGCTCATTTCCGTCGCACGATCTATCGCTATTTTCCGTCGCATGATCCACCGTTGATTTCGACAACACGATTCAACATTATTTCCAACACGCGATTCGTCGTTATTTTCGATCGCGCGATTCAACATTAATTTATACTGTGCGATTCGTCATTATTTTTGACCACGTGATTCAACATTAATTTACACGGCGCGATTCGTCGTTATTTTCGACTGCGAGATTCAACATTAATTTACACCGCGCGATTCGTCGTTATTTTCGACCGCGCGATTTTCCTTGACAGGCAAGGATGGCTCAAGGGTCACCGGAGATGGGTTTTTAGACCTTCTACAACGCTAAGAGGGTCTTGTGGAAACAAGGTTGCTCTCGCCGTCGGTAAACCGAACCCTAAGCGTCATTAATGGAGGAAATCTCTAAATGCAAGAAATCTAGATCCAAGGTTCACATGGTGAAGGGAACGAACTCACCAAAGTCCGTGCTTGCTATTTGATTGCCGCAGAGGCAGCATTTGCGCGTCGCTCCCATCAATGCACCACTCTCAGAACATACTTGAGCTAAGGGATCATCAATTCCAAGCTCAGCACCAATCTCTCGGGTTTCTCCCAAAGAAGCTTTTAGATCCTCACCATAGATTTGGCTATAACACTTGCAGTCGCATTAGGGCATTTGCTCATCTTCTTAACAATGGATTCCTTCTCAAATGCCCACACAATGCTTTCCCATTCGCCAGCAGAACCTGAAAACCTCCCAAAGAAATTGTGACTTTTTGTAGTTGTATTTAGCAAAGTATTGTATATTACCTTTTCTTCCAGGTAGCCAATAAATTCAACATGCAGGGTTAGGAGGAAAGGATTAGGGTCCTTAGGCAGCGAGGAGAAGACCGAGGAGATCTTTGCCCTGATTGAGATCATCTGCTTCCTCCAATCAGTCGGGGGTCCTCTTCCATTCTTCATATTCCTTTGCTAGGCTTGGTTGGCTTGCTAAGAGCTTGCTGGACGGAAGAGCAGAGGTGCTTTCTGCCTTGGAGAGGGGTCGGCTTGATCCGGAGAAAAGCCTGGAGGTGGCTGCTCGGTTAGAGCTAGGGAAGAAGGCCACCCTCAGGTGGAGCTGGAGGAGAGGAGTTCACTTAGGCTAAAGCGAAAGGATGAGGTGGTCGGACTGCAGCTAGGGAGGAGAAGACTCACCGGAGGAAGAAGGAGAAATGTTGTTGTCGGTTTGGAGCTAGGCTTGCTAATAGGTGTTGACGTCGTCCATGGGAGAGGAGGATTCACGATTTAAAGGAGATGCATGTCGGGCTATTGTATCGTGAAGATGGTGGTTGGGAAGATGTCTTAACCTAATAATATAAGTTATATTTATATTAATGAATTGGTAAGAGGCAGGCTTATTTTTCCATTTAAATTCTCGTAGATCGCTCTAGGGGGCGCAGAATTTGTCTCGGATGGGCTCGTTACGACCGTCTCGTTGATGCGCCCCCACAAAAATGATCCGAGGTCAATTCTGAGTACATTTATTCATTTTACGCTTACCGGAGCGGCCCGATTTTACTTGAACGTTCTAACGATGTCGGAATCGCAAATGGACGACTCGGTTGGACTAGAATTGTCGTTACGAGTCTAACGAAACTAACTGAGGTCAATTTTGAGACGGTTTGATTAATTTCACCTTTTTTGCATAATTACGTACTTAAAGACCACGTTCGCACGACAAATTCTATGATACTCATCGGAATTGAGCGCAGTCGATTCCATTGGATTCACATTGACTTTACGAGTCTAACGAAACCGACTGAGGTCGATTCAGAGAGCATTTGCTCAATTTCACCTTTTTGGGCAAACACGTTACTTAAAACTGCGTTCGCATGCCAAATTCTCTGATAGTCATCGGAATTGACCGTGAACGATTTCATTGACTCATATTGACTATATGAGTCTAACGAAGCTAATTGAGAACAATTCTGAAGTCATTTACTCAAATTCACATATTAGAGTCACCGTGTAAACGTGACCCATTTTGGTCAACTTCCACGATTATCATCGAAATGTAACGAAACGGCCATCGTTGAGTTTGTATTGGTCATACGAGTTCAATGCAACTGATCGGGGTCGATTCCGAGTCAATTTACCCAAAAAACAATTTTGGGGTCGTAAAATATCTCAATACAACATATTTCGGTCAACTTCGTAAATATGCATCAAAATGCGACGAAACGAACGTCGTTGAGTTCGTATTGATCTTACTAGTGCAACGCCACTAACCGAAATCCATTCTAAACACATTTCCTCAAAATGCTTGTTTGAGCCGTTGTAGTTCAAGGTTCGGGGTAAACCAATTGTAATCGATTCACCGGGCCAACAAGGCCTCACTGGCAAGACTCAGCAAAAGAGGTCGATTAAACCAGCTAGGTCCCTTAGGTGGTTCAATTGGTCGCGTAAGAATTTTGGAATGTTACATCGAGCACTAGAATCGAGCAGAGCCGGTGTCTAGAGGATTGAACGAGCTAAAGTCAAAGTTGCGAGATCGTGTGAGGAATCGGAGCGGAAGTGGGTGATGGTCTATATGGAATAGGAGTGGAAGCGGGGCAAGAGGGATCGAGTAGATCCCTAGCTCTGATACCAAGTGGAGAAGTAAAATTGCATTAATCTACATATAAGCTCCTATCCATACATAAAATGGGAATAGGAGAACCAAAAATATTATAGAAATGTCATTACATAATAAGTCGAACTAATAATCTTAGAGTTGATCAATATTTTAACTATTGCTCCTGTGTTCCTATATGGTAAATTACAAAAAAGGCTAATCCAAATTTAAAAAAACAAATAAAGTAAACAAAACAAATAAGCTCATTAGATTCATTCCGTTGTTCCTTTAAGTAGATTTTTCAGATAAAATTGGAGTAAAAAAGTTCAATACATGAAGTGCACCAATTACCAATTGAAGGCATTACCAGTATAAGGAGGCGATTCTTGGACTTCAAAAATCTTCCAATAGATAATTCTGATGGAAGTAAAGGTGGAACCTGTCTTGTTCTTATTTGAGCTTCGACAACAGTATCATTAAGTTCACTGCAACAAAATGTAAAAAGTCAAATATTATAAGATGTCATGATATTCAAACTGTCGAAGAGATGAATTTATCAAGCTTCTCAGATGGGAAATAAAAATAGCAATTAAGTTAGCTGTAAGAACAAAAATACCAGAAAATATTAATTAAAATGAATGAAAAATGTCCATATATGAACAAAACAAGTTCTGAAAATTTTAGGCGTTGTTTGGTTGAAGTGCAGCATTTCGGGCATCCAAGTTTTTTACAGAAATATCATGACAGATTGTAACGGCCCGCTAGACTGCCACAATCCAAATGTTTTCCTTACTTTATCAGAGGCTTTTTTTAATTGTAGCAGTGTTTTGCAATTAATATTAAGCAAAATATGAAGCAGAATATCAAAAGCTTTTGAATATGTAGAGCAACCTGCAAAAAAAGATATATATATATATATATGTGTGTGTGTGTGTGTACGTGTGCTGCATCTTTTATACAACATCAAAACATGTCCACATAACTACAATTCTGATATGTACACTACCTAGGACATACATGAGACTGGAGATGCCTAAATCTCTAGCCCTACACATAGACACCTCAAAACCTGCCCCTCCAAAACACATTGCTCAAAACCTGCCCTCCAAAACAAGTTCTGAAAATTTTAGGCGTTGTTTGGTTGAAGTGCAGCATTTCGGGCATCCAAGTTTTTTACAGAAATATCATGACAGATTGTAACGGCCCGCTAGACTGCCACAATCCAAATGTTTTCCTTACTTTATCAGAGGCTTTTTTTAATTGTAGCAGTGTTTTGCAATTAATATTAAGCAAAATATGAAGCAGAATATCAAAAGCTTTTGAATATGTAGAGCAACCTGCAAAAAAAGATATATATATATATATATGTGTGTGTGTGTGTGTACGTGAGCTGCATCTTTTATACAACATCAAAACATGTCCACATAACTACAATTCTGATATGTACACTACCTAGGACATACATGAGACTGGAGATGCCTAAATCTCTAGCCCTACACATAGACACCTCAAAACCTGCCCCTCCAAAACACATTGCTCCAGCGCCCGCTAGTCTTCTCGCGTCTTCCGCTTCCGACTTCTCGCGTCTCCCACTCAGCGACAGCGACCGCTCAGCGCCCGCGCCTCCCGCACTCCAGCGACATCGGCAGCCAGACCGCCTCTTCTTCTGCCCTCTTCTAATGGCGCCGGCGTTCTGCTCTTGAGTTGTTTTTATCCGGCGCCACCTGCCCTCGTTATGCTCGGCTAGATGGATATCTTTGCCTCTTGATGCCCTAATTTCTTGGGTTTTTTTCCCCTTACCCGGATTTCTATTCCGGTTCTTTTTCTGAGCCATGGGATCTAGCGGATCGGATTCTCCCTCCACCGGTAATACTCCCGGTGTTACTCCACCTCCTCCACCTCCTCTTTCCGGTGGTCCTCCTCCATCGGTCTTCTACCGTGGCACCACTGATCACAATACCTCTCAGATCACTACTATCCGGCTTGATAAATCCAATTACCTCTCATGGTCTCGTTCTATCACCTTGGCGCTCAAAAGTCGGCGCCTCTTTGGCTATGTCTCCGGCCACATGAGGGAACCGGACAGGACTTCTCCTGAGTGGCCCCAGTGGGAGTCCGAGAATTCCTTGGTCATGTCTTGGCTCACTAATTCGATGCAGGAGTCCATCGCCCGCAACTATCTATTTCTGGACAATGCTACTGATATTTGGCGTCGTGCGGAGTCAACTTACTCTCGCCGTGGCAATGCTGCTCAAATCTTCCAGTTGCGCCGCAAAATCTGTTTACTCAGGCAGGGTGATCATCCTCCTTCAACATACTACTTGGAGTTCACGCAGCTTTACCAAGAGTATGATCATTTTGATCCTCGTGTCTTTGCTAGCCCTATTGATGCGGCCATGGTTAGAGTCAGGGATGACCGCAATCGCATATTTGAATTTCTTCATGGATTGCACCGTGACTTCGATCAGATCAGTGTTCAGATTCTAGGACGCCCACAGATACTTTCTCTTCCTGAGGTCTACAGTTTAGTGCAGCAGGAATTTGATCGCCGTCAGACTCTCCTTCCTGACTCTGTGCCGGAGAGCTCTGCCCTTGACGCTTCTACCCCCTCTTCTTGGTATGCGTCCATCACGGGACCACAAGTCGAAGAGTTCTGATAAGGATCATCTCCTATGTGATTATTGTGGTAAGAATCGCCACACTCGGGATACCTGCTTCCGGCTTCATGGGTTCCCTACCCCAAGAGGGGGTGCTCCATCTCGTGGTGGTCGTGGTTCTGGATGCTTCTCAGGACGTCATGCTGCTCCACGTGCGGCCCATCTTACTGATGCTGCTGCCGATACCTCTCAGGGCTACTCTGTTACTGATGCCTCTGCCACTCTTGGTGGCTTTACTGCGGACGAATGTTGGCTCTCCGACGCATGATGCAGGGCCTTTCTGCGGAGCCCTCTGCCTCTTCCTCCTACGCTCACACGGGACTGCCAGGTGCCCATTCTGCTGTTTCTCCTCCCTCCACTCAATGGGTCATTGACTCTGGGGCCACGGATCATATGACCGGGTCCTCTACAGGTTTTGTTTCCTATACTCCTCTCTCTGGGCGTGACAAGGTGAGCATTGCCGATGGTTCCCTTTCCTCTATTGCCGGGAAGGGCACCATCCCCTGCTCCCCTCTTACCTTGTCCTCTGTTCTTCATGTTCCCACATTTACTCGTAACCTTCTTTCCATAAGTCACTTAACTAACTC
This sequence comes from Dactylorhiza incarnata, assembly GCA_033032865.1. Taxonomy (NCBI): domain Eukaryota; kingdom Viridiplantae; phylum Streptophyta; class Magnoliopsida; order Asparagales; family Orchidaceae; genus Dactylorhiza; species Dactylorhiza incarnata. The sequence continues at coordinate 8,351,506 of JAWHQI010000065.1, forward strand.
CATGCATTGCGCTGTGACCTTTCTTCCGTCTTCTTGTGTTTTTCAGGACCTGACGATGAGGAAGGTGATTGGCTCTGGTAGCATGGTAAATGGTCTCTAAGTGCTTGACTCTGGCGCACCTTCTCCTACTCTCGCCCTCCACTCCAACACTGTCCATCCTTTGTACTCCTGGCACTATCGCCTAGGACACCCCTCTATCCCTGTTATGAAGTTGTTATTTCCTACTATGCCTACTGCTATTTTTGAGACTTTTGTGTGTGATGTCTGTAGTTTAAACAAACATATTCGTACTTCATTTAAGCATGTTTCGTTACCTAGTTCTATTCCTTTTGCTATTATTCATACGGATGTCTGGGGTCCATGTCAGGTCCCTTCGATTTCTGGTTGTGTGTGGTTTGTTACGTTCATTGATTGCTTCTCTCGTACTACATGGTTGTATTTGATGCATCACAAAAGTGATGTTTTTTCTGTTTTTCAAAGATTTCATAATATGATCTCCACCCAATTTCAATCCACAATTAAAATACTTCGTAGTGACAATGGCCGCGAATACATTGATTCGCAATTTGAGCACTATCTAGCTGATCACGGCATTGTCCACCTGACTACATGTGCCTATTCCCCAGCACAAAATGGTGTTGCTGAGCGGAAAAATCGCCATCTCCTGGAGGTTGCTCGGTGCCTATTGTCCACCATGCATCTCACAAAATTCTATTGGGGTGATGTTGTTCTTACTGCTGCATACCTCATCAATCATATGCCCACACGTGTCCTTGGGAATTCTACCCCCCTTGATACTCTCCATGTACCCCCTACCCGACTCCCCTCTAGGGTGTTTGGTTGTGTTTGCTTTGTTCATATACACCACCCTCGCCCATCCAAACTTGATCCTCGTGCTCTCAAGTGTGTCTTTATTGGTTACTCACCGACGCAGAAGGGGTACAAGTGTTTCCATCCACCTACCAGGAAAGTCTTTGTCAGTATGGATGTCACATTCCGTGAATCCGAGTCCTATTAACCTCTGTCTGATGCCAACTCCACCATTGTATCCCCCCTTCGGATGTCCCCTTTGTTCCCCTACCTATACCTCCACCGTATCCCTCACTTCAGGGGGAGACTCTACCAGTGGAAGTGAGTCGTTGAGAGATGTAAAGCGAGGTTGGTTGCAAGGGGTTATACACAAACCCATGGCATCGACTATCAGGAGACGTTTGCCCCGGTGGCCAAGATGAATACAGTCAGGGTCTTACTATCCGTGGATGCTTGCAGAAATTGGGACCTGTTGCAGCTGGATGTGAAGAATGTCTTTCTCCATGGTGACTTGGAAGAGGAGGTCTATATGTCTCTCCCTCCAGGTCTTACTCCAGTTAATGCTGCAGGAAAAGTATGCAGGGTGTTAAAAGCTCTATATGGGCTGAAGCAGTCCCCGAGAGCATGGTTTGGTCGCTTCCACAAGGCTATGTTGTCATTTGGATATAGTCAGAGCAACGCAGATCATACGTTGTTCATCAAACATAGGCTTGGAAAAATTACTGTTCTCATTGTGTATGTTGATGATATTGTCATAACAGGTGATGATGTGGAGGAAATTCAGAATTTAAAGGCAAAGCTAGCTAGAGAGTTTGAGGTCAAGGACCTGAGAAAACTCAGGTACTTCTTGGGAATTGAAGTTGCTAGATCTAAGCAGGGGATATTTGTCTCTCAGAGGAAATACACGTTAGATCTCCTTGAGAAAATGGGGATGAGCGGATGCAGACCAGCTGACACTCCGATTGAAACAAATCACCGACTGGGGCGTGATGGTGGAGGGTATTGAAGATATCTCAGGATTCCAGAGATTAGTGGGGAGGTTGATATATCTGTCCCATACTCGCCCAGATATCTCCTATGCGGTGAGTGTGGTGAGCCAGTACATGCACGCTCCTAAGACCCGACATATGGATACTGCACACAGGATTCTACGGTACCTCAAGTCTTCACCAGGAAGGGGTATCCTCTTTGCTCAAAATACTGATCTAAAGATTGAAGTCTATACTGATGCTGATTGGGCCGGGTCTGTTGACGATAGGCGATCTACTTCTGGATACTGCTCTTTTGTTGGAGGCAACCTTGTTACCTGGAGAAGTAAGAAGCAACAAGTTGTGGCACGATCTAGTGCTGAGGCCGAGTTTAGAGCTATGGCCCAGGGGGTCTGTGAATGCTTATGGCTTCGGGCTTTACTGAGGGATCTTGGTCTTGTGGAAGAAGGGCCCATCCGACTGTATTGTGACAACAAGTCAGCCATAAGTATCGCACACAATCCCGTTCAACATGACCGGACGATACACATTGAGGTGGATCGGCACTTTATCAAGGAAAACATTGAAAGAGGAATTGTGTGTACTCCCTTTGTGCCCTCCAACGGCAGCTAGCGGACATTCTCACCAAAGGACTGAGTGGGAACATATTTAGCAAGATTGTGGACAAGTTGGGCATGATTGATATCTTCCGCCCAACTTAAGGGGGAGTGTTAGAATATATGTTAGAATATTATTGTTATTTTGTTGTCATTAGTGTAACCCCTCTATATATAGGGGGCCGTTTATTGGAATGAAGTTAAGTTTTTCCCGTTCAACAGTCACAATACAGCCGGATGGGCCCTTCTTCCACAAGGCCAAGATCCCTCAGTAAAGCCCGGAGCCATAAACCTTCACAGACCCCCTGGGCCATAGCTCTAAACTCAGCCTCAGCACTAGATCGCGCCACAACTTGTTGCTTCTTGCACCTCCAGGTAACAAGGTTGCCTCCAACAAGAGAGCAGTATCCAGAAGTAGATCGCCTATCGTCAACAGACCCGGCCCAATCAGCATCAGTATAGACTTCAATCTTTAGATCAGTATTTTGAGCAAACAGGATACCCCTTCCTGGTGAAGACTTGAGGTACCGTAGAATCTTGTGTGCAGCATCCATATGTCGGGTCTTAGGAGCGTGCATGTACTGGCTCACCACACTCACCGCATAGGAGATATCTGGGCGAGTATGGGACAGGTATATCAACCTCCCCACTAATCTCTGGAATCCTGAGATATCTTCAATATCCCCTCCATCATCACGCCCCAGTCGACGATTTGTTTCAATCGGAGTGTCAGCTGGTCTGCATCCGCTCATCCTCATTTTTTCAAGAAGATCTAACGTGTATTTCCGCTGAGAGACAAATATCCCCTGCTTAGATCTAGCAACTTCAATTCCCAAGAAGTACCTGAGTTTTCCCAGGTCCTTGACCTCAAACTCTCTAGCTAGCTTTGCCTTCAAATTCTGAATTTCCTCCACATCATCACCTGTTATGACGATATCATCAACATACACAATGAGAAGAGTAGTTTTCTCACGCCTATGTTTGATGAACAGCGTATGATCTGCGTTGCTCTGACTATATCCAAACGACACCATAGCCTTGTGGAAGCGACCAAACCATGCTCTCGGGGACAGCTTCAGCCCATATAGAGCCTTTAACACCCTGCATACTTTTCCTGCAGCATTAACTGGAGTAAGACCTGGAGGGGGAACATATAGACCTCCTATTCCAAGTCACCATGGAGAAAGACATTCTTCACATCCAGCTGTAATAGGTCCCAATTTTTGCAAGCTGCAACGGATAGTAAGACCTTGACTGTATTCATCTTGGCCACCGGGGCAAACGTCTCCTGATAGTCGATGCCATGGGTTTGTGTATAACCCCTTGCAACCAACCTCGCTTTACATCTCTTAACAATCCCTTGGGGGTTCTGTTTCACTGAGAACACCCACTTGCACCCAACAAGTTTTTTTCCGTGGGGAAGAGGAACTAAATCCCAAGTATGGTTCTTCTCTAGAGCCTTCATTTCCTCAACCATCGCCTCACTTCCACTGGAGTCTCCCCCTGAAGTGAGGGGTACGATGGAGGTATAGGGAGAGGAAGAGACACCTGAAGGGGGGATACGGCGGTGGAGGTGGCATCAGCTGGAGGGTAATAGGGCTCGGATTCACGGAATGTGACTTCCATACTGACAAACACTTTCCTGGTAGGAGGAAGAAAGCACTTGTACCCCTTTTGCGTCGGTGAGTAACCAATAAAGACACACTTGAGAGCACGAGGATCAAGTTTGGATGGGCGAGGGTGGTGTATATGAACAAAACAAACACAACCAAACACCCTAGAGGGAAGCCGGGTAGGGGGTACATGGAGAGTAGAGAGGGGGGTAGAATTCCCAAGGATACGTGTGAGCATACGATTGATAAGGTATGCAGCAGTAAGAGCAGCATTGCCCCAATAAAATTTTGTGAGATGCATGGTGGACAACAGACACCGAGCAACCTCCAGGAGATGGCGATTTTTCCGCTCAGCAACACCATTTTGTGCTTGGGAATAGGCACAGGTAGACTGGTGGAGAATGTCATGATCAGCAAGATAGTGCGCTGCGAATCAATGTATTCGCGGCCATTGTCACTACGAAGTATTTTAATTGTGGATTGAAACTGGGTGGAGATCATATTATGAAATCGGCGAAAAATAGAAAAAATATCACTTTTGTGACGCATCAAATACAACCATGTAGTACGAGAGAAGCAATCAATGAACGTAACAAACCACACACAACCAGAAATCGAAGGGAATTGACATGGAGCCCAAACATCCGTATGAATAATAGCAAAAGGAATAGAACTAGGTAACGAAACATGGTTAAATGAAGTACGAATATGTTTGTTTAAACTACAGACATCACACACAAAAGTCTCAAAAATAGCAGTTGGCATAGTAGGAAACAACAACTTCATAACAGGGATAGAGGGGTGTCCTAGGCGACAGTGTCAGGAGTACAAAGGATGGACAGTGCTAGAGTGGAGAGAGAGAGAGTAGGAGGAGGTGCGCCAGGGTCAAGCACATAGAGACCATTCACCATGCTACCAGAGCCAATCACCTTCCCCATCGTCAGGTCCTGAAAACACAAGAAGACGAAAGAAAGGTCACAAAGCAATGCATGAAGTTAGTTAAGTGACTGATGGAAAGAAGGTTACAAGTAAATGTGGGAACATGAAGAACAGAGGACAAGGTAAGAGAGGAGCAGGGGATGGTGCCCTTCCCGACAATAGAGGAAAGGGAACCATCGGCAATGCTCACCTTGTCACGCCCAGAGAGAGGAGTATAGGAAACAAAACCTGTAGAGGACCCGGTCATATGATCCATGGCCCCAGAGTCAATGACCCATTGAGTGGAGGGAGGAGAAACAGCAGAATGGGCACCTGGCAGTCCAGTGTGAGCGTAGGAGGAAGAGGCAGAAGGCTCCGCAGGAAGGCCCTGCATCATGCGTCGGAGAGCCAACATTTCGTCCGCAGTAAAGCCACCAAGAGTGGCAGAGGCATCAGTAACAGAGTAGCCCTGAGATATATCGGCAGCAGCATCAGTAAGATGGGCTGCACGTGGAGCAGCATGACGTCCAGAGAAGCATCCAGAACCACGACCACCACGAGGTGGAGCACCCCCTCTTGGGGTAGGGAACCCATGAAGCCGGAAGCAGGTATCCTGAGTGTGGCGACTCTTACCACAATAATCACATAGGAGATGATCCTTATCAGAACTCTTCGACTTAGGGTCCCGTGGACGCATACCAAGGAGAGTCTGACGGCGATCAAATTCCTGTTGCAAGGGCAGAGCTCTCTGGCACAGAGTCAGGAAGGAGAGTCTGACGGCGATCAAATTCCTGTTGCACTAAACTGTAGACCTCAGGAAGAGAAGGTATCTGTGGGCGTCCCAGAATCTGAATACTGATCTGATCGAAGTCGCGGTGCAATCCATGAAGAAATTCAAATATGCGATTGCGGTCATCCCTGGCTCTAACCATCGCCGCATCAACAGGGCTAGCAAAGACAAGAGGATCAAAATGATCATACTCTTGGTAAAGCTGCGTGAACTCCAAGTAGTATGCTGAAGGAGGACGATCACCCTGCCTGAGTAAACAGATTTTGCGGCGCAACTGGAAGATTTGAGCAGCATTGCCACGACGAGAGTAAGTAGACTCCGCACGACGCTAAATATCAGTAGCATTGTCCATAAATAGATAGTTGCGGGCAATGGACTCCTGCATCGAATTAGTGAGCCAAGACATGACCAAGGAATTCTCGGACTCCCACTGGGGCCACTCAGGAGAAGTCCTATACGGTTCCCTCATGTGGCCAGAGACATAGCCAAAGAGGCGCCGACTTTTTAGCGCCAGGGTGATAGAACGAGACCATGAGAGGTAATTGGTTTCATCAAGCCAGATAGTAGTGATCTGAGAGGTATTATGATCAGTGGTTCCATGGTAGAAGACCGACGAAGGAGGACCACCGGAAAGAGGAGGTGGAGTAACACCGGTAGAGAGGGAGGGAGAATCCGATCCGCTAGACCCCATGGCTCAGAAGCAGAAACCGGAATAGAAATCCGGGAAGGGGAAAGCCCAAGAAATTAGGGCATCAAAAGGCAAAGATATCCATCCAGCCAAACATCACGAGGAGAGGTGGCGCCGGAGAAAAAGCATCTCAAGAGCAGAACGCCGGCGCCATTAGAAGATGGCAGAAGGGGAGGTGGGTTGGCGGCCGCTGGAGCGGGAGACGCTGGCTGGCGGTCGCTGGAGCGGGAGACGCGGCGCTGGAGGGCGAGAGCGGGAGGCGCGGCCTTGCTGCGCTGGAGCGGGGATGAGCGGGATCGGGCGAGAAGGCGCGGCGCTGGCGGAAGCGGGGATGAGCGGGAGGCGCGGGGGCGAGCGCTGGAGCGGAAGCGGGATCGGGCGTGAAGGCGGAAGTGGAACCGAGAGGGTTAGGTCACGGATCCCTCTGATACCATGTTGGAATGGAAAAACATAATAGTATTTCAATAATAAGCCCTCTGTATATAGAGGGGTTACACTTATTTACAACCAAATAAAGATAATATTCTAACAAAACACACACACACATAAAATTTTAACTACACAGACCCTTCACCCCTTTTCAAAATAAAGAAAATTTGAAGATTAAGACAACAAAGGCTCAACAAATTGACCTTCAAAAAAGATGTTAAAGCTGAATTTGAAAGCCCCTGCAGAAAAGATTAATTCAAGAAGCTCACCAAATCAAAGACTTTAGAATGGGCCAAGAAAATTCACAGGAACAGCTCAGATCCAGGATATAGAATCCACAGCAAATAAATTAGTCCATGAAAAGAAAATCCACGGAAGCAACTAACAACGCCAGAAATGGAAGAGGGGAAAGACCAGCATAGAGGCTCGGGGAGAGGAGAGGGGAGGGTAAAAGTAAGAGGAAGCATTTCCTTTTCTCATTTTTTCCACTAAGCCGCACTAAGAGGGCCAAATTCCATGGCACCCCTCAAATCTCACCCTCCAAATTAAATCAGGAGGGATAAAGCCGACGTTTAAGCCACTAAGGGGTAGCTAAGTAATTAACTCAAGCCACTAAATCACAATTTCCAAGAGTCTGCCAGCTGCCCTCTAAAGCACCCAAAAAACATATCATAATCCATACAACCGGCTGAAGGGAACAATCAACAAAGTGGAAAAAGGCCACTGAGTAATTAACTCAACTATGCCAAACAAAAAAACTAAAACAGGCAAACTAAATCTCATCAGGAAATCATAACTCAAAGGCATATTCTATATAAAAACAAAATAATGAATTCATATAATAATAAGCAATTGTATGGGATTATGAAGGTGCACTTGGTACTCATCCCCCAATTTCTATCATCATTAGAGAAGCTTTATCTAGCTTTGCTGATTTATTTGAATTAAGTTTTTAAATGCGTTTTAGGAGTTTACGAGTTCAAGGTTTTACAATTCACCCCACCTTACTGGATTTTTGTCCTCGAAAATCTTTATTCAGAGTCTCCATCAAACAGTTGTGGGAATACGTCTCGCGTGATTTCTTCTCTCTCCACATGGCATCCTGCAGTTGATGCCCTTTCAACCAGATCTCAACAAAACTCACCTCTCGATTCCTGAACATTTTTCTTTGACAATCCACAATCTGGTACGGCTCTGTCGGACTGGATAAATTGGGCTCTATTTGAACGTCCACGGATGAGATCAACTTTTCTGCAACGTACTTTCTCAAAGACGATACATGGAACACATCGTGGAGATTTGAAAGTTCATCAGACAATACTAATCGATAAGCCACTTCGCCGATTCTCTCGGTGATTAGAAATGGTCCCACATATCTCGGGCTGAGTTTCCCAATTCTGCGTAAACGAGAAATTCCTTTAAACGGTTATATCTTCTGACAAACCTGATCTCCCACTGCAAACTCGAATCATCGATGTCTGACATTATAATACTTTTGTTGTCTATCTTGGGTCATTCTCAACCGATCAAGAACAATTTTAGTTTTGTCGTACATTTTATCCACTACTTTTTTCTTGAAGAACTTCTTTTCACCGTCTTCAGCCCAACTTAGGGGAGTTCAACAACGTCTACCATAGAGTGCTTCAAACGGTGTCATTTGAATACCGGATTGATAACAATTATTGTATAAAAATTCCACCAGCGCTAAATACTTCTCCCATGATCCCTTTAAATCCAAGACCACCATTCTAAGAAGGTCCTTCAGAATCTGAATCGTTTGTTCTGATTACCCATTTGTTTGCGGGTGAACGTTGTGATATATCATAATTTAGTTCCCAACTTTTTATGTACTGATTTCCATATGTCAGACATAAAGCTCCCGGCTGTGTATGAAATTATCAACATTGGAACGTCATGTAATTTCACTATTTTATCAATATACTGATCGACTAACTTTTCCGTTAAAACACTCTTCAACATAGGAATAAAATGTGCCACCTTTGTCAGACGGTCAATAATTACCCAGATACCATCATTTTCTGCCTTATAACGGGGTAATCCCATAACGAAATCCATAGCTATGTCATCCCACGTCCATTCTGAAATGGGAAGTGACTACAAATACCCTCTTCGCTTCTGGTGTTCAGCTTTAACAACTTGATATGTGTGACAGTTTGCTATATGTTTAATCACATCATTTTTCAATTCAGGCCACCAAAATTCTTGTTTTAAATCTCGATACATTTTCGTTCTTCCTGGATAGATCGAATAACTTGTGTTATAAGCTCGTACAATATTTCTGCTCTCAAATTATCTTCATTAGGCACACATAGCCTCCAATTAATTAACAATACGTCGTCTTCAATAACAAAAGTTTGTGTCTCTCCATTTTTCACCTTCTACATCAGGTCCACAAGAAACGGATCCTGATCAATCGCCTTCTTGATTTTATCTTTCGTCTCATACTATATTTGCAATTGGTACAAATTTCCTCTTCTTTCTTCATCTGTTCGAACAAACATAATCTGTGTCTTCTCCACTTCTAGTTGCAATGTATTATTCTGCAAAGCCATCGCGGAAATCGTTGCTGAGCTTTTTTGTCTTAAAGCATCAGTCACTATAATGGTTCTTTTTGGAGGTTATTTTATGTCGAGGTCATAATCCTTGATGAATTCTAACCATCTTCGTTGTCGAAGGTTTATCTATTTCTGTGAGAATACATATTTCAAACTTTTGTAATCCGTGAACACCTGACAGCTAAGACATGTTATAAGACAAAAATAAGATGAAATTCGTAGTTAGGATTGTACTTATATGCGAGAGTTCCTTTATGATTAATCATGTCATCCCTAGCATAAGGATTAATGAAACACTAATAAAAGACAATTAGGAGGCACGATCGAGGTTTCCTCTCGTGATAGATAGAGACATGTTATCTAACACATAGGGCTTAGCAGACAATATGAGCCACAAGTTGGGGAGTTGACACCCTCATATAAAAGATTAGTAGATACGAGTATGTGTCTGTGACTGAGAAATACTAGAACACCTATGTTCACTATTAGGGACTCGAATCGTTAGACCGTGCATAAGAATCTACTTAACTAAGAATGAGAAGAAAAGAAGTTATAAGAAAACTCATTTTCAAATGCAAGCCGAAATTTAGAATCCCTATAATTAATGATTTCAAAATTGGAAAGAAAGTTGTGTTTAATATCACGTAATAGAACAAACATTTATGTTCAAGTAATTTATAGAAAAACATGCATAAATTATAGTACATTTTCATTTAGTATAAAATGTTGTTATTAGGAGGGATAGTTTTTCTTAATCACCGGTTAGGCTGACCCCGTCTTCAGACATTTCTTTTCAGGGGTCACAGGTGAGGAGATGCGTAGGATAAGCATCTGAGTAGACTCTTTGTAATTTCAGTATTTCAGACTATTTTCTCATTTCAAATTTAGTTGGCTGTGTGAATCGGAATTTGAGGTATTTCTTTAACCTTAACTCCAATTTTTAAATATTTCAATGTGCACTTTAGATATTACATGTTATGTATCAATTTTTATACTATTGCTTATTTGCTCCATATCACAAATGTCGTTCGGGATTATGAATTGATGCTAAACTAGGTAGAGGTATTACAATTGGTATCAGAGATAGGATAGGATCCTTTGAACCCAAGAAATTCACAGAGTCTTATAATTTCATTTGAAGCATTCCTTCGACATTAGAGTCACTGAGCTTAACCTTGTCCTTAAATTCTATATATGGACGCTAGATATTTTCCTTAGCTATTTATTATGCGTCATGAATTTTTGGTAATAACAATCTCTCCTTACGCGTTCCAGGCACCTCGTAGTAGTAATGTGGGCGAACCGTTGAGGAAAAATAGAATGCTCGAGATTAGCATGGAGTTGGCGAATCCTCTAGTTGAACCAGCACCACTGACATTGCAGCTGAAATTGCCAGGGCAATAACCCTAGCCCTAATGGAATTCAGGAACACACTACCTGCAGCAGTCCCACACATAGCTCCTACAAATGTTGTCATGGAGATCGGAATGGATCATTATCAAGGGAATTTTAGAGATCTCCCCCCCCCCCCCCCCCAACTTTGATGGAGAAGAAAGTCCTATGGAGACTGATGACTGGTTGGTTAAGACTCGGGACTTGTTGAATGTGATGCAGTGCCTGGAGAATAAGAAGGTACGACCAGTGGCCTTCTTGAGGGCAAAGCCAATTTATGGTGGAGTAGACACCTAGTTGATGACCATGCTGGTAATAATTGAAGTTTGAATTCCTTCTGTTTAAAATACAATTCATATTCTGACATTATAATGCGATCTCTTCTTATACCAGGACGTTCTGTGGACATGTTTACTTGGGATGAATTCTCCACGACACTCAAGCTGGTTCATGTCTCCTTCAGAGCGTCGTTCCCTTCAGGAAAAGTACCTTAGGTTGATTCAAGGGGATAAAACCGCCACAGCTTATGAGCAAGAATTTACACATTTATCTCACTATGTGGGCTTACTGCAAGGAAATGAAGATGATAAGTGTCACTGTTTTACGGAAGTCGTGACTCGTTGAAACAACCGTTGCTGACCATGGTCGATGCTGAGTATTGAAGTTTGGTCGATGCAGCTAGGAAGCTGGAGGCGGGTCAACTGAGGGTGAAAATGTGTAGCAACTTCAAGAACAAGCGAACCCAAGATTCGCCACAACATACTAAAATAAAAATCATCAGGGGAATAGCTGAAACAAGAAGCATGAGATGGGCAATAAAAGAGGAAATCAGCCCAGGGCCAAGGTCAAGGATTTTCCCCTTTGTCCTAAGTGCAACCGCCACCATCAGGGTGAATGTTTGGCTGCAGGAGTATGATACAAATGCAAGCAGCGGGGGCACATAGCTCATTACTGCGATGGACACTTTAATAGTCAGGTAATGAATTTTAAGTTTTGTAATTATCTTAGATCCAATCAATTCCTTCATAGTCTAATATACATGATTGTGGCATATTTTATAGCCAAAGTTCGAGGTTGGTGGTTCAAGTAGGATTGAAAAGGGAAAGGCGGTGATGGACATTGATGTAAAGTCAGTCCCAAGACGAGGTCTAGTGCAGCCCAGAGCCTATGGACTTGGCCAGCAGGAGAACAAGGAGCAGTAGGACGTAGTTACAGGTATGAATATGTCGTAGATAATTTTTACCTTTCCTCCTGTTTTTATTTATTTTTTTTTTATTTTACCTTTCCTCCTTAGTGACACTACTTTACCCATATTGCACACATGCATGTAAGTATTCTTATGATTCGAAATGTGTCATATAAGATTCTATTTGACACGGGTGTTTCACACTCATTCATAGCGGAATCCTTTGCGCATAGGTTGGCCTTAGAGATCCTTTCGGAGTCAACATCACTAGAGGTCATGATGTCTAATGGTTATTTTATGCAGACTAGTCGCAAATGTAGAGTCCCAGTGTTGTTTGGGGAAGCTGAAATTATCATAGAAGCGTCACTCCTTTCTATTGCAGATTTTAAATTAATTTTGGTTATGGACTGGTTATCAGGCGTAAACGCCTAAATAGACTATAAGAGCAAGGAAATACAATTAGAAGGACCTGACCAGTCCCTTATCATCTTTCAGGGCATGAAGGGAGTTTCCATACTGATTATCTCTTCAGTCAAGACTATCAGAAGTATCAACAAGGATTGTGCTACATTTCTTGTGTTAATGCATGCTGAAGCCAAAGATAATTTGCAAGAAGTACCACTGATTCATGAATTTCCTAATGTCTTTCCAGAAGAGCTACCTGGTGCCCCTCCTGCCAGAGAGGTCGATTTCCAAATCGACCTTATACCTGAATCCACACCAGTAGTCAAGGCTCCGTACCGCATGGCTCCTACAGAATTAGCAGAATTAAATATCCAGTTGCAGAAGTTGCTTGAATAGGGATTTATCCGACCAAACACTTCGCATTTGAGTACTCCAGTTCTATTTATAAAGAAGAAGGATGGCAGTCTAAGGTTGTGCATTGATTACCGCGAGCTGAACTGTAACAATCCGTATTTTCCTTTATTTTTGCTATCCGCACCCCACCAGCCTCCCTGATTAAATCCCGAGCCAACCTCTTGTTAAATCCCGTAAACCCGCAAGCCTCCCCCCGGTTTAATCCCGCACGCGCTAGGGTTCCCGCAGGCAGCGATCCCGTCCCATCTCGCGCGCGCAGCGCAGCCGCCGCCTGGTGCTCCTCTCGCCGGCGCCGCCTCCAGCTCCCCCTCCTCCCGGCGCCGCCTCCTCCTCCTCGCCTCCTTCTTCTTCCTGGAGGCCGACAACTTCCTCCAGCCGACGACAGTCTTCCTTCCCCTCTGCTTCTTCTTCCTCCATGGAGCCAGCAACCCCTCTCCTCCCTCCAGCGGCAAGGCTTCTCCTACAAAGGAGCCGCCTCCAGCAGTGTCTGCTCCCCTCCGGCAGCTGGCAGCTGCTCCCCCTCGTTGTTTGGTGGTCGATTTCGGGAGGGAAAATCTAGGGTTTCCTTCCCTCTCCTCCTCGAGCCCGGATCTGAGTTCCTTGGGGTAAAACTCCTCTTTTTCTCCCTTATTTCAGAAATTGTCTTGATTATTTGGGACTTTTGCGTTCCAATTTTTGCATTCAGATTTTGTGCTCGTCCTAATCGCCAAATCCTTAGGTTTTCGTGCTCCCCGGCGCCGTTCGTCGCCCTAATTGGCGGGATCTCTTGATGACCCTTCCAATTTAGGGTTTCCGTCGCCTAAGCGCCAAATCTCCGATTTGCTCGTAGTAGCCTCCGTCTCCGCGTGGAATCTCTTCTCCCCTCACTTTTGAAGGAGGTAAATCTGCTAAAACCCTCCTTGTTTATTTTCCGCATCGTAGAATGCTTGTATTAGCGTAGTAATTTATGTTGCATCGCTTTCGTCGTTCTTAAACAGGTTCGAAATATGATTTCTGATTTTTGCTCGCGCTATTTGGTCGCTCACGTCAGCTTCAGCTTATTTAAGGCAAGTAGAGATCCCTCTCTCTTGCAAGCATTGATTTTATTTGACATGTCTGTTCTTAGGTTTATATGAATGCACCCTTGAATGCTTGTTTCGTCGAATAAATTTAGACCTCGAATCCCTAAATAGACTTATTAATAGATTGAGGTATCACGTGTTTGGAATGTCACAAGTTGTGAATGTGAATGAGGGTTACTTGAATATTCATTTAGATGAATTGTGTCTCATTTGTTGGAAGACGAGTTAGTGAACTAAAGTGGTTTAAATTGGATTTCCACTTAATTGAATTTCATCTCATTTGATGGATAAATGGAAAACTAGTAGATCTTTTTTATTATGAGTATTAATTGTTATAATGATAAATGTTAAGATCCTGCTAGCAACTAGATGAATTGTGCTTGATATAAAATATTTGGCTCGTACACATGTTTACTTAGAAGATATTCATGTCCTTGAATAGCGTAATCTAAGGGAATACTTGATATCCTGGAAAATGATGTATAATAATCTTATTACTCATGAATACTTGAATCCGTAAGTTTCTAAACTCTCTATCGAGTTCTCTGGGTCATCTAAATCTTGTTTCTTATGCATGTCTGGTTCTAAGACTTGGTTAAATAACATTTTATAACTTGATTCCTCCCGTTTCACGCTTGTAAAATCTGCTCTTGTATATCTGAATCAGTATTTTGGTTACATGTCTTGATATGCTAGAATCCGCGAAATCTTGTACTAAGTCATTAATAACGTAAGTTAACATTGAAAGATAAGGTTTAATTGATGCAACTCCTTGACTTGGGTTCCCTCTTGAATCCCTAATGGGAACAAAGGACCGGTCATAGCGAGCTTAAATTTCTGAATCTCCTGAATCTGTACTTGAATCTACCTGAATCATGAATCATGAATCATGAATCATTCGCATCAAACAAAAACACTTACACTTTCACTTGTTACAACTTATGTTATTACATGAATCATCTTTTCATGCTTTACTTCAGACTAGTTTAATAATTCTAGATATTTCTGCTTGTCTCACTTGCTTGTCTGTCTTGTTATTTCTGCTTCATGAAAAGCGGTACACAAATATTCTGTTTCTCCTGCTCGTATTTTATTTTGCTTGTTCTTGTGTATTTCAATGTTCTGAGGCTTTTCCTTCTTGTTTTGGAATTTGCCTTAGTGTTCGTGCCTGCGCCGCCTGCTCTCTGAGGCCGATCTGCGTCAAGCTTCAGGTTTTGTGTTTATGTTTCATTTCTTTTACTGTCGGATATTTCTGTTATGCAGTAATTACGATCAGCCATTTTCTCTTGTTTCATGGACAACTGCTAGGTTAAATATTTTATGTACTAGAATTTGACATGTTTTGCATGCTCATTCATTTGTGATGATCACTGCATAAAAAACTGTTCCAAAAACTTGTATTATAAGTTGTTTTTGCAAAATACATGTGCACCTGTTTCAACTAACATATTTTAAAGCTTCCGTAATAAATTAACCTGTTTTACTTAAAAGTAACTCTTTTAAAACTATTTGTAGTATTTCTGTTTCCGCCTTAGCAGGCATGGAATCCTTTCCGCACATGTCTGTGGCATCACGGCCCGCCCCGAAGCGCACTCTGACTCTTGTCGAGACGGGTTGTGACACTTGCAGGAGTTGCTTAAATAGGGATTTATCCGACCAAACACTTCGCATTTGAGTACTCCAGTTCTATTTATAAAGAAGAAGGATGGCAGTCTAAGGTTGTGCATTGATTACCGTGAGCTGAACAAGCTGACAATTAAGAATAAGTATCATATTCTGAAAATAGATGATTTGTTTGATCAGATTGAGAGGTCCTGCACATTCTCTAAGTTAGATTTGAGATCAGTGTATCACCAGTTGAGGATCCATGATGGGGATGTTCAGAAGACAACTTTCAACACGAGGTATGGATACTACGAGTTTATAGTCATGTCGTATGGACTAACTAATGCCCGGTGAACCTTTATGGACCTGATGAAAAGAGTGTTTCAAAAATTCTTAAATCGATTCGTTGTCGTCTTAATTGACAATATCCTGGTTTATTCAAGGAATCAAGAAGATTATGACAGGCACCTGAAGACAATTTTGAGTACTCATAGGGAGAATCAGTTGTACGCAAATTTTCTAAGTGTGAATTTTGGCTTTTAGAGGTCGCGTTCTTGGAACACATTATCAGTCAGAGAGGTCTGGAAGTGGATCCAAATAAAATAGAAACAATTCGAAATTAGCCAAGGCCGAAGGCAGTCATTGAAGTTCGCAGCATTATAGGCCTAGCAGGTTACTACAGGAGGTTTTTAAGGACTTCTCAAAGATTACCTATGATTGCGCTCACCAGAAAAGGAAAAGCCTTTAGTTGGACAGTTGAATGTGAGTTTGCTTTTAAGGAGCTGAAAACTAGAATGGTGACCACACCAATATTGTGTCTACCTACAGGTACGAATGACTTTCAGATTTATAGCAATGCTTCGGGTCAAGGTCTGAGTTGTGTGCTTACACAACATGGAAAAGTCATAGTCTTCGCTTCCAGACAATTAAAAAAGACCACGAGAAGAATTATCTTGTGCAAGACTTGAAACTAGAAGCGATCATTCATGCACTGAAGATCTGAAGACACTATATTTATGGAGCGTGGTGTGAGGTCTTTACTGATCATAAGAGTCTCAAGTATATCTTTGATCAATGAGAACTCAATATGAGACAGCGTAGATGGTTGGAGTTTTTGTCTGATTAAGATGTGGATATTCAGTATCAGCCCGGCAAAGCAAATGTGGTGGAAGATGCTCTTAGTAGAAGAGGTTGGAGTTATTCTCTCATTACTCATCAAGAGAATTTGATACGCGCACTAGAGAGACTAGAGATCAGTATGACACCACGTGCCAGTGGGAGTTTTGCAAGTTTAAGCTGGATAGAAATAATGTGTGACATTAAAGACAGAATCAGACAGATTTTACCCTTAGATCCGAAGAAGGCAGAAATTTGGGAGTTGACTAAGGCAGGTCAGAAAGAGGATTTTATAATTCAGGAGGACTTACGGCTACACAACAAGAGGATTCGCATACCATATGTCAATCATTTTCGCGAATACATACTCTTAGAGGCTCATAATTATAGATACTCTATACATCCGGGTAGTACGAAGATGTATACGGAACTTAAGAGGTCAGTGTGGTGGCCAGGAATGAAGGGTGTCGTTGTAGAGTATGTTGGAAAGTGTGAAATATTCAAATTAGTTAAAGACGAACGTCAGAGACCGGGGGGCAAGCTGCATCCACTTCCTATCCCATAGTGAAATTTTGAAGACAAATCCTGGAAATGATTCTCTATGGGTCATCCTGGACTGTCTATCTAAGGTTGCTCATTTCATCCTAATAAGAAGACGGATCAAGGTCCGAGATTAGCTCAGTTATATACGTAGATGAGATAGTCTGACTGCATGGTGTTTCGAAGTCTATCGGTTCTGATAGGGGTGACAAATTTACCTCTAAGAATTACAAGTAGGTTCAGTAGTGTTTGGGCACTAAATTAAAGTTTAGTACAATTTTTCACCTGCGGAAAAATGGACAAACCGAGCGCATAAATAGGTCTGTGGAAGATATGCTTAGAATGTGTATTTGGACTTTGGAGGTATGTGGGAGAAATATGTCACCTTGGTAGAATTCTCCTACAATAACAACTTTCAGGTAAGTATTGGTATGACCCCTTTCGAGACTCTTTATAGCAGACGTTGTCGAACAACTTTATGTTGGGATGAAAATGAAAAGAGTAATACCAATAAAGAATCATTGATTGATAAGACCACAGATCGGATTAAGCTCCTTTAGAAGCGCATGAAGAGAGCTTAGGATCGACAAGCCAAATACTATGACCAGAGGCACAGGATGATAGAGTTCAATGTTGGAGATTTTGTTTACCTCATGGTCAAGTCAATTAAAGTTGTTTCTAGATTGAAGCAGATGAAGAAATTGAGTCCTAGGTACGATGGTCCATTCAAAGTGCTTAACACATTAATGAGATTGCATACAGGTTAGCCTTACCTGAAGAAATGAGTGGTATGCATGATGTTTTCCATGTCTCCTATTTGGGGAGAGCAGTCAGAGACCCCAGCCAGGCGATCAGTATTGAGGATGCGTCAGTCGAATCAAATCTTAGTATAAGTATTAAGCCAGTCGGGATTGAGGACTCAAGGATTTAGAAGCTCGGGAACAGAGAGATTCATTTTGTAAAAATCTTTTGGATAAACTGTGGTCGACCAAAGTATACATGAGAAAGAGAATATGTGTAACACCCATGCCTGTGCAAATAATATAACATCTGTAAGAACCGAACCCGGTCGTGTATTAAATATTGTAATATATTTTGAAATATAAAAAAAATAGAATACTTCCCCTATGATGAAAAGAGATATTCAGTGCCAATTCGACGTTGCATGTTTAATTTTGAAGTTCGAGCTATTTCGAAGATTTTGAGACGTTCGTTTCGTTGTTATTTATTTGATTGAATTTACGCCTCAAAGTACATGTGAATGTATGAGATGGTGGTGGCTCATGGGATTATTTATGTGACTAAAATTCGAATTTAATACTTGGGGTTCCAAGTGGGTCGGATGGTGGTTTGAGCTGGCTGGTTTTAATGTTATGGCTTAATTGGCTACTGGCAGGCGACAGGCTTTGGGCTGGCCGGTTGTTATACTATGCTTAATGAATTGCTAAGTCTTGATTAAGGAGATTTATGGGAGGCGGTGGACTCTTGGATTCTTCCCTTATACATATCGTGAGTTACCTGTCTCGATATTCATTTTCTCGCCGCCTGGAGCTTTTGACGAGCTCGAATCGACCTAAGGCTCCTTCGACTCTCCTTTTCGCTGCTCGCAGCTGCTCTTTTCTTCTCGTTGAGGCTGGAATAGCTGGATTGGAGGTTGTGGACTTCTCTCTTAGTATTGTTGCAGTTTTGTGCAGTCGGTGGACTGGTTTTCTGCTTGGGCCGGAAGTTCTCCTCTCTGTGAGCTTCTCTCCCCCTCTTCTTCCTTGTTAATTGCTGGAATATGGTTTTAATTGCTGAAATTTGGAAAGGGAGTTAGGGCTTTCAGATTTGGGGGTTTTCCTTTGTAGTCCGGATAGGGTTTCCTGGATTTGGTCACTGAATTTTGTTGCCTTAATTCCTGCATGGATTTTGAGGGGTTTCTTCTTGTCCCCTATTGGTCGGCGGCTGTGCTGGTTCCCTATTGTTGGCCGGCTGTTTTGATAAGGTTTTGCCTTGAATTGCCTTGAATTGCCTTGGAATTGGAGGCCTTAGGTTGGTTGTTTTTGTAGTTATTGTTGGCTGCCTTCGCACCTTGGAAGCGGGTGTTGGCCGGCTGCTGTTTGAGCTCTTGATGGTGGTAGCTACTTGGGTTGATTGTTGTGGGCCACCTATTATTTTACTAGTTGACCTTTGTTGATTAGTTGTTGACTCCAATTGGTGGCCCTAGTGGCTTAATTTTGATTTGTATTAGTTTTCATTTTGAATCACCTAAGCTAGCCCTTCCCTAGGCAACTCCTATAGGTCGTAGTTGTGGCCGTCTTAGGAGCCCACTCGTAACTATTTAACGACGCAACTCTAAAGTAAATGATTTACTTGATACTGCAGAGGATGGCGTCCGGCGATAGACACGACGAGAACCCTATGAAGGACAAGGGCAAAGAAAAAGTTGTGGTGAGTCCTTACCGCTTTGATTACGTATACATTTGGATTATTTTGAATTAAGAACAAGTAGAGTTCCTTTACTCTGAGCTACTTCCTTGCATGGACACCAAATATGAACTGAATTGAATTGAAGAAATTCGAAGATTTGAAAACACTATAAATATGATATCGCTAAAAGGCTACACATGGATTAGCAAGCGATAAAAACTCTGAGAGGAAATTAATATACTTATTTCCTATATTTTAATATGAAAAGAATAAGAAATAAAAAATTGAGAGTACGTCGACGCATTGAAAAACTAAGGGTCAGCCTTGTAGGGGATAGAGCATTAGACGCATACATCTTGTAGGGGGTAGAACTCCTACACCACCAGTAGGTGGGGTTGAACTCCTACGGAACTTGATACTGAAATGTCTAATCTAGGAGGCGTAGAAGCCTGTTGCGCTGTTGAGCGCCCTAGAGCGGACATTGTTTCGACGGACCCAGATGTTTGATTTAGAATGACCCTCGGTATTTCGAAAGAATGAAAAGTGATATGAAATCTTGAACTGAACACGGAAATGAACAAGAATGATAAATAAGAAAATTGATATCAGAAATAATTTATTTCTGTTGCACTAGCTCACTGTACTTGCTTACTTTACTTCTTGTTCTACTATACATGTTCATACATAAATATATAACTGTCTATTGATGCTGACTCTTCGTGTTTGCCTGTAGTGGGGTTGAAGAGGAAGGAACTCACTTAGTTTTCCAAACTAACTGGTTCTCGATCTCTTTTTTTAGGATCAGACCGCCAGCGTGCTAGGCCACGCTAGGAGGATACCTGCGAAGGCAAAAAGGAAACAGAGGGAAGACGTGGATCGAGCACGGGTTAGAGTTTATTTCAGTTTGTTGTAGATTTCATCTCAGTCTGTATAATGTATATGTTGTAGTGTGATGTTTCAGTTGTTTTTCCCTGTACTCTGGACAAGCTATCTCAGACATACAACCCTTTGCCTTATATAGGCAGGACAAAATTTTCTTTTTTTGCAAGAAGTCTGTATATGAAACAAAATTACAGAACTCCTATTTAATAAAGAACTTCTACATAATAAACTTCAAAAATTAAATAACTCCTACTTAATTAGTTCAGCTCTTCGATCAAGTCGCTCCAGGGTTGGAGGGCTAAAACCAGTTGCATCATATAGTTTTTGAAAGTAAATATAGCAACATTAAAATAGATCAAACAAATGGTAGGTACCAACTGCAAACTGCGTAAGCAGGTATTTCTAAAAAAAGAAAGAATCTTCCTAATCACCAATTTGTAGTACTAAACAGTACCTTACAAAAGTTTCTGCCCAGTCTTGGGCAGTATGCGTGGTTACATGAGCATAGTTGTGTCTATGCCTCTTTTCCCTCTCATCTGCAGGCATGTTCAACGCATCAGCAATTGAATTAGCCACCTCTGTAATGTTCCATGGATTTACAAGCAGCGCACCAGCTCCAAGAGACTGTGCTGCGCCAGCAAACTGAATACAACACATGATATAAGAGGGAAATAGTTTTAGTGAGTCAACAGTATGTCAGTATAAAATAGGAAACATTATATTAATTTTTTCTCCATAAAGTGGACAATATAAATCAAATGATCATGTTAGTTTGAGTCTATTTAGTCTCCTTGTGAATGTGAGTTAATTTTAATTTATACAAATAGCCGAAACCCGTGATAGTTGGGCAAGACAGTTTTGAAGCTAAATATCAAGGATTTGGTCTCAACCTTGGCACATTCAGATCAATCAATTTAGTTTGTGCACCTACTTAATTATGTAGGAAGGCGAGTTTAAAATTTAGAAAAGGTGAATGGGTGGAACGCAAATTCCACTTACTAAACCCCTCATCAAGTATAAAAGGTTTCATATTATAAAGGGAAATATGGATTATATTCTAACCTTACAGTGAACAAGGCCAACATAAGCTCCTCACATGAGGAGCACCACTAGCCTTCTCTCCTTCCGCCTTCGAGTGAATCCTAGCGGTCTCCCGCAATCCCTCGATCTTCACTAGGACCCCGAGCCAAGGAGATTAATTCTCCTTGTTCTTGTAAACCAGCGTGAGATTGAAACCCATATTCTCCTTCATTCAGGGATCAACAATAGTGTAACATCCCAAAATTTTCACCTGACCGATTGAACCCTTATGTGGCCTAACCAATTCAATCGACCTCTTTTAGCGAGCCTATTCGAGACCAGAGTGACCTTGTTGGTCCGGTGAACCAATTACACTTCGTTTACACCGAATTACGAGCTATAATGACTAAAACAGACTTTTGAGCAAATGTGCTCAGAATGGACTCCGGTCAGTGATGTTACACTCGTAAGACCAATATGATTTTAATAACGTACATTTCGTTGCATTCGATGCATACATATGAAGTTGACCAAAATAGACGCCTCGGGCTACGCGACGACTCAAATATGACTTCTGAGCAAACGACCCCAGAATCGAACTCAGTCAGCTTTGTTAGACTCGTGAAGTCTATACGAGTTCGACGAAACTACCCGCGCTCCATTCCGATGAGTATCGGCGAAACTATAACGTTGACGCGAGTTCAAGTAACGGAAATTATCCAAAAAGGTGATACCGGGCAAACAACCTCGGAATTCACCTCAGTCAGTTTTGTTAGACTTGCAAGCCTATACGAGTTCAACGAAACTGTCCGCGCTCGATTCCGATGAGAATCGGTGAAACTATAATGTAGACGCAAATTTTAAATAACACAAATTATCCAAAAAACTGATATTGAGCAAACGGCCTCGGAATTCACCTCAGTCGGTTTTGTCAGACTCATAAAGCCTATAGGAGTTCAACAAAATTATCCGCGCTCGATTCTGATGAGAATCGGTGAAATTATAATATGGTTTGCAAATAGCGTATTTGCCCAAAAACTGGAAATTGTGCAAACGGCTTCGAAATTGACTCCAGTCAGTTTCGTTGGACTCATAATAATAATACGAGTCCAACAGTGTCATCAGTTTGAAATTTTGACGTCGTTCGGCGAGTTTTTAAAGTTACGTAAAATTAGGCCGTAAACGCTCCGGAGAGTGTAAAATGAGCAAACGAACTCGAAATTTATCGTGACTCATTTCGATAGTTGTGTATCGATGAGACGGTCGTAAAGAGCTCTTCTGGGACGAATCCTGAGTTCTCTAGGGCAGAGTATGAGCATTTAAACTCTAATATTAATAATATTACTATTATTATTAGTATTAGTATTATTATAACTTTATATATATATATAACCGTAAAAACAAACCTTGCCGATCTCCTCCTTGCGCCGTCAGCCCTTCCCTCTTCCATGGCAACTCAGAACACCTCTCCCGTGAGCCGTTGTCCACCTCCTTGCTACTCGTCGGCCACCAACAGCAAGAAACTCCCTCTCACTCTATATCCCTCTCCCTCTCTCTCTCTCTCTCTCTCTCTCTCTCTCTCTCTTTTGGCACCTCCCAGCAATGAGCAAACAAACCACCGAGCCCTCCCTCTCCCGTGAATTGCTTGTCATTTTCATGGCCGAGCTCCAAGCTATGTTTCGTGACCGAGCTCCAAACAACCCACCTCCATGCTTCCATGGCCGACCTTCCTCCTCCTTAGCTCTGACGAGCAACCAAGCTCCTTCTCGGGCGAGATCTCCTCCATCTTCAACAGATCCGGTCTCCATTCTCAAGATCCGGTCGTCCCCCTCCGTTTCTTCTTCGAAAAAAAACAAGCTTCAACCTCCATCTCCGACGAGCTCCGAGTTTCTTCTTTCTCTTCGACGCCGGCGAAGCCATCTTCCGGCGATCTCTCCATTCCAAGAAGAAAGCCGAGCAGACCTCAGCTCTTTCCGGCAAGCTAACCTCCTAGCTCCATACCCAAAAGCTCCAACTCCTACAACAAGACTGACAACTGCCCTCTCTTCCTCCGCATCAGCAGCTCGAAACCTCCAGCGAAGTATAGTGGCGTTGTACAGAAAATAACATGTATATTTGAGCTGCATGTAGCAATAGCTTTTCCAAGAGTTTTTGTGGTATACTTCATGTATGAATCCAACCATCATTGTGCCCAAACCACCCACTCCATTGAGGCTCTTGCACCAGATGTCCTTCTCTGAACTTTATGAAGGTTGAAGACAGCGACAACCCCCACATGTTCGGGTTGGAGAAAGATATGAATAATGCAAGCAGTGGACATGGAGATGAAGATACAAATCTGGCGCGTTTGACGAGATCCAGTTCGATGAGATCCGATCTGGCGAGATCCAGTGCTGGGAACGACGGACAAATGTCGCATACGCGGCTATTGAGTAGCATACATAGACACAAGGTGTGTTCTTCCTCGACTCTTCCCCCCGCATAGATCATAGGTTTTCAATTGTAGAAACCTTCTCGCAAAGGCCCCATTTTTCCGGCGACCCGCGGACACATGAGCGTAGTCGTGCTCGGCGTGGCCGCGGATTATTTTGAGTGGGTCCTTGCGACCCCTCTCCGCGAGTCTCAGGGTGCGACACGACGATAAATAAATATTATTGTGCGCGCGGTCGAAACGACTATCGCGCGGCGGAAAAGTATATTTATGCGTGCGCGGTCGAAACAACGACGATCGCGCGTCGGTAGATAAATATTTATGCGCGCGACGGTAAATAAATATTTATGCGTGCGACGGTAAATAAATATTTAAGCACGCGACGGTAAATAAATATTTATGCGCGCGACGGCAAATAAATATTTATGCGTGCGGCGGCAAATAATATGTGCGCGGTCGAAACAACGACGCTCGCGCGGCGCCAGATAATATTGATGCACGTGCAGTCGAAATAATGACGATAGCGCGGGGGTAAATAATATTGATACGTACGATCCAGTAATAGCGGTCACACGTCAACAAATGATAACAATGCGCGCGATCAAAATAACAAAGCTCGCGCGTCGATAAACAATATTAAATTATGCGATGAGATCGATGGAGGATCTCGTGATGAAACTCGCGGTGATCGTGCGATGGAAATAAGCAGTGGAGCTTGCAGCAAAGACCTAAAGTGATGATGGAATCGAGCATGTCATTACATAGTTTGGATTTATGGTAGAACTGTCAAATCAAGGACGCATCGCCGATTTCAATAATATTTTAGTAACGGCTCGATGTCTTATAGGTCATAGTCGTATCCAGCAGCAAGTGATGTGTATGAGGCAGACAATTCCAAACCCTTGATTAGATCCAAGATATTGACTCTAGAAGTGTTTAAGTCCAGTGATCGTGTGATGGAATCAACGATGATCGTGCTTTGGTGGTAGTCATGGAGCTTGCGGCGGAGACCTTCGACGGTGAAGATTCCCAGTCTGCGGAATGCTTAGTCGACTTAGGGTAGAATGACTAAACAGACGACGTTAGCATCACCTACTTCAAGATAATGAATCAACGGCATGATAATTGTTAAATCATGGTCGCGCCACCAACCATATGAGGTGGCTAACCCAAATCCTATTCTAAGCATGGGAAGTGATTAGGATCCCTAATCCGAGGCGTTTACCGCACTTAAAGCATATGATTATACCTAACCACTTAGTGGTTCTATGAATTTAGCAAAGGTGAGGTTTGTGTAGTTTTTGGTTGGGTAGAGTAACGAGTTGTTCGCCTCCCCTAGTTGGTACCCTACATTGTTTGTAACTTTGCTTGTATGAAAAGATACTGTATGAATGTATGTGGCGAGTCGTTGGCTCTGCCGGTGGCACACTCCGAAGGGTTAGTACAGCGACTCTAGGATAACGTCATGGTCGAACAACAGCGTGCGCCCTGGCCTAGTTTGTTGTTTGTGTAGTTGTTAGCCACATGGAGTTCGACCTGAGCTATGCATCGGTTCTCTTGTTTGTTCCAGAAGTATGGGCGAAGACTGAGTACGGACTCAAACAGCCGTGCGTAAGGCCTAGGGAGGATTGTGCTTAAATACACTAGATGTGGCCAGGACGTGTCACTGCTACCGTTTGTCCACGACGGTGGTGCATGTGGGCTTAGTCACCCTACGAATAAGTGTCCCAGCCGTTAGTTTGTACTTAATTTCGATCGAGTGTTTGTGTCTCGACACTGTGTATATGTTGAGTCTATGTCGACATAGAAATCAAGTGTACTGATAATATTGTGGAGTGTTTTGTTGAGCAACTACATATTACTAGTGTTGTCACTTTATTGTATTAGCATTTCTTATTATATTAGCATTCTTTATTGTATTTACATTTCTTTATTGTATTAGTTTAGCATCGTTGGTGCGTGAGTGTGGACACCGCTAGGTTCGAAACAGTAGGTTATAATCATTGTCAATTATTTATGCACTTATATTTAATAGTCTGTTAGCTGCACTTTCATTTCCCTACTACATATATTTATATCATAGTTCGTTATTATTGCATATTATACCGTCTGTCACTTCCTGCAGCGTGGTATTTCCCTCCCTTGAGTGTTAGGGCTTTGGGGGGAGCGGGAAGAACCACTCAGTCTAGTTTGACTGACGCGTTCGCGCTTATCATTTTAGGCGAAGACTCCGTCGATGGCGATGCAACCAAAACTGTGGGTGTTTCCAGAGCTATGATGTGGACTCGACGTGGACTTGGCATGGACTTGACGTGAACTTGACGTAGACTTGACGTGAACTAGGCGTGGACTGGGCGTGGACTTGGTGTGAAAATAGAAGACATGATGATGATCGTTGCTACACTAAGCAACATCATCGGTCATATAGTTAGCTTGTTAGATTTACCTTTTTACATCACTTTATATATTATCTTTAATCAGGCTTGGCATGTTACTTGTGAGCCCCGGGATTTTCTATAGACTATTGTACTTGGACTGTCAGGCCATCGTTCCGCTGTTGTGGCTATTTCGATCTTGTATTTATATACTCATATATTTTTGTGCTCTACTACGTGGCTGCAAGTCTTCCGCTAGTACATCTTCCACTACTGCTCATAGTGTCCCTTGGTTGGGGGGTGATGGTTGTTCGCTTAGCACCATCGTTGGTTCGCAGCTTGGAAGAGAATGATGGGAGAGAGTTGAGAGGTCCATACCTCTACTCTTCCGTTATTCGCTTCTTTGTTGTGGATTGGTGGTGGTGTGCGATAAGATCCCCTAGTCGTGCCTTGTTTCCGAAGGAGGGGTCTTCAAGAGTTTCATTTGCTTACTGCTCTTTATTCCTACGGTTGGAAAGAATGTGACTTGGCTTACTGCTCTTTATTCCTACGGTTGGAAAGAATGTGACTTGATAAAGTCCTTCATTTTCAAGTGGCTGACCAGTCAAAAGAATACTTTGCTCCTCTTTATTGTAGCTAATCTTGTTATTGAGTTTATCTTGAGTTGATCACTATTCAAAGAAGATATCAGTATAGGGAATGCTTTCTACATCATCAAAGGATGCCAAATCTCTTCGATATAATACAAGTGCACTTCTAAGGATGATAATTATTATAAGACATGAAAACAAAACAAAGAATGGCACGCTTTAATGTTTTCCACGCTTTATTTTATTTGTACTCATTCATTCATGTCGTTTGTGGGTATCCAATTTGCTATCATATAAATAGTGTTTGATTATATACGATGCATGCGTAGGAGTTAATTAAGTTCACATGATGATTGTGGTAGCATAGGTCACACCACACACATATTTGACCATCTGTGGTGATGGTGATTTGCGTTCACTAAATTACAACAAAAGCGAAGCAAGGAAAGATTTAGAATTTTCAATTACTTCTCTCATTTTTTCATCATTGCAAAAATGTAGGGAAAGGTTTGCCTACATTTCACCCTTGTGGTGGGACCCTTCCCCAAACCCTTGTTGCACGGTGATGCTTTGTGCACCAGGCTGCCCTTTTTTGTTAAATTTGGAGAAATGGAAAATAATCTCATCAATTTTACTTCACCTCCAAACTATAAACTATAATCCTTAGCATTGAGAAGTCAGCAAGAAAAGTATTCACTATTTGATTCGTGCATAGTTTACAATTTGAAACTCACTTTCCTCAAAGTAAAAAGTGCCTTGCCTATTTTGTTATTTTGCATAGTTTTGACCTCGCTTCTGTCAGCACATTTCTTTTAACATTCCTGAATGTTTTTTGTCAAGTGAAATTGATTAGAGGTTCGGTTCACGCAACGGTTCATATTTCTGTATCAGTGCGGGATTGTTCTGCTTATACAATATCTAAAGATCAATTTAAGGAGGCACACCATTCACAAAGGTTTTCAAGAGAGTAAACATCTCAGATTTTTCTCTTCATTTGGTATTCCGTCTTCGATCAAGAAACCCTAGAATGTTGAGTTGCGGTTTCAGTGGTCGTTTCCGTTGATCGGCGGGATCAATAGTCTGAAGTATTCTAACAACACCTCCCACTGCTTCGATCCGCCAGTGACATCTTTACCTGCGCCAGTGGCGCCTTTGTCGAGACCTTCAACCTAGTTAAACAAGAATTCAATCGACGTCAATCTTTTACCCAGAATATTCTGCAAGTTCCCTCTGCCCTAGCAGCAAGTGATACTCATGGACTCCATGTGACCACTCGCCCTCATGGCACTGCAAAGATTTTTCTGTGATTACTGTCCCAAGCCTCAATACACATGGGTCGCAACCCCTCCCCCCCCCCCCCCCCCCCCCACCCCACACACACTGGGAAAACCACTAGTAGTCAGGAACATGAATGAGGTGAACATTCGACTGGTCAACATGCAGCACATCTTACCGATACATCATACCAAAGGAATTGTTCTCCGACCCTCCTGAGGACAATTTATTAGAGGAGGAACTGCAGACTATGTAACATTTTTACGACAGATGGATACATAGATAAACTCGCCTCTCGGAACACAAGCAACGACATACTCTGCCCATACCACTTTGTCTTCCTCCAGCACACAACTTCCCATCCAACCAACTACTAGGCGGATTTTCAATTCAGGAGTCACTGAGCATATCAGAGGTTCATCTCATAGCTTCACCTTATATATTATTCATTCTGGGAAAGATCAAGTTAGCCTTGTGATGGCTCCCATATAATCATCTTAGGTAAAGTAAAGTATTACTTGCAACCCTACTCTTATCTTGTCCTCTCTTCTTCATGTTCCTGCCTTTCCAAGGAACCTTCTTTATATTAGTAGCATTACTCATAGCTTGAATTGGGTTGTTACTTTCACACTTATCATGTTTTTGTTCAAGATCTGAATACGAAGCGGGTCCTCAGCTTTGGTAAGATCTGAAATGGCTTCCATGTTAAAAATTATGCTCACACCCATGCATGTGGCATTACTTCCACAAATTTTATAGATATCATGAGTTGGCATCGTCGGTTGGGGAATCCGTCCATTAAGTTTAGGCGGCATCCTCTTCCCTTTTTCTATTGTAATGTTTCAAAACTTTTTTTGTTAAGTTACATATATCTGCCTCATGTTAAATCTTTTACCTTGATTCATACGAATATTTTGGGGTAGTTTCTCACTCCATCCTTACATGGTCATCGATGGTTTTTTACTTTTATTTATTGTCACTCTCAAGCCACTTGGGTATATTTGATGCATACTAAGAATGAAGTGTTTATTTTATAATATTTTATGTTGTGATTATTACATAGTTCAATGCTAAATGTAGAGAAAGGGAATACGAAGCTCAAATAATTTTATTACTTTATATATGAACACCAAAAATATAAGTATTTGTACACATATAAATAGAAGGGGTAGTGATCTTAACTCCAAACAATGATGTGAAACTAATCTATATGAGAGGAATCTCCAAATGAGTCGAGAAAATGGGCCAAGAAAGTGGATCTTTACATTGGTCTTATTCATAGTTCTTCTACACTCCCCCATAAGCTGGAGCATACAGATTGTCGATGTCAAGCATGAAAATGAACTATTGGTATAAGGGGTGCCATAAGGTCTTGGTAAGTATATCAGAGATTTGCTCGGCAGCGGGTATATGAAGCAGATCAAGTTTGCGAAGTTGAACTTTTCCTAAATGAAATGACAATCCACTTCGATATGTTTTGTACGTTCATGAAAAACTTAATTCTCAACGATATGGATGGTAGCTTAATTATCGCAGTAGAGGACTGTCGGAGAGGTGATCTTGACACCAAGATCAGTAAGAAGACATTTTGTCCACGTGAGTTCAGTAACAGCAGACGTTGTCGAACGATACTCAGCCACTCGTAGACCGATGATTATCGAGGGAGACGCCATAATCGGTAACACCCCAAATTTCATGGATGTGGGGGGCTGATATGCCTTGGTTTGTGGTAGCAGAAAGCTAACACGGCGCGTTAGTAGTTACCGTCGGCGATAGTCTTTTTGCCTTGTCCAGTATGAGTTGTATCGGCTTGAAGTGTGTCGGCTAGATGCTAGCGCGGCGCGGTAGCCCCCTACCGCCGCGCGGTAGTCCCCTACCGTCGCGCGGTAGTGCGCTTTCAGGCGATATGGCCAGTGTCGGCTTGAGATGATTGAGTAATGTGATGTCGCCTTGATACAAACGTGAGCGGTAGCGATGCCGCCGCCGGTAGGCGTGTCGTCTAGAAGCCTACCCGATCGGCTAGTAGTCAAACCGACATGAATCAGAGAGTTTTTTTGGGGGGGGCTGGAGCAACTGCGGCGCGGTAGCTACTGCGGCGTGGTATCTACCGTCGCACAGTAACTTGCGAAAACAGATCTGTAAATCTGTGATTTCTGGTCGTCTGATTGTCTTGGAACTTGATCCAACGACACTGATAAGTGCGCCCCACAAGCCTAAATTGGGCGGAGGAGTTATCTCCCTCATTTCTCAAGTCATTCGAGACTTTTCGGCTAGGGTTCCCAATCGCTCCCGCTCGCCCGATTCCCGTTTGCTGCTCCCGCAAGCGCCGGCTCCCGCTCGCCCCTCTGCTCCCGTGGTCGGCAGCTTCTCTTCCCCTCCTCACATCGAGAAGCTTTGGCTCTGTTTCACCTAGGGTTTTTTTGCTTGAGTCCCTCATGGATTTGGCTCCTTAGGGGTTTTCTTAGCATAAACGCTACCAAATCTCCAATTCTTCGTGGTAGTCTCCTCTCCCCTCACCTTTGAGGGATGTAGTTTGTTAAACCCTCTCATGTTTAGGTTATGTGATGTTAAATGCATGTGTTAGCGTAGGGATTTTCATTATATCAAATATCATTCATGATTGCTCTTGAACAGGTTTAAAATAGGGTTTTTAAATTTGTCTTCGCCTTTTAGCCGCCACCGACGAATTCAATTTACTTAAGGCAAGTAGAGAAATATCACTCTCTTGCAAACATTGATCTCAGCTTGATGCATCATTTCTTGTGTTTATGAATTTTACTCTTGAATACTTGAATTGTTAAGTTAATAGTTACGTCTTGATACGCTTAGAATGGTATGGGTTAGTGATTTGAAAGTAATTTTATTTGTATACTTACGTAGATGAATTACTTATCATTGAATGTATAATTTGAAGAATAATAGGTTTTTGAGCACAAGCATTAATTGTTATAATGATAAACGTTAAGATTCCCCACTAGCAAATAGATGATTGGTGTTTTATATTAAGCGCGTATCGTGCACACTTTTATTTAGAAGATAATCGTGCCTAAGAAGGGTTTGTTTTAGGTAAGTGTTTGTTGTAACAACCCGTATTTTTTCTTTATTTTTGTCTAACCGCAGCCCAGCCCCCCTTCCCCGATATAAACCTTTGCGGTGCTAGGTTTCCCGATCCCGTCTCCCGTCTCGCTAGATCCCGCAAGCCGCAAGCTGCAGGGTCACCCGATCCCGTCTCCCGCGCCGCTCCTCCCGTCTTCCGCACGCAGCGCCGCCGCCTCCTCCTCTGCCTCTTGCTTCCTCTGTGCTCGTTCCCGACGGCCGCCCTACCTCCTCCTCTTGCTCTGGCCGCAAACCTCTTCCTCCAGCATCTCCTCCAAAGTCCAGCAGCTCCTTCTGCTGAGGCTGGCACCTCTTCTCCTCTTCCTCTGGCCGACCTCCAGCATTCGGGCTCCTTCAGTTGGGAACATCATCCTCCTTCTCGTGGACAACAGTCACCCTCCTCTCCATTCTAGCAGGTTGCCCGACCTCCTCCAAGGGGCTGGCTGCAGCAAGCTTTCTCCCTTCTTTCTCCTCCTCGGGCTCGGATTTGGCTTCCTTGGGTAAGGATCTCCTCTTTCCCTCCTTTATTCAGATGTTTTTGAATTCTTTTGCAAGTTTTTGTGCTCTGAATTGCGTGTAATTTATGATTCAAGGTTTATGCCCTATTTTAATAGCCTAACCGTGTTTTGTTCTTGATTTCCGGTGCCGCTCCTCGATTCAATTGGTGGGATCACGCAAAGCCCTCTCCGATTTAGGGTTTCTCCAAGTCTAAGCGATGTCAAGTCTCTTTTTCTGCGTGGTAATCTCCTCTCCCCTCACCTTTGAGGGAGGTAATTTTGTTAAACCCTCTTTTGTTTAATTTCCGCGTCGTAGAATGCATGTGTTAGCGTAGTAAATTATGCTACATCGCTTTCGTTGTGCTTGATCAGGTTCAAAATGTGATTTCTGCTTTTGCTTGCGCCGCTTAGCCGCCGTCGTCAGATTCAACCTCATTTAAGGCAAGTATAGATCTCTCTCTCTTGCAATCATTGAACTTAATTACCTTGCCGGTTCTTATAATTTTATGTTTCACTTTTGAATGCATGTTTCGTCATATAAGCCTAGATCTTGAATGTCTGATTTGACATGTTAGTAGTTGAGGTTTCACGCGTTTGGAATGACACGAATTTGTGAACATGAATGGTTTTTATTGGATAGTCACCTAGATGAATGACTTTCTTAATTGATGAATAATTCGAGGAATGATAGGTTGTTGAGCATAAGTAGCAAGCGTCATGATAATAATAGTAATAATTTCTGGTTAGCAAATATATGATCGGTGTTTTTCTACCATGCTCGTATCGTACACATCTTATTTGGGAGTTAATCACGTCATAAAATGACTTAATGTAAATGAGTGATGGTTATCCCAGAATCGATGCATGTCAAACTTGCTCCTGCGCGTTTTACTTGAATAATCTTCTTGTTAATAAAATCCTTAGCCTCTCGGACGCGCAAGATTCAAAACTCTCTATTTTGGGTGTCATCAGCTCCTCTTGCTCCTTGGATATGCTTGAACGCAAGACTTGGTTAAATAACGTTCTATAACTTAATTACTCCTGTTTCACGTTTGTAAAATCTGCTATTGTATATCTGAATCAGTATTTGGTTAAATATCTTGATATGCTAGAATCACTCAATCATGAATTATTTCATTAACAACACAAGTAAACAATTGGACGATGAGGTTTTAATTGACGCAACTCCTTGACTTGGGTTCCCTCTTAAATCCCTAATGGGAACAAAGGACCGGTCATAGCGAGCAAAAATTTCTGAATCTCTTGAATCCGTACTTGAATCTGTCTGAACTATGAATCTTGTGCGTCAACCAAAAACACCTACACTTTCACTTGTTATAACTTATGTTATTACATGGACAATTATATGTTTTACTCCGGAGTAGTTTAATAATTATAGATATTTCTGCTTGTCTCACTTGCTTGTCTGTCCTGTTAGCTTTACTTCTTGAAAAACGGTACACAATATTATGTTTTCCCTGCTCGTATTTTATTTTGTTTTGCTCCTGTTTATTTCAATGTTCTAAGGTTTTTCCTTCTTGTTTTGGAATTTGTCTTAGCGTTCGTGTCTGCGTTGCCTGCTTCCTGAGCCGATCTGCGTCAAGCTTCAGGTTTTGTATTTATGTTTCATTTCTTTTACTGTCGGATATTTCTGTTATGTAATAATTATAATCAACCATTTTCCCTGTTTGCATGGACAACTGTTAGGCTAAATATTATATGTACTAGAATTTGACATATTTGCATGCTCATTCATCTGCGATGATCACTGCATAAAAATCTATTCCAAAACTTGTATCATTAGTTTTATTAAAAATGCATGTGCATCTAATAATCTCACTGTCATACTTTAAAGCTTCCGTAATAAAACAAACTGTTTTCCTTCAAATTAATTACATTAAAATTTATTATCAGCTTCTCTGCTTCAGCTCATGTCTGTGGCATCACGACCCGCCCGAAGCGCACTCTGACTCTTGTTGAGACGGGTCGTGACATCTGTTATCCCGAAACTTTCTGAATTGATAAGTCTTGAATCTGAACTTGAAACTTTCTGAATCATGATTTATTGTGCATGAAAAGACGGTTGGGCATATAATAGGCCCAAAAGCTACTATTCATGGGCTAACTCATTTTTATAATAGTATAGATGTTGCACTGGAATAGGTATTTGTAATTGGGGAAAGGAAAAGATGCTTAGTAGTTTACCCAATATAATGGAAAGCCGGATGGGCATATAATAGGCCCAAAACTATTTTATTACGAAACAACAAAAAATGGCAATGTTTTCACATAATAAAGAAAGATTATTGTTGAAATGCTTGCCTCACTTAATATCAAAACCCCCTTCTTTATACCTTGGCAGGCCACAAACTCATAGCTTACAAGATTCATGCCATCTCTGAGTGAGGTCACAAGGGCAACATCTGAAATTTATGACAATAAGGCAGTAGAATAATTAAAAAGGTAACAGTGAGATATTGCAAAATTTTCTATAAGAAATGTTGGAAAAAATATCAGAACTAATGTGTGTGGGTGTCTTTCAGCAAGGAAATTTAAGCCAACCTCTGCACAGGCTGAATAGCATGTATCTTACAGCAAGAAAGTTGAAATAGATATTGGCAATGACCCTCCAATCAGGAAATTTTTTTTGCTTCAGATTCTTGCCTGATTTTATTATTTTCTATTGTATTAGGACTTATTTCAGTTTTACAAATATTAGTAATTTATTGTTGGAAAGTAAGGAGGGAAATGATTAATGCAATAATTCATCTACTTATGGGGCATTATAGGAGTTACAACAAGACGCATAACACCGATAAGCGGTGTGAGACTAAACATATAAACATTAATAATACTTAAATATTAATAATTCCAACACTCCCCCTCAAGCTGGAGGGGAGAACTCCAGCTTGAAAATATCAAATAACGGCAAAAGGTACGCGATGCGGGACAAAACATCATACGAGCCACATGGGGAATTTTCAAATCGGGGAATCAAGTCGGGGACATAACCACACACGATGCTGACCCACACACGACATAGACTCGCTGGAAACCGGTCAACTAACATCACCTACACACAAAACATGCGAAAAAGGAACGAAAAATGAGGAGCAAATCATCAATCGAGCAACTGGGGATAATCCGTCGGGAATAATCTATCGGGGATACTTCCGCACAAGAGCGGTCCCACACGACACAGTGTCGCACAGTCCCACACAACATAGCCCGATGAGATTTAGAGCACCAATATCAATCGCGTCCCCAACACACGATCAATCGAAAGAAAACATGGGGAGACACATATGACATAAGCCTGGAGGTCATGTGGAACGAAGGAGAAAAATCGGGAAAGATCATCTGAGTCGTCTCCATCCCAACACTACCCCTCATGTGGATAACACGTGTAAATAGGCAGAACAAGACCTAAACAAACATTAGGACAACGGACAATTAAAAAACACATACGGCAGTAACACAAAAGAAACGTAATAGAACAACCAAGACTTCATCAGCACCAAGCTGATCGACGGGAGTAGAGACATCGAGGAGAACAGCAGCAACAACGGGATCCATAACCCGAACGAGCAGAGTGACAGAGCCAGAAGAAAGCAAGCAGAAGGAAAAAAGCAGCGGCAGAGAAGCTCATCCACGAACGAAGAGTTGCATAAGGATGACAGGGTCAACAAGACCAGTGGGGGGAAGATTCGCTCCCTCTGGCAGCAGCTGGACGAGAAAAAGCCTGACAGAATCTGGAAATGGAAACAGCCAACGTACAGAGCAGAAATCGTCGATGTCGATAGGAGCAAGAGGCTCGATGTCGTCGATGTCGATAGGAGACGGTAGACGTAAGAAAGCGGCGGGAAGCATGTAACAACACTCAAATTAAATTAAATATTAGCAGGGAATTTAGTGTAGTGGTATATTTGTAATTAACAAATAAAAGAAAACCCTAACCCTCTCTTTCTATTTCCCCTAGCCGCCCCCCCCCCCCCCTCTCTCCTGATTAAAACCCCCCACGAAGCCGCAAACCGCAAAACATCGGTTAGGGCTCGCAAATCCCGTCTCCCGCTCCCGTCTCGTGCGCGCAGCGCAGACGCCGCCGACGCCGCCTGCTCTTCCTCCCGCCGCCGCCGCCGACGCCGCCTGCTCTTCCTCCCGCCGCCGCCGCCGCCGCCTGCTCCTCCTCCCTCCGCCGCCGCCTCCTGCGCCTCCCTCCCTTCTCCTGGCCGACGACATCAGCAAGGGCCGTTTCCTCCCCTCTCCAGGTCGGCGGCAGCAGCAAGGTCGCCTCTCTTTTCTCCTCCTTCTTCGGCCAATTAGGGCAGCAGCCCTCCTCCCTTGCTTCCCCCGGCCAGCAGTGGCTCCTCCTCCTCCAAAGAGGTCGACAACCCCTCTTCCTCTCCGTTTCGGCCGGCGGATCTCAAGGGGACTCCTAGGGTTTCGCTCAAAACCCCTCCTCGTGGACTCTTGAGCCCAGATCGGGTCTCCTTCGGTAAGGATGTCCGCATTTCGGATTTTTAACCCAATTACTATGTGCTAAATTTTCGCCTCCGGACGACGTAATCACGTCGGATCCGCATGGGTGTGTCGTATACTCGACTAATCCTAAGTTTTATTCGGTTTTCGGTGTCGTTCAACGAATGTAGCGGTGAAATCGCTCAAGGCCCTCTCCGAATTAGGGTTCCCGGATCCAACCGCCGCCAAAACCCTCGGATCTCTTGTGGTAACCGCTTCTCCCCTCTTTGCCGAGGGAGGTATATTTCTTAACTTGCCCCATTGAATTATTTACGCAACAAAGTCGCATGTGTGCGCATAGGAATAAGCATTGAAATACATATTTCATGAGAACGCATCTTGAACAGGTTCCGTTAGAGTGTTGACCTTGCCTCTTAGCCGCCGCCTTCAAGTCCGGCTCCTCCTTAAGGCAAGTAGAGAAAACTCTCTCGCTTGCAAACAAGTTTTTATTTAAGTCACACTTGTTCCGTACTAGCCCCACTTGACTTTATTACTTGCAGATAAGTAAGCTCATTAGACGCCATAGGCAAACAATGAAAGGGAATGTGTCGTTTGATGTGACACCGGAAAAATGAGTTTACACTTGAATGGTAACAGAAACCAATAAGGGAATCTTGCAAGCACGGTAGCGTAAGCCTTGCATCTACTCCCATGCTAGAATCTTGTACATCAAATGACGACACACACGCCTTTCATTAATTTCTGCTTATGCGTTTGTGTCTAGGCTAAACTCCGAAGTAGGCTAAAAATTTACTAGAGAATCTCGGTTAGTCTCTGACACACTTTACTGCTATGCTTGTTTCCCAGTTTACTTATTTATTTAATTAACTTGAATCTCTACTATTTATCTTGTTCTGAGGCTTTTCCTTCTGGTTGGATTTGCCTTAGGGTTCGTGACTGCGCCGTCTACTTCCTGAGCTGTTCCTCGCCCCGCTCCCGCCTGTTGGAGGTTTACTTTTTTGTAGTTGCTGCATCAGGTCCTTTGTATCTTATTTCTTTTACTTTTGGATTTGTTTTTCCTGTACTAGTTATTGTCAGTCATTTTCCTTGTATCGTGGACAACTCTTAGGATGGTATGGATGTATTACAGCATTTTATAAATGTTCATTTTGTTTCTGCGGTTTACTAGCATCTACTTTTACATCATAATTGTAGCATGAGAACTGATCAAAGTGCATGAGCATCACTTTTAAATTCAAGCTTCCGCATAGTAAATCAAACTGGTATTGTTTTTTTAAAATCTAATTATTTTCTACAGATATCTTGGTATCAGCTCCCGCCGGGCAGACATGGTTTCTCTTTGCCCATGTCTGCGGCATCACGACCCGCCCGTAACGCACTCTGATAATTGTTATTAGACGGGTCGTGACAAAGCATCCACCGAATCGAAGACGACGGGCCCTGAACCAGTCGACGTTGACGAGAGGCCCAATGGGAGAAGCCACCAGCAGCAACATCAGCAGACGACTGGAATGACTGCAACCTCCGTCTAAGACGTTCCACCAGGCGACGGGGTCAGCAAATGAGAACAGCAGGATTAGAAGTAGTAGATCTCGGCGACTAATGGATCAGGAGCCGCTCCCGTCGACGAAATCAAAAGTGGATCTCATCGACGGGAGCGGATACGGGACTGTTCGATGGGATCGAAGGCAGGACCACTGTCGGGAAGGAGAGGGAAGGAGAGGCAGAAATTAGAGGGAGGGGTTGTCGAGAACCTTAGGTCGCCAACAATTTAGGGAGAAAAAGTTCCCAGAATCATTTCCCACTCTGATACCATGTTGGAATGTAAAGAGGGAAATGCTTAATGCAATTATTCATCCACTTAGGGGCATTATATAGGAGTTACAACAAGACGCATAACACCAATAGGAAGTGTGGGACTAAACACATAAACATTAATAATACTTAAATATTAATAATTCCAACATTTATAATGGTTTTTTTAAATGTACCTTATCAATTAAGATAAGGTTTAAGTTTAATTTTAATCCTAAACTTTTATAATCCATTAAGTTTTATATTCTTATAAAAATAACACTAGAGCTTGGTTTAGACAAAGGATGTTTTGATTGAGCTGGTGTTATGATATGAAGACGATCATCTAGGCCTATATCCACCTCGTCAAGCATTGTCACCGTAGTCTCATATGCGTTCTATGTCGTTAGGAAGATTTATATAGATATATGTGCGGGAACATAAGGATCGGAGAGAAAAATTCGGGGTAAATCTCATCATTTTTCCTCTCAACAACTTCGATATTATCTTGGGCATTGATTGGTTGACGGAGCATCAAGCGATTGTCCTAAAAAAGAAATCGCTTTCAGACAACCAAGACAACTCGCCTTCAAATTTCACAGTGAGGGTGGAATTGTCCAAATAATATCCGCTTTGGAAGCATACAGGTTGTTAAGATGTGGATGTATAACATACCTTGCCAATGTACTAGAAGTTTGAGAAGTGATGATGGAGGTTAAGGATGGTCTCATCATTCACGATTATCCAAATGTATTACGGATGGATCTATCCAGACTTCCGCCAAATATGGAGATTTATTTTTTGATCAACTTGATCAAAGGAGCAGAGCCCATCTCTAAAGCCCCGTATCGTCTAGCAACACTTGAACTGCAGGAGTTGAAAGAGTAGTTACAGGATTTGTTGAACAAAGGATCCATCCGTCTGAGAACTTCACCTTGGGGTGCTCCGATTTTGTTTGTAAAAAAGAAAGACGGAAGCCTCCGGATGTGTATCGATTATAGAGGGTCGAATAAAGTGACAATCAAAAATCGGTACCCATTACCGAGAATTGATTTATTTGACCAGCTGCAATGCCCATCGGTTTTTTCACAAATTGACTTACGATTTGGCTATCATCAACCGAGGGTGAAGAATGAAGATATCCAGAAGACGGCATTTCACATCAGATATGGTCATTATGAATTTCTAGTAATGTTGTTTGGAGTTACCAATGCTCCAGCGGCATTTATGGACATAATGAATTGGGTCATGTATCCCTTTCTTGATAAGTTTGTCATTGTATTCATTGACGATTTCTTGGTATATTAAAAGGAAGAGGTAGAATATGATGGACATTTATGACAAGTCCTCCGGACACCGAAGGAACATTGATTATTTACCAAGTTTTCAAAGTGTCAATTCTCGATAAAAAAACGTGGGCTACCTTAGTATATAATCAGTGTTGAAGAGGACTCTATGGATCCTGTGAAAATATATGTGATTGTCGAGTGTCCTCAACCGACTAATGTTACATAGATTCGGATTTTCTTGAGCTTAGCAGAATATTATCAAAAGCTCGTCAAGGACTACTCAAAGATTGCTACACTAAAGAATCATTTAATCTAGCGGGGAGTGAAATTCAAATAAAGCGATAAGTGCAAAGTAAGCTTTCAGAAGACGACGGAGTTGTTAGTGTTTACCCCAATTTTATCCTTACCTGATGGTTTTAAAGATCTACGGATCAATATTGATACATCATTTCAAGGGCTAGGATGTGTATTAATGCAACGAATTAAAGTTATTGCTTATAATCCTAGGCAATTAAAAGAAGCCGAGAAACATTATCATATTCATGATTTGTTGTTAGCCATTATGGTAATTGCCCTAAAGATTTGGAGGCACAATCTGTTAGGGACAAAATGTCATGTGTTTGCTGAGCATAAAAGCATAAAATACTTCTTCACTCAAAAATATCTAAACATGCGGCAACTAAGATGGCTAAAACTCATCAAAGATTATCATTTAAAAATCATGTATCATCCAGCAAGGCAAATGTGCTGGCAAATGCTTTAAGTCGCGGATCTGAAGCAAAGTTGATTGTGTATTCCTAAATCGCATTTATTGTTCTCACATCGTTAACTCGAGCTTACTAGGTCAGGGTGTGACAGAATGGCATGTAATCCTAAGTAGCATTTCTGCAATTTAGTATATAACCACTCCCACTATATAAGGAAGTGGAATCGAGTCTTTTATCTTATCTTGGATCATTTGTATTGTTTAGGCTCAAAGGAGAATTAGGCTCTCAAAGGAATCCTGCTCTCACGATACTGGATATTGAGCTTGGTGTGGTTTTGAGTCTATCTTATCAAAAAGCTCTCAGATTGATTTAGCCACCTTATCAACATGTTGTTGGTTTGAGAAACCTTATCAAAATTTCTTTTGATTATTTGAATCTTCTTATCAAAAATCCAGTTGTAATTGATTCTAAGAGTCTCCTTGTCAAAAGACTCAATATTGTATAGTGGAAATCTTACCAAGGGATAGAAGAGGGGACGTACCCAAATTTGGGGAATCTCTATAAAATTTTGTGTATTCTTGATTACATAGATCTTTTTAGGTTTGTTTGTTTTATTTACTAACTCTATATTTTTGCTGCTAATAAACAAACAAATATGTGGAATGTGCTGTGAATGATTATAAGTTGAAAAAAAATTAAATACATTATTCACCCCCCCCCCCCCTCTAGAGTTATTCTTAGCATTCTACCGTACCTTTCAATTGGTATCAGAGATAGGTTGATCATAAAAAGGCTAACACATTGATCAAGATCCAAGGGTATTTAAAATTACTTGTGTGATTTAGGATTTTAATCATGAGCTCTACACAGAATAGAGACTATGCATCCACCAGACCTCTTCTCTGTGATTTAAAAAAATTTACATTATGAAAATCCAGAATAAAACTATATATGAACTCATTTGATGAAAATATTTTTGAATTTATTATTGCAGGTTCACTTAGTCTTACCAGGACTGATGAAGATGGAAAATTTGTGCAAATTGCAAAAGCTGATTTGTCAAAAGACCAAAAGAATGCAAGGGCATGTGATGCCACAGCTATGAACATTCTGGTGTCAACAATGTTAGATGACATATTCCAGAAACTCGTTGATAATCAATCAGCAAATGAAATCTGGGAATCATTAACAAGATTGGTTGAAGAAAATTCTAATGAGAGGAAGGACGGGAGCTCTTCACTGATCTCACAATATGAGAACTTCAAAAAGAGTTCTGAAGAATCTATGGATGATATATATTCTAGGTTCAGCCTTATAGTCAATGAACTGAAGGGACTGGAAGAGGAAATCTCTGTGACGGAGATAAATGGCAAACTTCTGATGTGCTTCCCAAGCTAATGGGATGCAAGGATCTGGGTCATAAGAGAGATCATGTCTCAAAAGGAGATCACCGCATATGCACTTCTTGGCAAGCTCAAATCCGATGAACTTCTTAAAACAAAACCAGGAGGTGACGCAAATGAGAAAACTTCCTCTATCTCCAAAAATAAGTCCATAACATTCAAGGCTGGTGATGAAGCAAGCCAAACTATGGATAGTGAGTTTATGAGTCTTCTAGCCAAAAGAGTTAAGAAATTGATCAAGACTGAAAACTTCAGGAGGAAGGAAAGGAAGAGCTCAAGGCCAAAGTATGGCAAAACTCTAGCTAAGGAGATTATTTGTTTTTCATGCAGGAAACCTAGGCACATTGCACCAGAGTGTCCAGATCAAACTAAGGACAAAGTCCAAAAAAAAGAAGGATCATAAGAAGAATTATGATCTTAAGAAAAGGAACAAAAAGAAGGGCAAAGGATTCATAACAGAGACCTGGACTGACACAAAAGACAGTTCATCCAGCTCTGATGAAGATGAGGGCAAAGCAGAAGAAATCTGCATAATGGCTCTAACGATTACTAAAGAAGAAAATGATTTTCCTGAAGAAGACAATGAGGTGATCTATTTTGAAAATTTTGATTTTCTTCTGAAAAGCTTAAAATAGCATTCAAAGGTTTCTGCCAAGTTTAAAATAGCATTGAAAATTTTGATTTGTCAAAAGACCAAAAGAAGGAAAGGGCATGTGATGCCACAACTATGAACATTCTAGTGTCAACAATGTTAGATGACATATTCCAGAAGCTCGTTGATAATCAATCAGCAAATGAAATCTGGGAATCATTACCAAGATTGGTTGAAGAAAATTCTGATGAGAGGAAGGACAGGAACTC
Source organism: Dactylorhiza incarnata (assembly GCA_033032865.1). Classification (NCBI taxonomy): domain Eukaryota; kingdom Viridiplantae; phylum Streptophyta; class Magnoliopsida; order Asparagales; family Orchidaceae; genus Dactylorhiza; species Dactylorhiza incarnata. Next base: position 8,393,742 of record JAWHQI010000065.1, read on the forward strand.
TTCACTGATCTCACAATATGAGAACTTCAAAAGGAGTTCTGAAAAATCTATGGATGATATGTATTCTAGGTTCAGCCTTATAGTCAATGAACTGAAGGGACTGGAAGAGCAAATCTCTGTGACGGAGATAAATGGCAAACTTCTGATGTGCTTCACAAGCTAATGGGATGCAAGGATCTGGGTTATAAGAGAGATCATGTCTCAAAAGGAGATCACCACAGATGCACTTCTTGGCAAGCTCAAATCCTATGAACTTCATAAAACAAAACCAGAAGGTGAAGCAAATGAGAAAACTTCCTCTATCTCCAAAAATAAGTCCATAGCATTCAAGGCGGGTGATGAAGCAAGCCAAACTATGGATAGTGAGTTGATGAGTCTTTTAGCCAAAAGAGTTAAGAAATTGATCAAGACTGAAGACTTCAGGAGGAAGGAAAGGAACAGCTCAAGGCCAAAGTTTGACAAAACTCTAGCTAAGGAGATTATTTGTTTTTCATGCAGGAAACCTAGGCACATTGCACCAGAGTGTCCAGATCAAACTAAGGACAAAGTCCAAAAGAAAAAGAAGGATCATAAGAAGAATTATGATCTTAAGAAAAGGAACAAAAAGAAGGGCAAAGGATTCATAACAGAGACCTGGAGTGACACAAAAGACAGTTCATCCAGCTCTGATGAAGATGAGGGCAAAGCAGAAGAAATCTGCATAATGGCTCTAAAGATTACTAAAGAAGAAAATGATTTTCCTGAAGAAGACAATGAGGTGATCTATTTTGAAAATTTTGATTTTCTTCTGAAAAGCTTAAAATAGCAATCAAAGGTTTCTGCCAAGTTTAAAATAGCATTGAAAATTTTGATTTGTCAAAAGACCAAAAGAAGGAAAGGGCATGTGATGCCACAGCTATGAACATTCTAGTGTCAACAATGTTAAATGACATTCCAGAAGCTCGTTGATAATCAATCAGCAAATGAAATCTGGGAATCATTAACAAGATTGGTTGAAGAAAATTCTGATGAGAGGAAGGACAGGAACTCTTCACTAATCTCACAATATGAGAACTTCAAAAGGAGTTCTGAAGAATCTATGGATGATATGTATTCTAGGTTCAGCCTTATAGTCAATGAACTGAAGGGACTGGAAGAGGAAATCTCTGTGACGGAGATAATTGGCAAACTTCTGATGTGCTTCACAAGCTAATGGGATGCAAGGATCTAGGTCATAAGAGAGATCATGTCTCAAAAGGAGATCACCACAGATGCACTTCTTGGCAAGCTTAAATCCTATGAACTTCATAAAACAAAACCAGAAGGTGAAGCAAATGAGAAAACTTCCTCTATCTCCAAAAATAAGTCCATAGCATTCAAGGCGGGTGATGAAGCAAGCCAAACTATGGATAGTGAGTTGATGAGTCTTCTTGCCAAAAGAGTTAAGAAATTGATCAAGACTGAAGACTTCAGGAGGAAGGAAAGGAACAGCTCAAGGCCAAAGTATGACAAAACTCTAGCTAAGGAGATTATTTGTTTTTCATGCAGGAAACCTAGGCACATTGCACCAGAGTGTCCAGATCAAACTAAGGACAAAGTCCAAAAGAAAAAGAAGGATCATAAGAAGAATTATGATCTTAAGAAAAGGAACAAAAAGAAGGGCAAGGATTCATAACAGAGACCTGGAGTGACACAAAAGACAGTTCATTCAGCTCTGATGAAAATGAGGGCAAAGCAGAAGAAATCTGCATAATGGCTCTAAAGATTACTAAAGAAGAAAATGATTTTCCTGAAGAAGACAATGAGGTGATCTATTTTGAAAATTTTGATTTTCTTCTGAAAAGTTTAAAATAGCATTCAAAGGTTTCTGCCAAGATCAGTTGGATGCAGAAAATCAAATAAAAATTCTAAGAGAAGAAATAGCACATCTTACTGAAAGATTAGAAGAAAAAAACTCTAATGTAGTAAATTATGAATTAAGAGTTGAGAATGGTAAACTGAGAGAAGAACTTGATTCTCTGAAATCACTGAATGAATATTTAAAAGCTGAACTCAGTATAGCTAATCTATTTGAGGATAGCTTGAATGGGAGAAGTCAACAACTAAAGACCATTTCAGAAAACCTTTCAGTTATAATCAAAAACCTGGGTATATGTGCTGACTTTCCCTATATGTCTAACTCTACCAGCATACCAGCCTAGAAGAATCCAGTAAAATTTATAAGTACTAAAGGAAAAGAACCAGCAAATTTATTGACTGATATTCCTTCTACTTCAAAATATGTTAGAAGGAAAGTTTCTCATCAAAAGACTAATGAACAAATAAATCATGTAAGCACAAATTCAGGTCCTCTAGAGCAAAGAGAAAACCTGGGAATAACTCTCATAAACAAAAATAACAGTCAGCCAAGTTATCTTAATAAAAATCAACATTAGTCACATTTCTCTCGACGTACGTCGAGATATACATCTTTTGCGTCGACTAGTCGTCGACGTATGGCTGATTCAGTACAGAATTATAGAATGGAGAAATTTCTTACAAAACCTCCTCTCTATTCTAATCAAGTTAATAAGAGAAATATGTCTAACAAATATGAATGTTTTTACTGCAATAAGATAGGTCATTTTATGAAAGATTGCAGGTACAATCTACCAGCAACCTCTCATCTTAAGGGGTACAAGGGCAGACCCTCGTACTCCTTTGTCACCACCTACAATGGAAGAATTGGACCCAAGGTAACCTGGGTTTCACCTAACTTCTAATTATATTGCAGGAAAGGAACTGTCCAGTCACAAACCAGTTATGGTACTTGGACAGTGGCTGCTCCAGACACATGACTAGTGACAAGCACTTGCTGGAAAACTATAAGATAAAGCCTGGACCTAAGATAATGTTTGGTGACTGCAGTTGTGGTCAAACCTAAGGCTATGGGATGATCAAGGTTGGGTCAATCACATTTAAAAAAGTAGCTCATTTTGAAGGGTTGAAACACAACCTAATCAGCATAAGCCAGTTGTGTGACAAGGAATACAATGTAGTATTCAATCACACTCAATGTAAAATAATTTCACCAATTACAGGTAGCATAGCACTTACCGGTAACAGGAAAGAGTGTTTATATAGTAGATTTTTCTTCAAATCAAAATGAAATTTGATTATTTAATTCTAATATAAGCAATGATGAGTTATGACATAAAAGACTAGGACATTTAAATCTAAAAAGAGTGTTCAAACTCTACATGGATGACCTTGTTAGAGGTCTGCCACAAGATAGATATGTTAAGAAAAACCCATGTAGAGTTTGTCAATTGGGTAAGCAAACTAAGACATCATTTAAGAGGGCAAATAAAAATGATTCTTCTAGGAACATATATCTTTTACATATGGATCTATTTGGACTCATGGTTGTCCATAGCTTAGAAGATAAGTCATACGCATTAGTAATTGTGGATGACTTTTCTAGATTCACATGGGTATTCTTTCCGAGAACTAAATCTGACACCTTCAAGATTCTCTCAAACTTCATCAAACAAATCAAAAATAAACTGAATATTTCAGTTGTAATGATCATAAGTGATCATGACATTGAGTTTGAGTCTCATAGGATGTTTAAATTCTGTGAGAATGAAGGAATCAAGCATATAGCTTCTCAGCTCCTAGAACTCCATAACAAAATGGAGTTGCTGAGAGAAAGAATAGTGTTAGAAAAGCCCATGTAATGGCCCATGTAGGAGCCCAATTGTTTTTCTCTTCTCTTTAGTCCCACATCATGTATAAGGATTTCCTCTCTCTTTCTCCCTCCTATATATTTGTATTCATACACTGTATTTGACATATAGAAAGGAATATACAAGCTTTGGCTCTTTCCTACATGGTATCAAAGCATTCGGTCCGAAAATCGCGGTCTCCCATTTCTGTGACCGCCTACCCCTCCTGCTGACGACTCTGCGGTCTCCCATTACTGTGACCGCTCCCCCCCCCCCTCCTGCCGACAGCTCTGCTTCCTGGCCTCCTCTTTGGCCCTCTTATAGCCTTCTCATCGCTGACACGCGGGCCCCGCCTCTCTCGATCTCTCTTTGATCGCAGCGGTCTCTCGTGCTCCTCGCAGCGACCTCCACACAGCGGTCTCCCCAGCTTCTCCTCGCAGCGGTCTCCTGATATTCTCGCAGCCTTCTCAAGCTTCCCTACGGTCTCCAACGACCGATCTTCCGATCTCCTGTTGCGGTCTCCTCCTGCGGAATCCTGGTCGCAGCTCGTTGGTTCACTGCCGAGCTCCTCCTGTAATCTCCCAATCGGTCTCTGATGAGTCCCAATTATATACATATTTTCGGACTCATTTGGGCCGATTTTCTATTCTTTGCACCACACTTTAGACTTGTTTTCATTTATATTTAATAGCCGTCTATTATTCCACTCTTAGTGCACATGTATGCCCATTCTTGGTGTGATCCCTTGTTTTCCTGTAGTCCTGGAGGTTTTCATGCAGGTTCATGGATCGTGCGATGCTCGGAGTCTGTTTGGGGGCAATTTCTGCCTGAAATGCCACTGATCGTGCGTTTCCTTCACGCACGATCAGTTGCTCGTGCGCCTCTGATCGTGCGGGTTCATTTGCTGCCCAAAAACAGCTTCGGATTTTAGTCGTGCGTTTGCTACGCACGATCGTGCGCACGATCGTGCGCTTTATATTTTTTTCTGCAGTTTTGTTTTGCAGGTTTCGGGCACAGAGCGCACGATCACCAGCTTTCAGTGTGCACGATCAGTTGATCGTGCGCCACTGATCGTGCGCCATGTTTTCTATAAATATCCAGCCCGCGAAATTAGGTTGAACGACCATTCTGCTCCGCCGTTTTCGAGTCCTGTTCGCCTCTTCCGCCCCCTGCATCATCTTCCACCACCAGGAGGTGCTCCGGGCTTGTTCTTCACGCCAATCTTGAGCCGGAGCTTCCTCTCGGCCTCCTCCTTCATCCTAGAGCTTCAACGGAAGATCTAGCCGCCATTACCATAAAGCAAGGGGAAGTTTGCAACCTTTACCGGATCGTGAGACGAAGAAGAAGGGCTCATTGGAGAGTCGTGACAGCTCTCTCTACCCCGGACGTAGTTGCGGACCGAGCTTGGACGCGGATTGACAACCCGGCGATTCCAACCGTGAATCTACAACGAGCCTTCGGATTCGGTCGATTTCTTGTCTTGTTCTTCTCTTATTGATGTGTATATGTTGTAGATCTTTATTATTATGATGAAGTGGCACTTAAACTAGTTTGTATTTCTATATATTTCATGTCTATGTGAAATGTTTTGTTGTTTGAGTTGCTTGAGGAGCGCCTCATTCCATCCTCCATTCCACCGTCACGTTCGTGTGTCGCACTAGCAATTGCTAGTGTCGTGCTTGTCGACGAGGTGCTTGCGACCCTCATCCGTATGCCTACTCTTCCATCCGCCTAGCGAAGCGTGGCATAGCGGCCCGTGTAATCCATTCCGACTCCGCCGGTGCGAACCATTCCATCCGCTTGCCTACTCGTCCATCCGCCTAGCGAAGCGTGGCATAGCGGCCCGTGTAATCCATTCGCCTAACGAAGCGGCGCGCTCAAGGCCTGCACAGTTCGATTCCGCCTGCCTACTCGTTCATCCGCCCTTGTGAAGCAGCGTGCTCAAGGCCTGCCTAGTCTCCATCCCGCCAAGCGAAGCATTGCATAGGAGTAGTTGTAGCTCTTTTCTTTTATTTTCCACAACCAAATCAACCCCCCTCCGCATTCCATCCGACCAAAGGACTTCGATCTCAAGTCCTTCCTCGAACGTTAACTCCACCTTACTGTGTTCCTTGAGAGATTCGATACTTGGGGATTTACTTCCTCACATTATTACTTGACAACGACCGGTTCACTGCCGTTTCGTGCCGCAGTCTTACTACCGCCTATAGCGGTGTGCTAAGATTTGCGCATCAGTCTCCTGCCGCGCTCCCAAGTGGTCTCTTGCCGAGCTCCCAATCGGTCTCCTGCCGAGCTCCCAATCGGTCTCCTGCCGAGCTCCTCCTGCGATCTCCATCTCGGTCTCCGGCCCAGCGATCTCCTCCCTGCCGCCGCCTGCAGCGATCTCGTGCAAACGCCGATCAGCGGCCTCCTCCGCGTTCTCGTGCGAGCTCTCAAGCGGCTTTCTCGCAGCTTCCTCTGATCGCGCTTCCAGTGGCCTCAAGCGGCGTTCTCGTGCGAGTTCTCAAGCGGCGTTCTCGTGCGAGCTCTCAAGCAGCTTTCTCGCAGCCGACAGATCATGCGGCCTCTCCCAGCGGCCTCTCCCTGCCGGTCTCCTCTTGCTCCCTCTGCGGTCTGCGCTCTCTGTCGAGTTATCTCCTACTCGCCTTCAGCCGGTCTCCCCTCTATCAAGCGAGCTCTCCTGCTCGCCGCTCGCTTTGCGGTCTGCTCCTGCACGCAGATCGTGCGGCATCCAGCGGTCTGCCAGCGGCCTCCCAGCGGCTCTCTGCCGAGTTCCTCTCCAGCGACCTGTCTTCTGCAGCAGTCCGCATGGCTCCTGCTCGTGGAGAACATCCAGGGCCTCCGGGAATGGGTCGCGGTGGCCGGCCACGTCCTAAATGTTCCTTCTGTCGTAGGGATGGACACCTTGCGACGACTTGTTATCGCAAACATGGTCTGCCTTCCCGTCCGCTTGATTCTATTGTTGTCGACAGTCCTCATGCTGATCTTCAAGAAGTCCGCCTCCAGCTCCAACAACTCTACGACACGCTCAACCGCCCACCTGCCTCTATTGCCTCCGCCGCCTCCATCTCCAATGAAGATATTGTATGTCTCTCCACTAGTCCACGCTGGATAGTGGATTCAGGTGCTACTCACCATATCACCTCGTTAAAACCACATAAATACTTGGATTCTCCGCATCCTAAGTATATCACAGTAGCCAATGGCGACACCGTTCCTGTCTCCGGTTCTGCTGATATCCTCCCCAATTCCTCTCTCCCTCTCTGCTCGGCTCTTCATGTCTCGGGCTCCCCGTTTAATTTACTTTCCGTTAGTCGCCTCACTGCCGATTTAGACTGCTCAGTAACATTCACCCCTTCTTCTTTTCTGATACAGGATCGACGGACGCAGAGTATAATTGGTAAAGGACGACTGCAAAACGGGCTCTACCTTCTTGATGTTTCTCCCACTATCCTCTCTTCAGTCTCCTCCGTTGAATGGCATCAACGTCTTAGGCATGCGCCTCTTCCTGTCCTTCAGAAGGCTCTTCCAGATATCTCTCTTCCTACTTTTAAGTGTGACTCATGTATTTTGGGGAAACAACATCGTGCCTCCTTTCCTTCCCATTGTACTCGGAGCTCTGCTCCTTTTGTTTTAGTTCACTCCGATGTTTGGGGCCCATACAAAATTCCTAGTATCTCTGGATATCGCTACTTTATCACCTTTATAGATGATTATTCTCGCACAACATGGTTGTATTTACTTCGCGATCGCTCTTAGCTTCACAGTGTATTTCGGGCTTTCGTTCTGGAGATTCGCACACAATTTTCTGCAAACATAAAAACTCTCAGGACAGATAATGCTCGCGACTACACTAGCCATGACTTTGTTAATCTCTGCTCGGACTTTGGGATCATTCACCAGACGTCGTGTGCCTATACCCCCCAACAAAATGGTGTTGTTGAACGTAGAAATAGGCATCTGCTCGATGTTGCTCGCTCACTCATGCTTCACATGCAGGTACCCAAAGTATATTGGAACTTTGCGCTGTCCACGGCGTGTTATCTCATTAACCGCCTACCTTCCTTCGTCCTCCAATATGCTACTCCGTTTAGCCTCCTTTTCCCCTCCACTCCGGCATTCTCTCTCACACCCCGCATATTTGGTTGTACCAGCTACGATCACCTTCTGGGTCCGCCCACGGACAAGTTGGCTCCCCGGGCGGCCAAACATATGTTTGTTGGCTATTCTCGTACTCAGAAAGGCTACGTTTGCTACTCTCCTGCTACCCGTATAGTGACAGTTTCTGCTGATGTTACCTTTCGGGAAGACTAACCCTTCTTCAACACTCCAACACCACCTCCTCCACCACAATCCTTCCATCGACCAGTCATTCCCGTTACGACTCCTCTACCAATACTCCCTCCTGACTCGGCTCCTGCTTTCCACAAGCCCCCTCTTATCCGTGTCTACACCCGTCGCACTCCTCGCTCCGTTGCCCCAATGCAGTCGGCTTCGACCTCTGACACTCTGCGCTCTGCTGATCCGGCACCAGCCTCCACAGCTCATCCATTGGCGAACTATGTATCCTTACATCGCCTCTCCCCACCGCTTCAAACCTTTGCTACTTCATTATCTTCTATTTCTATACCTAACTCTATGCAGGAGGCTCTCCAACATCCCGGCTGGCGGGCAGCAATGGATGAAGAAATGACAGCTCTCTTGGCTAATCAGACATGGGACCTGGTCCCTCTCCCCCCCCCCCCCCCCCAAACCAGACTCATGTTGGGTGTAAATGGGTCTTTGTCATCAAGCATGCTCCTGATGGGACAATTGACCGTCTTAAGGCACGACTGGTGGCTCGTGGCTTTACTCAACAACAAAGTCTCGATTATGAGGAAACGTTCTCTCCAGTGGCCAAGCTCAACACAGTTTGTGTCCTTCTCTCTGTCGATGTGCTTCGCCAATGGCCATTACATCAGCTGGATATCAAGAATGCGTTTCTCAATGGTGACCTACAAGAAACAGTCTAAATGCAACAACCACCCGGGTTTGAGACCACGGGGGAGTCTCGAGTTTGTCACCTTAAGAAGTCCATTTATGGTCTCAAACAATCCCCTCGGGCATGGTTTGATAAGTTCAGTAAGGCTGTTCGGGAGGTTGGCTTCACACGGAACTCGGCAGACTTCTCTCTGTTCACTCGACATCGAACAACAGGAACGGTTCTTCTGTTGGTATATGTTGACGACATCCTAATCACAGGAGATGATTCAAAGGGAATACAAGCGGTCAAACAACATCTGAGCTCCATTTTTCAAACAAAAGATCTGGGGAACCTTCGATACTTCCTTGGTCTGGAGATCGCAAGACGTCCTGATGGACTTGTCCTCTCTCAACGAAAGTACTGTCTCGACCTCCTTCAAGATGCTGGATATTCTGGATGCAAGCCGATTTATGCATTCCCCTCGAATGTCTCATCTTCAAGCCGTCGAACGCATCCTAAGATATCTGAAAACAGCCCCTGGTCAAGGTCTAGTATACAAAACCTCATCTTCTACTCCAACATTGGTTGCGTATTCTGATGTAGATTATGTTGGTTCCCTGGATGATCGGCGGTCTACTAGTGGTTTTTGTACCTACTTTGGAGGTCACCTTGTTACCTGGCGTAGTAAGAAACAAGTTGTGGTTGCTCGATCTTCAGCTGAGGCAGAATACCGTTCGATGGCATCAGTTGTTTATGAACTCACGTGGCTTGAAAGTCTCCTTACTGATCTAGGAGTAAAACTTTCCTCACCAGCTATCTTACTATGTGACAGTCAAGCTGATATACACATAGCTAAGAACCCGGTTTTCCACGAAAGAACGAAACACGTTGAAGTGGACTGTCACTTCATCCGGGAGAAAGTTCAAATGAAGAAGATAGAATTAAAGCATGTTCCGGGTACTGACCAAGTTGCTGATATTCTCACCAAGGCCCTACCAAGTACCCTATTTTATCAATTCCTGTCCAAGCTGGGTGCCTACGACTTGTACGCTCCAGCTTTCGGGGGAGTGTTAGAAAAGCCCATGTAATGGCCCATATAGGAGCCCAATTGTTTTCTCTTCTCTTTAGTCTCACATCATGTATAAGGATTTCCTCTCTCTTTCTCCCCCCTATATATTTGTATTCATACATTGTATTTTACATATAGAAAGGAATATACAAGCTTTGGCTCTTTCCTACAAATAGAACTCTAATTGAATCAGGTGGAACATTATTAGCTAAGACTAACTTGCATATGTCATTTAGAGGATGATGAGTTGTCTGTTATTGTCACCATTCAGAATTTTCTTCAGGACATTAATTCAGAGCAAGAAGCACTGACTCAGGGGGGCTTCCTAAAATGTGGCATGAATCCCCTCATCCTCCTACTCCTGAAGAAAGTATGGAAGATGACATACTGTCAGACACTCATCAAGATTCTATTGACTGTGTTAATAAAATTTCTGTCTTTCAAAGGGCTTCCACCCCTCAAACGGATGCTCAGCAGGATGTTTCTGCTCTTCAAAGGGATTTAGGCTTCGTTTGGGGGGACTTATTTTCTCCGGTCAAGCGGTCACGACCGCATGAACCGGACCTTAATTTAAGGTCCGGTTCATGCGGTCGTGACCGCTTGACCGGAGAAAATAAGTCCCCCCAAACGAAGCCTTAGCCTCTTAGGGTGATATGGTGAGACCACCAGAAACTTACAAAATATTTTCTCCCACTTTTGCTATGTCTTCTAGTAAAATTCTTCTTTCCACACCTCCTTCAGCACTTAGGGCACCCTGTGTAACACCCTAAAACTATAAAGTATAACTTATATACTGTATAACAACTCATGTTAATAAATAACCATATGATGACAAAAGATCTCGCTAGCGTCGGTCGACACAATCATTGCAAATAATTTGTTATGTGAATTTCCATATTTTGATGAAGACGGCTTTTAACGATTATATTTCATGCAAATATATGTTTAAAGGACCTATGGTACACATATATGTATAATACCAGGACATGCAAATTTAGTTAGGTTCATAAAATTTAGAAATTGGTTGTTGTTGTGTTAATAGTAGAGAATGGTACGCGGATAGCAAAATGTCTGGGTTAATTAAAATTAAGAACCAGTGGCCGGTTGAGCCTATTTTAACCCCAATTAGAATTAGGCTGTGCATTTTGGCCGGTCTCAGTGATAAAAAGGCATAATTGAACCCCTCCCTTATCTCTTTCACGAAAAGCACTGCCCGACCCTCTCGTTCTCGCCTAGGGCATGATGGAATCTGCTGGAGCTTCTCTCTTCACCCTCCAATCTTCTCCTCTCTTGAAGGGAAACTGAAAAATATCCTCCTCTCCTCACTATTCCGGCTACCTCCTCTTCTCTTGAGACATTAAGGTGCCGACTTTGAAGCCTCCTGTGCTCGACTGTGCAGAAATTGAATTCAAGACTGCGACAATACTCACCCTTCTTCTCCCCTTGCACTGTGAGCATCATCTTCTCTCCCTCTCCTTCCACCCCCTTCTTCTATGGTTATTTTTACACAGATTTTAGCATAAATTATGAAGTAATCTATGAAAAATTGTAGGATGGGGTTGGAAAAATTATTCTCCTTGAATTTTGACTATCTAGAAGTTATTTTTATCATTGCTTTTAATTTCCGTATAGCTAGAATAGTTTTGTTCGGAGTATGAGAAGACTGCATGTAAGAGTTTTGGACCTCGTATAAAGGAAATATTGTTGAAATCATGGGGGGAAATGGGATTTATTGTTGGAATTTATATATTTGAGGATGAATTCATTTGGAGAATTATTCTTCATGTTTAAAATGTTAAAATTGGAGTTATAACATTGGACGATAGCATGGATTGTTTTGTATATCGTTTAGTGAGGTAAAATGGAAGGGAGGTTGCTGAAATTGCAGTATTTTACTGAAATTTCAGAGCTAAGGAGTATATGACTGATGTAATAGTTGAGAGAAAAGAAATGCTTCAATAATTCATTCATCCACATAGGGGAATACTTATAACATTACAAAGGAACACACTAAGCCTCACACCAGATGTGGGACTAAACACATACTAATATGATGTCCGACTTGATTAAACTATTACAACTCTCCCCCTCAGGTCGGACGGTAAATGTCGATCATCCCAAGCTTCTGAACATATCACAACTAAGGCTTTTGGTGAACACATCAGCAAGTTGATCCTTGGATTGCACGAAGGGAGTAACCACATTCCCTTTATCCAGGTGATCTTTGATGAAGAGTCGATCCACTTCCACATGTTTAGTCCTATCATGCTGGACAGGATTATGAGCAATACTGATCGCAGCTTTATTGTCACAGTACAGCGAAATGTGGCCATTATTCTGGAGCCCCAGATCACGAAGCATGGTATGTACCCAAAGGCCTTCACAGAGACCCAGAGACATCGCACGATACTCAGCCTCTGCACTAGATCTTGCTACAACATTTTGCTTCTTACTCCTCCATGCTACAACGTTTCCTCCAACAAACGTACAGTATCCGGTGGTGGACTTTCTGCCATCATGACAACCAGCCCAATCTGCATCAGTGAAGACTTCAATTTTCAGGTGGCTATTCCGAGAGAATAAGAGCCCCCGACCGGGGGCCTTCTTCAGGTATCGTAATACCAGGTATGCGGTTTCTTGATGTTTAATCCTTGGAGCATGCATATACCTACTCAAGATACCTACAGCATAGGTAATATCCGGTCGGGTGTGGGATAGGTATATAAGTCGTCCAACCAACCTCTGGTAGCTCGGAGTATCTAACCCAGACTCACCCTCACTAATCTCCCCCTGACGAAGGGGTGAGTCATGGTCAGATAATAGGAGTCCTTCTCTTGAAAGGTAACATCCATAGTACAATAGATACGACGAGAAGGCGGATGGTAACAACGGTAACCTTTTGTGGTAGAGGAGTAGCCAATAAAGACACAACGAAGGGCCCAAGGGTCAAGTTTATCTCTATGGGGTAAGTGAACATGCACAAAGCACACACATCCAAAAACCCGAGGGGGCAAGTGGGAGGTATGGACAACAGACGTGGACGAGAGACGGCCAATAGGGGTAGCATACGCCAGAACTCTCGATGGGAGGCAATTGATAAGGTGAGAAGCGGTGAGAACCGCATCACCCCAGTAAGATTTGGGAAGGTGCATAGTATGGAGAAGGCAACGAGCCACCTCAAGGAGATGCCTATTTTTTCGTTCGGCCGCCCCGTTTTAAGTAGAGGTGTGAACGCAAGTGGTTTGGTGTAAGATACCATGACTCGTAAGATAGGAACCAAAAACACCCCGATCATCATATTCCCCCCCCCCCCCCCCCCATTATCGCTACGGAGAACACAAATTTTACCATTAAACTGGGTCTGAATCATTTTGTGAAAGGCTTGGAAACAAGTGAAAACCTCACTTTTTTTCTTTAATAAATAAACTCACGTGGTCCGTGAAAAACAATCAATAAATGTAACAAACCACTTAAAACCAGATAAAGATACACTGGGGAAGGACCCCACACATCAGAATGAATCAGCGAAAAAGGAATAGTGCTAGGAGAAGATAAATGCACAGAAGTATGACGAACATGTTTTGATGTAGCATAAACATCACACACAAAAGATTTCATAAAAAGAATAAAAGCAGGAAACAATTTTTGAAGATAAACAGGAGAGGGATGTCCGAGGCGAAGATGCCATCGGCGAACATCCTCAGGGGTGACGGTAGTAGATGCCAAAGCTTGAGATGAATGTTGGTTGTCCAGGTAGTACAGACCACCGTGGTTCCTACCACTGCCAATTTTCCGCCTCGTACCCAGTTCCTGAAAAACACAAGAGTCAGGGAAAAAAGTTACCGAGCAGTTGAGCGAGCGAGTAATATGACTAACGGAAAGTAAATTGCGGGGAAAAGATGGAACATGAAGAACAGATGTGAGAGAGATTAGGGGAGCAGGAAATGTGTCCTTTTCCCGCAATTGGGGATAATGTGCCATTAGCAGAGATGACCTTATCCCGTCCGGACAAAGGTGTGTAGGAAACAAAACCTGAGGAGGAGCCTGTCATATGATCAGTAGCTCCCGAGTCAATGATCCAGTCAGATGAAGAGGCAGTAGCAGCATGAGCATGGGCCTGAGTCGCAGTAGCAAAGGAGGAGGAAGCACCCAGAGCGGAGTCAGACTGGGAGTGAAGTAAACGCCGCAAAGCGTCCAATTCCTGGGCTGAGAAGGAGCTAGGGGTAGGAGGTTCCTCATATATCTCTGAAGCATAAGCAGCATCTGCGAACCGAGGGCTGCCTGTCCGGCCTCCTCCACGGCCAGGAGCACGGCCACGGCCACGACCACGGCCAGCAGGAGCAAGATGAGGATGGAGCTTAAAGCACGCATCCCTAGTGTGACCCCGTCGACCACAGTAAACACAAGTGGGAACACTAGTGTTGGTATTGCCCCGACCAACACTAGTCAAAGCAGAGCGATCCGGAGGAGTAACCATATTAAGGGACTTCCGACGATCATCATCGCCAAGGACCATGCTGAAGGCTTCTCTAAGAGAAGGAAGAGGCGAACGATGAAGAATATGAGTCCGGACAGTATCTGACTCCATATTCAGCCCCATCAAGAAGACATGCAAGCGGTAGCGGCTCTCCTTTTGCTGTAATTTTACGGCGTCCGTCGTACAGGAGGCTGTGAATTGCTCGAAGAAATCCAACTTTTGATAAAGGCGTTCAAACTCAGAGAAGTAGGAGGAGACCGTCATAGATCCCTGTCAGAGCTCCAAGATGCGACGAGTGAGCTCATAAATCTGAGTGGAACTACCAATCTGGGAGAAGGTGTCCCGAGCCCGGGTCCAGATATCGTAAGCTGAGTCCAGCAACATATAACTGTGATACACTTTGGGTGACATAAAGTGAAGAAGCCACGACACGACAAGGGAGTTCTCGGAGTCCCAACGTTTCCAAGTGGGATCATCCGTAGATGGAGCCTTAACAGTCCCATCTATGTAACCAAATAACTGATGGTTACGTATCACATGTTGAGCAGCACGCGACCATTCAAGGTAATTTGTTCCATCCAAGGGGACGGTGGTAATCTTCAACGAACCGGAGTGGCCATGAGTCTGCTGAGGGTCACTCATCTGTGGCATAACTTCACTTGGCGAAGAACCCTTAGAATCCCCCATGATACTCCTTAGGGAAAGAGGAATCATGTACGGATAAAGAGAGGCGATAGCACCACTAGCACGGCATCGCATAGGGCGGCAGGATCAACACAGCAGAAACGGGAGGACACGGTAACAGAAAAAACAGCGGGGCACAGCAGCTGCGGAAGGGTACGGCGGCAGAAAAAACAGCAGAAAACCAGCGGGGAATAGCAGCTGCGGGAGGACACTGCAGCAGGAAAACCAGGGCAGCAGATTACGGCATCAGCGGCAGGAGACGCGGCATCGGACGTCGACGAGGAAACATGGCATTAGCGGCATCAGCGGCATCGGACGTCGACGTCGACGAGGGAAGAGGAGACGCGGCTCCTAGGGCATATCGGCGGCGCCTAGGACCAGCAAGAGCGGCGGTGACGATCGAGGACTCTCAAACCGTCGGCGAGCATGAACGAGAGAGAAGCGAGAGTCGATCGAGAGAGAGGGGGGAACCGGCGGTGTCGATCGCGAGATGAGAGGCAGAGTGCGGCTATTTTATGAGGGGTTGTTGTATCTTCATGTGAGGTTATTATAATTCTAATTTTAAGTGCTATTTTATGCATAGGGCTGTTGTCCTCTATCAGAAATTGTTGAAATTTCATTATGAAAGAATTGGGGCTACGGTAAGTTCATGTAAAACCACAGAGAATTAATATCTAAGAGATGGGAGTTACTGTTTTTACATAAAATAGTTGCAATTTCATATGTTGTTAGGGTAAATTATGATTATCTATGGAGTTCTTTAATTGTTAGAGTTGATTGCCTCGTTATACGCCTTTTGATGAGTCGATGTTGAAATTGAGTGCCTTATACGCCTTTTGAATAAAGTTTATGAAAGAAATCGATTGGAGGAATGCATGGTTAATGGTTATAATAACGATTGATATTTCACGTTATGAATTGTTGAGTCGAGGCTTATGTAATGATAAAAATAACCAGGCAATAGAGAAAGTATTTAAATAAATTGGGACTCATTATAATATTATTGGAGTTGAGATTGATTTTAATGGAGAATATAATATAATGTTGAGGGTTTAAACATATTGTTTTTCCTACCTTAGAAAGAACCTTTTAAAAGTCGATCATCCTCAAATTCAATGGTGTGACTAGTTAAAGGCATGAATCAGGTTTAAAAAGAATGCGTACTTATAGATGCGAAGAAGAATGACGCCCTAAATTTGACGCGACGATGACCGAAGAAAAAACAAAGAAAAAGAGAAACTCACTGTGAGGATTACCTTTTTAATTTATGCTTTATTTTCAAGTATTTTCATTATAGACATTGTTATTAAATTTTATAGCGAGCTTATTTCCTGCATGTGAACTGAATTGTTATGAAATTATATAAGCTCGCAATTTATTATAACTGATAGGTAATATCGTCACTACTAAATGAGGGGAATGAATAGATAACTGATACTCTTCATTCCCACAGATATATATAAGACTAAAGACAAAAATGAAATAAATATGGATTACATCGAGGCATACGTTAAGGGTATCTGTGGACTAATTTAAATCCAGTTTGACCTTAATAGGTCTTAAGCGAGTTGTACGCACTGGATCAAACTCCCGGGGCAACTCAGTTGGGCCTTAACGGGTCTTAAGCGAGTTGTACGCACTGGATCAAACTCCCGGGGCAACTCAGTTGGGCCTTAACGGGTCTTAAGCGAGTTGTATGCACTGAGTTCGACCCAAGTGGAATGGGCCCAAGACTGAAGAATGATATAAATGTAGTGACCCTTAACGAAATGAAAGGAAGACATTGAAAAAAGAATACATAAGTCAAAATGATAGATGAATACAATGAAAAGAAATGAACCGCGGATTTTATAGTATATGAATGTGTTAGAAGAAATAATAGAAAGGTAAAACATAATGTGAGATATTTGTATTCATCCACATAGGGGTATATTTAAAGCATTACAAGGGACTCATAAAGACGGACAGACAATGTGGGACTAATACTCACTCACACATAAATATTAATATAACAATAATACTAATAATCTCAACACTCCCCCACAAGCTGGAGGTGAAACCTTCAGCTTGGACATCATACAAAGAAAGGAAATGGTGGTAGGCTAAGTGGGACAAAACGACAGACGAGCCACCGGAGGAAATTCCAAACTGGGGAATCAAGTCGGGGAACATAGCCACGCACGACGTAGACCCACACACGACGCAGGTCTCACACACGACGTGGACTAGCTGGAAGGAAATCAACAGACGGGCGACCGGGGACACTCCCACACGATACACAACCCGCTGGATAGAAAGGTTAACCAACATCACCTACACACACAACATGCGAAAGGGAACAAACGAAGTGGGGCTAATCATCAAACGGGTGATCGGGGATAATCTGTCGGGGATAATCTGTCGGGGATAATCCACACAAAGGGTTGTCCCACACGACACAGTCCCGCACGACACAGTCCCGCACGACACAGACCCGCACGACACGGTCCCGTACGACACAGACCCGCACGGCACGGTCCCACGCGACACAACACGCTGAGATTAGAACACTAACATCAGTTGTGTCCCAACACACGACCAATCAAAAGAAACATGAGGAGACGCTAACAACATACAACATAAGCTCAGAGGTCGTGTGGAACAAAGGCGAAAGGTCGGGAAAGATCATCCGAGTCGCATTTGTCCCAAACACTCCCCCTCGCGTGGAAAACACGTGCATATAGGCATGAAACACACAAACAAACATGAACTATCAAGCAAAACACAAAGAAAACTACTAAAAAGCAAGAAACTCCATCATCGACAAGAGATGAACACCCCGGAAGAGGTAACAGCAGCTGGTAGCATTAGAGACAGGAGGGCAGTGGCTGGAATTGTCCGACAAATGAAGGGTCAAGAGAGTAGCAACTGGAGTTGGAAGCTCCATACAGGGAGTCAAGTGGAGGCTCCAGAACAGTAGCAATGAACATACCATAGAGGCATGGAAGCTCAGGATCAGCAACAGGCATTGGCAGAAGAAGCTTTAGGTGGGGTTCACCAAACAGGAGCCAGAACATCACCAGACAGGATCAGTGGTTTGGAGGCAGGATGGGTCGTACCAGAATCTGCAGAAGGTAAATTCGACGGGAACTGCAGCAGGATGTCGTCAAGTCCAGTGATTGAGGAGATCAGGATTGACAGAGGGAATCATCGGCATCATCAGGTAGGTCGTCGATCGGGATCAGTAGCAGACGAGCATAACGGGCGAGAAGAATACGCGGGAGAGCGATGTCGTCGTCGAACCCAGAAGAAGAGCGCACTCTGCGCGGAAATGGAATAAGTCGAGGGGGCTTCCTCGATGTCGGATATGCCGTGAGATCGTCGACGGGAGGACAGAAGGAGGACCGACTGGATGGGAATCACTGACTGACGGGATCGGAAGAAGAGATGAGTGGAAGCCTTCGTTAATCACAGAGGAACCAGAACGTAAAGTTGAGCAGACGAGATTAGCTCGACGGGGTTGACGGGAAGAAATGTCTAATATATAGGAATGCTCGAGGGGATCGAGCGAGCCTGAAACATCAGCGACGGGATTCCTTCGACGGGCTTGAAGCGAAACGGGAGGAATCGAGAGAGGAAGCCACCGTGAAATGTGCGTTGCTCATAATTAGGGCAACCAAATTTCACGGAGGAGTCAATTCCACCTCCGATACCATGTTGGAAGAAATAATAGAAAGGTAAAAGATAATGTGAGATATTTGTATTCATCCACATAGGGGTATATTTAAAGCATTACAAGAGACTCATAAAGACGGCCAGACAATGTGGGACTAATACCCACCCACACATAAATATTAATATAATAATAATACTAATAATCTCAACAGAATGAAATACAGCAAAGGAATACGATGACATATATGAATATGAAAATTACTATCACATATGAATCATATGCAAATGAAAACACTTTATAGACAAAAAATTTGATTAATGTTTATTATTGCCTTCATTATTATCTGGCTATATGTTTTATTATCCATGCTCAGTAAAACCTATTTATTTAATTATGTTGTTATTATTTAATCCAGCTGAAATAAAGAAATATGCATGTGCATTGTTACTGATTCACCTTGTTTGTATGTACAAGCGATTAAAAATGTAAATTTTCGCTTAGTCTTTATTAAAGACCAGATAAAATTAGGAATGAATGTATCAGGGATAAGACAGGAGTGGCGTCAATTGTAGAGAAGATGTGAGAAGCTCGTTTAAGATGGTTCGGACATGTACATAGGAGACCATTAGAGGCATATGTTAGGCGTTGTGAGAGTTTAGTCACTAGACATGTTAAACGGGGGAGGGGTGGACCAAAAAAGACTTGGAATGAAACTATAAGGAAAGAAATGATGTACTTAGGCTTTAGTGAGGCTATGATTAAAGATAAGGTGCAATGGAGACAAAGGATCCATATAGTCGACCCCACTATGGTGGGATAAAGGCTTGAGTGTTGAGTGTTGTTGTAGTCTTTATTAAAGACTAATCCTTTAGTTATCTATTTTTTTAGGAAAAAGAATTATTAATGAAAACAAATTCTGAAGCATGGCTACACATTATAATTGGGTATGTATATGTTATTCAAAGTGTAATTTTAGACATGTATTACTTTTAATGCAAAGACAAGTTATGTGATAATGTACATATTTAGTACTCAATGTAATATATGTATTATACTACGCCAAAAGATCAAGTTTAAAAACATTACTTTTAAATGAATGCTGATATACTGTGGCGGTCTCGGGGCCGTTACACCATATGCTATGAGTGTTCTTATGAGAGGAGGGAGAGGAAGACGAATGATTATAATTCTACACCTAAATGGCTGCAGTATACAAAAGAGCAAAGGAAAGCATACAAGAAAGAAAAATCTTATAATGCTCCTAATCCCTATGCAAATATTACAATGGATCCAACAGAACCCTCCTATATACCTCTTGTTAATCCAGCACTTGAAGAGGATCTGAAAATGATTAAGGATGACAAGCAAGCTGAAGTTGAGGCTCGTGAACAAGAAGTTCTGAACAAGAGGATAGATTTTATTCCTAAGCTTCAGGAAGAAAAAAAACAAGGGAAGTAGAAATTCAAATTCCAAGTAAATTGTTTAATCTAGAAGCTTACAAATCAAAGAATCCAGGAACAGTTGATGTAGAAGCTACTAAGAGGGATCAAAATCTTGGTCTGGCTGCTGATTCAAATGTGTATGTTTCTTATGTAAAGTGACAGAAAGGTCCAAACGGAAAACCTTTACCCCCTCCACCTATTAGATTTGTAAAGTCTCCAGATTCTTCCATTATGTCTAAAAAGTTTGAAATACTAGTTGCTCCTGAGACAAACATTTTGAGACTAGTCACTCCTGGTAAGAAAATTGAGTATCTTAATAAATTGGTGGCTATGACTATTGAGAAAGGTCATACAGTTAAAGATGTATATTGGAATGCTGAAAAGGACTTGGACAAATTGCATTATATATTACAAATAATTCAAGAACATTCAGAACAGGCTAGAAATATGCATTATGAGTTTGTTGAGAATACATTGAAGGCATTTATCTCTGCTTTTACTACCTTCTTGAAGATACCCAGGTGAAGTTATCCTCTTTCTCAACGTATTTTCCCTTTCTCTGATCATATGTAAAGGCTTCATGATGGTTATATTTTAAGGAATGAAATGGCGGTGTGCATAGATTCACTTGTCCAACTATTCTCTATGATTATTCATGTACTCATCTAAAAGTCTGTGATCTTTTCTTTTTCTTTGAAATCAGTTAACTTGTAAAACCAAATATATAAAATAAGAGGGAGATTGTTGGGGAAATTTTCTTTAGGATTTGATATATCAGGTTATTAAAGTGAAATAAGAAAATGCCTTTGACATATTTTATTAAGTCTGAAGTTTAGAGTCATTCAGAAGGGCCAAGCAAAAAATCAGTCCTTTCAAAGAACTCGGAGTATGGCTAAGTAAAAAAGTTTACTTTGAGAAGATGTCAACTTACGTTAACAAGAGATAAAGGCAGATGTCGACGTACGTCGAGAAGTATGCATACAGATGTCGACGTACACTAAGAAGTTCAATTGTGTGGTTCGACTATAAGCTGACAAATACTATTAGTAATACATTTAGTTCATGTTTTACACAAGTCAGTGCATAAGTATACATTGAGATGTTCTCTTCTCTACTACATCTCAATGTACATCTACTTCTAAGTCAAAGATTCAAGAAGCTTTCTCTGTGCTCTGACTAGTAGTCAATACACGCAGTTTGGCAGTTATACTCCTTTGTGTTGAGATCTATTCAAAGATAAGTCAAAGCACAAGTATAAAGGCATACATTGATATATTCTGTCTGTATGAACATATCAACATACATCGACAAGATGTCAAATTTCAAGAAGTCTTGCGTTGACTTCTATGCCGAACAATTTCGAATACAGCTTTAACAGATTAAGGCAGAGATTAAGGTTTAATTATAGTCGTTGAGATTTGATTAAGGAAGATTTTTATTTTGGTTGAAGCACACCTGGCTAGAGATTATTTGCTGCAATTTATGTCTATATATATACTTTCCTATTCAGAAAAAAGAAGACAGAATATAGAAAAGAAATTGTGCAGAAGCCGCCTTGAGTATCTCTCTCTCTCGTCTCTTTCTTCTTCTTCCTCCTCTAGAAGTTCTGAAAGAAGAACAGTAGTCGACAAGATCAGGTTCTTAAGATCAAAAGACTGATTACTTAGAAGGATTAAAAAGACAATCAAATTCGATTCCTCAACAAATTCAAATCTTCTCTATTGAATCTGATCTCTCAGGAGAAATCAACAGTAAGTTCGATCTTCGACAACACAATCCACACAGTGCTTTGAAAGAACCAAGTCCTTGGAGATTGTTGAAGAGGACAACAATTGTGGAAATAAATTTTCTGCATCAACTCTCTTTCTACACCAACTTTTTGATAAAGTTTATAAAATATATATTCAAAAGATTCAGTGGTTTAAGATCTACCTTATCAAAAGGATCTTGGTGTGGTTTTGAGTCTACCTTATCAAAAGACTCTAAGATTGTTTAGCCACCTTATCAACTGACTGTTGATTTGAGATACCTTATCAAAATCTCCTTTGGTTCATTGAATCTCCTTATCAAAAGATTCAGTTATAATTGGTTCTAAGAGTCTCATTGTCAAAAGGCTCAACACTGTATAGTGGAAATCCTACCAAAGGGTAGAAGAGGGAAGGTACCCAAATTTGGGAACCTCTATAAAATTCTTTATCATCTAGATTGCATAGATCTTTATAGATTTGTTTGTTTTATTTACTTACTCTATAATTTCTGCTGCTAACAAACAAACTAATTTGTAGCATGTGCTGTGAATGATTATGTTAGATATTGGGTTCAGTTCTCTTATATATATGTATACCCGGCCCTATTACGATATACGAAATAATTTACCGCACAACATGGTATCAGAGCATCGCTCTCTCCGCTAGGGTTCTCCCTCAGCCGCCGCGCTCGACGCGCCTCTCGCGCCTCTCGCGCCTCTCGCGCCTCCGCTCGTTCGCTCGCCTCCGCTCGTTCGCTCGCCTTCGGTCGCTCGACTCGCCTCTCGCCCCTCTTCTAACCGTCTGGTTCCTCCCGTGCCCTAGATGGAGGCGCGCCGCCGTGATGTCGCCTGCCGTCAATTCCTGAAGCCTGAAGCCGCTTCCTGATGTCGCCTGAAGCCGCCGCTGCTGCTGCTGCTTCTTCCTGAAGCCGCTGCTGCTGCTGCTTCTTCCTGCCGTCAAAGTAATTTTAAATACTTTATTCACCCCCCCCCCCTCCCCCTTAAAGTAATTCTTAGCATCCTACCCTACCTTTCACTCTTCTTGGTGTCCGCGAGCTCCCCTTCTCCCGCTTGTTCATTGACGACCCGAAGTAACCGGTCACTCAAGTACCCCATATCCCTTAAATTCGAGTGATGTGGACTTGCTGGCACTCTTGGCATCAACATATAGGCCCACTTTTTTCATCTATAGTTTAATCTCACATCTTGGTTTGGAGTTGAGTCTTCATTGCTCCTTCCAATATATATGTACAAATTCTTCTATTATGAATATAAGTGTGAGGAATAAAACTATTTTTCTGCTCCGTATTCAGTTTTTCTACATCTAGCAATGTTGGATTCCATTGAATGTATTGGGTTTATTATATTGGGTTATTATAGTCTATTATGCGTACTTATGTATTTGTCCCACCTCGCCTGTTAGAGATGGAGGACCGATGTTTTTCCTTTATATAGCCCTGTTATGGGCCCTAATAATATACAATTAAATCTTTCTATCCAATTCTACTTGGTATCAGAGGATCGCCCGATCCCGTAACTCTCGCCCGATCCCGCCTAACCCAGCGGATCTCTCTCCCGATCCCGCCTAGCCCAGCAGAAGTCTCTCCCGATCCCGCATAGCCCAGCGGTGGTCTCTCCCGATCCCGGCGAGCCCAGCGGTACCCTCTCCCGCTCCCACCTGGTGTCGCCCTAGCCTCCGCGGATGTGAGGGCCGCCCGCTTCTCCTGGTCGGTCGCCCTCCATCGCTGACCAGATCTGGTCTGCACCGCCATTTTGGTTGGTGTTTCACCTTCTTTCTTCCGTTCTTTCTTTTTCATGACCTAGATCTTTGATTTATGGTCCTTCGTGTTCTTCGGATGGGAACTCCTTCTGTTTGAGGGTTTCCTCGTTTCTTTCTCTCATTTGGAGCCTTTTTTCCCTATCTCTTTGGGTATTCCCCTGATCCCCTTCTATGGATTCCTCAACTGATGGCTTTGCTCGGCGTATCACTACCACTCTTCTTAGTGAGAAGAACTTTATTGCTTGGTCCAACTCCGTGCGTGTTCATCTCGCCGGACATGACAAGCTTGATTGGCTTGAACCTAATGGGGTTCCCAAGCCTACCGAGGAAAAAGCTCTCCGTTAATGGAAAACGGAAAACTACAAGATTCTTGGGTGGCTCCAATGCTCCATGGAGCCCCGTATTTACGAGCAATTTATGTGTTTCGATTTCGTGTCGTCTCTTTGGGCTGACCTGACTCGCACTTATGACCACACACGTGTTGATACGCGGATTTACTCTGTCTTCCAGGAAATTTCGACTGCTCGACAGGGGGATCATTCTGTGCATGACTACTTTACTTTTCTCTCTGGGAGATTCCAGGAGCTTTCTGATCTCGAGCCGCTTAGTGCTTTTACTCATTCTGAGGATATGCTTGTTGTCAGGCAGAGATAGGAGAAGCGTGAGACCTACTAGTTTCTGATGGGGTTACGACCTGAGTTTGAGCAGATTCGGGTTCAAATTGTCAGCATGAACCCTCTTCCGGATATTTTAGATGCTTACTCTCTGGTGGAGGAGCATGAGCGTCGTGCCCGCCTGACCACTCCTCCTATTCCGGCGCTTGCTTCTCCACCAGACCTGATGGCCCTTGCTTCAGGTCGTACTTATTCTGCCCGGGGGACCGGGGGGGTTCTTCTACCAATAGGGGTCGCGGAGGTGGCCGCGGGAGCCCGTTTGCTTCTGTTCAATGTCAGCACTGCCTCTGGACAGGTCATGAGAAGTCCCAATGCTGGCAGCTTTTTCCTCACCTTCGCCAGCAGCCTTCTGCTACACATACAGCTGCCGCTACTACTTCCGATTTTGGGAGCCAGACTAGTTACAGTGCCCTTCTGGGACCCCTTCTGCTGACTGCAGCCAGCTTATGGCTCGGGTTCAGGA
This sequence comes from Dactylorhiza incarnata, assembly GCA_033032865.1. NCBI lineage: Eukaryota > Viridiplantae > Streptophyta > Magnoliopsida > Asparagales > Orchidaceae > Dactylorhiza > Dactylorhiza incarnata. The sequence continues at coordinate 8,418,382 of JAWHQI010000065.1, forward strand.
GCTTCAGTCACAGCTTCAGCAGCATGCCCCGCTCCCGCCTTAGCAGCAGACTTTTTCTGCCCCTGGCTCCTTGTCGTTCTCGTCGACTTCAGCATCTGCATCAGGTACTCCGACGGCCTTTCACGGCACTCATGAGGGGTCTTCCTCTCCCTGGGTGATTGACTCTGGGGCCACTGATCATATAACGGGTGAGCCACACTTGTTCTCCTCTCTTGTGTCTCCGAGTGTCCATTGGCAGGTTCGTCTTGTTGATGACTCTGTGACCCCCATTATTCACCATGGCACAGTCTCTCTATCCCCCTCTTTCTCCCTGGATTCAGTTCTTCATGTTCCCAAACTAGCTTTAAATCTTCTTTATGTTAGTCAATTGACTCGCTCATTACACTGCTCGGTGACTTTCTTTCCTTCTGGCTGTGTTTTCAGGACCTGACCACGAGGAGGACTTTTGGCTGCGGCCGTGAGCGTGACGGGCTTTACCAGCTGGATCTTCCACCTCCTTCACCATCATCGCCATGTCTCTCTCCCCACCGTCCAGTGCTGCTGCTGCTACTACCACACCTGCTCTTTGGCATTCCCGACTGGGTCATGCTAGCCCTAAAATTATGTCCTCTCTTTTTTCGAGCGTCTTATTTGAGCATTCTTTTCAGTGTGATGTGTGTCAACTGAGCAAACACACACACACACTTCTTATCCTGTATCTTTTTCCCGTACTTCTGCACCTTTTGATATTGTTCACTCAGCTGTTTGGGGCCCTGCCCCGGTTGTATCTTATGATGGTTTTCGTTAATTTGTTTCCTTTATAGATGACTTTACTCGCTGCTGTTGGGTTTATCTTATGTGTGCTAAATCTGAAGTGTTTGACCTCTATACTCAGTTTTCTCATATAGTTAGTACTCAGTTTTCTTCACATATTCGAATTCTCCGCTCTGATAATGGGGGAGAATACACCTCTTCCTCGTTTACTGCTTTCCTTGCTAGCCAAGGAACCCTTCACCAATTCTCCTGTCCCTATACTCCGGAACAGAATGGAGTGGCGGAACGCAAGAATCGTCATCTCCTAAATGTGACCTGTTGCCTTCTCCGTAGGTCTCATGTCCCCAAGTCTTTTTGGAGTGTTGCCCTTCTTACGGGGACCTTCTTGGTCAACCGTCTTCCTTGCCAGCCTTTAGCGGGTCGGATTCCTCTGAGTCTCCTATCTCCCAGCCGCCCGCTGTTTCCCGTTCCTCTCCGAGTATTCGGGTGTGTGTGCTTTGTCCAGGATCGTAGTCCGACTCGGAGTAAACTGGATGACAAAGCAATGTGTTGCTTATTTTTGGGATATTCTTCGTCTTCCAAAAGATATCCGTGTTTTGATCCCTCTTCTCGCAAAACCTTCCATACCATGGATGTTACGTTCTTTGAGGATGTCCCTTTCTATTGTCACTCTCCTACTTATGTTGCTTCCTCACCTCCACCCCTACCAGCTCTGGTTCCCCTTGCCTCCTTGCACGACTCCGTTCCGCTACAGACATATACCCATGGCCCCTGTGGGCCTTCACATGTCCACCCTATCCTTCGGGATCCACTGATCGAGCCCAGCTCACCGGACCCGGTGCCACTTCCTCAGGCAGGTGATGTTCCTTCCTCTTCTGACTTACCTATTGCAATTCGCAAGGGTAAGCGTTCTTATGTTACTGACCATCCTGTGACAAGTTTTGTGTCCTACCAGCGCCTTTCATAGGGTTACCGGGCTTTCATCACTGCCACTGACCAGATCAGGATTCCGAGTTCGACGACTGAGGCATTCTAGCACCCCGAGTGGGTGGCAGCCATGGAGGCTGAGATGTCCGCTTTACAGAAGACTAGTACCTTGCGGTTAGTTCCTCTTCCCACCGGCAAGAAGACTGTTGGTTGTCGTTGGGTCTACACCGTCAAGTATAATGCAGACGGGTCTTTGGATCGCTACAAGGCTCGCCTTGTTGTCAAAGGTTCACCCAGACTCCAGAGGATTACGGGGTGACCTTTGCTCCTGTGGCCAAGCTCTCCACTGTTCGTCTCCTTATTTTCCTCGTTGTCTGCCATAGGTGGCCTCTTCATCAGCAGGACGTGAAGAACGCCTTCCTCAATGGCGACCTCGTTGAAGAGATTTATATGGATCCGCCACCCGGATACAGGCTTCAGGGGGAGTATTTGGGTCGTGTCTGCCTCTTGCAGAAGTCATTGTATGGGCTGAAAGAGTCCCCTCGAGCGTAGTTTGAGCGGTTCGGTGTTGTTGTGCTTCAGGGTGGTTTCACCAGATGTCATGCCGACCATGCGTGCTTTGTTTGGACTGTTGTGGATGGTCGTAGGGTGATTATCCTCGTCTATGTGGATGACATCATTCTTACAGGTGACGACAACTCAGGGATAATTCTGATCAAGGAGGTACTTCAAAAGGCTTTTGAGGTCAAAGATTTGGGGCCTCTTAAGTACTTCCTTAGGATTGAGGTTGCCAGATCTCACCAGGGGATCTCTTTGTCTCAGCGGAAGTATACTTTTGACCTTTTGAGTGATACTGGCCTTCTTGGGTGCTCTCCAGTGTCTACTCCTATGGACCCGAAACACCGCTTACACGCCAAATCTGGCAAACCTCTCCCTGATCTAGGCAGATACCAGCGGCTTGTTGGAAGACTTATCTACTTGACCAATACTCGCCCCGACATTAGCTTTGCTGTGAGTATGGTCAGTCAGTTCATGCATGCTCCCCGAACTTCTCACCTTGATGCTGCTTTCCGGATCCTTCACTACTTGAAGGGATCGCCTGGCCTCGGGCTCTTCTACCGTTCATCGCCATCCTCGGATCTTACCTGCTACACGGATTCTGATTATGCTGGCTCCCTCACTGACCGACGTTCTGCTTCATGGATGTGCACTTTCTATGGTGGCAATCTTATTTCCTGGAAGAGCAAGAAGCAGAGTGTTATGTCTCGCTCCTCTGCTGAGGCTGAGTACAGGGCTACGGCCCATGGCGCTACCGAGCTCCTCTGGATGCGTACTCTCTTGACCGAGCTTGGCTTTCCTCCTTCTAGTTCCTCGACACTGGTTTGTGACAACCAGTCTGCTCTCTTGCTAGCATCTGACTCTGTCCTGCACGAGAGGACCAAGCATATTGAGGTGGATATCCATTTTCTCAGGGAGCACATTCGTTCGGGGACTCTTGCAGCGTCCTATGTTCCTTCTGCAGAACAGATTGTTGATGCCTTTACCAAGGCCGTTGGGCCTTCCCGCCTTCTTTCTACCTATGGCAAGCTGGGCTTGCTTGATATCTTCGCGTCAGCTTGAGGGAGAGTATTGGGTTTATTATATTGGGTTATTATAGTCTATTATGTGTACTTATGTATTTGTCTCACCTCGCCTGCTAGAGATGGAGGACCGTTGTTTTTCCTTTATATAGCCCCGTTATGGGCCCTAATAACATACAATTAAATCTTTCTCTCCAATTCTACTGAATGAATCACTCAAATCATGATTATCAGATTGACTGCTTGCCACTCCTCATGGGTGGCATCTATTTTGGGAGGTGGATTTTTAGCCCCAATTAAATACCCCAACTTTCTCTTGCTTCCAATAAACATTTTCATCCATTATGCCCGAAGTACATAATTTTTGAGAACATAACCAAGGGATAATGTGTTTTTTTGCACTCCCCTTCAATCCTTCCAGTGATATACCTTAAAGAAACTTCGTGCCTTACAAAATACTAAAAAACTAGGACTAAATGCAAATTATAATTCGCCTGTTACAAATCAACATGAAACTATGTGTTATAATAGTATAGATAATTCTTTTCTCCAGATATTTCTCTTCTTTTCCCAAGCGTACCTAAGTTAGATATGGGCTCCGTTTGGCACGGTTGTAGCGATCATGAACGTTGTGGTTATGAACTGTCGTTCGTGAATGCCCCACCTCACCTAAGGAACTTCATTCACTTTTTTGTTCAAAACTAGTTTGCTTTTCTTGGTGGCGGTCATAACCATTCTCATGTCAAACATACATTCTATGACGATGGCGTTTTTGTCCAAACTCACTGGAGCAAAAACGCCGCGCCAAATGGAGCCATGATCTAACAACAACAACAACCAAGCCTTTATCCCACCATAGTGCGGTCGACTATATGGATCCTTTGTCGTCATTGCGCCCTATCTTGAATCACAGTCTCACTAATGCCTAAGTACATCATGTCTTTCCTTATAATTTCATTCCAAGTCTTTTTTGGTCTGCCCCTCCGCCTTATATTTGCGCAAAACATTATGGATTACCAAAATTATAATAAACTTGTTCAATTTGGTATAAATACATTAAAACTAGCACCAAAATGAAGAACTGGAGAAGATCTATTCTATTTCACGTTATTCACAATGACCAGGGAGAGAATAAAAGACACTCTGAGAACATGTATTTTAAAGATATAGCCAAGACTACAAATTTAAAAAATGGAAGATAAGATGAATATCATTACCTGTTACAGCATATAAAGCACATAAGGCATGAAAATCAAGGGAACGATCCTGCAAAAGGAATGAACTAATAAGAAAGAAAGCATTTATTTAAGCAAGAAATAAAGTTGGAAAGAGAAGCAAATGAGCTGATAAGCCAAAAGTAAACAAAGAAAAATTAGCATTTTATCACATAGTTTGCAAGATATAACTTGATGAGCTAATAGGCTGAAAGAAATTATTATCCACACATGTTCTCAAACACATGCATGTGGCTGGAGTCAACCTATCAAATATTAGTTGATAACTAAAAAATATTTTATATCCAATCTAAAGAATAAACATTACATTACACCTCTATATATACATAAAGAGGAGTGATTCAAACTAATAATAGAGATGTGAGACGAAAAAGAGGAGAAATAATATGGGCCTTTATAGTGGCCATTTACAGTGAGTGACCTTTTATACAATTCAACTCTGTCCCTCAAGATGGGAGTAGATATTGATTATTCCCAACTTAAAAATATTACTGTTGAACATGTCACAGTTCAGTCTCTTGGTAAAGATATTTGTTAGTTGATCGATTATACGAACAGTATGCAAATGTTCCCTTTCTCTAAATGGTCATTTGATGAAATGTCTGTCAATTTTGACATGTTTGATTTTGTTATGTTGAACAAAATTATGTGCAATGTTGATAGTCGTTTTATTATCGGAATAGAGATGTATGGATTTCCCATTTTGTATCCTCGGATCCTCCATTATAGCCAGAAGTCATAGTCCCTCGCATATCCCTTGTGGCATTGCTCTGTACTATGTTTTTGCACTTGCCCACATTTTGTTTCATACTTCTCCAGGTCATAAGATTCCCCCCTCCCCCCCCCCCCCCCCCCCCCCCCACACACACACACACAAATGAAAAATAACTAGTAGTGAATTTTCTGTCATCTTGGCTTCCATCCCAATCAACATATATGTATATACTTCAACACTCACATGCTTGTTCTGGGGAAATAGAATTCCTCGTCTATGAGACTTCATCGGGTACATTAGCACTCATAGAGTGGCTTCCTGATGTTGACAAACTTTCCCTTCTGATCCTTTCTTTAAAAATCCCGACGGAAACTTCATCTATACTTCATCTTCAAGATCGCCATGTAAAAAAGACATTCATGTCGTCAAGTTGTTGCAGTTCTCATCTCATGGATGCAGTGCATGATAAGAATATGTGAATAGAATCCATCTTTTAATGATAGTCAATTCAAGGAGTTTGAGTATAGCCTTGGGTGACTATTCTTGCCTTGTATCTCTCTACGACCCCTTCTTGAATTTGTTTAAATAAAAATACCCATGCTGATCCAATGATTTTCTTCCGAGATAGACGAGAATATAGTTTCCAAATTTGGTTCTTTTCTAATGTAATCATCTCTTCCTCCATTGCATTATGGCATAGCAATTGCTTCCTACAAAATTTTAGGAATACTAACTGAGGAGAGAGATGGAATGAAAGCTTTATGTGTCGGAATTAGATTATTGCATGACATAATTGGCAATGGGGTACTCTATCTAGTTTCTCTTACTGTAAGATGTATAAAAGGTTAATGGAGGTCTTCGCCAGGATCTATTGCAGAAGCTTGTAACTACAGTATCGGAATTACAGATGTGTGTGCAATCTCAACACCAACATTCCTCCATTCATATACTTGAGGAAGCGGAAGATGAGCTTCCCAGCAACAGGAGCAAAGTGGTGACAAGAGAAGACATGGTTGTTGGAACTAGGAGGAATATACGAGGATACTTGGAAGGGGAATATTGGGCGCTTCAACATCATTGTCTCTCTCCCCTTGACGAGAGTCAAAGAATTGTTTTCCTTCACGAAAGGTGACGTCCATGTTACAAAATAATCGTCGAGAGGAAGAGTTGTAACAACAATATCATTTTGTAGTTGAGAAGTAAGCAACGAAAATGCATCTATGGGAATGAGCATCAAGTTTATCACAATTGGGAAGATAAGCATGGATAAAATAGACACGCTCAAACACACGAGGAGGAAGATGAGATGTGTAACAACCCATATAAAAAAAAATTAAATGAATTAAATCCCTATTAATGGCATTTTTGAAATATCCTTCTCCCACCCCCCTTTTAATTCCTCAGCCTAG